>CM055122.1:213928960-214528960 GCA_029206835.1 Rana muscosa
TATTTGCTTTGGAAGAATAAATTATCTCTAACATTGGGTGTCCTATATCCACTTGTCCCCCGCCCACCGTCAATTGACGGCGGGCGGAGGACACTCTCGTTCTGACAGAACGTCACATGACGTCCTGCATTTAAAATGAGCTAGGGGGCGCGCGCGCGCCCGCCGTGTTCCCAAGGCCCCGATGTGCGTGCCCGGCGGCCGCGATTGCCCGGGAAACGAGCAGGAAAGTGGATCTCTGTGTGTAAACACAGAGATCCACGTCCTGTGAGGGAGAGGGGGCCGATGGTGTGTCCCTTGTACATAGGGACAACCATCTGTCACCTCCCCCAGTCAGTCACCTCCCCCCACAGTTAGAACACATTGAGGGAACATATTTAACCCCTTTCCGCCCCTAGTGGTTAACCCCTTCCCTGCCAGTCACATTTATACAGTAATCAATGCATTTTTATAGCAGGGATCGCTGTATAAATGTGCATGGTCCCAAAAATGTGTCAAAAGTGTCTGATGTGTCCGCCGCAATATCGCAGTCACAATAAAAATCGCAGATCGCCGCCATTACTAATAAAAAATAAAAATAAATAAAAATGCTATAAATCTATCCCCTATTTTGTAGACGCTATAACTTTTGCACAAACCAATCAATACGCGCTTATTGCGATTTTTTTTTTTACCAAAAATATGTAGAAGAATACGTATCGGCCTAAACTGAGGAAAATTTTATTAAAAAAAAAATGGGTATTTATTATAGCAAAAAGTAAAAAATTGTGTTTTTTTTCCAAACTGGACGCTCTTCTTTTGTTTATAGCGCAAAAAATAAAAACCGCAGAGGTGATCAAATACCACCAAAAGAAAGCTCTATTTGTGGGAAAAAAAGGACGCAAATTTCGTTTGGGAGCCACGTCGCACGACCGCACAATTGTCATTCAAATTGTGACAGCGCTGAAAGCTGAAAAATGGCTTGGGCAGGAAGGGGGTTTTCGTGCACGATAGGGAAGTGGATATGTGGACGTTGTTGCAATATGTAAAGCTGTTTGTACATTTCAGAATGGGGTGCCTCAAGACTGTCCATAAGGCTGCTTTCACACTGAAAGCGCCGGCCATTAGCGGTAAAGCACTGCTCGTTTTAGAGGAGCCTTACCGCTGTTTAAGCTGCGCTTTTGCGCCGCTTTTCGGCTGCTAGCTGGGCACTTTTAACTCCAAAGAAGGGGTTAAAAACGCCCATGTTGCGGCTCTTCTGAAGTGCTTTTTTAGGCGCTTTGGAAGCACCGCCCATTCATTTCAATGGTCAGGGTATTTTGGGAGCGCTGTACACAGCTCTCCCAAACCGCCCCAAAGATGCTGCTTGCAGGACTTTTCCTAACGTCCCGCACTGCCCCAGTGTGACTTTTCACACTGGGGCGGTGCACTTGCGGGATGTTAGGAACTGCCCCAGTGTGAAAAGTCACACTGAAAAGTATGGGAGGCAGTTTTCAGGCGCTATTTAGAGGCTATTTCTTGTGCTAAAACACCTGAAAACTGCCTCAGTGTGAAAGGGGTCTAATTTTAAAGAGTGCTTTGACTGAAAAAAGATTGAATGAAAAAAAAAGAAAAAAGATTGAGAAACACTGCACTAACAAACTTAATGTGACTTTAGTAAATGAGATGAAGCTGTGCTCTCATCAATCAACCCATCATGTGTTAACAAATCATGTGCTAGCAAAAATCCTCTTACATGATTGGACATTGAATGTGAACATAGGTTCACCATATTTAATAACATTCATGTTTATATGATAATGAACCTTGCTTTTTCCGTAATCCGTAATCCAACTTCATTGGTTTCTTGTATCTTACAGGGACTCTAGACACAAGACCACTTTTGTCAAAGTTCCCAACACTGGGGAGTTGCTATGGAGTCACACGTCATACTTGTTCAAATGAATTCTAAATAAAGTAAATTAAATCAAATATTCAACAGGAATAGAAAGAAACCCTTGTATTGGGAGTAGTGGGTGTACAGATCCTTAGGATTTCACTGATGGACCCCTGGGATATACCTGGAGCAGGTGGGCGATTGGCCTATCAGCACCCATCCAAAAGACAAATATCAGGTTTGTGTGGGCCAAGTCTTTAAAGTGGAGTTCCACCCTAAAAATGTACACAAAAATGCTGCAAAAAAAAAATAATGAAAAAAAAAGATTTTTTTACTCACCTGAAATAGTGGTTGCTATGCGGAAGTCCCTAATCTGCCTCTTCCTTATTCGCGGTGGGTCTCCTTCTGCATCCTCTTCTAGTGAATGGGGTGCGCTGCCTTCTGGGAACTGTGTGTAATCCCAGAGAGCAGCCGCCCATTCACAAATCGGCACGAGACTCGCGCATGCGCAGTAGGAAACGGGCAGTGAAACCGTAAGGGGGACCTGCAGTGATCAAGGGATCGGCATCGGGGGGGGGGGGCCATCATCGTGGGCGAGTAGGACAGGTAAGTGTCCTTATTAAAAGTTAGCAGCTACAGTGTTTGAAGCTACTGACTTAAAAAAAAAAAATTGTCGGTGGAATCTCGCTTTAATAATAATACTAATGACATAAAGTACAATATTACAATTAAATGGTATCACTTAGAAAGCCTTTGCTTTTCTTTATGCACATGAAGATGGGTGCTGCTGAGTATCTGCTGGAAGCCTCATCACCATTGTGGATCGCTGCTACAGAAGCTGTTCAGGAGAGGTGGCCATAAAGATAGAGTCAAGTAATCTGATAGACTGTGCCACAAGTGTATCATATGAATCTGTATCACCAAAAATTAGACAGGTTTTGTCCAATTACGTATTATGGGGTTGATTTACTAAAACTGGAGAGTGCAAAAGCTGGTGCAGCTCTGCATAGAGACCAATCACCTTCAGAATTTTTGTCAAAGCTTAATTGAACAAGCTGAAGATAGAAGCTGATTGGCTACCATGCCCAGCTGTACCAGATAATGCACTCTTCAGTTTTAGTAAATCAACCCCAGTATGTCTTTTAAAAAAAAATTAGGTAGACACACATGAGCTAGAATTCTGCCCACTGCCTCACAAGGGTTAATTTTCTAAAGGGGTACCATGTTTTTATCTAGCACACTAAAGCTGTATTCATTTTGAACATCTAATCAGGTGCAGATAGTTTTTATGTTCCCCTGGATGTGAGCGAGTTTTCAAAGTGACCACAAATTTACTTGGTCCAGAGAAAAATGTACTACTTTAGTAAATCATCCCCATAGACTGTAATGAGGAGAATAAAGGACAGCATTGGTGTGCATGTGTAGCAACTCGTAGCGACCAACTAGATACCACATATAAAGATTATATTAGCGCACAGGAAAAAGTCAATACAGTCACAGGAGCTGGAAAGCTAAGAAGAAAATATATAAAACAGGACCTGCGCTTTTCTTAAAGTGTTACTAAACCCACAACAGTAAAATCAGTCTGTATATGCAGTAAAGCATGCTTGTTGTACTCACTGTGGAACCTAAGGGGTTAATCCTCTGCATTGTGTAAAAAGACTGTTTGATCCTGTCTTCTCTGATCCCCCCTTCTTCCGGAGTCCCCAAACCATCTCTGTATAGTAGAGAGGCATTATTCAGGACAAGCTGCACATGCTCAGTTTGGTGTGTATTTCTAGAGAGTTTTTTTTCTTGGCAGGGTGTATGTGATCAGCACAGGGCCCATAGGCGTGCACACAGGGTGTGCCAGGTGTGCCCAGGCACACCCTAATCATCCTGTGCAGCACAGATTCCCCCTACTGCCCTCCCCTCTCACTGCGCCCCCGACTTCCCTCCTTTCCTCTCCCGTCGGCTGTTGCTGCGGAGATGTTTTGGGGTGAGTGGGGGAAGGGGCCGGTAAATATGTAATTTACCGGCCCCTTCCCTTTCTGAATGAACATTGTGAGTTATCAGTAATGTGTGTTTGAGCTTTGGGGTGCACACCCTAATGCAATAGGCTGCGCACACCTATGACAGGGCCAATCAGCACTGTCCAGACAGAGGGTCAGGAGTCATGCAGCCTCATACGACAATCATAGGAGAACGAAAACTCCTCCTACAAGCTTTATGCAAACACTGATAGAAGTCACAAGACTGCTCTAACTGCTGATGACAAAAGGTATTTTGCAGTTTATATTTACTAAAACTATTGAATTTCCATGTTCTGTTAACTTTGGGAGACCGGATATAGTGAATGCAGGGTCCTGGGTTTAGTAACACTTTAAAGATCCCAATGTCCAATGCAGTCCATAAAGATGTTTTTATGCACTCACAAGAAAAACAGAGACCCTTAATATTACAAATGGGTACATTTTTATGTTGTGAACCAAAATCCAAATGTGTTGTGCATTTTTTTTCTCCAAAAAAACACACAACACATTTGGAAGATGGTTCATAACAAATGTTTTTTCCCATATGTAATATTAGGGGTCTGTTTTTCTGGTGAGAGCATAAAATATCTTTATGAACTGCATTGGACATTGGAAATATTGAGAAAAGCGCTGGTCCTGTTTTATATACAGATAAAACATATAACTTATCCAACATCAAATAACTGAATCTGTTTGCATGCAGTGGGTTACTGCTGAATAAGCCTGTTTGACTTACACTTGGCAAGCTAGAACTTGCACTTTTGGGTTAAACCTTGGTTATGAACATGGTCAGTGAAGCATTGCAGCCCTTGGCATGGAAAGCACTCATAAAACAGAGATCCTTGCTATCCTACCCTATTGTAATAACATTTACTGAAGTCCTCAATATCTTAAAATAGCGATTCTATATTGCCATTGTGAATCGTTTTAAACTTACATGAGTTCCCAGTTCATGAGCTCTGCTTTGATTTTAGTCTGTGAAAGCATACCACCTTATATAGCTTATTATGTTTCTCATAACTAAAGGGTATGTATGGTGTGTTTAGGCGAGAACATTTTTTGAGTTATCATATCACATTCTACATGCTTGCTCTTCTATATGCTTGTTATATTAATTCTAGTGATTTGTAGATTAGCCGGTGCAGGGAGTTCTCATTGGCTCAGTGCAATTACTCTGTTTCCCTCACTGTCAATTGACAAGATATCAGCTCCTCAGGAAATATGTTCTTTTCAGTTTGACAGATTACTCATAGGGTTTGATTTACCATAAGAGAAGAAGTTGTTTACTTAGATAAATAAATGTTTTTGCTTTTGAAAAGCGAATGTTCACTTTGCAAAGTGAACAAAAAATAAGGGGAAGATGTGTTTACTTTGAATACTCAATCATATGCAAGGAAAAAAAAATAAAACAGGATTTTTTTTCTAGTATGTGATTGATAATTGAAGTAAACACAGCTTCATTATATTTATGAAGCTTAGAGAAATGGTCTATATTCCATTAATGAGTCATAGACTGTGATAAGGGGAAGTAAAGCACATCAACTGTGTACCATCGCAAAGCAGGAAACAGAGCCTTGCCTTGATCAACTATGGCCAGGGCCACCATCATGGAATTTAGGGCCCCCTTACAAAGCTTTAGGCATGGGCCCCCTGGAGCAGAGAGCAGAGGAGAACCGGGGGGGGGGGGGTGTGCTGCCGCCGCAAATTGAGAGGCGGAGGGGGGGCAGTCGCCAATTGAGAAGCGGGGGGTGCTACGAATTGAGGGGCGGGGGGGCTGCGCTGCCGCCACGAATTGTCGGGGGGCTTTGGGTGCTGACGAACAAAAAAAGAACAAAAAAAAACGGGGGGGTTGCCATCCGAGGCCCTAAAGACCTCCGGGCCTCTGGGGACCTCTGGGCCCCTTACAAAAAAGAAATAGAAATAAATAAAAAAAGAAGTAAAATAAAAAGAATTTTTTTTATATATAAAAAATACATAAAGAAGGGGACTCGGAGACCTCTGGGCCTCTGGGGACCTCTGGGCCCCTTACAAAAAAAAAGAAGGGGGGGTGCCATCCGGGGCCCTGGGGACCTCCGGGCCTCTGGGCCCCTTACAAAAAATAAATAAAAATAAATAAATAAATAACAAAAAATATTATTTTTTTTAATATAAAAAATACATAAAAAAGGGGGGTTACAGTCCGGGGCCCTGGGGACCTCTGGGCCCCTTTACAAAAATAAATGTAAAAAAAATATATATTGTTTTAATAAAAAATACATAAAAAGGGGGGTTACCATCCGGGGCCCTGGGGACCTCTGGGCCCCTTACAAAAAAGAACAAATAAAATAAAATAAAAAAAGGGGGGGTTGCCACCCGAGCCCCTGGGGACCTCTGGGCCCCTTACAAGTGTACTGCCTGTACCCCCCTGACTATGGCTACCCCTCATATACATATATAATTACCACTTACGCAAATATAAAAGGCTATTAAAACATAGACACATATTGATAAAAATATTTACAGCATGCTGATGTTTTACATATTTTTGTAAAACTTTATATATTTCTTTTAAATTGTGTTTTGCCTGACTTTTAAAACTGCAGAAAAAAGTGGAGCTGCTGCTGCTAAGGTGCTTGGTTTTAATTTCTGTCCTAGATGAATGACAGTTGGTGATCTTCTACTGTACCTTGACATAGGCAGCCATTTGCAACAGTGCCGAAAGTATAAGTAAACATATTTTATTGCTTTTCTTTCATTCTAAAGCAAGATCCAAAAATGGTAGAGCTTATTGAAATCAGCTTTCAAAAAATGGTGGCAATAGAACATTTAGACCAGGGTTTCTCTTCTAGGGTTCCATGGAACCCTACGGTTCCTCCAGTGGTTGCTAGGGGTTCCTTGAGAAATTATAAATTTCTGCCTCTCAGATAAGTTCCCACTGCCACCACTGATCTTTTTAGCTATTTGTAAGGGGTTAATTCTTCACAGTGTCCACAAGTGTAAGGAGAATTCTTCCCACTGACCATTACACTTATGTATCATGAGTTGTAGATATAGAAATTTTTAGCAGGGTTTCCCTGAGACCAGAAAATTATATCAAGAGTTCCTCTGTGTTGAAAAGGTTGAGAAAGGCTGATTTAGACAGTTGTAATAGATCCTTAGCATTGTCAAATATTTGAGGGTTCAGAAGCAAATAATTAAACACACGTACAAGTCTAGTTATTCCCAACATGCACATCCACTGTCTAGCGTTTGGATATCTTCCCAGCGCTGCCTATGAAGCAGTATGGATAGAACATAAAACATTATGACCTATGATGCTAATGCAGGCCACTGATTTGTTCAACTGCACTCCAAATGACAAAAAGAGTCATGATGACGAAACGTGTTAGCACAGGTCTTTATGGCGACTGAAACTGATGTCAACATGCTGGACTGGAAGTGATGTGGACCAGACGCGTAAGGCGAGCGTGGTGTGTATCAACTGCATGGTCTTAGCGTTTGTGATTACAATCTGTATCTCATTAAACATACATAAACACTGATTTTATTACACTTGTGTGTGTGTTTTTAAGTGAGAATTAATTTTAATAAAGAGTTTTAAATGAGGCTATGCTGTGTAGACCATTTATTTTTAGTACACTTATGCAAGGTACTATGGAGTCTGTTGGTGATGCTCAGAAGGACTTAATGAATGCGTTTTTTGCTGATCAGTAAAATGAGAGGCAAATCAGATTGGCGAGTGTGGTGTCTTGTGGGGAGTGGAAATTAAATTATGCACATTGGTGGAAGGGATTTAGTGTTCAAGATTGGAACATATGAAGAATAAATCTATTAATCCATGGGACATTATTAATTAATTTTCGAGCTTAGATGAAATATTACATTGGTGGACTAGTTATTATTATTATTTTTTTTCACTTTAATCACAGGGTGATACATTTTGTGTGAGAAGCTTTGTGTTAGAAAGTGAAGTGCTGCCTATGGGTGAATTTCATTTAATCATTTTTTTCTATAATAAAAAGATTGTCTCTAAATAGTTCTATATGATGGATATACAATTATTGTTTTTACCAGAATTTACATAATAACACACACAAGCCATGCATATAATAGTATAAAAGTAATAGTATTAGTATCCATGTACACTGAAGCTAATAAACTGCAGTTTATTGGCGTTTTGGCGTTTTTTTTAAAAAGCCCATTAACTGCACTCTATGTTAGCCTATGTGTTCATGTACACATGGACGTTTTTTAGCGTTAATGAGCAGTGGAGTTAATGGGCTTTTTTCTGAACGCAAGAAATTCAGCGGGAAAAACGCTAAAAACCGCAAAATGCTGAAAAACGCTAATAAACACAGAAAAACGCTCAAAAACGCAGATCGCCAGCGTTTTTTTGATCCATTGAAAAAAAAAACTGAAAAACGCTAATAAACACTAGTAAAAAAACGCTGCTAAAAGCTATATTTTAAAGCAGCTTTTTCTGCCAGAAATTTGGCGTTCAAAACAACCGTTTTTTAGCTTCTGTGTACATGGAGCCTAAAAGTTCTAAAAAACAGTGCAGGATGCAAAAAAAAAAAAAAAAGGTATAGTTACATTTTTGGCAACAGCAGAGCTCCCAGGATCAGAGCCTTGTCCCTATAGGCTGCAAATTTTCAGCCCGCTCTCTACTGCTGCTAATAATGTACGCATCACATCCTGCCCTCTAAACTCCCTTGTTTATTCCTTTGATACTCATCTCCAGAACTTCTCCAAGCCTCTCCCATCCTCTAGAACTCTCTACCCCAATCTGTCTGGCTATCTCCTACTCTGTCTACTTTTAGGCAATCCCCGAAAACTCATCTTTTCAGGGAAGCCTACCCTACCTTCACCTAACAACTCAATCTTTTAATTCTCCCATTGGCTTATCACTCACAGTAATGATCTTTTCTTCAATTTGCTCCACTCTATTAGATTGTAAGCTCTTAGGAGCAGTGCCCTCCTAACCCTATTGTATTGAGTTGTAATGTAGCTGTACTATTTCCCTTTATAATGTAAAGCTCTGGGCAAACTGTAAGCGCTATATAAATCCCTATATAATATTATAAAAATAATAATGATAGTGCAGACGTAAGCTGTCTTTGCTGCCTTTGCATATAAAGGGTTCACCTGAAATGCCCTAAACAGATAGTTGGTGAAAAGGATTCTTCTGAGGGTGTGAGAGACCTTCGAACCCAATCATAATTCTTTGTGTATTGTATGAGAACCTCCATACCTCCAGGATTTATAAATATTTCCTGTGAATCAAAGCTGATCTAAGCTATAGGCTATTTGAGAACAGTTGAAACATGAAATTGTGTTGTTAGATAATAAGAGACTCTAGTGACTATGGTCTGGAGCATACATTTACTTGGTGACCTTAAACTAAATTGTTCAGTCAATCGGGTTCACTTATCAAAAAGCTACAGTACAATGTGAAAAATGTCCTGAACACCCAGGACAATTCAGGTGTGCAATATTGAACTGGACAGAGGACACTAATGAGTTCTGTTAAAGTACACTAAGGGATCCAGTTATGATTTTATTCATGGCAGTCTAACAGGACTAACATTCACTGTCACATAACATTTTACAGACATGGGATATTTAGCTATGCCGCTATAGAAATATTCAGTAATAAAGCATTGCAGAGAGTGAAAGGATATAACCCATAGGAACCAATCATATGTCACCTTTCATCAGCTATGGGCAGTCAGAGCAATGAAGACTTCTGACTGGTTGGATTGTTCTGTTCAATTTGCATATGGCTGATGACTACTTCTATAAACTCTGAAGGTGGTTGGGCATAGACACACAGGGGTTGATTTCCTAAAACTAGAGAGTGCAAAATCTGGTAGCCAATCAGCTTCTAAATTCATCTTGTTCAAGTAAAGTGTTACTAAACCCGCAACAGTAAAATCAGTCTGTATATGCAGTAAATCATGCTTGTTATACTCACTGTGGAACCTAAGGGGTTAATCCTCTGCATTGTGTAAAAAGGCTGTTCAATCTTGTCTTCTCTGATCCTCTCCTTCTTCCACAGTCCCCAATCCATCTCCTGATAGTACAGAGCCTTGGAGGTACTCTGCACATGCTCAGTTTGATATGTATTGCTAGAGAGTTGTTATTTTATTTTTTTCTTGGGAGGGTGCATGTGATCAGCACAGGGCCTATCAGCACTGTCCAGACAGAGGGTCAGGAGTCTTGCAGCCTCATAGAACAGTCAGAGGAAAATTAAAACTCCTCCTACAAGCTTCAACCAGACACTGATAGAAGTCACAAGGCTGTTATATACTGCTGATGAGAAAAGGTATCTAGCAGTTTTATATTTACTAAAATGATTGCATATCCATGTTCTGTGTACTGTGGGAGACCAGATATAGTGAATGCAGGGTCCTGGGTTTAGTAACACTTTAACCACTTGCCGACCGCCTCCAGTAGATATACATCGGCAGAATGGCACGTACAGGCACATCAACGTACCTGTACGTCCACTTTAACTGCCTGACGTGGGGGTCACATGCCGCCGGCGGCGCGCTCGCGACCCCAGTACCTTCGCCGTGAGTCGGACCGCGGGTTCTGCGGACTCGATCGCCGCGGGAATCCCCGCAATCGTCTCACGAAGGCATAGAGTAGGGAGATGCTTGTGTAAGCAAGCATCTCCCTGCTCTGCCTAGTGACAATGACACGGATCTCGGCTCTGTGTACTCGGAGCGGAGATCGGTGTCATGTCACACAGAGCCCAACCCCCCCTCAGTTAGAAATACTTACCGTGACACACTTAACCCCCTTAGCGCCACCTAGTGGTTAACCCCTTTCACTGCCAGTGTCATTTTCACAGTAACCAGTGCATTTTTATAGCATTGATCGCTGTGAAAATGACAATGGTCCCAAAAATGTGTCAAAAGTGTCCGATGTGTCCGCCATAATGTCGCAGTCATTAAAAAAATCACTGATCGCCACTATTACTAGTAAAAAAAAAAAAAATCATAAAAATGCCCTAAAACTATCCCCTATTTTGTAAACGCTATAACTTTTGCGCAAACCAATCAATAAACGCTGATTTTCTTTACCAAAAATATGTAGAAGAATATGTATCGGCCTAAACTGAGGAAAAAAATAATTTATATATATTTTTGGGGGATATTTATTATAGCAAAAAGTAAAAAATATTGAATTTTTTTCAAAATTGTCGCTCTATTTTTGTTTATAGCGCAAAAAATAAAAAACCGCAGAGGTGATCAAATACCACCAAAAGAAGGCTCTATTTGTGGGAAAAAAAGGACGTCAATTTTGTTTGGGAGCCACGTCGCACGACCGCGCAATTGTCAGTTAAAGCGACTCAGTGCCAAATCGCAAAAAGGGGCCTGGTCATTAACTAGCCAAAATGGTCCGGGGCTTACGTGGTTAAGCTTTGACAAAAAAAAACCTCATGGCATAACTCCAGATATAAGAATGCCAATTTTCTAATGTTATCGTTGATATCTTTGACCTTAAAATGGAAGTAAACCCTCTGGGGGAAGCCTAGATTAAGGCTTACCTGTAGGTGTTTGCAATATCTCCTAAACCTACACGGTTTAGGAGATATTTGCCAAAAAGAATGCACCGATGTCTACGGCGCATGCGCGCCATAGACAACGGTGCAGGTGCACTGAGAATGACGGTTTTATGAATGGCTAATGCCGGCTTTGACGGCTCCCGTGCGCATGCGCGGAGTGACGTCTTCGCTGCTCCGGCCAATCACAGCGCCGGATCGGCGATACCCGGAAGTAACCTTCCAGAGAGATGTCTGCAGCCGGAGGGGGAGACGAGGATGGCTTCGGGGGCTTCGATCTAAGGTAAGTAATGCATAATGAGCTAGTTTTTTTTTTTTAATTTGGGTTTACAACCACTTTAAAGCAGAGGTCCCGCAGCCATTCGTTTTTGTTTTTTTTTGTCATTCAATTATTTTCCCCATTGCAGAAAAATACTCACTGTTTTGGTGTTCTAAAACATCCGTTGTCCGTTTTCGTAAGCAAGAATAACTTTTAAAATCTGATGAAGGCAGTTTCCATTTTGCTTGTGGGCATGTGAAGCCCACAAGCACTCATTTCCTGGATGCGGTGAATGCTTATCTCCCAGCATTCACCGCTCGTTCCCGCGCATGCTCAGTGTTTACGGCAATTTACAGCGAACAGTGTTTCTAAATCACTCGAGATTTCGCTGGGCGGCGTTCCGCACTGACTCTTGGGAAGCATGACACTTATCTCCCAGGAGTCGGGGAAAGCTGGATACGCGCCTACTCCCGTGGGAGCGATGCACAGGAAGTAACCCTTTAAACCGAAATAATAAGGTATTTAAATCGCAAAAAAAATATTCTTGCGGCATTAGATGATCTATACAATGTACTGAAGGAGATAAGACATAGTTGTGAATTTGGGTGGAACTCCGCTTTAATGACATCAATAATTACTTATCAAAAATAATCATTAATATTTTTCGTTACCACAATATAAACAATTAATGTGATCTAAATGATAAGAATATCAAAGTATTGCATTTTGACTATTCTAAATAATCCTTCTATTTAAGTGTCATGTTATATGAGCTATATTTGATTTATTAAATTACTGTTATTTCTCAAAATGCTATCATTTTTATAATGACTGCATATTAGTTATTTGTATTCTCCGTGAATATGTTATTTTTTTCTCTTTTTCAAAAAACTTTAAATGTTAAAAAAAAAGCAAAAAAAAAAAACTGGAAGCTGATTGGCTTCTATGCAGAGCTGCACCAGATTTTGCACTCTCCAGTTTCAGTAAATCAACCCCACAATGTGACTGTCCTCAGACAGCAGGATAAGCAGTACCATCACAAGCACATATAGTAAATGGAATCTAAAACCAAAAGAAAAAATCAAATATATTGCAGCTTACCAATCATTAAAGTTAGTGGCTGCATTATTTTTCTCTTCTTTTTTTTCCCCCCTTTATTTTTATCTGTTGATCCAGCCAGTAAGTCTGTTATTTTTCAAGTTCCTTTAACAGACCTAACTGTGCAGCAAAAGTGGCAGTTAAAGGGTTGAAACAAACCACTTAACAATGACAAGGGTGCCTAAAATTGTCAACTTTTATCAATTTATATAAAACCATTGCTTCTGTAAATGCTTAAATGTTAACTGGAAGACTGCTTTCATTTGTTAGTCAAGTCAGTCTATGCCTGTGCATCTAACACCACCCTCTCCGCAGGCTGACAATACTGCTGTACAAGTGTTACTCTGTTACTCCTCCAAGGAGTGGAGACATCCTAAAGTTGGGTACACACTATACGAAATTCACTATGTGAGCGGCCCTGTTGCCACCTCCTACCGACATCCTTTGGATGAAAAGTGGAAAATTGTTAGTCGAACAGTGGCTGCATCCAATCAGATGCAGCTGCTGTTCAGGTATTCTGACCGGTGCCAGCTTAGGATGTCAGAATAAAATAGTCGCAATAAGAGATTCCTCCATCCATGCTGTATAACGTGGATGGAGGAATCTGTTAGATTATTTCCGTTCAGCCCACAGGCCGAATGAAAATAATCTATGTGTGTGAACCCAGCTTAAGACAAGAAAAGTGTGACTGGCTGGATAACCCAATAAAAATAAAGAAAAAAAAAAAACTAAAAAATTAATGCAGCCAGCACATTTATAGATTAGTAAGCTCCAACACTGTTTTTGGGTCAGATACACTTTAAAGGATCACTAAAGAAAAATAAAAATAAAATAAAAATAGCAAACATGTTATACTTACCTGCACTGTGCAGCTCGTTTTGCACAGTGGCCCCGATTCACGTCTTCTGGGGTCCCTTGGCGGCTGTCTCGGCTCCTCCCCGCAATCACTCACCACCGATTTGCAAGCAAGCTTGCATGGTGGTGAGTGATTGCGGGCGCGCTCCAGTGATACAGCCAGTGGCTATTGCCGCTCACTGTATCACTCGGCCCCGCCCCCCGTCGCACAGCAACATTGGATGTGATTGACAGCAGCGGGAGCCAATGGCTGCGCTGCTTTCAATTCATCCACTGTAACCAATCAACGGACAGGCTAAGCGGCGAAGAGGATGTCGGGGGCGAGCGCGGGACTTTTGAGGGGTCAGGTAAGCTAAACGAGGGGCCAGGGGGAGTCGGTATTGTCTGATTTTTTTGCATTAAGGTGAAAAAACTTTTACCTTTACAACCCCTTTAAGCTCAGCTGAGCATGCGTGTTCAAATGAATTGAGAAGAGATGGCAGAGGAGGAAAGGAGGATGCATATCCCAGGACAGAACATTGTGATTAGGATTGTGGTTTTGCACAGGGTTCATAAACTTGTTAAAAATTACAGATCAGGCAACTGGAATGACATGTATATATGGTTAGCTGTACATGGTGATAGCTAAAGAAATAAGGCGGTATATAGTGCTGATTAATGAAGTACATTGATTTTAAATGGGAAGTCCAAAAGTTTATTTAACAAGGTATAATAAAGACTCGCAATGATGTGGCAAGTACTGTACTGCATATCGACAAAATTACAATAAATATTTTAAATACAACAGATCAAAAACCTGGCAGCTACTATAGATGAAATGGATAGCCATAGAGATAATGGAGCCCTGACCCCATGCACTCTTTCCAGCATGTATTCAAAGGGCTTGCTGTGTCCCCACTTACCTTTTCCTTCCATTTCCCTTCTAAATGTTTTTCTTCTTTGTTTTCTTTGTCTGAATTTCTCACTTCCTGTTCCTCCTCAGTAAGCTGTTCAGTAAGCTGTTCTGGCTGACTCCACACCACTCGGATGATGGGGACAAGCTTACTGAGGAGAAACAGGAAGTGAGAAATTCAGAAAAAGAAAAAAAACATTAAGAAGGGAAATTGAAGGAAAAGGTAAGTGAACCAACAATGCACGAGCTTAAAGGAACCTATTTAGAAAATAAAAAACAAACCTTTACAACCCCTTTAAACTTCCTGTTGTGTCTCCAAGACAGAAAGTAAAAATATAAATTTCCAGCAGGACACAGGCATCAAAACAACAACAACAAAAAACCTGATATGGGTTTTACCTTTCCCAACTTGATTCAAAAGAAATAAAATAAAATTTGGTTATACTTAGACTTTAGGCCCCTTTCACACTGAGGCGCTTTGCAGGCGCTATTGCGCTCTAAATAGCGCCTGCAATGCGCCCCAAAAAAGCCTCTCAATACTATCCAATGTGAAAGCCCGAGGGCTTTCACACTGGAGCGTTGCGCTTGCAGGAGGCTCAAAAAACTCCTGCAAGCCGCATCTTTGAGGCGCAATAGGAGCGCTAAAAATAGCGCTCCTATAGCGCCCCTGCCCATTGAAATCAATGTGGTAGCGCCTCTAATACGCCCGCAAAACGCCTCAAAGAGGCGTTATTGCGGGCGTTTTTAACCCTTTTTCGGCCGCTAGCGGGGGTTAAAATACCCCCGCTAGCGCCCGCATATCGCGGCCAAAAAAACAGTATAGCGGCGCTAAAAATAACGCCGCTATACCGCCAGCGCATCCAGCGCCTCAGTGTGAAAGTAGCCTTAAGCTAGGTACACATGTGATAAAAATTCATTAGGGTTGATTTACTAAAACTGGAGAGTGCAAAATCTGGTGCAGCTGTGCATGGTAGCCAATCAGCTTCTAATGTCAGCTTGTTCAATTAAGCTTTGACAAAACTGGAAGATGATTTGTTTCTATGCAGAGCTGCACCAGATTTTGCACTCTCCAGTTTTAGTAAATCAACCTAATAGTGTTAATGTGGTCCTGTAGAGTCATTAAAACTTTGTGAATGTCAATATCTCATTGTAATTCTATTTGCGGAATTTTATTACAGGAATCTGTAGACAAATAACTTTTGGTGCACATAGTAACACCATTTTGTTAGGATCACTTAGCTTTCCTGCTCTGGTTTGGAATGTCATGCTACTTCGTATATAACCTTATATGAGATGACTACTTGTACTGTTAATGAAAAAAATGTGTGGCCAATACTGTACAGGGAAAAGCTGACCTATTTTACTCTGCTGCCTTTAGGCACATGCCTATTGTGCCTAATTATACATTCATCCTGCTTTTAAGGTTTAGTGAATTTTACTACGGATTAATTGGAATTGCAGATTCTTCACCTAATGTGTATGATTGCATAAAGCATAATATCTACACCAGCTCTTACTTTTGACATACTGGATGATTTTTAACGTGAACATGTGGGGAAAGAAATATGGTATTCCTATTACTGACATGATTTTTAAGGCACAGGCTTCAGGGCTGTCACGCTGATCCTTGCTTTATCAGCAAGTGACCTGGCTTGGAACAAGCATGTAATCTCTAAAGTTTCACCAACATTTTTGTCCTACATGCTTATTCCAGGTTAATGACTTTGATATTGATGTAAGAATGAGAGCCATTAAACCTGCTAAAAGAACAAAAAAGACAAACAAAAAAACAAGTCAGCAATGGCAGATTCCACTTTTCTGTCCTGACAAGTGCATTTTAAAATCAAAGTTTCTGAATTCAGTAATAATTCTATGGCAATCTGAAGAACCCTGTTAAATTGTGAATTTCACAAACAGCCTAAGAATGGTGCAGGATATGGAATAAATAGGGTACTTGTGATATATTTTTATAGGGAATAAAAAACAGACAAATCAAACATCACAGAAGAAGAACATATTTAAGAATTTAATTAGCCAGATTAAGTGAGGGAAGTAAAATTTGTAGATGAATTTGAAGAAGTTTACATGTTCCCACTTTAATAGAAATGAAGCACGCAGTTTATTTTTGTGAGTCCTATGTTATGTAAAATTCAGTTATGTATTTCTGTTAATTAGCTCCTACACATTCTGCTGCGGGGTACCGTGTAGAATGTACAACACTTGAGTAATATTGTGCTACCTGTCACAGATTTCCATGCAGTGAGAGGGAAACAGTGGAAAATTCCAGACAATAGGGGTTGTCTGCGAGGACCTATTTCCCAGCGTTGACCTGCTCTCCAAAACCCAGGCAGCTCATCTCCATTCCTATTCTATCCAACTTGTATGTGGAAGTAACGCCCAACGGCCACTGACTTGATGAGCTGAGCTGAATGAGAGAATAGCCTGTCTCACAGACACCCCATGCAGGCTGAATGGAGTTTGTGGCCATAAGACTGGGCTGAAGGTCAAAGCCTCTGTCAAAGCTGCAGGTGGCTCATTTCCTCTCCCTAAATACATTCCGCACCTCTACAATCAGCCCAGGGGCTCATGATTTGCCAATCTCATTTCCAGAGCCCTAATCAACCACTTTGCATTACCAAGTCTAATATCTGTCAAGTAAATCCTACAAAGTTCAAACCGAGAGGGTGAATGCAGAACAATCAAAAGAAATGAAAAATTGGCTAAACATGGCCTTTCTAATAACAGCAGAGCTTAGTTATAACATGAGTAGAAGAAAAAAAAAACAGGTAGGTTATTAAGTATTAGCTTTTATTTTCTAAGTTGCACTAATAAAAAAAATATATAAGCACAGCTGCAATTTGATTGGTTGCTATGGACAACACCCCAATTTCCGATACACAATTTTTTAATGAAAAGCCTCATGTGTCAAACACAGTTCTGTTCCATATCCAATAGTATCCAACAAGACTAAAGTGTTTAGCAGTTAAGTGGAGTCAGGTTAATATAATCTATCATTTAGTGCAAAGCATTATTAATCCGAGCTGTTAAATACAGCCTAATATGTCATGCCTGGCTTAAATGTAATTTGAAGTTTAATTTAGACCTTTGTACTCTTTTTTTCAGTTCTAGTATATCTAGATACTGAAATTTAATCAAAGACAGTATTAGAAAAGGTTAAATAAATAAATCTAAAATTAAACACCATCAAAATCAAAAAGTTGATAATATTCTAATGAACCGAGCAATAAAAAGCTTGCTACTTTACGTGTAAATTTGCATTCAGTATCACTGTAAAAAAAAACAAAAAAAAAAAACAAAGCAAACAAGCAATTATTGATTTTTCTTTTTTTTTCTTAATGGATATTCTGTCCCTTCCCCCCACCCTTGTTTTCAGTTATAGTTTTTAAATGCTTCCTAGTCCAACCTGAATTCAGAATGAAGCTGCTGGGCTTTGTGGCGGAAATATAATTAAAGTGGGTGAGAGTTGTAAACGGTGAAGAAAAAGAATGACATCAGGCCAATTTCACACTTGGCACTCCAATGGCCGGGACCAAGCAGGGCTCTTGCCATGCAAGGCAGATCAAAGTGCACTGCCACTCCTAGAAAGGCAGAGGGGGAATTAAGTATGCTAATCCCCTGGACAAATATATTTTAATCTTGTTAAAATACAAGTTAATGCTGCAGCTCAGTGGCTGAACTTTGTCAGACTGCATAGATCCAGTTGCACTGTTAACTTTGCATAAGGTAAGACATTCTTATTCAAAAGATACTCAGATACAGAATCCTCTGTGCATTCTTGTAGCCATGCATCCTGATTTTCCATAGGGGATGTATGTCTTACATATTTTGGTTAACAAAAAAAACATGACAAGTTAATATGAGACCCAGGGGCCATGTGTTGTGTCCTGGGGACAGCTTGTGCCTATGTTTTTATACCATCATGAACAGTAAAAGTGATGGTAAGAACAAATGAATACATTGATGACGTGGAATAAACTTGCCTTTTATTGCACACATATGATGACTCTGTACAACAATGTCACGTTTCAGGAAAGCAAAAATTAGGTCAAGTTATATTATATATTATGGTAAGTCACGCTCATCACAAATTGTATTTACAGTCATTTATACTCCAGTTTAGGGGCTAATTTACTAAAAGGTTTACTAGAAAACCATTGTGTACTATAAAACAAGAAACATCTTTCAAACACTTGTTCACTTAAGCCAAATTTAATAATTAAAAAAAAATAAATAGTGAATGAACCTGATTGGTGGTTCCAATAAAAAAAAAAGAGGCTGGGATTAAACACAGCCCTTTGTTGGAATTTTTTCTGCCTTCCAAATTAGCAAGGTTAAGGAAAAGGAGCAGGTGTAGCATACTTGAAATAGATCTAAACCCTATCATTAAAATCTCATAGAAGCTTTAACATGCTAATGTAAGCTGTTTTTGAACCTTTTAGTATGCAGCTTTCCTTGTTTGGAACTTGCATTTAGAGGGTGACAACTGTCTCCCAATGGTGTTACTGTGTTGTCACCCGATCACATGTGCCCCTGATGGAAACTACTAGTGGCCATGCTAGGGCTGGCCTTACAATATACAATTTTCCTTAAGATTTACCAAAACCATATACTACGAGGTCAAAGCTAAACACTTTCAATTTGTATGCAATCAGGCAGGCCCTTGCACTACATAGTTGAAGAGAAATCTATAGGAAAATGAACAAAAAGTTTGTATAATGTATGGCCAGCTTAACACACATTGCATAAGCATTGTCCACTGGTGTCACTATCGTGAAGCTGGTCCAAGGACATTATGTACAGTCACCAGTGGTAAAGAGTTCCAAGTAAAATCGACTCTTTTATGTTATGTACCAGCTGTACAGGAAATGCATTCATTTTAAAGAGGTATAGATGGATAAAGTAGGATAAATAGATAGCTGGAGCGAAAGAAAGATAGATAGAGGAATAGATAGATAGATAGATAGCTAGATAGATAGATAGATAGATAGATAGATAGATAGATAGATAGATAGATAGATAGAGGGATAGATAGATAGATAGATAGATAGATAGATAGATAGATAGATAGATAGATAGATAGATAGATAGATAGATAGATAGATAGATAGATAGAGGGATAGATAGAGGGATAGATAGATAGATAGATAGATAGATAGATAGATAGATAGATAGATAGATAGATAGATAGATAGATAGATAGATAGATAATTATCCTGCGTAGAAAACCAGAGACTGTCATGAAATCGTATAAATGTTTTAACATTTCATTCGACATTCTTGGCAAAATATTAGAAACAAGTGCTAAAATATAATTGTATGTATTTATATCAGTCATGTAGAGCCTCTCTTCTTCCTACTCTCCCCCCCCCCTTTTGTTGTATATCTATATATGCAAATTTGTATGCAGCTTACAAATAAAATTACTTAAAATATCTAAAGACAATACGCATTATGAATGCTTACAGAAGTCACAGTTAAAGTGTATTTAAGGTTAGCCCAGGTTACTTTCTGCCAAAACCTCTCACATTTGTTCCTGCAGCAGTAGAAAATCGCCCAACCACTCTGCAATATCCCCTTGGAAATAATGAATTTTTAAATTAGCCAAAGGGGACTAGCCAGTGTTGGAGCCAAGATGAGACTTAAAATGTGACACAGGTTAATTCATTTTAAAGGAATATTACCCAATGTTTGGTAGTATTACAGGCGCAGAGGGGATGTTTCCATACTGACAGAAAGAAGGTTTCTAAATAGTATAGTACCTAACATATAGTGAAGATTTGTGTAGGCCAGGATGTTCTATAGGACAATAAATAATGTATTTACTGACATTGAATTGAAAGGAAGCTACAAATTTGTGTAATATTTCCAGTGGAGGATCACTAAGCATAGTTCTGCAGGTACATACAGTATATAGAGGTACTCTACTGTGCTACCAGTAAAGAAACACAGCATGCATAATATATTTCTGTAATACAGCATTAGAGGAAAATTAAAGGGGTTGTAAAGGTTCGTTTTTTATTTTCTAAATAGGTTCCTTTAAGCTAGTGCATTGTTGGTTCACTTACCTTTTCCTTAGATTTCCCTTCTAAATGTTTTTTTTTCTTTGTTTTCTTTGACTGAATTTCTCACTTCCTATTTCTCCTCAGTAAGCTGTTCAGTAAGCTGTTCTGGCTGACTCCACACCACCCGGATGATGGTGTGAAGTTTAGTGAGGAGAAACAGGAAGTGAGAAATTCAGACAAAGAAAAAAAACATTTAGAAGGTAAATCAAAGGAAAAAGTAAGTGAACCAACAATGCACTAGCTTAAAGGAACCCATTTAGAAAATAAAAAACGAACCTTTACAACCCCTTTAAGATAATTGAGTTGGGCAGACATAGATTTTAGTAATAACTAGGCACAACACTTCACAGTATGATAACTATTTACAGTTCTTCCAAGTAGACTCATTCTCTGTGTTCAGCATCCCTCTCTTGGTGTAGCTAGGGCCACATTCTTTTATCAGAAATACGTTAAAAAATATATATTTTATAAATTACATACACATTTAAACTGGACTTGTCAACCATACAAATGCACAAAACAAACAAAACAAAACATGTTTGCTCAGCCCAGACACAAAACCCCCCCACAAAATAAAAAAAAAATGATATAAATTACATGGTTTCTGGATATGAAGAATCTAACCAACACTTCCATATACAATCAAACTTAAGCATAGCATTACATAAAAAATATGTTTGCTTCTCAAATGCATTACAATTGTTCATCTGCTGTAGCCATTTAGATATCATAGCAGAGGAAGTTGAAACTCATTTGACAATAATCATTATGCGCGCAACAAAAAGTGACTTATGCCCTGTACACACGATAGTTTTTTCCGACGGGATAAATTCCGACATAATTTTCCGTCGGAATTCCGTTCAAGCTGTCTTGCATACACACTGTCATGCTAAATTCCGGCCGTCCAAAACGCGGTGACGTACAACACGTACGACGGCACTATAAAGGGGAAGTTCAAATCCAATGGTGCCACCCTTTGGGCTGCTTTTGCTGATTTCGTATTACCGCGTGTTAGTAAAAGTGTTCGCGCTTTTCAGATCGTTTTCTGCTGTTTAGTTGGTGCTTGTGGGTTCGTATCTGTCTTTCAGGGCGTGTAGTCAGGTCGTATCTGTTTTTCAGTGCGTTCTTGTCCTGCACAACTTTTTGCATAAAAATTCCTCAAATTATCTGGCCACAGTTGGGCCTGAGGCCGGACTTTCAGGGAATCTCATGACGGGTCTGGATACTGGCCGTACTGGCTTGCCCCCCCAAAGCGCCCGTAAAGTGCGGAAGAAATATGTGGAGTATTTTCCATTGCTATGCTAGACAATGTCTGATTTTTTTTGTGAATAAACAAAAAATATTATCTGTTAAAATATTGAATTTTCTTTATTGCTTGTGTTTCTTTTAGCTGTCTCCTATGTTCTCCTACTGCACTAGTAGTGCCAAGTGGATTTTCCTTTAGTAAATAACCCCCATTGTCACTGTAAACACAAAATTTACTTTAAAAACTGGTATTGAGCATTGAAAGAAGAAGCCACACATTGTTGATTAGAAAACTATTTTTACTCTGTGCACATTCACATGTGCGTTATAAAATTTTAGGGTAAATGCAAACATATTTTTTAATCCAAGTTTTTTCCCAAAAATGTTTGTGTTTTGCATAAACAGGCATGTTTCAAACCATATAGTCAAATGGAAGGGGGTGGGGGACGGCCCGTTGAGGAACAGGCTGGAAAAGGGGGTCACTATTGGCAACAGATAATAACGATCACACTGAAATTAATCAAAAATAATTTATTCCTGTATCAAAAGGTTTAAATAGGTATCAAACATGTAGGGTACAATGAGGTAAAAAACTCAACAATTAAAGGCGCCAGGCAAAAAAGATGATTTTTGCCATTAGTTAAAACCAAAGTGGGGCAAACAAACAACACACAAAACAACACAAACACTGTGCTTGTCCGGACCTGCTGGATCAACCTATGCAGACACACCATTCCAATAGGAATATGGTATAGAGTTGAGAGACAAGTGCTCCCTATAAATACGATGATTGGGTGGTCTATACTGGGCTGGACCATGCATAGGAGGGGAGGGAGGGGAGGGTTGAAAGGCCTGCAATAATTAAGTTCAAAGAGATGATGTAAATCCTAGTAAATTCCCATCAGGTTGTTATCGGTGGTATTGCTGGTGTCTATAGTCCTTTGTTGAATAAATAGCGGGGAAATACATAGATAGAACTATCTCAATAACATGCCATTCTTGCATAAGTCACTGTTTAAATCAGATGCTGTTGGTGCGATTGGGAGCTCCCCATTGATTGGAGTCTATCATGTGTATATCCAAATCGCTATTGATTAGCAAGTAATATAAATATCATAGCACATTGCAGGGAAGTACTGGCATATCAAGGTTAGTGACAGATGGTAAGCTACAAATAGCGATTGGTGCCTTGAGATTAATCTCATATAAACCACAGGTCAGCTGATTAGTGGGTGCCAGATAGGAAGCCGGAAACAATAATTATAAGTGGTTGTACATACCAGTCCGTCTAGATATAGTTTCAGTACTGACCGAGATTCTGGTGTGGATGTATTCAGAGCAGGGCTTTCTGTGTGTCTGGCGCCGTAGGTGGACCAGGTGCTTGGCGATCATCACATTAGTAGTAGGACGATGGCCATTAGTTGCAGTTGTGCAATGTAGCAAACCGTGTTCACTGATTGAAGAGCTCTTGGTGGTTGATTGCGGCGGGCACCGCTGTCACTGCTGGATTGAGAAATGCCAGTACGCATCCATCCCCTTCACTCGCTCCATGAGTGGAATAGGTCACGTGACCGCACGGGGTGATGACGTCAACGCGTTTCACTGTACTTGATTAGCGTAGCTTCAATTGGTCAATTAGCCACGCTCACTTATATCACAAGGGAGCGTATGGCTAGAGCCAATAGGGAAGTTGATTGGTTTGTTTTGGTCCCATATAGGGCAGAGTTACCTTCCTAATGGCGCTATTCGTTAAAGTCTCTTAATCATTTCAAGTGCAATTTAGATTAAAGTTCAATTTGTAGATTGGAATTAGGTATAGAATAGCACTTCATTAAGTGTAGTCTAGATCGAATGCTAATAAACGATCATTATAAACTGTGCTTTTAAGGCTTAGCAAGTCCAATCACATTTAAATCAATAGGGGGTAGTGGGAACGGAAGAAGGGGGAGGGGGTAGTGATAACCGACAGGACAAAACAACAGAAAGTTCAAATAGGCAATCAGTTGTCAAAATACTATTTTTTGGAGAGGAATCACAGCTAGGCGAGGCCACCAGCATGACAATCTATAATCAAATTACTGTTTTGAAAAAGGAAACATATCTAGGTGAAACCACTAATACTGTGAATAATATAGACATGAAAGTAAACAGATTGGCATATGGCAGGAGATCGTCATGTTTCCCAGCGGGAGACCTCACCTCACCTAGATGAGGGTTGGAAATTGGAGGGTGTACCGATGTTCCTGATTCAGGCGTCCAAGAAAACCTGGGATTGAGTTCAGTATTAAGCCAGATCGGGACAAGGGACTTTAATCGGTACACCCACCACTTTTCCTTTTGTAACAAGATGTGATCGAAATCGCCACGTCTGGTGGGTAGCTTCAGGGCATAGATCCCTTTCACAGTCATACCAGCTGAAATCCCGCCATGGCACTGGGCAAAATGTTTTGCCAGTGGTTTCTCTGGGATTTTCCCTTTATCAGTTATTTCACGGAGGTGTTCACCAATCCGTACCTTTAGGGGCCTTTTTGTTTTGCCCACATACATTTTTGGACACGGGCAGGTAATCAGGTAAATAACACGGGACGTGGAACAGTTGATCAAAGTCCGGATTTTAAATGATCCATTGTCCTGTGCATCTGTAAAATGTGGAAGTCCTATCAACCAACTGGCATTTGTTGCATGGAAACATGCCAGTGGCACCTGGATACTCACATAGCCAAGTGGCATCTGGTTCTTTACTGAATTCTGACTGGATCAGCATGTCACCCAGGCTCCTGGCTCGTTGTGCCACGAGCATGGGGGACGGGCTAACTATCCTGGACAATTCCGGTGAATTGGCCAGAATACCCCAGTGTTTCTCCAAGACCTGGCGGACTGACTTCCATTGGGATCCATAAGAGGTAATGACCCGTATTGGGTCATTTAAGTGTAAAGGCGGTCCAACAGCGCATGGCTTCTCCGTGAGCAGCTCAGAGTGCTCTTTAATGGCAGCTTTCTTTTTGGCCCTTCGTATTTGCCTATGCGAAAAGCCGCATTCACGGAACCACGCATAGAGGTCATGGCTTTCCCGCCTATAGTCCTCAGGGCTTGAGCAGTTCCGCTTGATACACAGAAATTGTCCAACCGGTATGCCATTTTTTAACCAGTAGGGGTGATGGCTAGATGCGTATAATAAGGTGTTGGCTGCGGTATCTTTGCGGAATGTGCAAGTGCTGAAGCAACCCTGTTCCAGTGTGATTTGTAGGTCTAGGAAGGATAATTTATTTTGGTTGAAGGTGTATGTCAACCTTATGTTGCGTTGGTTCATGTTGAGCTCTGTCATGAACTCATGTAGGGTTTCAGGGGTGCCCAACTCTTTCAAGGGGGCCCTGGCAGGCCGAGACAATCGGTCTGCCTGGAGGGTTCCGCAAGTTCTTGTGTACCTTTGGGATGATATAGAATGTAGGTACATTAAATTCCTGGACGTTAAGATAGTTGTATTCCCTGACTGTTAATAGGCCCGCATCTCTGGCATCTCGCAGCTTCCTATTTAGCTCACTAACAACTGCTGGAAAGGGGTTGTGGTCAAATTTCTGGTAGGTTGTTTGGTCGCTGAGCAGGCGTTTAACCTCTTTCTCGTAATATTGTTGATTAAGTATGACCACATTGCCACCCTTATCACTGTTCTTAATGACTATATCTTTCCTATTTTGGAGGTCAGTGAGTGCTCGTCTTTTGCCTATCGTCAGGTTGTCTGTAGCTCTTTGGGTCCAGTCAATGCCCTCCAGGTCAGTCTGTACCATATCGAGGAAAAGGTCAAGCCATTTGTTTTTGGATAGAGGAGGCATTTTCTGAGAACGTATTCTCAGATTAGCCTGCCTCTGTACCACAGTGGGTTCCTCATTATATATTTAATTCTCATCGGCAGTGAATTTAGTATATCTAGTGCTCGTTGGTCCTCGGTACCCATTGGTTCTGTGGTATTAGTGGCATTGTCTTTTTTTGTATATAGTGAACGAAAGAAGACTTTTCGCAGGAACAAAGTCACATCTTTAAAGACCGTGAACTCGTCCATGTTGGCCACCGGGGAAAAGGTCATGCCCTTTTTTAGGAGGTCAACATGGTCAGGAGTTAGTTCAAAATCGGATAGATTTATAATCTTCATATCGTCAGGTCTCTGGGCGGTCTGTTGGACTGGTCGTTCGGTCAATGTTTTTTCTGGCTCCTGGTATAGGTCCTATCTTGTGTCTTGGTTGGTTTCTGACTTCGGGAGGCGGTTGGCGGTTTTGTTTGTGGGGGTGGTGCGCGATCGATTTTTGGCTCCGCCCCCTCCTGGTCTAAAACAATAACCGTTTTGGCTGTCTCCTCATCGGTATCGCTATGCGATTTGTTACAACGTCGTCTCGAGTGTTGGCGATTGTCCCATGTTTCAAACCATAAAACATATTCAACTTTGGAACTTACAAAGTTTAACCATGAAAAACTGAAGGCAATATCAGATATTATAGTATGTTAAAAATGTGTTGATCTTGCCTTTATCGGATGGGATGATGTCACCCCTGAACAAGCCAACTTTTGAAGATGCACACAAATTGTGATGCAAAATGGGGATTTACCTCCTGATTCCATGCCTAATGTCAACATGTGCTATCTCCCATCATGGGAGATCAATGGACGTGTTTTTGGGGTGAAATCCCTTCCTCCCACCTACTTGAGTTGCGAGGAAGGGGTTGCACTTACAAAACACGTACATTAATTTCCCCTGATGGGAGATAGCACATGTTGACACACTGTGTGCATCTTCAAAATTTGGCTTGGAAAAATACAATAAAATTTTGGAAATTAGTCCACAAAAACTTTAAATGGTTGCATTTTGAATCTATTTAGATTCTCCCCAACACATCAATCATGTACTTAATTTGTTGGTCAAAAAAATTGAGTTTCTTCCTTATGATGTCTATTTCCCCACTCAAAACCATGAGGTCCTGGATTAGGAGTTGTGCACTTGCACTGGAGAAATTAGGATATTGTTTTTCCACAACCAGCACATCACCTAAAAAAAATACACACCATGTATTTTAAATATGCAGGCCTACATATATTACCTGAATCTGTGGTGACAGACACTGACCTGTTGTGGTGACAATTTCGCCCACTTCCTCCACCTCTCCTTCCTCCACCTCTCCTTCCTCCACATCCTGAGGTTGGGGTTCTCTCTGTTCTTTCAGAGGTGTGGGGTTCCTGGTGTCCTCTGAGTGGTGTCCTCCGAGTCTTTGCTCCCCTATGATAATGAAACAAAAGGTATACTTAGCACACAAATATTTGAGGCCAGAAATTGGAATATGAAACATTGCTTGGAAGTGGGGTATAATTGTCTGTTTTTGCAGAGTTCCAAGATGAAGACATGATTTTTCCATTACCAAAGATGGAATACTTACCTTTTTTGGACAATTTTCACACATGGAGACACCCCAAAAGTATCCACTGAAGCACCTGTGTGGGACACCAAAAAAAGGTTGTTCTGGTGTCCCACACTAGTGCTCCTGAGTCCAGATGTGTAAACAGCTGCTGAGTGTCCTCTCCTTTTCACTGAATCTATAGTTTGCATTTCATTCTAGTTACAAACTCATCTGGACAAATATGTTATAAACTTCATTTAAATACAAATAGGCATGACCACATGTTTTTTACCTGTATCTGCCCAAAACATCGTATTTTGTGGGCAAACGATGTTTACTACGACCGATTACTTTGGCCACTAACCTGAAAGTTGCCATTTTAAATTGTACAACCAGTCAATAAAAGCACATGGAGCAACATGCAAGTAATAATAAAAATAATAATAACACAGGACAAATACTTACTTTTTTGAAGCATTTTCTTGATCCTTCTGTACTGGTCATGCTCCCTCAGTTTCAGGTCTGACCAGCGTTTCCTCAGCTGCTCCTTGGATCGTTGTACCCCAAAATTCCTGTGCAGACTTCTCACAACTGTAAACATGATCTTGGCCTTTCTGACATTTGGGTTGGCGTACAGCCCATGCTTCTCATCATAATCGCTCCACCTCAAGATGTCCACCATCTCTGCCATCTCTGCAAACGACATATTTGAGGCCTTACATCTCCTCCTGGATCATGACGTTTCCGGCTCCGGGCTTTCCTCGTCGTTAGTGGAATTATCATGCACCTGCTTTTTGAAGCATTTTCTTGATCCTTCTGTACTGGTCATGCTCCCTCAGTTTCAGGTCTGACCAGCGTTTCCTCAGCTGCTCCTTGAATCGTTGTACCCCAAAATTCCTGTGCAGACTTCTCACAACTGTAGACATGATCTTGGCCTTTCTGACATTTGGGTTGGTGTACGGCCCATGCTTCCCATCATAATCGCTCCACCTCAAGATGTCCACCATCTCTGCCATCTCTGCAAACGACATATTTGAGGCCTTACATCTCCTCCTGGATCATGACGTTTCCGGCTCCGGGCTTTCCTCGTCGTTAGTGGAATTATCATGCACCTGCTGTGTCTCCGCCATGTCGTATCCCACTGCACGCTGAAAGCGAAGGGGCGGGGAATATAATAGAAAGAACGTCAGGGGCGGGCAACGGGGGCGGAGTTTCACGCATGCGCAGTGTATTTAAAGCTAACACGCATGTGTCGTAACTACGTTCTGTGTGCAGAGGGAGGAGGACCGGAAGCGCCGAATGTAAAGGTAAAATTGAAACTTGGGGCATCAGTGGCCTATACTGCTTCATGATTGAGGCCTATATTGGGATAAGATTAGTACAGTTTAGGCTGACCTAGTGTTTTTGTCTTGTGTTTAATCTTGCAGAAAATATGCAACACTTTAAAGACCCTCAAATCCTGTCAGCTTTAATTGACAAATACAGAGAAATGAGAAATTTTTGGGAGCTAAAGCATGATTTGTATCATAACCGCGACGTAAGGAGGCCAATGATAGACAAATTGGTCGAATTTGTGCAGACAATGACCCCCGAGGCAGACTTTGACATGGTGAATATTAAAATAAATAACTTGAGGAATTTGTATAGGAAGGAGTACATTAAAATCCTCAAATCACGGAAATCAGGAGTAGCAGCAGCAAAAGTGTATGTGCCCAAGCTGTGGTACTACAAAAGACTGCGTTTTCTGGATGACCAACTTGAAGCCAGGGAATCATTTTCCAGCCTTCCCTCCAGCCTTCCCTCCACCATTCCCTCCACCCCAGCAGAGGGTGACGAGGAGAAACCTGGCCTGGAAGACCCGGATATGAACATCTGGAGCCAGGTATAGTATTTTTATACATATTTATTGTCCTATAATTATTGTTGGGAACTAGATGTTAGTATTGACAAATTAATGATTAATCAAAAAGTGATTTACCTCTCAATAGACGGTAAAGGCCAAAAATGATTGGGACAAGAATGAAAAATTCTGGGGTCAGAATGAGAGTCTTTTCTATTTATTAACATTCAATTCGCAACAGTAATGAGCTGTAAATTGTGTGTGATTGATGAATGAAAAACTAAAACTATGTCCATTTTTCATACACAGGATGACATCAGCCAGGATGAGGCTCTGGAATGTGGCAGGAATGTGGCAGCCAGGTGGAGGCAGGGGTGAGTGGCAGCCAGGAGGTGGCCGGGCCCAGTGGCAGGCAGGAGGTGGCCAGGCCCAGTGGCAGCACCCAATCACAGGTGCCTGCCCTCCGCCTTAGATCCAAAAGGCCCAGGAAGGTGACTCAGATGGAGGAGGAATCCCTGAGACTCATTAGGGAGGCAAGTGAGATCATCAGAGCTCCCCCCGACGCTGAAGAGGCCTATGGCTGCTATGTGGCCACTAGACTGGCAAAAGTGGAGGAGGGCCAATGCATCCTGTGTGAGGGGATTATTTCTCTGGCCCTTCAGAAGGCGGTGAGGGGCCAAATTTATGAGACCACCCATCTATGTGATCTTGCCCATCCCTTCCTCCTCCTCCTCCTGCCACAAGTCCACCACCAGAGCCACAGCCTGCAAGGAGGCATGCAGGGAGGCGTGGAGGGAAAGCTGCAGGGAGGCGTGGAGGGAACACTGCAGGGAAGACCAGAAAGTGATGACTTGGCTTCAGTCTGGTCTGACAGAAGACGCAGTCTGTGGTAGTACCACAGACTGGGGACATATTTGTCTTCTGCTGCTGCTCCTGATTTCTGGGATTTGGGGACCAGATTGTGCTCCCAATTATATGGACTCTGCCTTACAATGTGTAATTAACAAGGGACACCAACACCAACCTCCTTGAGGTAAAAAAATACAAGATAATAATGTTGTTGTGGTAACTTGACCATAAAATAAAAATGGAGATCACAAGAACATATTAAAACCCCAAAAAATTAAATTGGAGATCTTGATTCAAATCACCAAAAAAAAAAATTTTTTTTTTTTTTGGGAGTTCTGGCTTTAAAATCAAATACGAATATTCATGGGATCACAAGAAGCAATGAAGAAACAAGTTGGTCAGAACTCTGTGTGAATATCAGCAGCAAAAAAAAAATCATTATTCTAGCATTAGAAAGAAGAAAAGAATGCGCTACATTAAACGATGCAATAATTTGCAGCATGACGAATGTGCTATCTCCATTACAAATGCTAGTTTTACCAGTCCGAGCTCTTCCGTCTTGTAATTTATTCTGAGCATGCGTAGTTTTTTCTCCGTCGGAGTTCCACACAGACGAACGGAATTTCCGATAGGATTTTTTTCCATTAGAAAAAAATAGAACATGTTCTCTTTCTAAACTCCGACGGAAAAAAGTCAGATGGGGCACACACAGGGTCGGAATATCCGATGAAAAAATTCCATCTGACATTTTCTATCGGAAATTCCGATCGTGTGTACAAGGCATTAGACGCCGCCAAAAATGTATACTCATCCAGAAGAGAGGTATCAAGATATCCCAGGATACATGTTAAAGAGTTTACACTAAGTGTAAGACCTGTTATATTGTTATTAATTTGAACAACTTCTGTCCAATATCCTTTAGGTTTAGGACAGTGCCAGAGCAAGTGGATCAAGTTTCCATAGGGTTGATTACACTACAACAACAATCTTGCCATAGACATATACCATAGAGAAAATGGGGAGTCCGATATACCCGGTAAATAATAAACAATTACGTGAACTGATACGAGGGAGAAAGAGAAACAAGTGGAATAACTTGCAAAACCCGATCCCAGGCATCATAAGAAATAGGGCCTAATACTTGTTCCCACTTCTGTCTACATGGGGCTGGATATCTCAAGAAAAATTTAGATAAAAGTTGTCCATAAATCTCAGAAACTCCTGCATCCTAAAAATGTTATCGAATAACGGAGTATCTGTAATTGAAAAGCTAAGAGAGCCATTCTGGACCCGAAAGGCATGTTTGATGTGAACATATCGATAGAAAAATACCTTTTTATCTAAAGAGAATCCTACTTGCAGCTGCTGAAATGATTTGAAAGATTGATTTTAACATAAATGAGAAATTGTCAAAATGCTACTTCTGGCCCAGTCATGAAACCCTTGCAGCTTCCCAAATTCAGGAAGTAGATCTTTAGACCACATGGGGGTGAATCTGGTATAACCAGTAATTCCAAGTAAATCTTTTATAGAGGCACAAAGATGTCCTATCAGATGGATAGTAAGAAAATGTGAAGAGGGCTTAGAATATGCAGAGGTCTCCAATGCATATTATGGCCCTTTGAAAAAACACAACCACAATAATATTTTGAGAGGAACAGCTTTCCCAGCCAGTCAGGTGCTGAAGCTGTGTAGCCAAAAAGTAAAGCCAGGGATTTGGTGCTGCCAAACCTCCCTTATCTTTAGGGTATTGGAGAAAATCTAGCCTATTTTTAGATTACTTTTCTTCCAAATAAAATCTCTAAAGATAGCAACCAATTTAAAAAAAAATCTGAGGGGAAATCCAGCAAAGGGAATTGTGCAACATATATAATAAATGAGGCTTCCAGATCAACTTGATCAAATTATTTGTGTCCCACCATAGAAATGGGTACCTTACACCAGGACATGGACTGCAACCTAAAACGTGAAATCAACAGGTCCAAATAAAGAGTAATTTAGTCAACTATTTTGGAAGAGTTCATAATACCCAGAAATTTAAACATGGCGAAAAACATTAATGTAATAGGACTGATAAAGCTACTGGAAGGGGATCTAGAAGAAGAAGAGTGGACTTCTCCCAAGAAATTTTAAACCCCAAAAATATTCCAAATTTAATAATGAAGGACATCTTGGAGGGAGGATTGTGTATTGGACAGGAAAAGGAGCATGTCGTCCGCAATAAAAGTGATCTTCTCCTCTACCTGGCATCCACAAAATCCACCCACTCCAATGGTCTGTCGAAGTAAACATGCCAAACATGCCAATAGTTCAATAGCTGATTCGAACCACAAAAAGAAGCGGTCCCTCGCTGTAACAAAAGAAGTTGGAGAAAGAAGTCCATTTGCCTAAATCGAGGCTTGGGGATTAGCATTTAAAAGATTAACCCAGAAGCAAAAGTTGTTGCTAAACCCAAACTTGTCAAATATGCCCAAATATACTCCCATTGAATTCTGTTAAATGCTTTTAAGGCATAGAGTATCATTGGGATTTGCATATTTAAAAAAACTTATATTAACAGCTGTGGAAAGTTTGGAAATGAAGCCTGTCTGTTCTGAATGTATGAATTGGTTATCACCTGATTAGGTCTAATAGCAAGAGCTTTATTTTAATGTCAACTGGAAGTAGAGAAATGGGGCAAAAAGAGTTGAGTACTGTAGGGTCCTTATCTTTTTTTTTTGGAATCACCACAATGTAGGCATTACTCATAGAATCAGGAAGAAAATCTGACCCGGATGTCTCATTCAAAATCTGAAGAAGAAACTGCAAAAGGATATCCCCATATCACTTATAGATTTTGATGGGTAGGCTGTCACAGCCAAGAGACTTACAGTTAGAAAATCTTTCCACAGCCAACTTCAACTCCTGCAGCATAAACGGAGTATCAAAATATGCTTTACTATGCTTTATCTGCAATACTTAAAGCTGGCGTTTTAAGACTGTTCAGAAATAGTTGTAAAATGGAAGGGACATATTTAACTTTAGATGAACATAGCTCATTATAAAATGAACGTAGGATGTTAATATTATCAGGAGAAATATTACACATATATCCACTATTGTCACATAATGCCCCAATGTAAAAATCTGACAGTTGGTATCGAGCAATGCGAGTCAATAGTCTACCCATCTTCTCCCCCTCTACCCATGACAGACATTTTTTTTTTTTTTTTATTGATAGCCTTTTTTTCTATCAATTTTTGAAGGGCCATTTGTGCATCCATTCATGCCGCTAAGTCACTTGGAGAATGATCATTAATATGAGTGAAAATATTTCACAATTTAGACACCAAACAGTCTTTAAGGTCCCATTGGCCACCCAAGCTAAAATATGTTGGGCTGGTGGTCCTGAGAGGAAAAACTTTGCCATTGTGCCAAGACACAAACCTTCTTCAGTGTAGTCCATTATTGAACACATATATAATTGAGGAACTAATCTAGGTTGTAATCATTTTCCGTTACACTTGATCATTTTTCTAAAAAACTTTCAACACTATCTTTTAGTTTTTACACAGTAAATATAATTGAAATCCTCATTATAGTACTCTGGACAAAAGTCGAAAACAGTTGTGAAAGGAGTCCGTCATCTGGCTGGAAAGTTCTCCGGTATGGCCTTAGGGTTGAATCAGACCTATATTTAAAATTCAGTGCCACGCTATTTTTAAATTCAGCAAGTTTCATACATGATGGAAATGTTTAGGAAATCGCTGAGGAATGCAGATGTTGCTGTAATAACTGGAACCTCTGCTCCCTCCTGTGGCAAGTCATGTGATCATTCTAATTTCCCTGCCACAATTACACATACATACAGACACAGACATACACAAACACTAGAGACAATGAATGTGAAATTGTTCATTTGACAATGGATACTTTTTTCCATTCCATCCCCATTGAAGAGCTGGCTACGTGAATGGCCAGTAAACAGGCCTGACAGTTGTTCTGTAGGGCCGGGGGAAAGGAGCTTTAGCCCTATTAAATCTCTATCAGACTGATTTGGTACCCACAAATAATTTTATGACTTGCTTTGGTGGGTCTAAGGTAAAAGTAATTATAGGCAGCAGGAGGGAGGCTAATAAATAAGATAGTTAGTACAGGCTCACATTAAAATAATGCAAAAAAAAAAAAAAAGAGATATTTTGTAATGTTAACTTTGTTTAAACAAAACAGTGAATAAATTACCTTTTTTTCTTGAATACCTCCTGGAAAAAAGCAGTGCACTTTCTGGCTTGTGAGTGAGTGTGCCTAGGCATTCCTGTGCAAAAACCCTAATAGTTGTATGTTTGCAGTTGTCGTGGACAAAATGCACATTGAACCCTCTGTGCTATCTGCCTATTTAGAGAGGGTGTGAGCTCCAAAAAGGGCTGAGGTGCAAAGTCTAAATACACTCCACCAGATCCTTGTCAGAGCTGCCTGCAAATAATGAAGGACTTTGCTAGTGAATGTCCCAGTATGTGGCCCCTGGTGGAAGCTGAGCAGGGGTAGACCCAGAGTATGGTACAAAGTCAACAGGCAATGTTAGAAACAGGGACAGACCAAAGGTCAGGGCAGGCAGCACCCAGAGGAATGCAGAAGCACAGAAGCTGTATCCTGGGGCTAAGAAATAAAGCTACTGGAAAGCAATTGATGGTGGTCTAAACATAGCTAAATAGTGAGGTTGAATGACAGGCTGGGAAGAGACTGGCCATGTAGGTGCTATACCAACCAGAAGGGCAAATATGGTGACGTCTATACCCAGTTGCGTCGTTATGCAGACAGCACCCGGGTGACACCCGCCAGAGGGGTGACACAATCAAGAAGCATTGTGACAGGCTAGAGGGGGAGAGCCATGCCGATGTGCATGCCTGCATAGTGCCTGTCCTACTGTCACTCCACAGTGGCAGGACAGAGCACTGTAGAAGGCCAGTGGGGGAAGGGGGTGACACCATGTTTTACTGCACCAGGTGACACTAACCCTAGTGACTCCACTATCTATACCTTATTATACTGAGCAGTCTGCAGCAAAGTAGGAAAGATTATAGGATGGAACGAAAAGGAACCTGCAATGCATACAGCCAAACCAGATTGCAGGAAAGGAAACAAACACAAATGCAGAAAGGCAGTGGGGTTCGGAGAGGACAGCAGTAACAGCAGCAAATGCCACAGGTGGAGACATCAAACAGAGCATCAAAAAGTTCATTGAATAATGCCCAGAGGAGTCATAACCTACACAACAATACTCAGTAAGACTAAAATGTAATTATTTTGCCTCAACACCAAACAATATGTCTGGCGGAAATCCAGTACAGCTCACCATCCAAATAACACCATTCCTACAGTAAGGCGTGGAGGTGGTAATATCCTGCTATGGGGGTGTTTCTCTGCAGCAGGGACTGGAGCACTTGTCAGGATAGAAGTAAAATAGATGGGGCAAAATTCCATCACATTTTTGAGGAAAAACTGCTGCCTTCTGCCAGAAAGTTGTCAATGGGAAGAAGGTTTACCCTCCAACATGACAATGACACAAAAAACACATCAAAAATGACCACACAGTGGTTGAAGGAGAAAAAGGTGAAAGTTCTTGCATGGCTTAGTCAGAGCCCAGACTTAAACCCCATTGACCCCATTAAAAATCTGTGGAATGACTTGAAGACTACAGTCCACAAACGGTCACCATCCAGTTTAACTGAACTTGAACAGTTCTGCAAAGAAGAGTGGGCAAATATTGCAAAGTCTAGATGTGCAAAGTTAGTAGAGAAATATCTCAACAGACTAAAGGCTGTAATTAAAGCAAAAGGTGGTCCAACAAAATACTGACATAAGGAGGGGGGGGGGGCTGATCCTTTTTCCAACTCAGTGATTCTAATTTTGAAACTTTTTCTGACGTGTTATATCTTTCACTTGGATGTTATAAGTTGCACTGGTAAATACAGCTGGATATAACAAAAGAAATGTGTCTGTCTTCATTTCAGGCTGTAAAGCAACAAAATTTGATTATTTTAAAGGTGGGTGATTCTTTTTTATACCCACAGTAAGTGCTACAAAAGCTAACATTTTGGACCAGTTCCTAGTCCAAAAACACTGCCGAAGAAGACTCATCCTAGATTTTTTACTATGGATATATTTATTTAAAAACCAGAATACAAAGGAAGCTATTTATATATTTTTTCAAACAAAATTCAGACAACTTTTAGCTATAATGCACATATTTCTCCAATTAAAACGAACTAGAAAATGTATGAATCTTAGGTGAAAGCTTTGTAAATCTTATTTTAATTTTTTTTAAAAAGTCTCCTTGGAGTAATTACGCAACCTAAGGTGTTATAAAATAATTTTAACACCAAACTTTTCAGCTTCCTTGTTATATAATAATCTATAACATTAACTAAGTTAGCCCTAGCAGTACTACATGAATTATAAAATACATAGGGAAATTGGTATAACAAAATGGAAACTATATAGTAATTAATAAAACCTAAAGGAGAAGTACAGCTAAAGCTCGTTTGGCTGTACTTCTCCTCTCGATCACAGGAGTGCAGTTTGTTTTTCACTCCTGTGAACTGTTTTCAGCAGAGAGCGGGCTGAAATCCACTCTCTGTTGACGTCACAGAGTCGGTCCAGGCTCAGCGTCATCACGACCATGAAGTTGGGATCTGCTGAGAGCCTGAGCTGGCCGCTGCTGCCCTTTCACAGCTCAGCGCTCCAGTGAACGAGGGGGGGGGCAGAGCAGAGAGCTGTGACTGACAGTCACCAGCTCTCTGCTCAGGGAGCTTTGAGAAACGAGCGATCAGCTGTGTTTGATCACTCGATTCTCAGTGTAGAGGCGCCAGGGGACCCATGCTGCATCCACCTAGCTAAGTATGAATAAAAATAATTAAAAAAACATTCTTCTCTTTTAATGACATTAGATCATATATAAAAAACAAGTGGTAAAACATTACCACAGAAAAATACTGAATACTAGGTTTCACACAAAACAGCGCTAAAATATAAATACATAAAAAGACCCGTGGATCATGCCACTGAAAAAAGTCCAGCACGTATGAAGAAATAACCAGTTCAGAGTGCTATGGTGAGTAATAACACAAAAGAGTCCAAGTAGGCACTTTCCACCACCAGAGACAACAATTGGAATCCACCGTGTGATGAATAAAACCCCCTTAGTGGTTCACACTTACCAGAGGTAAGATATAAATGAGCCTTAATATAGGGGAAACATCAGCTACTCTGTATAGTCAAATCTTCTTCAATCAGGGTACACCAGTGTGGATGGGCTCCAAACCGACTATAAAATAATAGGAAGATAACAACACAATAGTGTAATCCTGTTTATTTCAAATCTGTTATCCCACCAGTAGGAGACCCCTTTATCCAAACTACGTACATAAAACAGCAGTAAAATAACAGCATAAAACAGATTTTATGGAGCCCATCCACATTGGTGTACCCTGATTGAAGAAGATTTGACTATACAGAGTAGCTGATGTTTCCCCTATATTAAGGCTCATTTATATCTTACCTCTGGTAAGTGTGAACCACTAAGGGGGTTTTATTCATCACACGGTGGATTCCAATTGTTCTCTCTGGTGGTGGAAAGTGCCTACTTGGACTCTTTTGTGTTATTACTCACCATAGCACTCTGAACTGGTTATTTCTTCATACGTGCTGGACTTTTTTCAGTGGCATGATCCACGGGTCTTTTTATGTATTTATATTTTAGCGCTGTTTTGTGTGAAACCTAGTATTCAGTATTTTTTCTGTGTTATTGTTTTACCACTTGTTTTTTATTTACCTATTTTTAAACAGCTGCTTTACCATTTAATGTATTTTGTATAAAAATACTTTGAATTTCAGTGTTCAGACTGCCTTGCATTTTGCAGGATTGAACTGGTGCTAAGTGTGTGTTTTGTCAGGCCTCTTTATAACACACCTTTATCCATTAGATCATATATATTTATAACATTACTCTCCCTAAACTAAATTTACTTCTAGTATCAGTCTGAAAATGCTAACCCAAACTATTAACGTCTCTTATTTTCTCCCTTTCAGCTTCTTAAATATAACATTTTAGGCTGGGCTCACATATATGAGAATTGGATTCACACATGTGTGGGTGTTTTTGAGCCTGGTTCAGGCTCGAATTCAGGTAAAAATTTGCACCTGAAGCGCACCGGACTGCAAACCGGAGCCGCGTATATGTGAATCCAGCCTTAAAGTGTTATGTTATATCCCTTTGAGTGTAAAAAAAAAAAAATACTTGTTGATCCTGACAAAAATCCTGTGCTGCCCTATGCAAAATCTAAAGCTGTGTATTAAAGTAAGAGAATCCCTGGTTGTCACCAGGGTCACCAGATTTATTGTCCCCGTTGGAAGATTTCCCCTCTATTACTGTTCTGAGGACAACTCAAAGTTTGGGATTTTCTTTCCCTTATGGTGATAAATAGTAAATATGAAAAGTATTTACCCCCGCTAACAGGGGGAACAGGCAGCAATAAAACCTGCTAGATGTGCTAACTCCTCTCCACTATGTCCAAAATAAAAAAATAATGCATTTAGTTATACTTTAAGACTACAGAACTTCTCCCCCACTTGGAGTTGCCCCCTTTTCTCCTATCTCCTTTCAGACTACAGCAGTCCTCCCCTCTACTGTTACAGATCTAGCTTCTGTGCAGAATAGCCTATCTGCCTCTGAAGATCGATAGTTCCTGGCCTGATGAGCCAGCTTTCCAGTTCTGGGGCTAGTACGAACTTCGCTTCACACCTTCAAGAAGATTCTGTGCTGGATAACATTCTGGATTTCCATCTAGGGGCGCGCCGTTCGGGGATCAGTGGTGCGGTGTGTCGCTCAGACACACTGCATCTCTGATCACGGTAAAGAGCTTATCACGTAGGCTCTTTCCCATGTGATCAGCTGTGTCCAATCACAGCTGATCACAGTGTAAATAGGAAGTGGCGGTTATCAGTATTCCTCTACTCACGCTAACAGCGTACGAGTAGAGGAGAGCCGATAAGCAGGTTTCCTCACAGGGGGGATCTGCACTGATAATCAGTGCAATGATTATTAGTGCAGCCCAACCAGCGATGCCTGCCAGTGCCCAGCAGTGATGTCCACCAGTGATGCCAATCAGTGTCCACCAGTGATGCCAATCAGTAGCCCCCAATGATGCCTGTCAGTGCCTCCTCATCAGTGCCCCCTATCAGTACCCATCAGTGCCGCCCATCAATGTCCATCATTGCAGTCTATCTCTTCCATTAGTGCACATTAAGGCTGCCCATCAGTGCTGCATATTAGTGCCTCCTCATCAGTGCCACCTCATCCGTGCCGTTTAATAACGCAGCCTATCAGTGCCCATCAGTGCAGCCTTATCAGCACAAATCAGTGAAGGAAAAAAATTACTTATTTACAAGATCTTGTAACAGAAACAAATCAAAATGTTTTTTTTTTTTTTTTCAATTTTCAGTCTTTTATTGTTTGTTTAGCAAAAAATTTAAAACTCACAGTGTAAATAGGAAGTGCCGGTTATTGCCATTCCTCTACTCAAGCTGACAGAAGATAAAGGGCACATGACCCGACGTACAGGGGCAGAGCAGCAGGCTACACCAAACAATGCTGGATTCACTTGTCGCCTGAGTATGTTTTTTGAAGACAGGTCAATGGTCAAGCTAGGAGGGGAAGAAAAAATGTAAAGGAAAGAGAGAAGTGCCTCTTTAACCACTTCAATAACATGCACTTACGCCCCTTCCTGCCCAGGACAATTTTCAGCTTTCAGCACTGTCACACTCTGAATGACAATTGCGCGGTCATGCTACACTGTACCCAAAAATTTTTTTTATCATTTTCTTCCCACAAATAGAGCTTTCTTTTGGTGGTATTTAATCACCTCTGCGGTTTTTATTTTTTTACTAAAAAAGCTCAAAATGACCAAAAATTTTGAAAAAAAAATAGTTTTTTTTAGTTTCTGTCATAAAATTTTGTTTTCCCCTTCACTGACGGGCACTGATGAGGCAGGAATGATGGGCACTGATGAGGCGGCACTGATGGGCACTGATGAGGAGGCTCTGATATGTAGAATTGATGGGCACTAATAGGCGGCACTGATATGCAGCACTGATGGGCACCAATAGGCGGCACTGATATGAAGCACTGATGGGCACTGATAGGCGGCACTGATGGGCACTGATAGGCGGCACTGATGGGCACTAATAGGTGGCACTGATGGACACTGACAGGCGGCACTGATGGGCACTGATAGGCGGCTGTGATGGGCACTGACAGGTGGCTGTGATGGGCACTGACAGGCGGCACTGATTGGCAGTACTGATTGGCACTGAGAGGTGGCACTGAGAGGTGGCACTGATGGGCAGCACTGATGATGAGGCACTCACAGGTGTTTCTGCTGGGCAGTGATTGGCACTGTGGTGGGCAGGGATTGGCACTGTGGTGAGCAGGGATTGGCACTGTGGTGAGCAGGGATTGGCACTTGCAGAGTTTATTATATGGGGCACTGTCATTTTTACATTTGAGGGAGCTGTGCTGATAATCAATGTGCTGATTATCAGCACAGACTCCCCCCCTCTGACAGGGAGAGCCGCCGATCGGCTCTCCCTGTCAGCATGAACCGAGAAATGCCGTTTACCAGCACTTCCTGGTTCACGCGATGATCAGCTGTGATTGGTCACAGCTGATCACGTGGTAAGAAGCCTCTGACAGAGGTTTCTTATCACGATCGGAGATGCGGGGTGTCAGACTGACACCCCGCACTCGCGATCGGCGCGCGCCAGCATGCTATCCTGCTGGACGTCAATAGACGTCCAGTCAGGATAACAGAACCACTTCCCGGACGTCAATTCCCTATTGACCGGGCGGGAAGTGGTTAAAGCTCTTAAGGCTTAGGTGGTGCATTGTGTGTTGCTACATTTTATCTCACTCTGCCCCCACCTTGTTCAAATTCTTAATAATAATAAGCAGTCTTGTATAAATCTGCTCCAAAGAAACAACTATAAAGGTAAAAAATATTGTTTTTATTATTTTTAGGTATGCTGTGTGATTGGGAACATGTAACAAACATATAGTGGGGGGTTCTCAAATTGGGCTCCAAATGTGGAACTGTACTTTAAAATGAACCGTAAAAAAAGGGGGGGGGGTAGTCTGAATGCTTGTTCATGTAAGTGAATTTTACTTTCAAATGAAAAATATATAAAAAACGCAGGAAAACTTAAGCTGGCCATAAATGCCTCTGTTTATTTCGTTCAACAAGAGGGCTAAATGAAAAAAACTGAACTAATTCCTCCATCCACACATTTGAAGTGGATGTGGGAATCCTCCCCTTTGTGTCATTGTATTCTGATAGTGGGAGTCCCTGCTGTCAGAATACAGAGCTGATCAAAGCAAAATTTTCTGATAAGCCCGTTAGATCGTTTTCTCATAAATGGGAACAGCCATAGATGAATGATGGATGAGTCCCTGCTGAACTGGACAAATTTTGATCCATCTCCAGCAAACCTAAAGTGGTTCTAAAGGCAGAAGGTTTTTTATCTTAATGCATTCTATGCATTAAGATAAAAAATCTTCTGTGTGCAGCAGCCCCCCGTCAGCCCCCCTAATACTTACTTGAGCCCCATCTAGATCCAGCGATGTTGCAGGAGTGTCTCGGCTGCCCAGGACCCCCTTCCTCATTGGCCGAGACAGCAGCACGGCTCCATTGGCTCCTGCTGTTGTCAGCCAATGAGGACAAAATGGGGCGGGGCCAGGCCGAGGCTCCATGTCTGAATAGACACAGGGAGCTGTGGTTCGGTTCGGGTGCCCCATAGCAAGCTGCTTTCTGTGGGGGCACTTAACAGGAGGGAGGAGCCAGGAGCGCTGGCAAGGGACCCATAAAAGAGAAGGATCTAGGCTGCTCTGTGCAAAACCACTGCATAGGACAGTTAAGTATAACATATTTGTTATTTTTAACTAAAACAAATTAGACTTTAGTATCACTTTAAGGCTGAGTAGTTTGTAGGGTAATCAAATTTGCTAAGACATACAAGCAAACTTCTGAGCTGTTACTTTGAAACGTATTGCCCATTAATATGGAGAGGACCAGGCTTGGATGCTCTCTCATTTCTTCATCCTGCCTCCGAATAGAAGACCATTTTCTATTACAAGGAGCCAGCTTTAGGCTTTACTTACAATTATGACATCATGTACAAGCATTCAGACCATCAGTCCTTGTAAGACAGAATTGTCAAGCTGTCTACAGATGAAAAGCAAATTCATCAGAAAATAGGATATTTCAGTCTTCTCCGAGTAAAAACATGTGTTCTAAAAATTGTTGACTTTACACAAGGTATTGATGACTCAGATCTGATAGCTTCATCTCAGAGAAAGGAGGGAAATTTTTCTGTAATGTGGATGTCCTGCACTGTGAAAATATTGTAATGCTCCTTCCAGGAAAGTATTTATTAGTGAATAATGTATAATATATATTTAATACTTTTACAATAAAGGTCTTTTTACCTTGAATCCTAATTTCTGCATATTCATGTATTTATACTGTAGTGTATTGTATAAATGTCCAACAAAGTATGTTTATTTTCTTCAATCTTTCTCCTATAAATCTCCACATCACTATACCAAATAATACATTTTTGGTTTTATTTACTAATGTAATTAAATTGTGATGACACTGTGCCCAATTAATGTGAAATTTGCATCAATGAAATAAAGAATAAAAGTAAATGTGAATAAAAAGCTGCTCGAAACTCCAACTGACATAAATCAAAACACTTATACCTGTCCAAAATGCAATGATATATTTGTCTCAATTCAAAAGGTAGTTAAACACTCAATAAAAGGAGGACAAAAATAGCTTCCATAGAGTAGTAACATTTTATAATTTTTTAAAAAAAGACTAAAATACAACCACTCACATAATAAAAATTCATGAGTGGCACTAGTCTCTGAGAAGCATCAAGATGTAGCTGCTGGATAACCATTTTTAATTAAGTAACTATCAGTGGGGGGAAATAGATAAGTTCTCACCAACCACAATCAAAAATGTCAACGGACCACCACAACCAGCCACATGTAAGCAATGTCATCAATACTCAACGTGTTTTATCATAATGCCTTCATCAGTATATACCAGCGGTTTAGTCATAAGCATCTGATTATCATCTGATGGCTTTAAATTACTTTGGCTGCCTGAGTTTTACCAATGGAGGATACTGATGGAAGTTGGTGAGAGCTGTGGATCTCCCCCGATGTAGGAGTATACATTCAGAAGCTATCCAATGGGTTTATCTCAAAGCTATTAGAAGTGTAGTGCCATTAATCCACTCTATAAATGTAAGTGGCTTATTTTACATATTTCTGCCTTAACAGTAAAGTTATTAATCTATAAAAGTTTTCTTTACTTTTTTGGGTTTTCATTCAATATTGTGAGTCAAGATGGCTATATGCAACGTATAAGATCGGTCTGATCAGATTGGATGGTGTATGGGAGTCTGCATGAGTGTATTAGGAATTATAAGCTATTTATATACTTTCTACATGTGAGTGCCTTTTTCTGATGTTTTGCCCTAATATCAATGCTACCACTCTATGGAAAATGTATCTTTTATTTTCTTTTCTCGATGCACAATTCCATATTTTGGGACAGAGCTGATTTACTAGTTGTAACATTTAAAGAGACATCATGGGCAATGTATATGACTGGCTTTATTGGATTGAATGGGAGTCTTCATGAGTTTGATTAACAATAAACACTTATTTTAAACCTTCCTATAATCTTGAAGGCCATATTTGGTAAATGTTTTTTAATGAGGTGATGGCATAGCGCTGATTGTTTGAAGAAGCAAAACTCTACATTTCATCACATTGGGACAATTATTGTTTAAAAAATACTCTTTTGTTCGCATTTAACATTTTTAATTGACAGTTATAAGCACTGCTCTCATATATAGTGTACTGTTTATGAACTGTCAAGTGTACATATACGGGGTCTGATTTCCTAAAATAGTTGAGAATCCTCACTGAATAAATTAAATTAGAAGATTGTCTTCAATAATTCACTCATGTGAAAGGCGGATTCCTGGTCATTTCATCTGCACATGATTAGGTAATCAAAGCGAACACAGCTACAATTTGAGTGAAGTGAAGATTTTCAACTTCTTTAGGAAATCAATCCTACTATGTCAATCTCTCAGATATGCTTCTCAGAGCTACAGAACAGAATCATTCTATCTACTGTATCTATCTATCTATCTATCTATCTATCTATCTATCTATCTATCTACAGCATCTATCATAGCCAGGTCTACAGGTGCCTTCAGACATTAAAAAATGTCCGGGAATACTTGTCTCTGTTGTAGGATTTGGGGTAAAAATCGGCCGACTGAGCCAATGGCTATTTTATTCTACACCTGTATTGCTTCTCCTCTTTATAGTAACAGATATGCAGTTGGCCTGGCTTGACATAAACTCCCTTGTCTGTACAATTATGATTCCTAAGAACAATCCTTGAAGGTCAAACTGTAAATGCATGGTGAGGATATCCAGAAGCTGTAGGTCCCTTTACTTCTCACTCTTCAATGGGGATTCTTAGAAAAAATGTTTGGGCTGTACTGTATGATACTCCATAGTCTCAGCCCTCAGGTGTTTCCCCTCTAAGAAAACCTAATGAGCAAAGCACTGTTTCAGCAGGTAGAGTCCAAATACATGTAAAACAGGGGTCTCCAAACTTTCTAAATGAAGGGCAACTTTACTGTCATTCAGACCCTAGGAGGGGGGGGCGGACTGTGGCCTGTGGGAATAGATAATGTCCCGGCGTCAGTGGGAGGAATAGTGACCCACCATTGGTATCAGTGGGAGGAAAAGTGTCCTATCATTCCTGTCAAAGGAAGAAATAGTGTTCCATTATTGGTTTCATTGGAAAGATTAGTGCCACAAGGGCCATATAAAGGCAAGCAAAGGGCCACATCTGGCCCAAAGGCTGCAGTTTGGAGACCACTGATGTAGAAAGTCAAGGTAGGCGGCCTTGATAAGTGATTCATTGATAACTAGAAGAGCAGTCAGAATGCAACAGAAAAATTATGTACAAGTCAGGGTGGATATATCAGAGGGCTCACAAGAGCCAGTGCTCAGAAGGAGGATCATGATGCTGTGTGAAATATAAACGTGGAAACACACTTACTAATTAGGGGATATTTTGGGGATATTCAGGCTAGCAATCTCTTCCTATTTCTACATTATGAATCAACTTCATACAATATTGTCAAATGTGTAAAAAAACAGTATCCAATGATGTACAGTATAAGTATAAAAAATTACACCATCCACCATAAATTCCAATGTGTAAAAAAAGTCAGTGAAAAAAAATTATCATTCTTCTGGTTAAAAAAATTGTAAAGCCACAAGCTAATGCTCCCACTCCTTCTATCTCCACACTGTGCTCTTATTATATGCTCAAGAGAAACACTGACCTCTATACTATAGGACAGCCTTTCCCAACCTTTTCAACATAGAGGAACCCTTGAAATAGTTCTCCGGTCTGGGGGAACCCCTGCTAAAAATTAGAAATCTACAATTCATGATACCTTTGTGTGATGGTCAGTGGGAAGGATGGTCCTTACACTTGTGGTCATTGGGAAGAATTACCTCCTTACAGATAGCTAAAAAGATCAATGGTGTCAGTAGGAAATTATCTGAGAGGCAGAAATTGCCATATGCTGAAGGAACCCCTAGCAAACTCGGGAGGAACCCTAGGGTTCCACGGAACCCTGGTTGAGAATCACTGCTATAGGAGGTCATAAAAGCTCAAACTCCAGATGGTTCCTTGAATAGAACATCTAGGCATACATTGGTCAATCTTCTGAATCTTCCAACATTTAGATCCCAACCATTTCCAAAATTAAATTCCAGTTCAAATGATTCCCCCAGAGAGGATCACTTATCCCTCCGTTAAACACAAAAAAGGACAAATCTAATGCTCTCCGCAGTATTTTTATTAAAACGAGATGTATAACATATACTCACATAGATAATTCTAAATGACACATGTATAGTAAAAGCCGCTATAGACTAGACTCCCGGGGGGTCTCGATAATGACTACGTGCTGACATCACATAGTAGGTGGGTACAAGACCTGATTACCTTGCAAGGTGAACAGCTTATTTGACTTTAGTAAATCAACCCCATAAAGTCTGAAGATCCGTGAGTGCGTACTATAAACTCCAGTATGCAATAATCAACCTTATTTTAAGCCCAACTCCCAGTTCAGCACACCTCCTTCCAAGTTGTCCTCACAGAATGCATGATGACGTCAATGCTGCTCTCTGCACTACTGCACAGTGAATGCAGTGCATAAGGATGACTCTATACACTCACAGTATGTCCTCAATCATTCCAAGTGAGTGAAACTGGGTGTCATTCAACCTGGAATACTGAGGACATTTTGCAATGAAAAGAGAGTAGTGCAGGGAAAGGTGGAAGGGGCTGCACTGAATTGAGGTGTCAGTAGTGCAGCAGGAGGCCAAGGACAAAATTAAGCAAAAAACGCCTGCAGTTGGGCTTTAAAGTTATCCATAGACACAAAATGGTCTCCCATTTTAAATGTTTCTGGCCAGATAGAGTGACATTTTACACTACCGTGCAGACGTTTTAGGCAGGTGTAAAAAAAAAGCTGTAAATGAAGAATGCTTTCAGAAAAGAAAGTGTTAATCGTTTATTTTTATCTTAATTTTATTAATTAACACAATGGAGAATGAAAAGTGAATGAACAGAAAAGAAATCCAAATCAAAGAAGTTAAGTATAGTAAATGGGTGTACCTAGGTCCCACTGTCACCATTTCTGTGCTGATGGACATCTTCCGATATTGAAGGGAAGTAAGCATGATGTGTCTTTCATTTGCTGCATAAAGTTTTCTTGCCCACCACTGCTTCTATGGTCCTCAACGTTGCCCGTTTCTTTGTGCTTCTTTAAAAGAGCTTGAACAGCACATCTTGAAGCCCCAGTCTTCTTTGATATCTTTGCCTGGCAAACACCTTGCTGATGCAGAATAACTACCTTTTGTCTTGTTGTTGCTGTGCTTAGTCTTGCCATGGCGTATGACCTGGAACTGTCTTAAACAACCTCCCCTTTGTAACAGAGTTTGGCTGTTCCTCACCCAGATTTAAGCCTCCTATAGAGCTGTTTTTGTTTCAGTTAATTACTGTGTTTCAACCTACATATAAAATTGATGATCATTAGCACCTGCTTGGTATAATTGATTAATCAATACAACTGACTATAATCCTAAAAAATCCATGACTTTTTGCAAGTGTACAAAGTGTGCAAGTGTAAGAACTGATGCTGGTTTGAAGTCAAATGGTAGTCATACCAAATAATGATTTGATTTAAATTTTTCTTCTCCTTTCTTCTTCACTTTTCATTTTTATAAAATTTAAATAAACAATTAAAATATATATTTTTGAAAGCATTCTTACTTTACAGCATTTCTTCATACCTGCCTAAAAATTTTGCACAGTACTGTATGTCTATAGGAGGTTATGACTATCAATCACTCAGGCAAGGTGGAAATCCTGCTCCAATCATTATTGCTCCCCTATGACATGAGTTGTAGCAGGACATCTTCCTCCATAACTGTTCTTTCCATTCACATAAAGAATATCTTTCAGTAAAAGACAGACATTCCTATTAATGAAATACTGGGGCTCGAAGGTCTTGGAAGGTAGTTAGATAATGCTTGCATGGACTACTATGTGTATGTACACCCCAAGTATTATACATAAACCTCTAATGCGCACCCCAAGTATTATACATAAACCTCTAAAACAGCTATATTTACTGCTTTTAGGTCTTTATATTCTCCTGTCAGCAGTTACAAATGATATGATGCTTTTCACTGTATGAACATTATTATAGGCAGTAATCCCAGATTACCCATAAAAGCTCAGTGCAACATGTTATTATGCATGTAGAGTACCCAGCTAAAATAAGCTTTTTTCTTTTTTGAAATTGTAATATATCGGAGTCTATGCTTTTGCCTTGTTGGTTTTATGGATATTTGTTCTTGCAGCTTTTCTCCAGAGAGCACAAATCAGCATCCAAAATACACCCAAACCAGCAGTTCTTGTATGTTACATACTCATTATCTAGTCATTTGTCAGTGCCGCAACGCAGCTGCCCATTCCCATTGCTGATCTACCTCCAGGTTCCAGAACCTCAAAAATGCGTAACTATTTAATGACAACAATGCAGGAAAATGGATATATGGTGAAGGAAACAGTGTAATGGCGTCTGAATATTGAATTTTATTTTTCACATACAGTGCCTTAAAAAAGTATTCATACCCCTTGAAATGTTCCACATTTTGTCATGTTGCAACCAAAAACATAAATGTATTTTATTGGGATTTTATGTGATAGACCAACACAAAGTGGCACATAATTGTGAAGTGGAAGGAAAATGATAAATGGTATTTAACATTTTTTACAAATAAATATGTGAAAAGTCTGGCATGCATTTGTATTCAGCCCCCCTGAGTCAATACTTTGTAGAACCACATTTCACTGCAATTACAGCTGCAAGTCTTTTTTGGGTATGTTTCTACCAGTTTTGCACATCTAGAGAGTGACATTTTTGCCCATTCTTCTTTGCAAAATAGCTCAAGCTCTGTCAGATTGGATAGAGAGCGTCTATGAACAGCAATTTTCAAGTCTTGCCACAGATTCTCAATTGGATTTAGGTCTGGACTTTGACTGGGCCATTCAAACACATGAATATCCTTTGATCTACAATTCCATTTTAGCTCTGGCTGTATGTTTAGGAATGTTGTCCCACTGGAAGGTGAACCTCCATCCCAGTCTCAATTCTTTTGCAGGTTTTCTTCTAAGATTGCCCTGTATTTGGCTCCATCCATCTTCCCATCAACTCTGACCAGCTTCCCTGTCCCTGCTGAAGAAAAGCATCCCACAACATGATGCTGCCACCACCATGTTTCACAGTGAGGATGGTGTGTTCAGCGTTTTGCTTTTAGGTCAACAAGTTATATTGTGGTCTTATCTGACCAGAGCACCTTCTTCCATGTGTTTACTGCCCCCCCCCCCACATGGCTTCTCACAAACTGAAAACGGGACTTCTTCTGGCTTTCTTTCAAGAATAACCTTCTTCTTGCCACTCTTCCATAAAGGCCAGATTTGTGGAGTGCACGACTAATAGTTGTCCTGTGGACAGATTCTGTGGATCTCTGCAGCACCTCCAGAGTTACCATGGGCCTCTTGGCTGCTTCTCTGAGTAATGCTCTCCTTGTCCGGCCTGTCAGTTTAGGTGGACGGCCATGACTTGGTAGGTTTGCAGTTGTGCCATACTCTTTCCATTTTCTGATGATGGATTGAACAGTGCTCCGTTAGATGTTCAAAGCCTGGGATTTTTTTTATAATCTAAGTCTGCTTTAAACTTCTCCACAACTTTATCCCTGACCTGTCTGGTGTGTTCCTTGGCCTTTATGATGCTGTTTGTTTACTAAGGTTCTCTAACAAATCTCTGAGGGCTTCGCGGAACAGCTGTATTTATACTGAGATTAAATTACACAAAGGTGGACTCTATTTACTAATTATTCGACTTCTGAAGGCAATTTGTTCCACTAGATCTTAGCTAGGTGTATCAGAGAAAAAAGGGGCTGAATACAAATGCACGCCACACTTTTTAGATATTTATTTGTAAAAAATTGTTGAAAACCATTTATCATTTTCCTTCCGCTTCACAATTATGTGCCACTTTGTTTTGTGTCTATCACATAAAATCCCAATAAATACATTTACGTTTTTGGTTGTAACATGACAAAATGTCGAAAATTTCAAACGGAATGAATACTTTTTCAAGGCACTGTATGAAAATAAAAAGTCTAAGACATTACATTGCCAAAATAGGTAATTACAGCTTTTAACATATTATTGTCATAAACTTCATTTAGCCAAAAACACCACATTGTAATCTATATGTTGTTAACTAAATTAAATCCTAAAAAGATAAAAGATGGATTACACACAAGTGATCAGTTTTATAGTTCTGGTGCCTCAGATCTTACCTAGGCTGCTACCATCAAGAATCGGCCACAAATATCTTCCACTGTCCAGGAGCATGTGATGTTTTAAACCTATTAAAGTAATACATGAAATACATGACTGATCTATTATACTTAAACCAGTAGCTAGCAGATTTATGTGTAATACATTTTTCTTAGAAGTAAAATATTCTCAGAAATGCATGTCATGCTGTCAGCATTAAGGTGGATAGCTCAAACCAGGTCGGTAATGTGTTCTTTTGAATCCTGCATGAGAAATTTTAGCTAATAATCAGTCCATCCAAAACGAATATTCAATAATAAGTGAATGTCTTGCCATCTCTGCCTACCTTCTATTGCTATTTATAGATTAATAAACTTTTAGTTACAGCATCTTATAGGTATAAAGAAACATTTTACTTTGTTAAACTTTGAGTCCTTAAACATCTACAGAGAAAGTTAAACTATACACCTTCATCCCGTCTTCTGTAATTCCCTAGTGTCCATTCAAGCAGCCATTATTATAAAAAGGATTTCTGTGTTTCATTTATGGCAATATTTTATGTAAATTTAAGGTTTAGCTGCGATCCTGGACAGAGTTTAAATATAGAAAGCAGAGGGTGCAACTAAGTGTAGTGGTTATTAAAAACATTTATTTAAATGGTCCATTGGCATCTTACAAAGCAGGACATGCTTCCTCAAAGGAATTATGGCATCTGGGCTGTAATGTAAAAGAAGACCACCAGAGGCAGCAAACTTGTGTAGCAGTAGAGAAAAGGAAGCACACTTTAGTATTGACAACTCACAAATGTAGGTGAATAGGTGCCTAGTGATAACATGGATGAATTGGCCTCACACTGCTCCATCAGCCTCTCAGCTCCTCCAGAAACAGGAAGGCCAGGCTGGGTCCCACAGCAGCTAGGGTCCTGTAGGTATCATAGGAAGCTTTGGACAGCACAGGAAGACACAAAGTTAGTCGGTGGTGGAACACACGTGGCTCTGGAAGTCACGTCACATGGATGGGGGCATGGTTACGTGTTTTGAGGCGGGACTACCTCTTTCTTAAATCAGTGGGCTAGGGAAAAAACAGGGTTTAGTTTAACTCCTATGTGGTCAAAGTACTTTTAGTATTTTTTATTTGACAGATTAAAAACATAATTTTAGGCCTGAATATATACACTTTTTAACAAAAAATAAATAAATGCACATTTTTTTGCAAGGCAAAAGATGCTGAACATGTTAGATGTTACACCCTAAATATGTGTAACATCTAACATGTTAAGAAAGGTCAACTTTTCCTTTAAAACCTACAAACAGTATACATTTTTGGAAAGCAGAGACCCCGGGGAAAAAGATGGTGGTAGAGACAGACTTTTATGCCACAAGATATTGGAGCAACTGTTCATCAAGGGCAAATTTTCAGTAACAAGAAAACACTAGCATTAATTTTTGTGCACACAAATGCAATATAGTACCCAATTTCGGTAAAATATAAAAGATTAGGTTGCGCCTAGTAAACTGTTACCCAACATATAAAGCCTTAAAATTTTGTGTGTCTGTGAAACAGCATTGAACTTCGGGACTCAAAATTTTCTATAGATGATGCTTTAAAAGTTCTTATGGCCATCCGTATGCAGCAGGGATGGGCAATTCATTTTCCCGAGGGGCAGCATAAGAAACTGGGACTGTTTTCAAGGACCCCCACTGTTATGCTCACCCCAGTGCATGACATAAAGGAACAAAGGGGATTCTATTAACAAAACACAGTTATTATAGCAGCAGGAGGGGAGGGGCGGCACTGAGACTAGCTGACAGGCAGGGAGAGGGGTGAGGGGGAGAGAAGAGAGACAGTGGGCTGACGGAGGCACATAAACTGACCACGGTATCAGGGCTCAGCAGTCATGATAAGCGTGGTCAGTTTTCAGAGGGAAGGGCAGCACAGGCAGGATCAGCTAGGTATTTTAAGATGATAGAAATTGACAAATTACACAGCAAAAGCACTGTGTTGTTATTCATGCTTTAACCACTTCCCGCCTGGCCTATAGCAGAACTGGGCATCATATGACGTCAAGCAGGATAACAAGCCAGCACAAGCTCGCAGGGGGGTGCATTGCAGCGATCGGTGGTGTGGTGTGTCAGTCTGACACACTGCAACTCCGATCCAGGTAAAGAGCCTCTGACAGAAGCTCTTTACCACATGATCAGCTGTGTCCAATCACAGCTGATCACAGTGTAAACAGGAAAAGCCGTGTATCCTGTTTTCCTCTATCGTGTCAGACAAACGCGAGTAGAGTAGAGCCGATTGGCTGCTCTCCTGACAGGGGGGGTCTGTACTGATTGATTATTAGTGCAGCCCCCTGAGGATGCCCACCCAGGACCACCAGTGATGCCACCCAGGACCACCAGGGATGCCCACCAATGATGCCCACCCATGACCACCAGGTATGCCCACCCATGACCACCAGGGATGTCAATAAGTGCCATAAATTATGCCAATCATTGCCCATCATAAATGCCTGCCAGTTCCTCCTCATCAGTGATGCCTATCAGTACCATCTATCAGTGTCCATCAGTGCCACCCATCAGTGTTCATCAGTGCCACCTATCAGTGCAATTCAGTGCCACTTATCAGTGCCGCGTATCAGTGCCACCCATAAGTACCCATCAGTGCAGCCTTTCAGTGCCCATTGGTGTCACCTATCAGTGCCCATCAGTGCCACCTATGAGTGCCCATCAGTGCCGCCTATCAATGCCCATCAGTGCTGCATACCAGTGCCACCTATCAGTGCCCATCAGTGCCACCTATTAGTGCCCATCAGTGCTGCATATTAGTGCCCATCATCAGTGTCCATCAGTGCAGCCTCATCAGTGCCCATCAGTGAAGGAGAAAACGTACTTATTTACAAAATTTTCTAACAGAAACAAAGAAAAACTTTTTTTTTCAAAATTTTCGGTCTTTTTTTATTTGTTTAGCAAAAAAATTATACCCCAGTGGTGATCAAATACCACCAAAAAAAGTTATATTTGTGGGAACAAAATGATAAAATTTTTGTTTAGGTACAGTGTTGCATGTCTACGCAATTGTCATTTAAGCGACAGCGCTGAAATCTAAAATTTGGCTTGGGCAGGAAGGGCGAAAGTGCCCTGTATTGAAGTGGTTAAAGAAACAGGAACAATTTTTTTTTTTTAGGGTTCCAGCTACTTTAGAGATGACTAGTGGGGATGTAGGCTTCTCCCCTTACCTGTGGGTTGGACAGTGGGAGATGGAAACATTTCCCCACATGCCCATACCCACATTAATCCTTGGTGCCCACTTCTCATGGAGCCTGGAGTTAGGCTTTAAGTTTAGATATCCTTTAAGTAGTGGGATGCTTTTTTACCTTAAGCCCCGTACACACGGGCTGAATGCCGGGTGACATTGGCCAATTCAATAAAACAAAAAAGACCTTCGGTCCGTGTGTATTGCAGCCAGTCCAACAGAAGCCGGCCATTTGATCTGCTTCTGTTGGACGAGCATGCTGGAAAACCAGCAGCCAACCATCTCCGGTTCAGCGCTCTCAGCCAATGGCTGAGAGCGCTGACCGGAGTGTTCTGGCGGAGGAGCCGTCCCACAGTCAGAACACAACAGCACAGCAGGGGAGATCACTGTACCAACATCGGATCATTAGTACAGCGGTTCTGACTGAAGCTGACAGCGGGTTGAACGTAAAAAAAACTCATAGTGTGTACCAGGCTTTAGTCTCAGGGGTCAATGCAGTCACTCATTGATCCATTCATTGCTTCTGTAAAATCCATCTGAATTTCAGGAAAGTAACTTCCTCTAATAATTAACCCAAACATCCTTCCTTCCTGATTTAGCTTGTGGGCAAGCAAACGCTGCTTGCACCTCCAGCACCTGGCATGGGCAGTGCCATGCACCTTATGCCCTGTACACACGATCGTAATTTCTGATGAAAAAAGTCTGATGGACTTGTTTCATTGGAAATTCCGTTCGTGTGTGGGCCCCATCGGACTTTTTTCCATCTGTGTAAAAAAATAGAACATGTTTAAAATTTTTCCGATGGAAAAAAAAACAATAGGAAATTCCGATCGTCTGTGTGGAACTCCATCGGAGAAAAATCCACGCATGCTCAGACTAAATTAGGAGACGGGAGCGCTCGTTCTGGTAAAACAAGCATTCATAATGGAGATAGCACATTCTTCATACTATAACGGACTGAAAAGCACGGAGACTGGAAAGCGCGAATCGGCTCTCACCAAACTTTTACTAACACGCGGTAACACTAAATCAGCAAAAGCAGCCCAAAGGGTGGCGCCGTTGGATTTGAACTTCCCCTTTATAGTGACGTTGTACGTGTTGTACGTCACCGCGTTTTGGACGGTTGGGATTTTATCTGATGGTGTGTATGCAAGACAGCTTTGAACGGAATTCCGATGAAACATTCCATCGGATTTTAGCCCATGGGAAATCCGATCGTGTGTACAGGGCATAAGTTGTTTAGTACAAGTGCTGGAGGCTAAATTTGTTCATCAGGTGTTGGCTATGATTGATTGAGCACTGATGGACCATCTAAGTTGATTTTAAGTCAGTTGTGTCCTTGACAAAGAACCTGACGTTACAAACCAGGCAGAGTGTACCCCTGGAGGATAAGCTAAAAACAAATTAATAAGGGCAAAAGTAAAATTTACCTAAATATCTCTATTGGCTGATTGCAGTGTTGAAATTTTACCTGTAACTAAAGTTCCTCATTGACTGTTTCTGGCACACCAAAACAGCAGTCTACATTGTGAGATCCAATTTGAAAGTCTGTAGGCAGGAAAAGTGAGGTTCAAACACCGGAGCTGAAGAACCTAGCAGATTTTCCCTAAGCTGCATCCAACGCCCTAATTACATGATTTCTCAATTAAATATGTAAGAGAAAAGGCTGGTGCAATTACATTGCAGGAGGGAATGTTATGAAAGGACAATTAATGTAATTTAAATTAAATTTAAAGGGAAATGTGTGAGATAGAGGGCTGGATTACACCACAGAAGTCTTGTTAATGGGAGAGTAGGACATTTTCTTCATACAAAGTCTTGTAAGAAAAATGACACATACTATAATCTAATTAAATAAATAGCCAATTTAACGAGCAAGTGTCATGTATACCCAGCCACATATAAAATTACCTTTTTAAATTTTTTGATTTTCTAAGTAAGCAACTCTTTTACATGTGTGATCGGTATAACTTATATATATATATAAAATAAAGATAGATAGATAGAATGTATATCTATATCTATAAAATAGTCCACAATACTGACGGGTCTGTGTTCCCATATGATGCAAATAATGTGATACTAAACAGAAAAAAAACGGTGTTAATTGCTGTAATTCATTTACATAAATCACATATATCATGCCACTGTATTTTGTTTTTTAAACTAAAAAAGTACTGTATACACTCGAGTATAAGCCGACCCGAATATAAGCCGAGGCACCTAATTTTACCACAAAAAAATGGGAAAACGTATTGACTCGAGTATAAGCCTAGGGTGTTCATCTAGATGCCTCACTGTGCCTCACTTTGCCTCACTGTGTCCATGTGCATGCCTCACTGTGTCCATGCCTCACTGTGTCCATGCCTCACTGTGTCCATGCCTCACTGTGTCCATGCCTCACTGTGTCCATGTGCATGCCTCACTGTGCCTCACTGTGTCCATGCCTCACTGTGTCTATGCCTCACTGTGTCCATGTGCATGCCTCACTGTGCCTCACTGTGTCCATGCCTCACTGTGTCCATGCCTCACTGTTCCCATGCCTCACTGTGCCCATGCCTCACTGTCACTGTGCCCATGCCTCACTGTGTCCAATCTCCCTACTTGATCTCCTGCGCTGTGTGACTAGACTGACGTTTAACATGGGAGTTTATGGAAGGGGTTCCCGGCTTTGAAAAATCGGTGCTCTCCGGCCGTATGTCCCCTGGACAACAAACTTTGCACACTTGTAGAGGAAGAGTGGGGCTACATGTGTGCCAAGCTTGGGGTCCAGGGGAACTACGGCACGAAGTTGAAGATGGACACAGACTCAAGTATAAGCTGAGGGGGGCATTTTCAGCACAAAAAAATGTGCTGAAAAACTCGGCTTATACTCAAGTGGTCACATGATCTTTCCCTGTTCTTTCGCATCTGCGGGGAACGATCCTTGAGGGAGGCTTCTATTACTCTGTCAATGTATGCTCTCTACACTGTGAGTCTGTGTCTGGCCAGCCCTGATTGGTGCTGTGATTAAAAATACAGTTTTAGATGAGCAATTCAAGTTAGATTATAAATATTAAATAACTGTTTTACAACTCCCAATAAACCTTTATTGAACATCAAATGTGTATGTTTTGTGCATTAATATGGTGTAGACAGAATCAGGGATGAGTAACACCAGCTTTCATTTTCAAAAATTTCTTACAGCCTAGGCCATCATTATGTAGAGCAACAATTCTTTTTTTTCAGATCCTCAGAGAGTTCTTTGCCATGAGGTGCCATGTTGAACTTCCAGTGACCAGTATGAGAGAGTGAGAGCGATAACATCAAATTTAACACACCTGCTCCCCGTTTACACCCGAGACCTTGTAACACTAATGAGTCACATGACAACGGGAAGGGAAAATGGCTAATTGGGCCCAATTTGGACATTTTCACTTAGGGGTGTGCTCACTTTTGTTGCCTGTGGTTTAGACATTAATGGCTGTGTGTGGAGTTATTTTGATCAGCAAATTTACACTTTTATACAAGCTGTACACTCACTACTTTACATTGTAGCAAAGTGTCATTTCTTCAGTGTTGTCACATGAAAAGATATAATAAAATATTTACAAAAATGTGACAAGTGTACTCACTTTTGTGAGATACTGTATATTTGAAAATGTATCAATCCTTATGTACTGTCTCAGTTCTTGAGGCCCATAAATAACAGGACAGTATAAATACTCCCAAAATTACCCCATTTCTGCAAAGAAGACAGTCCAAGGTATATAGTAAGAGGAATGGTGTGTTTTTTGAAGTTGTAATTTTTTGTCACAATTGTTTGGAAAATAAAGAAAAAATGTAATATAATATGTTTATTTTTCACAAAGTTGTCATATTAACAAGTTATTCCCCACACACTGCATAGGCATACTTACAATTCTGCTACTCCTTCGAGTATGGGGATACCACATGTGTAAAGCCGATCTGGGAGGAGCCATGTGGTCGCCTAAGTAGCAGCTTGTGCCATTCCACTTTTTAATTTCTCAATATCAGCTGGATGACACAGAACAATTTGGCGCCCCTCTATGCCCTTCTATTAATATAGACCTTTTTTGGTCTTTCGTGTATCTCCTACAGTCACTTTATACTAGCCTGGTACTGGTGGTTGGGGTAAACCTTGGTCACAACAAAGGAAGTGTGTAGAATGTTTTTATTAAGTTATTGTGATCTTTTTATCTTGATGGCAAATCTTTGTGAGCAACACGCCTCCTGAAAAAGCCAATGTCCGCCAAACATGATGAAACATGTAGCAAAAGTAATAGAGAGACACTTCATCCTATGATGTAAACACGTCATATTGTGAAGCTTATGTGATTTTAAATGACATATTAATAAAAACTGTTTTTTTGTTTTTTTATTATACACTGCTCAAAAAAATTTAAGGAACACTTTGAAAAGACATCAGATCTCAATGAGGAAAAATATCATGCTGGTTATCTATACTAACATGGACTGAATAATGGCAATTGCCAAGTGAGCTCCACGGTCCCGCGCAGTGAGCATAGGACCCACTAGAGGACGTCGGGCCCTCAAGCCACCCTCATGAAGTCTGTTTCTGATTTTTTTGGTCAGAGACATTCACACCAGTGCTCATCCTGTTCCTCTTTGCACGAAGGAGCAGATAGTGGTCCTGCTGATGGGTTAAGGACCTTCTACGACCCTGTACAGCTCTCCTAGAGTAACTGCCTGTCTCTTGGAATCTCCTTCATGTTCTTGAGACTGTGCTGAGAGACACAGCAAACCTACAGGCAATGGCACTTATTGACGTGCCATCCTGGAGGTGTTAGACTTCCTGTTCAACCTCTATGGGGTCCAGGTATTGCCTTGTGCTACCAGTAGTGACACTGACCCTAGCCAAATGCAAAACTATTGAAAAACAGTCAGAAAAGATGAGTAGAGAAAGAAAATGTCAGTGGTCTCCACCTGTAAAACCATTCCTGTTTTGCAGGTTGTCTCATTGTTGCCCATCTTGTGCACCAGTTGTTAATTTCATTAACACCAAAGTAGCTGGAACTGATTAACAAACCCCTGTGCTACTGAACTGACCAGATAAATATCCCAGGGGTTTAATTGACTTGATGCTATACTCTGATTAAAAAGTGTTCCTTGAATTTTTTTGAGCAGTGTAGTTTAGTGCATTCGCACCTAAAAAAGTCCCACCTACCTTTTTGTTGTATTTTACTTATTTACTGTCCTGTTTGCCCAGACAGGAGGTGAGGGAAACAAAAACGCTGATGGTGAATTTAGCCTCCCCCTACTGTGAGAATTTTCTGTCTTGCTTTTGTAGATTTCTCTTTACTTGATGTCTGGTAAAACCATTGTCACTGGGACAGTAGGTACGAAGAAATCGAGTTCCACCATTTTCTGCACTTTCTCTTTATTGTATTCCCTTACCTCATTATTTTCCCAATTGCATTTTTTTTGCTTGGAAATACCTTTTTTTGTGTTATTTCGCCTTTACTTCCGCTCCTCCCGTTCTAGGCGATTACGTCACTAGGCGATTCGTTAGGGTTCCTTGGATAGCGGCGTCATGTATCCCAGGAGTCCTTGCGAATCGCCTACTGACAAAATCTTGCGTTATTTGCAGACAGGAAAGGAGAGCAGTGCAGAGGCATTACTGCACATGCACGAGATCGCGAGGTGCATGCTGGGTAGCCAGCTGAACAGAAATCCAGGAAATTAACACAGGAGGGTTTCAGATGCCCACAGCTAAAATGGAACCTGTTGGCTTCCGAGATATGTAAGTAACAAACTAATTTTAAAGAAAGTAAAAGCACAAAAAAAAATAGGACATGTTAGAAATGTTCATGTACGGGTTTGGACAATTACAGAGCAGTCTTTAAAAAAAAGTTTGGGGGACTGGAACTCCACTTTAACCACTTGCCGACCCGCCCATAGCCGAATGACGGCTACAAGGCGGCTTGATTACTCTGGGAGGGCGTACATTGACGTCCTCCCAGAATCCGCTCCCGCGTACTCCCGCGGACTCCCGCAGAGGACCCGGCGCATCACAGATCACGGTAAACGACGGTAGCAGCCGTTTACCATGTGATCGCTCCGTCAAATGACGGAGCGATCACTTGTAAACAAACCGGCATACCGGTTCCTCTCTCCCCTCTCTGTACCGATCGGTACAGTGTGAGAGGAGGGGGGAGAGAGCATATAGCAGCAGGGCTGTGGGCTGGATTTGTGACAATTGCAGTCACAGATCCAGCCATCCATGCTTAGCCATCCCTGCCATACTCTGCAATACCCTGCCATACTATGCAATACCCTGCCATACTATGCAATACCCTGCCATACTCTGCAATACCCTGCCATACTCTGCAATACCCTGCCATACTCTGCAATACCCTGCCATACTCTGCAATACCCTGCCATACCCTGCCATACCCTGCCATACCCTGCCATACTCTGCCATACCCTGCCATACTCTGCAATACTCTGCAATACCCTGCCATACTCTGCAATACCCTGCCATACTCTGCAATACCCTACCATACTCTTCAATACCCTGCCATGCTCTGCAATACTCTTCAATACCCTGCTATACTCTGTAATACCCTGCCATACTCTGCAATACCCTGCCATACTCTGCAATACCCTGCCATACTCTGCAATACCCTGCCATACTCTGCAATACCCTGCCATACTCTGCAATACCCTGCCATATTTTGCATTACCCTGCCATATTCTGCAATACCCTGCCATACCCTGCAATACCGTGCCATACCCTGCAATACCCAGCCATACTCTGCAATACCCAGCAATACCCAGCCATACTGTCAGAGATTGGTAATTGACCAGACTGTGTGACTTCATAAAAGGAAACCAAACGGGTATAGGTGAAAATATACAATTTATTATGGTGAGTGACCAACAAACAACCACCTCAAACGGAACACAGTGCAGTGAATAAACAGTGACTATAAACAATATATACAAATAAGGGAGATACCGGAATCGTAGTAAAAGCCAGGCCGAGGTCATACACAAGGGGATCAAGCAGATGCGTATGGATGGGAGGAAGCAGGAACAGAGAGGGGAAGGATGGATAGGCTGCAGAGCAGGGATCCAGGTAACAGAAGGGAAAGCTGCAGGATGGGCACAAGGTAAGGATCAGGTTAAACAGGGTGCGGGTTCAAGGTAGGGATTGGTTTGGATCAGATCAGGCAGGGTGCAGGTTAGGATCAGACACAGGCTAAAGTCCGGGTCACAGATCCAGGGGGTCAGGAAGAGAGATACCAGGGCAAGGAGTGTTTGCACTTGCCGGGTATATAAGGAAGTCCAGTGATTAGGCTTCAGGTTACAGCTGACCACAGGAAGTGCTGCCTGTCCCATACTGCCAGAATACCCCCGCTGGTGGATGCCGGTACTGCAGTCCATGTATCGTGTGTTACCACCAGCAGGTGAGATCCTCCAACAGAGGTATTGGCTGCAGGAGGACACCTGCTGGCGGACACTAGCACTGCAGTCCAAAGGACCAACAGCACCACCAGCGGGTGAAGCCTTTCCTGACAGTACCCACCCTCAAAGGAGCGGCCTCCGGACGCTCCCACGACCTGCCGCTGGGGGAAGTTCATAGCAACAAGCTGGGCAACAGGCAAGGTCACATCCGGGCAGACAGCGGGCACATCTGGGCAAACAGTAGGCACATCCGGGCAGGAAATAGTCACATCAAGCTGGGCAGCGGACAGGGGCACACCAGGCTAGGCAGCAGACGGGAACACCTCAGGCTGGGCAGCAGACGGGAACACCTCAGGCTGGGCAGCAGACGGGAACACCTCAGGCTGGGCAGCAGATGGGAGCACCTCAGGCTGGGCAGCAGACAGGAACACCTCAGGCTGGGCAGCAGACGGGAACACCTCAGGCTGGGCAGCAGACAGGAACACCTCAGGCTGGGCAGCAGACGGGATCATCTCAGGCTGGGCAGCAGACGGGATCATCTCAGGCTGGGCAGCAGACGGGATCATCTCAGGCTGGGCAGCAGATGGGATCATCTCAGGCTGGGCAGCAAGCTCCGGGTCATCGAGCTGGGCAGCAGGCTCCGGGTCATCGAGCTGGGCAGCAGACAGGAACATGTCAGAGTGGGTAGTAGGCTCCACAGACTGGGACACGGCATCATACCCTCAAGCCGGGAAACGGGCACCACAACCTCGAGCCGGGAAACGGGCACCACAACCTTAAGCCGGAAAACGGGCACCACAACCTCAAGCCGGGAAACGGGCACCACAACCTCAAGCCGGGAAATGGGCACCGCAGCGGGCACCACAACCTCAGGCCGGGAAACGGGCACCACAATCTCAGGCCGGGAAACGGGCACCACAACCACAGGTCGGGAAACGGGCACCACAACCACAGGCCGGGAAACGGGCACCGGATCTTCCGACTGGGACACCGTCATCAGGACTTCAGTTTGGAAGGCAGGTACATGAACTTCAAGCTGGCAGGCTGGCACAGGGTCTTCAGGCTGGCAGGCTGGCACAGGGTCTTCAGGCTGGTACAGGGTCTTCAGGCTGGCAGGCTGGTACAGGGTCTTCAGGCTGGCAGGCTGGTACAGGAACCTCTGGCTGGAAGGCTGGTTCTGGAACTACAGGCTGGAAGGCTGGCTCGAGAACTGCAGGCTGGAAGGCTGGCTCGAGAACTGCAGGCTGGAAGGCTGGCTTGAAGGCTGGCTCGAGAACTGTAGACTGGAAGGCTGGCTCAAGAACTGCAGACTGGAAGGCTGGCTCGAGAACTGCAGGCTGGAAGGCTGGCTTGAAGGCTGACTCTGGGACTGCAGGCTGGAAGGCTGGCTTGAGAACTGCAGACTGGAAGGCTGGCTCAAAGAACTGCAGACTGGAAGGCTGGCTCGAGAACTGCAGGCTGGAAGGCTGGCTTGAAGGCTGACTCTGGGACTGCAGGCTGGAAGGCTGGCTTGAGAACTGCAGACTGGAAGGCTGGCTCAAGAACTGCAGGCTGGAAGGCTGGCTCTAGAACTGCAGGCTGGAAGGCTGGCTCGAGAACTGCAGGCTGGAAGGCTGGCTTGAGAACTGCAGGCTGGAAGGCTGGCTTGAGAACCGCAGGCTGGAAGGCTGGCTTGGGAAGCGTAGGCTGGAAGGCTGGCTCGGGAAGCGCAGGCTGGAAGGCTGGCTCGGGAAGCGCAGGCTGGAAGGCTGGTTTGGGAACCGCAGGCTGGAGCAGGTTGGTGGGTGTGGAGGTAGGTTGGATTGTGTGGGTTGGGATGTACTTCCGCTTTTTCTTGGATTTAGTCACTGCAGGTTTGCAAGTAACGGGGGGAATATATGAAAAGGTTGGGATTGAACAAATGGAAGAAAATGGCAGAGGTGCAGGGACAATGGCTGGAGGAGGTTCTTGTGGATTGGCTACAGGTAGGAGGGAAGAAGCAGGTGGATTGAAGGCAGGGTAGGTGCAACAGGTAGAGACGGGGTAGTAGTATTTGGGGGGCTGAACGCACTGGACGGTAGCTGGGGTTGCCATAGGCAATGGACGGATATATTCTTGGGAAGGCAGGTGATTGATGGAGGGGCCGGGATGTTGTGGCTTGGCTGAATTCGGGAGGAGATCAGACCATGCCTGCAGCAAAGGCTGAACAAAAACTGATTCGCACACACCCTGTCTAATCAGACACTGTACAGAACTAGCACATTCAGATAATACCTGCTGGGAGCAGAGGGAATAATGCTCATCAAAAGAAGCTGGATCATCCTCTAATAGCCAAACCAGGGACTCAACCTGATCACCGCTGAAAGGGGGAGAGAAGCTATCCCTTCCTTCGGGAACAAATGACAGGGCTGGTTCTACACATAACCGGGTCAACGGCAGTACATCCTCAGGCTGCATGTAACCCTGATCCACCCAGAAATTAGCTGATTGGATCGTTTCCCTCAGCTGGTCACTCGTCCATCCCTTTAACATCTGGCGACAATATTCACCCTCCTCTGTCGCCAGCAGAGAGTAGTAAAGGATCTCATCGTGATCCATATCAGCAAAACACACCACAGGATGGTTCCTCAATGAAGTCACGTCTGATCAGGAATGGCCCTGGTATACTGTCAGAGATTGGTAATTGGCCAGACTGTGTGACTTCATAAAAGGAAACCAAACGGGTGTAGGTGAAAATATACAATTTATTATGGTGAGTGACCAACAAACAACCACCTCAAACGGAACACAGTGCAGTGAATAAACAGTGACTATAAACAATATATACAAATAAGGGAGATACCGGAATCGTAGTAAAAGCCAGGCCGAGGTCATACACAAGGGGATCAAGCAGATGCGTATGGATGGGGGGAAGCAGGAACAGAGAGGGGAAGGATGGATAGGCTGCAGAGCGGGGATCCAGGTAACAGAAGGGAAAGCTGCAGGATGGGCACAAGGTAAGGATCAGGTTAAACAGGGTGCGGGTTCAAGGTAGGGATTGGGTCGGATCAGATCAGGCAGGGTGCAGGTTAGGATCAGATACAGGCTAAAGTCCGGGTCACAGGTCCAGGGGGTCAGGAAGAGAGATACCAGGGCAAGGAGTGTTTGCACTTGCCGGGTATATAAGGAAGTCCAGTGATTAGGCTTCAGGTCACAGCTGACCACAGGAAGTGCTGCCTGTCCCATACTGCCAGAATACCCCCGCTGGTGGATGCCGGTACTGCAGTCCATGTATCGTGTGTTACCACCAGCAGGTGAGATCCTCCAACAGAGGTATTGGCTGCAGGAGGACACCTGCTGGCGGACACTAGCACTGCAGTCCAAAGGACCAACAGCACCACCAGCGGGTGAAGCCTTTCCTGACACATACTCTGCAATACCCAGCCATACCAGCAATACCCAGCCATGCCCGGCAATACCCAGCCATACTCTGCAATACCCAGCCATACTCTGCAATACCCAGCCATAATCTGAAATACTCTGCAATACCCGGCCATACTCGGTGATACTCAGCCATACTCAGCGATACCCAGCCATACTCGGCCATACCCAGCTGTACCCAGCCATACTCTGCGATACCCAGCCATACCCAGCCATACTCGGCGATACCCAGCCATACCAAGCTATACCCAGCCATGCTCGGCCATGCTCAGCCATACTCGGCTGTACTCGGCCTCTGTATGTGGCCAGGCTGTGGAAGTCTCACACATGTGGTATCGCCGTGCTCAGGAGGAGTAGGAGAATCTATTTTGGGGTATAATTTTTGGTATGTACATGCTATGAAATATTGTATAAATGGACAACTTTGTGTTAAAAAAAATGGGTTTTAACCACTTCCCGCCCGCCGGCCATCATATGACGTCCTTGAGTTTATGCGGGGATATCTGAATGATGCCTGCAGCTACAGGCATCATTGAGATATCAGCTTTTTCAGCTAGCGATTCCCTACACCATAAGAATGATCATAGTGGCTGTTCCACTGCTTGATCATTCTTACGGGAGGCGAGAGGGGAGGTCCCCCCCTCCTGCTGCCCTCCTTTTTATTATTATTTCAGGCTTCTCAGCCTAGAGGTGAGATGTGGGGTCTTACTGACCCCATATCTCACTGTAAAGAGGACCTGTCATGCCATATTCCTATTACAAGGGATGTTTCCTTGTAATAGGAATAAAGTGATCAAAAAAAAAAAAAATTTGGGAAAAAAGTGTCAAACTAAAATAAATAAAGTAAAATGAACAATAATTTATTTTTATTTTAAAGTACCCCTGTCCCTGTGTGCTCGCATGCAGAAGCGAACGCATATGTAAGTCCCGCCCACATATGACAACGGTGTTCAAACCTCACATGTGAGGTATCACTGTGAACGTTAGAGCGAGAGCAATAATTTTGGCCCTAGACCTCCTCTGTAACTCAAAACATGTAACCAGTAAAAAAAATTAAAGCGTCGCCTATGGAGATTTTTATGTAGCGAAGTTTGGCACCATTCCACGAGCGTGTGCAATTTTGAAGGGTGACATGTTAGGTATCTATTTACTTGGCATAACTTCATCCTTCACATTATGCAAAAACATTGGGCTAACTTTACTGTTTTATGTTTTTTTTAAAGCACAAAACAGTTTTTTTTTAAAACACGTTAGAAAAATTGCTGCGCAAATACTGTGCGAGATAAAAAGTTGCAACAACCGCCATTGTATTCTCTAGGGCCTTTGCAAAAAAAAAACTATATATAATGTTTTGGGGTTCTAATGTAACTTTCTAGCAAATAAATGATGAATTTTACATGTAGGAGAGAAATGCCAGAATTGGCCTGGGTGCTCCAGAACGCCTGAAGGTGTTCCCTGCATGTTGGGCCTCTGTATGTGGCCACACTGTGTAAAAGTCTCACACATGTGGTATCGCCATACTCGGGAGTAATAGCAGAATGTGTTTTGGGGTGTAATTTGTGGTATGCATATGCTGTGTGTGAGAAATAACCTGCTAATATGACAATTTTGTGAAAAAAAAAAAAAAAGAAGAAAAAATCATGATTTTGCAAAGAATTGTGGGAAAAGATTACAACTTCAAAAAACTCACCATGCCTCTTTCTAAATACCTTGGAATGTCTTCTTTGCAAAAAGGGGTTATTTGGGGGGGGGGGGGTATTTGTACTTTTCTTGCATGTTAGGGTCTCAAGAAATTAGTACTTCAGGTGTGATCAATTTTCAGATATTGGCACCATAGCTTGTGGACTCTATAACTTTCACAAAGACCAAATATTATACACCAATTTGCACTTATTTTTACCAAAGATATGTAGCAGTATAAATTTTAGCCAAAATTTATGAAGAAAAATTACTAATTTGCTAAATTTTATAACAGAAATGAAGAAAAATTCTTTTTTTTACAGAATTTTCAGTCTTTTTTTCTTTTATAGCACAAAAAATAAAAAACCCAATGGTGATTAAATACCACCAAAAGAAATCTCTATTTGTGTGAAAAAAAGGACAAAAATTTCATATGGGTACAGTGTTGTATGACTGAATACCGGTAATTGTCATTCAAAGTGTGTGAGCACCAAAAGTTGAAAATTGGTCTGGTTAGGAAGGGGGTTTAAGTGCCCAGTGGTCAAGTGGTTAAAGTATCCTGCAGAATGCTGTAGTGCATTGAGGATAGGGGAAGTTAGCATTGCAGAGAGCTTACAGGCTTATAGCCCACTAGACATGGAGATACAAGCTGCTATGTATGCTGTGCTGGGCTGGTAGCTGGTAGTAAATTGGTGGATTGATCAGCAAAAAAAAAAACACAAATTGGTAAACCTAAAAGCACTGAATTACAGCTCATGAATTTGCTCACCTCTGATAATGAATCTCGAACTGTTGAGGGAGGAAGTAAATTTCATGAATTTACACTGTTTCCAATAGCATGTAATCAATAAGAGCAGAACTTTGTCAGGCAGGCTTCATATTTTGCTCCTGACTCGAGGTTTATGGAACATAAACTAGTTTTGCATCCAAAAACAAAAAAAGGCACAAGTAATAGTTTCTTGCTTTGCAAAACTCATAACTGTAATTTATATTTGGAAAAGGTTAAAATCTCTGTCATGTGTTTATTACCACTCACTTTTTTTGTCCCAGAAACATAGGAAACAAAAATCTTCCCAAAGTCAGAGAAAATCTAAGTCTGCCACCATGTAGGTGGGAGGAGGCAATGCCCCACAAAATGGATTATGTGTTCTTTTTTTATAACACTTGCTTTTATTTATTTTTCATAGTAAAAAGGCCCACCCATTGCTCTCCTTATGATCAATGTCCAGGGCCAGCTTTGGGAAAATACAACCATGGCCCACTGTCACCAAAACAGGTGTCCCTTTTGGAAGAAATCTACTTCTGTATCATTGACTACTTGGATGTCCTTCACTTTTTGTCCTGGTGACAACAGTAAAGGTAGCAATATCAAATCTCCCAAACCTGATACTCTATCCAACATTAAAAAAAAATGTTTTAAGCCAGTTTTAACTAAAGTAATTATACATTTTGATCAAAGTTCTTCTCTATTTACTTTGTTACAGAGCAAAATGTGTAATAACACTATCCGTAGACCTTCAGCAGAGTGAGGGGCCACATTTGAAGCCCCAACAATCTAAATGGTTACCCAGCACTGACCTAGCACAGTCAGGCCTTTGTCAGCTTACAAATTTGTCTTTTATTTATTTATTTATTTATTTATTTATTTCTGTGTTTGTCCATCTTTCCGGCTATAACTTAGCCTAATAGCATTGTTCACAACACTTCAGTGAACATGATCAATTTTTCTTGTCCACTGGCCAGTTTACATTTACACTTAGCTAAGTTACATTTTTTCCTTTAAGCAAAACCCATTCCATCTTTTAAAGTACATGTAACTCTGTGTAGCTCGGTAACCCAATGACAGCATTCTTCTTGAAGCAACAAAGGATGGACAGTGCACCTGAATTTTGTAGAGAAGGCAAAAAAAATCACAAAAAAAAGGATCCAATTTCTACGAGTGTATGGAATCACTGGGGTGGTAAATATAATGATGGAACCTCATGTATTTTGGATTACTGGCTATCCAGCTAGCCTTTCCCAAGATAATCTTATTCAGCACATTATATGTGGATCTGAGGAACTGCAGCCAAACAAATGTCTTGTTTGAAAAAAAAAAGAAAGAGAAAAAGTAAAAAAAAAAAAAAAGATAGTAACGGAGGGGAAGCTGCGATGTTGAATTAAAATAACAGGAAAAGCAATAATACCAAACATAAAAATATTAATACTATTTCAGCATGATGATTTATGTGATTTCAAAATGTCAGTTGCTTAATGCCTTTTATTGTATAAGTAAAGAAATTCCTTACGCCACTGGCTCAGCTTTGCAATGTGGGAATACACCTCAAATTTTAGCCCTCAAGGTTGCATCACCATGAAAAGCACAGACACAAAAAATGTTTCAGCTGTATTGGGAAAAAAAGGTAAAGAATAAAAGACTAAGGCCTTTTGTTAGAAATGGAGGGTTTGGCTTAGTTTAGAACCTTATCCATATTTTATTTCTAGGGTGCATTCAGCAAGGGAAAGAGAATCGATTCTGCCTCTTCCGCACTAAGCTACAACCTTGCCAGTATTAAACCGGAGAAAAAAAAATCAAACAATGCAACAAGCTGCTATAATTAAATGCATTAGCCTCAGTCTAGTACAGTACTTTCAGCTCATTGCTAAATCATAATACCACCGTATTCAGGACAGATTTATGAAATGTGTTTCAGATTTCGTAGTCACATCTTTAACAGAAGCAGCGTTAAAATCACCCTCCCCTCTACAAAATGCTAAGTTTGATATAAAAAGTTTTAAGTCTATATAAAGTTACAATACATAAAGCTGCCTAGAATTAAAAGTGATCAATAGAAGTTTGATTTGACTTTGCCATTATTCCAAATCTTTTTTTTTAAAGGCTTCTCCATCTGAGAAAATTGTGTTTGAATAGTAAATGATACCAATGGCAGAACTCCTTGAGAGAAAGATTTGGGGAATTGCACACAATAGACCCCGGCATGCATACATCTGCATAAGGAGACTACTTTACATCCAACCATGACATATAAATGAGACCTTTGAGCTAATTTGCATACAGCTACCCAGAATCCTTATCTGCAGCTGAAAAGTGGTAAACCCTCCTTGGACAAAAGTGGCATTTTTAACAAGTGAAATGCAGATATGCAACATTTTGGCTGTCAGAGTGTAAGTAAGTAAAGTATATTTCAAAAGCAGAGAAATGCTGTAGAGGATTTCAGATACTTTGTGACTATGAAGGGTCTAGTTATAATGCTGGTTTGTCAGTCACAACAGATTAGACAGTTATTTCTGTTCTTGCTATGAATCGTGTTGGGGTTTCTGTCATTAGTCAAACACATGTAAACATAACTATATCAGAACTAACAGGCTGGAGAAAAACACAATATATGCAAAGCTAGAACAACCTATTTTTTTCAGCTTTTGTCATGCATCTATAAATTTCACCTGGATGGATGGGAAAAGGTCCGTTTAGAAAGAAGATTGAAAAGTTTCTGAGCCCCCCCTTAGCTTTATTTTCTCCGTGAGTAGATCCAATATTTTTTCATTTACTATAATAGGGTAACAATGCTGTTTGTTCTGCACTGAAAGTTCAAAGCAGCGTTGTCACCCTGGGGATAGGGTAGTCTTAGCTGAAATAAAACAGGAATGGGAGCACTGCTTCAATCTTCTTAAGTGGGCATAAAGAAGTTAAAACCAGTGAGCAATTTATTAAAAAGCTTGATATACTGATAGGTGACCTGATGAAGGCGTTAATCCCCGAAACATGTAGTCCGTCCTGGTCCAAGCTCCGGCATCTTCTCCTGTTGGATTTTATTGCCCTGCTGTGATCAGAGATTCTACACAGGCCGTCTGGTTTCTTCTTCCTCTGTCGCCCACACTGCACGATCCCTCCGGTGGAGCACTTTCTCCAACTCTTGACTTCACCTCTGGCCGACGGCGACAAGCTCTGCCTGCGGCTGTCACTTCTGGGTGCGCTGGCCGCGGCTGGCCCTGTCTGTCCACCCAGTCTCTATTGAGTTTACCGATCGCCACAGGAGCTCCAGGGACAGAGTCATCGCTACATTCCTCTGGGCCTTGCAGAACTAACAGCGGTACCTGTGAGTTATGGTGCCTACCTATAACTCCCTGCATGGGCTTATGAATTGATCTTAAACTATCAGTATGTCAAGCTTTTTTTTCCGTAATTCCTTTATTTAACAAAAAGTTACATTTTTAAACATGTGCAAAAATAGTGCATAAAAAGGTCATGTCAAGCTTTTTAATAAAGTGCTCACTGGTTTGAACTTCTTTGTGCCCACTTAAACTCATTGGAACAGCACTCCCATTGCTGTTTTTTTCCTTGTCCCTCATGTAGTCTTAATACTTGAGAAGCAGCGGCCTGGGTTTTATCCTTCCTTTTTCATAAGCCACTTTTGCATACATCTATGGGCCTTGTTTTTTTATTGTTTTTTTATAGTCTTAGCTGAAGTCAGACTTTAATGTGTTTATTTTTTACTTAGTTTGTTCAAAGTGTTATTTCACATTTACAAAAAAAAATACTTAAAAGGTGAAGTAACACTGTATACTGTCTCCAACCCCCAATTCCCGCTGTATTTACCTCCAGGGATGCTGAGCTGTCAGTGCCCATGTAGCCTATCCAGTGGTCTGGGGATTTGAAAGCCCCATTCTTGTTCCCTCTTCTCTGTGTAGTGCTTTCAGGACGGACCAGAGTGATTCTGGGCCTGCACAGTGAATAACTCTGGTCTGTCCCAGAAATTCTGCACAGAGAAGAGAGAGAACAAGGATTTCAAATCTCTGGACTGCTGGACCGGCTGTGTGGGAAAAGACAGCTCAGCATTCCCAGAGGTAAGCATAGTGGGGACTGGGGGGGGGGGGGGTGCACAGCTAATTCAACCTAACATTTTTTCTGAACAGGTGAGCTAACATTTTAAGACTGTATGTCCATCAACACTTTGTAAACAACATGTCACAAATTAGCCTGCAATTTTCCTGCCTGTGTAATTCCTACCTCCTTGCTCAAGTGCTTCTCCTAGTCCTCTGATTCCTTTTACATGTGTTGTTTGGCTTCTGTTCTCACCTATGGCAGTCCCCTGCTTTTTTGGGAGTTTATATTTTCTTTCCCATCCATCACTTCCTGGCCCACCTCCAAGTTTGATTCTCTATATAACACATGCCCGCATTGCCTGCACAACTTCTCAGTTCTCTTTGACTACTAATAAGTGTATTCTGTGTATGATTTCCCGTGTACCAACCCCAGCTTCATCTACCATTTGTGCTTGCTTGTCACCCGCTGTCAGGGGTGTACTCACCGAGGCCGAGATGCCGAGAGCGGTTCACCCTTGCGACTTGGCGCACTCCGACCCCCAGGAGGTGAGACAGGGAGAGGATGGCGCGAAGAGGCACTGGCTACCAGCAGGAAGGGTAGGTCTTGCTAGATGATCTGGCAGAGCTGGACAGCTGAGTGAGGGCAGAAGGGAAGCCACCAGGAGCAGGCTGAGGGTCAAACACCTGACAGGTGCGGCTCTTTGCAGGATCCTAGCTGAAGACACAAGTCCAGAGCACAACAGGAGTCAGAGCAAGCAGGCAGGAGACTGAGTCCGGGTGCAGGCTGCGGGTTCAGTACTGAAGATGCAGGCTGGGGGTCTAGCACAGGAGACAAGTAACAAGTCCAGGAAGTACAAGCAGCAGGTCAGGGGCTGGAGACAAGTAGCAGATCCAAGATGCAGGCAGAGGGTCAAGGGCTGGAGACAGGAGGCAGATCCGAGTCACAGGCCAAGGGGTCAAACACAGGTAGCAGGGTAGATCTGTAAGGCAAGCAAAAGGTCAGGTCCAGGAGAAGAGCAGAGTAGTCAAACGATCCGGGTCACAACAGTAGTTCAGGTGCAGGTAACAGGAAATCAGGTACAGACAGGAAGCTGACAACAAACCAGCAACTTGTCAGAGTACCTGGGCCACTCTATATAGGCCCGCCAGAGCTCCGATTGGCGCACTAGCTCGCATGCGCGCGCGCCATTCATGCACGCGCATGCGCTGAAGCGCTGTTCCACCGCGCATGCGCGCAGGAATGCGACTGGTGCGGCTGAGTTGAAAATTCCTCTGACACCTGCCCTGACCTTGGCTTGTTTCCTGGATTTCCTTCTGTCTCCTGCCGTTGTACACATGATTGATCTCTGCATCCTCAGCTAGGGGGGACCTGGGGGTCGCAATCTGGTTCCAACTTGCTGGTGAATAAGCAAGCTGGGGCTTAGACTCTGCGCCCTGGGGTACCCTGAGTAGGTGATCTAGAAAACCTTGGACAGAGGGATGACTGTGGACGTGGAATACTTGGATACCACGTCCAAAGCCACCCTTCTGTCCAAGGTTTTACTTCTTTATAAAAAATAAATCAGATTTGTTTTACAACTTCTGTCTTTCATGAACCCATGCTGTCTATTGCTTAAAATATTTTTTTTCCAGCAAGAACTCATCTATGTGGTCTTTTATTAAACTCTCCAGTATCTTCCCAACTATAGAAGTTAAACTAACAGGTCTATAGTTCCTTGGTATAGATTTTGTTCCCTTTTTAATAATAGGAACCACATTGGCCCTACGCCAATCCAGTGGTACTATTCCCATTCGATACAGTTACCCACATACGGCTCATGTGTAAGGTAAAGTCTACAGGCTTGGAAAGATCAGTTTGTAAATAGATAGAAAACTGTCTAAAAGACAGAATTCAGAGAGTAGTGGTTAATGAAATCAAATCATCGTCAAATCATCATCAAACCATTCTCTGTAGCTATTACCTTTTGTACCACCACCCCCTCCCTTTAGAATGTAAGCTCTACGAGCAGGGCCCTCCTGTACCTTCTGTATTGAACTGTACTGTAATTGTGCTGTCCCCCCTCTACATTGTAAAGCGCTGCGTAAACTGTTGGTGCTATATAAATCGTGTATTATAATAATAATAATAACAATGATTCATACTCTGAATGGTCTAAGGTTATCAGTTTTGTACCCCAAGGTTCAGTGTTGGGACACTTACTTTTTAATATCTTTATAAATGATATTGGGTCTGGGATTAAAAGTACCATTTCAGATTTTGCAAATGACACCAAGCTATGCAGTGGAATAACGTCCTTACAGGATGCCTTCAATTTACAAGCCGACCTCAATGCGCTGTCTAATTGGGCGACTATGTGGCAGATGAGGTTTAATGTTGATAAATGTAAAGTTATGCACTTGGGGGCTAAGAATATGAATGCATCATACATACTAGGGGGAGTAAAATTGGGGGAATCCATAGTGGAGAAGGATCTGGGGGTTTTGGTAGATCATAAGCTCAATAATGGCATTCAATGACAAGCTGCGGTTTCCAAAGCGAGCAAAGTCCTTTCTTGTATTAAGAGAGGTATGGACTCCAGAGAGAGATATAATTTTGCCCCTGTACAAATCATTAGTAAGACCTCATATAGAATATGCAGTTCAGTTTTGGGCACCAGTTCTCAAAAAGGATATCTGGGAACTGGAAAAAGTGCAGAAGGGCAACCAAACTGATAAGAGGCATGGAGGAGCTCAGCTATGAGGAAAGATTAGAGTAACTGAATTTATTCTCTCTTGCGAAGAGGAGATATGATCAACATGTACAAATAAATAAGGTATATACAGGTCCTTCTCAAAAAATTAGCATATTGTGATAAAGTTCATTATTTTCTGTAATGTACTGATAAACATTAGACTTTCATATATTTTAGATTCATTACACACAACTGAAGTAGTTCAAGCCTTTTCTTGTTTTAATATTGATAATTTTGGCATACAGCTCATGAAAACCCAAAAATCCTATCTCAAAAAATTAGCATATTTCATCCGACCAATAAAAGAAAAGTGTTTTTAATACAAAAAAAGTCAACCTTCAAATAATTATGTTCAGTTATGCACTCAATACTTGGTCGGGAATCCTTTTGCAGAAATGACTGCTTCAATGCGGCGTGGCATGGAGGCAACCAGCCTGTGGCACTGCTGAGGTGTTATGGAGGCCCAGGATGCTTCGATAGCGGCCTTAAGCTCATCCAGAGTGTTGGGTCTTGCGTCTCTCAACTTTCTCTTCCCAATATCCCACAGATTCTCTATGGGGTTCAGGTCAGGAGAGTTGGCAGGCCAATTGAGCACAGTAATACCATGGTCAGTAAACCATTTACCAGTGGTTTTGGCACTGTGAGCAGGTGCCAGGTCGTGCTGAAAAATGAAATCTTCATCTCCATAAAGCTTTTCAGCAGATGGAAGCATGAAGTGCTCCAAAATCTCCTGATAGCTAGCTGCATCGACCCTGCCCTTGATAAAACACAGTGGACCAACACCAGCAGCTGACATGGCACCCCAGACCATCACTGACTGTGGGTACTTGACACTGGACTTCAGGCATTTTGGCATTTCCCTCTCCCCAGTCTTCCTCCAGACTCTGGCACCTTGATTTCCGAATGTACTTTGGACCACTGAGCAACAGTCCAGTGCTGCTTCTCTGTAGCCCAGGTCAGGCGCTTCTGCTGCTGTTTCTGGTTCAAAAGTGGCTTGACCTGGGGAATGCGGCACCTGTAGCCCATTTCCTGCACACGCCTGTTCACGGTGGCTCTGGATGTTTCTACTCCAGACTCAGTCCACTGCTTCCGCAGGTCCTCCAAGGTCTGGAATCGGTCCTTCTCCACAATCTTCTTCAGGGTCCGGTCACCTCTTCTCGTTGTGCAGCGTTTTCTGCCACACTTTTTCCTTCCCACAGACTACCCACTGAGGTGCCTTGATACAGCACTCTGGGAACAGCCTATTCATTCAGAAATTTCTTTCTGTGTCTTACCCTCTTGCTTGAGGGTGTCAATGATGGCCTTCTGGACAGCAGTCAGGTCGGCAGTCTTACCCATGATTGCGGTTTTGAGTAATGAACCAGGATGGGAGTTTTTAAAAGCCTCAGGAATCTTTTGCAGGTGTTTAGAGTTAATTAGTTGATTCAGATGATTAGGTTAATAGCTCGTTTAGAGAACCTTTTCATGATATGCTAATTTTTTGAGATAGGATTTTTGGGTTTTCATGAGCTGTATGCCAAAATCATCAATATTAAAACAAGAAAAGGCTTGAACTACTTCAGTTGTGTGTAATGAATCTAAAATATATGAAAGTCTAATGTTTATCAGTACATTACAGAAAATAATGAACTTTATCACAATATGCTAATTTTTTGAGAAGGACCTGTATAAGGTCCATATAGTAAACTTGGTGTGGAGTTATTTACTTTATGGTCAACACAGAGGCACTCTTTATGCCTAGAGCAAAGGAGATTTCATTTCCAAATACGGAAAGGTTTCTACACAGTAAGAGCTGTGAAAATGTGGAATAGACTCCCCGCAGAGATGGTTCTAGCCTGGTCAGTAGATTGCGTTAATAAAGGCCTGGATTCTTTCCTAAATGTACATAATATAACTGGGTACTAACATTTATAGGTAAAGTTGATCCAGGGAAAATCTGATTGCCTCTCGAGGGATCAGGAAGGAATTTTTTCCCCTGCTGGAGCATGCTTTGCTGGGGTTTTTCAGCTTCCTCTGGATCAACTGTGGGTAAAGGATTGGGTATATGGGATTGTATGATATTATTTATTTATTTATTTTTATGGTTGAACTAGATGGTCTTTTTTCAACCTGACTAAATATGTAACTATATGTAACTATGAAGGATCATAATTGCCAGTATTCAATATTCAGTATTAAATATCTGTTTACTGACATTTTCACATAGCTCAGAACACGCATCTTGTTTTACCATGGTTAGGGATAATTGAGAGCGACGGGTTTGACCTAATGATGGAACAGAAGAACGCAAAGTGGTGGAGGAATGTATGAGCCAATAGGAGCAGGCAGATACATGAGTACTCCCCAGTACAGCTACAGCAGGCGGGGAAGCAAGTTCCTCTTTCAAATAACTCCAGGATTCTATACTGAATTTTGTGTTTTCCCTGTAATTCTCCTTCAGTGCATTGTATATAAGGCACATTATCCATTGATTTGGGCTGACAGTTTTTTGACACTTTTTGAATCTCAGTCTTCCCTTCAGTCACCAATTTAATAAATGAGATGAGAGCCCCAAAGGTTCAGTGCTTGGCATAGCTGTTGCTTCTACTGTCTTATCATCTTTATGACTACAGCTGTATATGTAACTGACCTGTAAAAGCTGAAATACTTGCAAGTTTTTTTTTTCTTTTTTACTATGCCGTGTGACTCCTTGGAAGGCAAAGTCCCTAAAATTATCCATGTACTGAATGCTAAAGAAAAGCTGCTTAATCAGGAGGGTTCTAAGGTGCAAAAAGAGCATGCTTATTTCAGTAAATGGTATCGTCACTATCTCATTAAGACACGTGAATGTTTATAGAGTTACATAAACAGTCTAAAGTAACTTCCTTTGGCATGTGAATAGCAAAAGGCAGAAAATAATGAATCCGCACAAGTCAAATTCAACAAATCTTTCTGGTATTTTGTCAGGCAGCAATTCACTCCGTTTTCAATAATCAGAATTTTCTGTAATTCCTTACAGTCAATTTTGCATAGGCCACCTCACAGGGACACTAGGAGGGCAGAAGATGTGTACTTCCTGAAGTCTGTGCTCTGTAACTACCTCTCTCTCTCTACCAGCCAGCACATCACTTCCAAGACAAGTTCAAGCCTAGGTTCACAATCGATGGCTATTGCCGGCAGTGGCACCGTCAGAATCGGTGCGGCGTAGACTTTGCGGCGCCGCACCGATTCCCAAAAGTAGTTCCTGCACTACTTTTGGTGACTATAGGATGCGATTTGTATAGACATCTGTGCAGCAACCCCCAAAAGATGTCGAAGTTGGACTGACATGCGGGTATGAAATCGTGCGATTTCAATCCCACTGTCAGTGTGAACCTAGGCTAAACCCAGTTTCACACTGGGGCTGCGGGAGTGAAGCCGTGCCAGTTCAGCTGAACTCGCACGATTTCACTCCTGCCTGTCAGTCCCGATTTCAGCTCGATTACAGAGACATCTGACACAGATGTCAATGTAAATCGCGGCTGAAATCGCAAAAAGTAGTACAGAAACTACTTTTTGAAATCGGTGCAGCGCCGCAGATGCGGCGTCGCACCGATTAGGACGGTGCCATTGCCCGCAATTTACGGCAAATTTCGCCGATTTGACATGTCAAATCGCCTGTCAAATCGCACCAGTGTGAACCAGGGCTTAATGTGATTGCTTCCCACTTGCAGCAGGATGGCAGTGGTATCGTATTTAATTGGATAAGCTCCACCTGGTAAAACCTTCTAGAAGTAATTGTAGGAGACTGTTGTGTCCTATAGTTAAGCTCGGTTCACACTGCTGCAACTTGGGATTTGACTTGTGAGGCCCCAAGTCGCGTGACATGTGAAATCCCATTTTAGTCAATGAGAGCTGTCATAATTAGCAATCACTCTGACTTTAAAAAAGGTTCTTGTACAACTTCAAGGCAACTTCTACTTGACTTTTGCCCATATACTTTAATGCAGTGGTTCTCAACTCCTGTCCTCAGGACCCACTAACAGGCCAGATTTTAAGTATTACCTTGGTGAGATGCAGACTAGAATACTGCAATCCCTGAGCAGCAAATTATATCACCTGTGATGCATTTCAGTTATCTTGCAAACCTGGCCTGTTGGTGGGCCCTGAGGACTGGAGTTGAGAACCACTGCTTTAATGGAAGTTGCCTCGGATCCTCATCTTAAGTGATGTGATTTGGATCCGACATCACAGGAAGATTACACAAGCATTCCCTGAAGTGTTTTAACCACTTCAGCCCCGGAAGGTTTTACCCACTTCCTGACCAGGCCATTTTTTGCGATACAACACTGCGCCGCTTAAACTGACAATTGCGTAGTCGTGCGAAGCTGTACACAAATAAAATTGATGTCCTTTTTTCCCCACAAATAGAGCCTTCTTTTGGTGGTATTTGATCACCTCTGTGGTGTTTATTTTTTGCGCTATAAACAAAAAAATATCGACAATTTTGAAAAAAGAAACTATCTTTTTTACTTTCTGCTATAATACAAATCCAGAAAAAAAAAGGAATTTCTTCATCAATTTAGGCCAATATGTATTCTTCTACATATTTTTGGTAACTCCCAGTAAGTGTAAATTGGTTGGTTTGCGCAAAAGTTATAGCATCTACAAAATAATGGAGATTTTTATGGCATTTTTATTATTTATGTTTAAATTTTTTACTAGTAATGGCGGTGATCAGGGATTTTTAGCGAGACTGCGATATTGCAGCGGACATATTGAAAACCTTTTACACTTTTTTGGGACCAGTGACATTTATACAACGATCAGTTCTATAAAAATGCACTGATTACTGTATAAATGACACTGGCAGGGAAGGGGTTAACACTGCGGGGTGATCAAGGGGTTAAATGTGTTCCCTGGGAGGTGTTTCTAACTGTGGAGGGGAGTGTTACACTGGAGGAAAAGAGAGATCTTGATTCAGCTTAACTGAAACAGGAGCTCTCACTTTTCCTCCCTGACAGATCAGCGGTTTGCTTTGTTTACATTGGCACAACGCTGATACGTCTCTCCTGTAAATGATCAGTGGGTCGTGGCGGCCATCGCGGCCGCCGGACCCACTGATTGGTTGCCCCTGTGTCCAACCACAGCCGGAGCAGCGTGCCCCCGGCATGCGTGCGCCACCTAAACCGCGTGCAATAAATCACGTACAGGTGCATGATTTTGCGCACCCAGGCCGCACTGTCGCAGTAAATGTAAGTGGGACGGTCCAGAAGCGGTTAAAGTCACGTTAAACTTGCGCCAAAGTCCCACTGTGAGTCGTGCAACTTTCAGGTTGCAGCAGTGTCAACCAAGCCTTATGCCTTGTACACACGATCGGATTTCCGATGGAATAAAATCCGATGGAATTTTCCATCGGAATTCCGATGAAGCTGACTTCCATCAGTCTTGCATACACACTGTCAGACTAAATTCCGACCGTCTAAAATGTGGTGACATAAAACACTACAATGAGCCGAGAAAAATTAAGTTCAATGCTTCCGAGCATACGACGACTTGATTCTGAGCATGCGTGGATTTTTCTCCGATGGAATTACACAAAGACGATCGGAATTTCCCATCTGATTTTTTTCCATCGGAAAAATGTAAAACATGTTCTATTTTTTTACTCCAATGGAAAAAAGTCAGATGGGGCCCACACACGATCGGAATTTCCGATGAAACAAGTCCATCTGATTTTATTACATCGGAAATCCGATCGTGTGTACAAGGCATTAGGGATGCAGACTAGTTATAGAGTGCATTGTTAACAAGTTTAGGCATCCATAATAACAGGAACAGGAGCTGGAACAAATTTGTACTGAGCACAGAAAGTATTATATACATAACTCTAGATTTATATTTATAGGGTAGAGATATGAACACTCTCATAGAAAAATTGAATATTTTTTCTCAATGTTGAAAAATACAGACAACAATATAAATAATTGTGTCATAAAACAGTACTATGCATTTTATATACATCACATAATCCTTGGTCCACCCAGGAGGCCTTCTGATGCTTTGAATATGTTTAGACAGTTTTGGTTCCTTGTCTTCAGTTTAGTTATCAGTGAGAACTGGAAAATGTCCTTTAACAAATGAAAAGTCTAAAGTGCCTAAGAGGTGCAGGATGACTGGCATTCGATATTCATTGATCAGACAGTTCACAGATATATGGTCCACATTGACTTGTCACTCTAAGCAGGTTGGAAAATTTCTATTGTCCAAGATTAAGTAATCCAATTTTTTAACTCAAACTATTGATCCAGGCTGAAAGTGTACTTCTCTCGCACCACATTTCCAATCAGTATATGGGTTACTTTTATCTTGTTGATCTTTTACCACCTTATCATCAGAGGATTTCTGAGGCACTGGACTTTGTTGGATGTACAGTATATGTCTTCAGTATGTAGTTTAGGGCACACTTGTCTGTCGTATAGTAGTTCAGCTGTAGTTGTGTAGTTGCATGTAGTTGCGTAGTTGCATGTCTGTAGACATGTAAGAAATTTGTAGTAAAAATATGCCAATATTTCTCTGTATGATTTACAGTCTGAAGAGCTTTTTTTGAATCTTTCAATCTCTGTTTGTTTGGGGGTAATAAATTGAGGATTTCCTATGGACAATATTTCCCTCTCTCAGGAAGGATTCAAGCTCAGATGAAACAAATTGTGATCCATTGTCAGGCGCTAGCTCCTTTGGGTTACCTTCCCTGCTGAGGACTGTGGAGATAACTATAATTACAGTAGCAGATGTTATATTTGAGACAAATGCAATTTCTGGCCGTTCACTGTAATAATCTATTAATATTATAGCAAATTGTCAGTCCACGGGTGCCTCTGTGATAGGATCCACAATATCTTTCAAATTGGGTTTTATTAAGGAAGCACTGTTTAAAAAACACATTATAATTTATATAATTTCAGTAAAGTGAAAGTACATTTCCAACAATAGAGGTAATATTGATTTACATATCTTCCCGATGTACGAATATCTAATGAGAACCCTTGAGGTTGGGTCAAGAAAATGATATAGTCTAAAGCCTCGTACACACGGCCGGTTTTCTCGGCAAGAACCGACAAGAAAACTGCTTGCAGAGCTTTCTTGCCGAGAAAACCGGCCGCGTGTACGAGGCTTTCAGGTTTCTCGTCAGGAAAACTGACCAGAATCTTGACGAGAAAAAAAGAAGAAGAAGCTTTCTTTTTTCTCGTGATTCTCGACGGCCTGTTTACCGACAAGAAACCCGAGTGTGTGTACACTTACCTGTCGCCGTGGAAACCCGCGCATGCTCGAAATGACTTTGATGCATGCGCGGTAGCTTCCTAGGCATAGGTAGGGTGTAGCAAGATGGCGGCGACGGCATCGAATGTGACGAGCGCACGCTCGTCGTAGGCAATGACGTCACCGCGTTCGTGGCATTCAAAAGAACGGCGGTTCTTTTGAAAGGTACGTGTGTACACTCGGCCGGGACAAGATTCTTGTCAAGAATCTCGTCAGGAAAAACGACAGGTTTTTTCCTGACGAGATTCTCGGCCGTGTGTACAGGGCTTCAGAATAGGGTAAGGATAGGGGTGAGTTTAGGGATAGTTGAAATATAAAGACCAAGCGCCAAATGTTCATAGGGAAGAAGTTTTATTAGCATAAGGAGCAGATCAGAAAATCCTTACATTTCTGTGAACTTTTATATACTATCAAAGCTGACCATATAGTCCAGAATATACTGTATTTGTTGCATCATGGTCAATTATTCCATATTCTTTATATAAATTAGTAAATCTGGACCCACAGTATCAATAGAAAGCTTCTTTCAAGCAGTGGTACTAAGGGTACTTTCACAGTGGGGCGATGGCGGCATTAGCGGTAAAGCGCCGCTAGTTTTAGCGGCGCTTTACCGCAGTTATAGCTGCACTTTTTGGGCACTAGGGGGCTCTTTTAACCCCCGCTAGTGGCTGAGGAAAGGATTAAAAGCGCCCGTGTTGCGGCGCTGATTAAGTGCTTTGCAGACGCTTTGGCAGCGCTGCCTATTCATTTCACCCATTTATTTCACTGCCCCAAATTTGCTGCTTGCAGGACTTTTTTTCCTGTCCTGCAAGCGCTGGGGAGGCATGAAAGGTGCTTACCAGGTGCTTTACAGGCGCTATTTTTAGCGCTAAGATGCCTGAAAAGCGCTTCAGCGTAAAGGGGGTGTAACTGAAGCGGTTGAATGTATAAGACAGCAGATTTTTTCATGACTGACGACTAATGCCGTGTACACAAGATCGGAAATTCCGACAAGAAAACTGTGGATTTTTTTCCGACTGAATTTTGGCTCAAACTTGTGTTGCATACACACGGTCACACAAAATTCAGACCGTCAAGAACGCGGCGATGTACAACACTACGACGAGCCGAGAAAAATTAAGTTCAATGCTTCCGAGCATGAGTCGACTTGATTCTGAGCATGCGTGGTTTTTGGTGTGTCGGAATTGCATACAGACGATCGGAATTTCCTACAAGAACTTTTCTCGTCTGAAAATTTGAGAACCAGCTCTCAAATTTTTCTTGGCGGAAATTCCACCAGAAAAATTCCCATGGAGCCTACACATGGTCAGAATTTCCGACCAAAAGCTCACATCAGACTTTTCTTGTTGGAATTTACGATCGTGTGTACGCGGCATAAGAAAAAGCTGAATGGCAATTAGTACTTGGGCATCCCTGCCTGGCCATCAGAATAGTACACATACTCTTTGCTTTGTTCTTACATTTCCTTTCCTACAATTCCAATTTCTTTGTTTTGGCATGTTTGCTACGTGACAAAATGCATGTCTGCTAACCACATTTGAGGTGATATTAACAATTAAAGTGGTTGTAAACTTAGTCTAGCAAGTTTATTTTAAATTAATCAATGCAACCTATAGTACTGTGTGCTTTGTGTTTATGTCTTTTTACCTGTTTGCTTTCTGTGTAATCTTTTTTTTTCAATGAAGTCACCGGCGCATGCGCTTTTAGTCCTATTTTTTTTTTCCAGCAAGCTTTTCGTGCTGGAATAATGCTGTGTATATACCGGGGCGTCATTTCCTTAGGTTGACATCAGCCCCGAGATCCCGCGACACTCCTTCCCCATTCAGATGCTGAGCCTTAACTCCATGTGACTTGCTATGTCACAGGGGTTGTAGAAGAGACTGAGAGATGGAGAGCGGAGCCAAAGACAGATGTGCATGCGCAGGATTATGGCCACGAAGACATAGTGAGAACGGAAATACAAAGCAAAGTACAGGACTTATAATGATGGCGGCAACATACTAGCTGGACCGTTCAGAAAAGTAAGAATGTTTTATTTGCATAATTTATTCAGCACAATGATTAATAAGAGCAACAGGAAGTTGCATATTGCAGATTTGGAGTTAGATTGTCTGCGTTTACTACCACTTTATTGGCACTGTAAGCGACGTGTGATTGCAGTGCCTTTTCCAGGTCCCTGGTACTAGTAAGCTATGAGATCCACGGAAAATGTAGCCATCAACTAAGGACATTTCATGTCTCGTCCTGTAGTAAGGTTTTACACAGGGCTCAATTCACTTTCTGAATTTGTCACTTTCTTTGTAGAATGTTCTGTAAATGTACTTATACTGGGCATGCAAGACAGGCTTGTTCGACTAGTTTTTTTGTAAAAAGCTTCTCTTACAGAAGAGTAAGTGTCTTAATTTCTGAAACACTCATTTCACATCTGATTGCACTTTAATTTTGTGCACAAAGTTATTTGCACAGCCCTGTGAGGTGTTGTCGATAGGTGAAACTGTGGACACTGGTAGCATAGGGGTAACCAAAGCTGTTGTGGTAGGACCATACACTAAGTTACCATATACAAGTTACTCATTCATTCAAGTGTAGGTTTAGCCTTTCTTCACAATGTAGAATTCAGCGTTCACACTTGTTGACTGAAATTGTACAGTCTTTGGAAGCCAACTAAGCACGGAAAGAGGGTCTCTAAGACCCTAACTAACCAGTTTCAAAATAGGAGCAATAAACGATTCATTTGCAAAGTACCTCTGGTAAATATCCTCATTCCTCAAGCAATATAAAGACAGATCCCATATCAAGCGTTAGGATAATGGGGTAGCCCTTGTTGGTTTAAAGAGCAGTAATAGCTACAGTGCACAAAAGTTTATCTGGAATGGAAGCTTCATATTTATCTACCATATTTTAAAGTGTCACTAAACCCACATAATAAAAAACTATCAATAAATGCTGTATTACATGCTGTTCATACTCACTCTCTATCTCCACAATTTGTTCATGTCCCCAAATCAGCGAGGGGTTTGCAGCTGTGGTGGCAACTCTGCACATGCTCAGTTTTCAGTGAGTTGCTATGCTGATGCTGAGCATTTCCTCCCTATCAAATATGAGCAACCCATGTGACTAAAGAGTTAAACATTTGGGCGTATACACAGTGGTAAATGGCAGCCCACTCCCTCCCTCCTCCTCTATGCCAAATAACCAGCTAAACACAATGAGGAAAGGAATATTACACATAGAATAATGGTGGCTTCACCTTCCTCTTATTCTAAGATACAGGCTGGAGGGGCATGACACAGCCTGTGACTGGCAGAAATCTGCCCACACCATGTTATTTCCAAAAATTGTTTGCAATGTGCTATGTTGAACCACATCTTAAGCAGTACTTGTTCTGTGTGTGTTCAGCTCTGCATAGCAGTTTATCTATTGTTGTACATCTGTATTGAGCTTTGGTATGTGCCTTAGCAGAAGCAGACTTGGAATTCACAGCCTGTATGGTGGAAGAAGTCCTCTTTGCCTCAGCCAAAGCTTGAAAATGAAAAGCCTTAAAGTAGTTGTAAAGGCACAAGGTTTTTCAACTTTGTGAATTCTATGCATGAAGGTAAAAAACCTTCAGTGTGCAGAAGCTCCTCCTAAGACTTACCTGAGCCCTCGTCTTGATCCAGCGATGTCCAGAAGAGCCTTGTCTCTCCAGGGATTCCCACTCCGGATTGGCTTTTGGCAGTAGCGGGAGCCATTGGCTCCTAATGCTGTTAATCACAGACAGTGAGCCAATCAGGAGATGGAGGGGGCAGAGCCAAGCTGTGGCTCTGTGTGTAAATGGACTCAAAGAGCCATGGGTCGGGAGTGTGACTGCTTGGGTGCCCCCAGAGCAAGCTGCTTGCAGGAGGGGGAGCCAGGAGCGCTGGCGTTGGACCAGAGAAGAGGAGGACCCAGGCTGCTCTGTGCAAAACTACTGCACAGAGCAGCTGAGTATGACACTAACAGTTTTTTTTCATTCAACCCCATGTTTGTACAGTGATCTCCCCCTGCTGAGCTGTTGTGTTCTGACCCCCCACAAGTACACTCCGGTCAGCACTTTTAACCATTGGCTGAGAGTGCTGATTGGGAGTCGGTTGGCTGCTGGTTTTCCAGCATGATCGCCCGACAGAAGCCAGCCAAACGGACGACTTCTGTCGAACCGACTGACATACACATGGGCCGAAAGTTGGGCCGAAAGTTGGCTGTTTTTTATTGAACCGGCTGATGTCTCCCGACATTTGGCCTGTGTGTACAGGGCTTTAGCAAATGTTAAAGCCTATTCCCAGAGCAACTTGTTTTTTCTACCAATCGATCTTATTAATTTATCTATTAGAGCACCAAACTCACAGATAACAACCAACACTCTCAAAAGCTGTGATAAATTGTACTGTAGATTAGCCATTATGCTGTCTACATGCTGAGATTTATATGGTTCTGCAACCACATTAGGCACAAATGCTTTATTTAATGCAGTCGGAGCTGTAGTATAAGAGGCATACTCTTAAAGCGGAGTTCCACCTACTTTTACAAGGTGGTCTTAAACTAAAATAAACACCCCTCAACCGCTCGTTTTGGATATCTAAAATGTATTTATTTTTTTCTTTCTTACCTTTTTGGAAGTACTAAGTGTACTTCCGTCATAGCTTGACAGTGGCGCAGGACGTCATATCCTCTTCTGCAGTGAGCCCTCCTCCTTCACCCCCGCTGCATTCTGGGACCTGTGTGTGTCCCAGAAGATGAGCTGGCCTTTCACAAAGTGCCGCGCAACTCGCGCATTGCGCAGTAGGAAACCGGCTGTGAAGCCTGAAGGCACCACTGCCGGTTTCCCTTAGTTGGAATGGCGGCGCCTGCACCCAATCCGATGGATGGATCGGCCTTGGGGGGCTGACATCCCGGGCTCCCTGGACAGGTAAGTGTCCTTATCAAAAGTCAGCAGCTACAGTACTTGTAGTTGCTCATTTAAAAAAAAAAAAAAAAATTGTGGCTGGAACTCCGCTTTTATTAGCAGCTTGTGTGTAATTTTCACACATATGTGAATCTAAGCAGTAGAAGGCACACCAGGGTGTGCAAGAAAAGGTGCAGGCTGCTGAAGAGATAGAAGATCCATTCTTGTCATAAAACTTGTTGTGTACTGTAGTCTGGGAAAAGTAATAAAGTGCTTTAATAAAGGGGTTGAAAAGGTTAATTTTTTATTTTCTAAATAGGTTTCTTTAAGCTAGTGCATTGTTGGTTCACTTATTTTTTCCTTCGATTTCCCTTCTAAATGTTTTTTTTCTTTGTCTGAATTTCTCACTTCCTGTTCCTCCTCAGTAAGCTGAGTCGTTCTGGCTGGGGGTTAGTCAGCGTGCTCGCCCCCTCCCTTGGGACTACATCCCTGCGGGGAGACGCTGTGAACGTTCACAGCGTCTCCCCGCAGGGATGTAGTTCCAAGGGAGGGGGCAAGCACGCTAACTAACCCCCAGCCAGAATGGCTCGGATGATGGGGGCAAGCTTACTGTGGAGAAACAGGAAGTGAGAAATTCAGACAAAGAAAAAAAACATTTAGAAGGGAAACCAAAGGAAAAGGTAAGTGAACCAACAATGCACTAGCTTAAAGGAACCTATTTAGAAAATAAAAAACGAACCTTTACAACCCCTTTAACAGAAACAGCAATTAACATGACAGAGTTCAGGAAGTTTTATACATGAAAGAACTGTAAAGAGTGACGTCTACAGGCCAGAGGTATGAACACCACAGAAACCTTATTGTGTTACTTCAAGTAAAATCACAGACCAGGTTTCACTTTTAGACAAACACATATACATTAATTACTAAGATATGAATTGGCAAAATACAAGCGCTGTGATAAAATAGAGCAAGGTATTAAAAAAAATTAAATCACAGTCAAATATTGCATTCAAATCAGAATCAGTGTTCTTAATTCTTATTTCAATAAACAAAAATTAACTCATAAATATGGGTATCAGGGACAAGAAAAAGTTTAATTATTTTTCCTGTGAGGGGTGAATTCTGTTTGTGAAAAAATAACCAGCTCCAGGAGGACTATTTAAAATGCACTGAGCAGGGATTAAACTATGTCCGACAAAGGCAACATTATTCTACACACTTCAGAGATGGATTAGTGGAAGATAACAAAGCAATTTAGTGATAAACCTCATTATTTTATCTAAAGACTATGTGGTTCCCTTTCGTAATTAATTTGTTGTTATTTTAAATATTATTATCAGTAGAACTGTGTGACCAAAAAATAACTATAGAAAATATATTCAACAGGAATGTACAATTCTGAAACAAGCATGTAAAAATAAATACAGTTTCTCAAACAATAGGTGCTGGAACTTAACCACGGCCCCACAAAACCCCTCCCCCTGCACACACCCTCCAAATCACATCAAATAGTGGGTGCATTCAGTCAAATTTAACGAACAGTAGGATGGTCTTAAAGGGGCATAAAATACCAGGATTGCATTACATACAGAGTGCAGAGCTGTCACTTGTAAACACAGAAACCAGACTTCTGTGTTTACAAGTGATTGTGGTGAGCAGGCACCAAAGGGTCTGAGCCAGAGGTGGTGGAAATGAGTTCCACCAAGTTCCCCCTGAAAAAAAGCCCTGGTTACAACAGTTAAAGTGATACTAAAGCTGTATTGTTTTTAAAGAAACATGTTATACTTACCTGCTCTGTGCAGGGGTTTTGCACAGAGCAGCCCCGATCCTCCTCTTCTCAGGTTCCCCACTGGCTCTCTGGGCTCCTCCCCCCTGTCGAGTGTCCCAATAGCAAGCCACTTGCTCGCTCGTGCCCGCTCCATAAGATACACAGAACTGGGCTCAGTCCAGCCACGATCATCCCTCACTGGCAGTGATTGACAGCCACGGGAGCCAATGGCTCCCGCTGTTGTCTCTCAGCCAATAAGGAGGTAGAGAGCCAGGACAGCAGCTGCTCTTGTGCATATCGCTGGATTGGGTAAGTATTAGGGGGGCTGCAAGGGGGGGGGGGAGCTGCATACTGAAGGTTTTTTACCTTCATGCATAAAATGCATGAAGGTAAAAAACCTTCAGGCTTTACAACCATTTAAGGCCTCATGCACACTGGGTGTCAAAAATTGCACTTTTGGGTCCCAAAGTTTGAGTTGTCCCCAGAACAGTAATAAAGGGGAAATCTTCCAAAGGGGACCATAATTCTGGTGACAACCAGGGATTCCCTTACTTTGGAGGCATTTTTATGTTCACTTCCTGTTTTGGCTCTGGGACAGGAAGTGAGAGGAAATCTCCCCAATGGGACACAGATAGCGAAAAAAAATGGCTTTAGTTACACTTTAAACCCAAAAATAACCCTTTCCCCAGAAAACAAAAATAATAGTGGCCTTGATCCTCAAACATTTACACACATTTGAAATAATTTGAAAAATAGGAGCTGTTTGTGGCCATTTCTCCTAATCTGCATGTCATATCACCCAATTGAGAAGCTGGAAGCAGACACAGGGTTTTTTCCAATGATCTTAAAGGGGTTGTAAATCCTCATGTTTTTTCACCTTAATGCACCCTATGCATTAAGGTGAAAAAACTTTTGTCAGTGACCGGCCCCCCAGCCCCCTGTTTTACTTACCTGAGCCCCGAACTTCCCTCAGCGGAGATGCGCTGTCCCTCTCTCCCCGGGGTCCCAGCTGTTGATTGGATAGATTGATAACAGCGCAGTCATTGGCTCCCACTGCTGTCAATCAAATCCAATGACGCGGGCGCTAGGGGGCGGGGCCGAGGCCGGCATTCGTGTCTATGGACGCAAATGCTGGACTCGGGAGTGCGCCCGCAAGGTAACCCCCCGGGAGAGTGCTTCTCCTAGGGGGTTATCTAATGCGGGGAGGAGCCGCGAGAGCCGCCGAGGGACCCCAGAAGTCGAGGATTAGGGCCACTCTGTGCAAAATGAGCTGCACAGTGGAGGTAAATATGACATGTTTGTTATTTAAAAAAAAAAAAAAACAAGACTTTACAATCACTTTAAAAAGGGAACAAGCACAGAAAACGTATTACCAGCTCCCCAGATTCAGAAACCAAGACAACTTTATGTTTAGAGATCCAAACTGCTCTGCCATAAAAAAATATATAGAAAAATTTTGTTTAGGCCACTGTTCTTCTTTAAAATACATTTTTAAGAAGGTAGAAAGAGTTCCTTGCTTGCAAGAATTGTGTTCTTCCTTTACCCCAGTGAAAGACATATTGGGGTCTGTTCTGCACAGAGGGTTGAGCCACTATTGCCGGTAGTGACATTAACTTTGAAGGAAGAAGCCAGGTTGAAATTTTGACGCTTAGATATACCGTACATGACTGGGGGCAAGGAAACTCTCTCTTGCCTTTAGGCACGGAAACATTGACATTAATTTGTAGCTTGTCACTGCAGGGACTGAGCTTAAAATATTCTATACATTAAATACACAGAACTTTATACAGTGGGCTGCAGGGGAGCTGCTTTCTACCATTATAAAAACTGTCTCATAAAATACACGTTTGGCTTTAAATATATTCAGAGTAAGTGTCACTAATTAATCATTTCTAAATAGGATAATTGTGAAAAACTGCATAATTAGAAGATCATTTTTGTGAGTTTTGCTGATTCATCATCTTCATAAGATGGTAAAAGCTGCTGCTTTGTTCATTTCAACTGCATATAGTTTGCTAAATTCTAATTCCTTGATTAAAATTTTGGTAGCAGTTTTTTAAACAAGCTGTTAAAGTGGACCTAGCTTTGGAAATATATATATTATTTTAATAATACAGGTGTCCATATTGAAGGACTTTCCCTCTATTCCTGGTTTTGGTGACAATTGTAACATTTTGGATTTCCCCCCACTTTCTGTATTGATGAACATATTTACCGGGGAAAATAGAGTGAATCTCCCCAGCCAATCCAATTTTTCCCCAGGGAAACAGGCATGATAAAAACATAACAGCTCCTAACTCTATTTAACATGTAAAGCCCGGCTTTCAAACACACCTCTTTTGTCCCCGGCTGTTTGTATTTTATGTTTTTGTTTTTCTACTCACCATTTCTGAAGTCTTCAGTCTGGTCACATGACAATGCATAGTCCTCTTCCTCTTCGCCTTTTCTCCAAGTTGGAACATCCTTACTAATGCAAACAGTGGCACCGATGTGAGGACATTCATTGGGAAGTGGAACACGAAGCCCTGCATTCACAGTAGAATCCTCATACAACCTGGAAGACTGAGAACAACTTGTGGCCAAGAAAGGGTACTGCAGGAGAGAAGATCTGGATTAAAGGTGACTATTGCAACCTAAACTACTTTTTTCAGCCCCAAGGCATATTTATAAAAGTTTTCTTGTAATTGGACTTTTAAAAAAATGGCTACAGATACACTTTATTAGAAAAAGCCATAACTTTGTTTAATGAATTACTTACGGTACCTATAGCATGGAACTGATTAACCGTCTCTGTGCCTTATAGACAATAATAGCAAAAATAAATATTAATAACTCTGATAGAGCTCATTTAAAACACCTTTGGCCTTTTGTTCCTTTCCCTCCCTTCTGAACATGTTAGTCTCTGCTACTTATGTGCAAAATGAATACCTAGAAACACTATTACTCTAAACAGCATGAAGCCAGCAAAATAAATTGCAATATTTTACCTGTCAATTCCTATTTCTAGGTTTATTTGTTATAGCGTGAATCCTTAATTTGATGCAATATGTTAATTTGCATACTAGATTAGCACTCTGTATGGGATTACCACAGCAATACATTTCTGCATTATTTCTGAAATTGACAAAGATGTATTACTAGTGGGTTGCAAGTCCATTTCCAAATGTGCAAACATAAAATCTTTGATAAAGAGCTCTATTTAGTACACACAGGGGGTTGATTTACTAAAACTGGAGAGTGCAAAATCTGGTGCGGCTCTGCACAGAAGCCAATCAGCTTCCAGGATTTTTTAAAACCTTAATTGAATAAGCTGATTGGCTACCATGCAGATCTGTACCAGATTTTGCACTTTCCAGTTTTAGTAAATCAACCCCACAATAATGTAATCAAATCAAAAACACTGAAATTTGCTCAGTTGCAGAATTGTCGCTGTCATTACTTTCAGTGTTTGATGACAAATTTTCCCACAAATTGCTATCGCTCAATTCTGCAAGTGATTCTAATTTATTATCACTGTTTTCTAGCTGGTCTAAAACCACTTTTGTCGTAATCTGACACTTTTTGGTTGCTATGGACAATCTCCAGTTTCCAGGCAGAAAGAACAGTTTTTATGATATAAAACTGCATGCAGGACACTGGACAAACCACTAGGGACAAAGGGTGTGTGTAAGCATTTGATACAGTGCTGTAATCTGTAAGATTACAGTATACTGTATCTATACTGTGTTTTTTACTTTTTGAATTTGGTGCCGAACTCCGTCCCCGTGTGTAGCAACACTCGGGAATGGAGCTTGGCACTGTGAATTGAGCGAGGAGACAGCTCGCAGACACAGTGGGGAGACATCACAGGATCCAGGGGACATGGTAAGTAACGTTCCCTGTATCCTGCAATGCGATCCCGAGTCTGGGCCGGGGTTACTGCTTTTGGTATGAAAAATTCACCCCGAGCCTGACTCGGGAATACCGCTAGGCAGGTTAAGTGAGAAAGCCACCCAAGAAACTTGGGTCATATCTCATTGTCCAGGGTCACAGCTAAACCTCTCCACACCACTACTAAACCCTCTACTTCTCCAGCCAATCACTACATTGAGTCAGGTCTATATACAGTTGTGCTCAAAAGTTTGCATACCCTGGCAGAAATTGTGCAATGTAGGCATTTATATTGAAAATATGACTAATCATGCCAAAAAACTGTCTTTTATTCAAAATAATATGTGTATTTCAATTTCAAGAAAATAAAATTATTTACCAATATCTACAGACTGATGATTAAAACTACCTGAAGCCCTTAGTATGGCCTCTTGTCCATATGTAGTGTGCTCAAAGTCCTTTGGGATTAACGCTTCCTATAAGACAACCATTACAGGGAGTAACCCATATATCCATCTCAATGGCTATGCAAAAAAGCTTGTAAAAAGCTTAAAAAAAAGCCAGTAAATCGATATGCTCAGGTGTAAATAGAACCGCTCTCCTTCCCAAAAAAATGACATGCCAAATGTGGCATGTCAGGTGGTCCCTGTTTCTTAAAGTGGAAGTTCCATTTTTGGGTGGAACTCCACTTTAAGCTTTCGCAATAAAACCTGGAAGCTGGTTTCTATACAGAGCTGCACCAGATTCTGAGTGCTCAAGTTTTAGTAAATCCCACCCACTGGGATCACAGATGGTGGGCTGTTTAAAAAAGGGAACTGGATCACAGAGTCTGAAAGACACAGGGGTTGATTTACTAAAAACAGAAGAGTGCAAAATCTGGTGCAGCTCTGCATATAAACCAATCAGCTTCCAGGTTTTGTTGTCAAAGCTTAATTGAACAAGCTGAAAGTAGAAGATGATTGGCTGCCATGCACAACTGCACCAGATTTTGCACTCCCCAGTTTTAGTAAATCGACCTCACAGTGTTATAGATTGGGTGAGTATTGCATCAAGAACTTCTATTTATAAATTTGCAGAAAAATCCATTAGAAAAATTCAACCCTGGTGTATGACTTCAAAACAATCAGGGAAGATAGCAATATGGAAGTTATCATTGCTAACATTGTTTTAAAGGTGCTGGCTTTTGGAATGTCACCCCATCAAAGAAGTATTTTCATATCTGCGTATATCTGTATGAATAACCATGATCAAATTACTGAACAGCAAACAAGTTAAATATAAAAGTCATGTCAAATGTTAATTTCAGGAAAATGTAATAACAACTCAAAAATGTGTCGGCTCCCTTTAAAGACACATGTGACCAGGTTGGTCATGTTTATACAGCACAAAGATGTTCCATCTCTTATTCAGCTGGCATTTGAATACATGTAAAATTGATTGGAGTGCGACTCTTGGCTTCAGACAGAAGTAATTAAATTAAGACAATACTTCCTTCACACTGCAAATGTTTTTTACCATTTCTGAAGTTATGGAAGGAGGTGAACATGGCGAAAGTTACCAGCAGACAATCAGGTAATTGTAAATTACCTTTATTCACAGAACTGATTTTTATTTAAACACTTTAATGAAAATAAACATAATGTTAAATTGTGTTTGCCTCTTTGCATGGTCCACAGACCCTCTACTCAAGTGTTTCTGTCTAATTAAGAAAATTATTATTTTTTCCTTATGGTGGTTTAAAGATAACTTGTATTCCCGCCTGGTGCTTGTAATTCTCATTGCTGGAACACGCGGGACCTTGGCGCCTTCATGTGAAAAGTCAACACAGGATAATTTACCATAGACAACAAATGTCAGATCGAATGCAAATGGAAAGCACGACACGTTGGACATATGAGCAAGGGAGGAAAAAAATTCAGTTTTTACTGCACGAGTCTGTCCTTATTTAATCTAGTTCTGTTCTGTTTTCTTCTAGTTTTGACTCTAATGAAGAATTCTGGGAAAAGCATGAAATTGTCAAATATAAAAGCTAAAAACCTACTAATCTGTGCCTGTGTATTTTAACGCACTAGTAAATAAAATATGTTTTTAAATTAACCTTTCACAAAACCAGGCAATTCAAGCAGTGCATATAAAAAGAAAAAAACATCAGTAAAAACCATGTTAACATGGTCCACTGAGATATAGGCAGCAAAATGTATTAACAAATCTCAGGGTTTTTGTATAGATAGAGCTTGATAATATTTAATATTTTTCAACAAATCCAAACATAGAAAAACACAATATAAAACAGATTAAGTCTTCCAACTAAAGCATTGTTCTTAATTATGCCCTCCCCCCCACACTCCTCACCTTGCCTTCTTGACCCTATGTTTTTCTTTCTTACTTATTCATTCGGGTCCTAATCCTCCTAGAACGAGCTACTCTGCATATTTCCTCTTTTTTTAAAACTCTGTCCAACTATCAGATAGATCCCCACTTATTCTGCCTTCATTCCAGTCACTATTTCGAAGCTGTTCAATTTTACATCTATATTCAACTTTCTTCAGCCATTCTCCTATTGTGGGGCTCTCTAGCTCCTGCCAATGTAGTGGTACTAAACTTTTAGTAGTGTTTATTAAGTGTGGTATAGAGGATTTAAAAACGTTTTGTTGGCATCTCACTAGGATGAAACAAACATACCCATGGATCTTCAGGGAGTTCTATCTTTGTAATCTTCTTGATCAAGGCTAACACCCCCTTCCACAATTTTTTTATTTTCGGACAATCCCACCACATATGTGCCATATTCCCAGTGGAGTCACATCCCCTCCAGAAGTTAGGAGATTTTTCTATTTGGAACTTATGAGCTATATCCGGGGTTATATACCTATATACCTACCTATAACTAGATATACATTTATAGTTCATTTCTATTGTATTTGTATCCACGGCCAAACAGAAGACTAATATTATAATTATTTTCAGTTGCACATCACTCACCTGTGTGCCCAAATCCTTTTCCCATTTTTCGATGAATGGCAGTCTCCCCTCTCCGGCTAGCCCCATTAGTTTTTTGTATACTTGGGATATACCACTTTTGAAATTCCTATCTACACACAACTGTTCTAACGGTAGCAGATTTTCTCCTGCCCTTATTGTTTGCAGTAATGATGATACGAAGTGCCTCAACTGGAAGCACCGACATTTATCGATCTCCACCCATTTGTTTTTTATTTTATTTCCTGTAGTGTAAGTAATTCCCCTTTTTGCATTAAATCTTTTAAATGTGCATTTTCTTTTTTAATTCATTTCCCGCAAAAACTCCCTTTCCCTGGTAAAAAAGAACTTGTGTCCCTTAATGGGATTAATGGTGAATAAAATTTCCGCTTTGCTTTTTTATGTGTTAAATCCCAAATTTTCAATACTTCCTTAGTCAAAACCTGTGTTTGTGTACCTAATTTTCTGTATTGTGAAGGAATCCATACTATTTTTCCCAGTGCAGTGCCACTCAGTGTTTCTTCTATTTTCACCTATCTTTTTTTCATTTGTTTCTTATGTCCACTCAATCACTTGTGATATTAAGCATGCATTATAATATAATCTCAAGTCCAGTACCGCTAGTCCCCCTTGAAGTTTATTGTTGCTCAGAACCGAGAATTGTATTCTGTTTCCTATTCTGCCAAATATATTTTGTTATAATCGCTTTTATTGTCCTAAAATATGTCAAAGAGAGTGGGATTGGCAACATTTGGAATTTATATAATATTTTGGATAATATTATCACTTTTATCAAGTTTACTCGTCCGATCCAGGAAATAGGTCTAGTTGATACATTTTTTATTACTGATTTTATCCCATTCAGGAGTGGTATGTAGTTTATTTGATACAGTTTTTCCAGAGTTGTTGTCAGTTTTATTCCATAGATATTTCAGATCTGATGTCTTCCATGTAAATGGGAATTCTTGTTTTAATTCTTGTTCTTCCCTTTTGCTTACATTTATGTTCAGAGTCTCTGATTTTGCCTAGTTAATTTAGAAATTTGACATTTCTCTGTAAATTTTTCAAGATTTTCATCAAATTTGGTAATGGTATCTTAGGGCTGGAGATGTAGAATAGGACATCGTCTGCATATGCCGCTACTTTATGCTCCTCATCTCATCGAATTTCTTTTATATCTACACTATTGCGTATTGTTGTCAATAGAGGTTCCAAGGAGAGGACGAGCAGAAGCGGGCATAAGGGATATCCCTGTCTTGTTCTGTTTTTTTTTAATTCTTTATTTTCTTAAAACAAGGTATACAGGTATAACATTGCCATATAGAAAACAACGGGTACTTCAGCTTCTCCTTTTTCTTTCAGATTATCGCCATTTAACCCATATAATTAAATCAAAGAGAAAACCTTATTTAAACCATATCATTTCACTTTCATTATTTTAATATCTTATTCTGGCCTCTTCTTCCTATTACCCCTTTTTTTCCTCTCCCTCTTTTCCCTTAATCCCTGTTTCCCTTTCCTATTTCCCTAATCCTGCCCCATATCCCCTCCCCTCGACCCTAGTTTCCTCCCTCCTTTATCCCTGCTATACGCAGGGAAACACTGATCAAAAAAAAGACCCTACTTACTCTTTCTACCTATCAACCTGGCTTTTCTCATTACTCTCCTAACAGCCTTTTCCCTTCCTCTGATTGTACAAATTGCTCCCATGGCGCCCATATTTCTTTGATTCGTTTTTTTCTTTCCAACGTCATTGGTAGGAGTTATTCCATTATTCCCACTCTTCTAACTTAATTTAACCACATTGAAGTCCTGGGGGCGCTTGGGTCTTTCCAGTTTATCGCGATACAACTTTTTGCCGCATTTATTTAATGGCACAGAACTGAGTTTATATATTTTTTAGGTGGGATTTGTGTATGGTGTAAAGGGAAAAAAGCTGGTTCTTCTAAAATCTGGTATTCAGTAAATGTTTGAGTAATTCTCTGTACTGTCTGCCAAAAATGTCTAATTACTGGGCATGCCCAGAAAATGTGTATCATTGTCCCTTTTTCATCGCATCCTCTCCAGCACCTATCAGATATTTCTGGAAAATACGCCAATGGCGTATAATACCAGCGTGTTAATATTTTATCATTTGATTCCTGTATTTTCGTACACCTTGAAGATTTTAAAGACAGGTCTATAATATTCTGGCATTAATAATAAAAAAATCTGCGCCAAACTACAAATACAATTAATTAATTAATGAACAGCTGCTCCTCCGCAAAATGAAAGCTATCGCTTCAAGAATGATCAAGTGGTATATAATTATTAAAATAATAATAGAGTGCGCTAAACAAAAAAAACACTAGTGAAATTAGAAATTAATGAAACTAGGTGTTTCTGTGAAAAAAAAATGGTGTATTTTTTAGGTGAATTGCCACACCTGAAAATCTATAATATGAAAATAATAATGTTGCCAAAAAATTTAATAATAACCAGAATTAAGTCCAAAAATATATTCCAAAAGTGAGTCCCAATAATGTGAAATCAGAGATAGCCACTTCTCCAATATTTCCAGCTGGTTGAAAAGTCATAAATTGCTCCAATACTTTCACTCAGTGGTGTAATATAAATCATAAATTGCTAGCAGAAAAAATCATCATAATTTGCTAGCAGAGAAAATCATCATTGTTGTCTTCTTATCTGTGAAATATTCCTCCACCAAATAACATAAGTCACCCGATGTGCTCAAAAACGGGATGCGCTTACCAGATTTGTCTGACCACTTTATTTAAAAAGATGGTCACTAGGGCTTATGCAGGATTGTGCCTGCATACACACCGACAGTCAAACACAGGGAAAAACCAACAGCCTCCTCTCCGGTTTAAAGATGGGATATGCAAACAGAAACAAAGAGTCCCATAGCGTAATACAGTTTATTTAGGAAATAATAAAAACAAAAGGTGCCAAAGGGCCTCTTACTTTAGAAGCGCCTACCCGGCACTAGGACTGTGAGCTCGTCTGTTAGGACACTGTTCCGCTGCTTCTTCCGTCGCAGCGCGCATCAGCATCCACAGGTGATTCAAACAGAGCGCCGGGATGGCGTCAGCATACACGTGACCAGGTACCGCCGCCGACGTACGTTTCGTTAGTTCACATCTTCAGGGGGTGTACCTGGTCACAAAGGATCACGGTATTTGTAGTTGTGGATGGTGCTAACGAGAAAAACAGCGGAGGCGTCTCAGACTCACCCAAAACAAGCCCCAGTCTCAGGTTACACATCATAGATCTAAGAAATCATAATAATACATATACAACTCAAGCATTTATGTTGTATTACCAAAAAAGTTAAAAATCTAAAACGGTAAAAGAAGATAAAAGGAAAAAAAAGAAAAAAAAGGCTAAAAATAATAATGGCAGTCTCCCCTCTGTTACTAGTAACAATGGTACAACCTTAGATGTCTATTCCCCGCACAACTGCGGCAAGTGATAGAACCTTTAGTCTAATCCCTTGGGCATAAGAACTGTGCCATCTAGGTAGGTAGTGGGGACTGGTGTGCCAGTATATATAGGGTGTGATAAAAGAATCGATTAATATTTGTGGTTAGTCATAGTGGTAGATGACACTATATTTAAACACTAAAATCAAGTCTAACTCCCTAATGTTAACATAGCAACACCACTCTGTGCTTCTATTGGTGGCCAGGTCAACTGGTGCCATCTAGTGTATGATTGACATACTAGCAGATTGCTGCCTGGAGTGACATCTCTACTAACAAAAAATGGTTAAAAATAGACCTAATATACTGAATCATAAAGAGGATGTGGAGTAAAAAATTCCTTAAAGAAACCCCTATATTCAAACTAAATAGAAATTATTACGACAATAACCTCAATCTCTTGGTTGGACAGGTTCTAGAGGTATTGGATAATAATTAACATACATCTATATAGACAGTTGTTATATTCCCTGACATTGGTCAATGGGTATCTGACAGAAAAAACAATTGCCACTGTGTATTATCGTCAGACACCCTGCCAAAAAAAATAAACCAACAGTCTTCAATCATTAGACAGAAAACTGTTTAGGTCCAGTTCTATGTTCATTCCAAGTGGCTGCATAGTCCGAAGTCTATACAACCACTTGGTTTCATTCTGCGACACCATCCTTTTCATATGTACTCCTTTCCAATGTTTATTTATCTTGTCTACTCCATAGAAATTACATAGGCCTGGATTACTGTCGTGGAAAATCTTGAAGTGCCTAGATACACTATGGTTGGGGAACCCTTTTTTGATATTAGTTAAATGTTCATTAATTCTCGTTTTCAATGGTCGTGTGGTTCTACCCACATACTGAAGAGGACAAGGGCACTCCAAGACATATGTGACGTGGTCTGAGTGACAAGTGGTTTGAGTTCGCCTGTCGCTTTGGAATGAAAATGAGTAACTTTGGAGGAAGTCCACATAGAACGTGTGGTCTTACAGGCTTTGCACCTTGTACAGTGAAAGAAACCCGACCCATCCAGAAAAGTGAGAGGTTTTCTGGGGGGATCTGGGACATTGCAGGCAATTTTATTTCTAAGACCAGGTGCTCTCCTATAGATAAATTTGGGGGCACTGGGGATTAAAGATTTCAAATCCTGGTCTTTCATCAATATTGGCCAGTATTTTTTATAGATGTTTTCAATTTGTTTATATTGGCGATGAAAGCCAGATATAAATGCTGTTTCCCCTTTGTATTCTTTTTTTGTTTTCCCTACTAATAATGATTGTCTCTCCATTAGGGACACTTTGATCACAATTTTCTCAAGTGTTTCTCTTGGGTAGCCTTTCTCCAAGAATTTTGTAGTCAGAATTTGGGCTTGATGGACAAATTCTTCATACCTGTCACAATTTCTCCTGAGCCGCATATATTGACCCTTTGGCACAGCCCCTATCCACTGGGGGTGGTGGCAGCTATGTGTAGGTACATAGCCATTCTTATCAGTGGGTTTGAAATATGTAAGGGTCTCAAAAGAATCTTCAGTTTGTTTAATGGTAAGATCCAAATAGTTGACAGCATGGATATTCATTTCTGCACTAAACTTGAGTCCATAATGGTTGTCATTCATTTGCTCTATGTATTTTATCAGGCTAATTTCTGTGCCATCCCAAAAAAGAATGACATCATCAATGTAACGCCTGTAAAATTTCAAAGACTCATGTCTGTGAAGAAAAATTGTTTCATGTTCCCACTTGTTTAACACAATATTTGCCACACTGGGGGCGTAGCGTGCTCCCATGGCTACTCCGCCAGTTTGGTTATAATACTGGTTATTGGCCCAAAAGAAATTATTGCCCATAGCCATTTTTAGCCCTTTAATTAAGAAATAAATTTGTACTTTCTTCAACTTAGATTCTTTGGTTAAAGACCATCGAAGTGCCTCCAAGGCATCCGAGTGTCGTATGTTTGTATAAAGAGATTCAACATCCACTGTTGCCATGATGGTACTTGCTGTGGGTTTCAGATGTTGTAGGGCTAATATGAGGTTTCGGCTGTCTTTAAGATAGGACGGGCTATTGGAAACCAAAGGTTTAAAAAAACCATCCAAATATTCTCCTAGCCTTGAAAAGAGGGAATTTATCCCACTTATGATGGGCCTCCCAGGAGGTGTAATTTTATTTTTATGTATCTTGGGTGTAACGCCGAGTGCTCCGGGTGTCCCATCCAGCCCGGAGCACTCACGGCGTCGTCCCCTCTGCGGCGCTCCGGCCAGCCCCCCTGGCCGTGGGCGCTGCTCCGCTCTCCTCTCCACTTACCTTCCTCTTCCTGCTTCCTCCCGGCGCGCGCGGCCCCGCTGTGTTCTAGGGCGCGCGCGCGCCGGTCTTCTAAAATTTAAAGGGCCAGTGCACCATTGATTGGTGCCCGGTCCAATTACGGTTCCACTATCCAAAACCTATTTAAACCCACTTCCCCTTCCTGTCCTTGCCGGATCTTGTTGTCCTAGTACCTTGCGGAAGTATTTTGAGTTTACCTTGCCTGTGTACCTGACCTTCTGCCTTTGTCTCTGACCACGAACCATTGCCGCCTGCCCTGACCTTTGCTACGTCTGACCTTGCCTCTGCCTAGTCCTTTTGTACCGCACCAGCCTCAGCCGCCAGAGAGGTGGAGCCGCTACTGGGGGACACGACCTGGTTGCTACCGCCGCAGCAAGTCCATCCTGCCTTGCGGCGGGCTCTGGTGAAAACCGGTAGCTGCTTAGAACCGGTCCCTCGGTGTGATTCGTACCATCCCCTCTCTGGTACAGTGGATCCACCTCCTGCCTCCTCTATAGTCGCCTGCCCGGCCCGTGACAGTAGATCCGGCCATGGATGCCGCTGAGGTGCCGCTGCCCAATCTCGCTGATCTCACTACCGTGGTTGCCCAGCAGTCGCAATTGATTGCCCAACAAGGACAGCAGCTGGCGCAGTTGACCGCCATGGTCCAGCAGCGTCTGCCGCGACAAGCTCCAGCATCTCCTCCTCTCCGAGCAGCCGCGTCTAGTTCAAAGATCCGCTTGTCTCTTCCGGAGAAATTTGACGGGGATTCTAAGATGTGCCAGGGATTCTTGTCTCAATGTGCCCTGCATCTTGAAATGATGTTGGACCAGTTTTCCACAGAACGCTCTAAGGTGGCATTTGTGGTCTGTCTGTTGTCTGGGAAGGCCTTGGCCTGGGCCACGCCACTCTGGGACCGCAATGACCCTGCTACGGCCACCGTTCAGTCCTTCTTTGCTGAGGTTCATAGCGTTTTTGAGGAACCAGCCCGAGCATCATCCGCTGAAACCGCCCTGCTTAACCTGGTCCAAGGAAACTCCTCTGTGGGCGAATATGCCATACAGTTCCGCACACTGGCCTCAGAGCTAGCCTGGAATAATGAGGCTCTCTGCGCAACCTTCAAGAAAGGCTTATCCAGCCACATCAAGGACTCTCTGGCCGCACGAGACATACCCTCCACCCTGACAGAGCTTATCCACTTAGCTACCCGCATTGACATCCGCTACGTTGAAAGACGCCAAGAGCTTCGCCTGGAGAAAGATCTTGTTCGTACCAGGCGTTATCCGCGCCTGGCTCCTCTCTTCCTGAATCCTACGCATCCTGATACCATGCCTCCTGTCGAGGAGGCCATGCAAGTCGACCGATCTTGTCTGACCCTGCAAGAAAGGTCTCGCCGTAGGAATGAGAACTTATGCCTCTATTGTGCGAGCTCTGAACATTTCCTAAAGGACTGCCCCATTCGTCCTCCACGTCTGGGAAACGCTCGCACCTAGTGAGCGTGGGAGAGGCGTTACTAGGTGTGAATTCTTCCTCTCCACGTCTGACTATTCCTGTGCGGATCTCTCCTTCTGCCGGCTCCCCCTTCTCTGCGGTGGCCTTCCTGGACTCCGGTTCTGCAGGAAACTTTATTGAAGCCTCCTTCATCAACAGGTTCAACATTCCTGTTATCCGTCTCATCAGACCCTTCTTCATTTCCTCCGTAAATGGAGAGAATCTGGATTGTACCGTGCGTTACCGCACCGAACCCCTGCTCATGTCCGTTGGGGTCCTTCACCAAGAAAAGATTGAATTCTTTGTTTTGCCGAACTGTACTTCTGACATCCTTCTTGGCCTACCCTGGCTCCAGCGTCATTCTCCTACCCTCGACTGGACCACGGGAGACATCAAATCCTGGGGCTATTCCTGCCACAAGCATTGTCTTAAGTCTATACCTACCAGTCGAATTCCCGTTTCTACTCCTTTGCCTGGCCTTCCCAAGGCCTATCAGGACTTTTCCGATGTTTTTTGCAAAAAACAGGCGGAGGTCTTACCTCCACATAGACCCTACGACTGCCCCATTGACTTGCTCCCAGGTACTACACCACCCCGTGGCAGAATTTACCCTCTCTCCTCTCCCGAAACCAAGGCCATGTCCGATTACATACAGGAGAACCTCAAGAGAGGGTTTATTAGGAAATCATCCTCCCCAGCCGGAGCGGGGTTCTTCTTCGTTACCAAGAAGGATGGTTCACTACGCCCTTGCATAGACTATCGTGGTCTTAATAAGATCACTGTTAAAAATCGCTACCCTCTGCCTCTCATCTCGGAGCTCTTTGACCGTCTGCGCGGAGCAAAGGTTTTTTCAAAATTAGACCTCAGGGGCGCTTATAACCTCATCAGAATCCGTAAAGGAGATGAATGGAAAACCGCATTTAACACCAGAGACGGCCACTTCGAATATCTCGTCATGCCTTTTGGACTTTGCAACGCCCCTGCAGTCTTTCAGGATTTTGTCAATGAAATCTTTCGGGACATACTATATACCTGTGTGGTTGTCTATCTTGACTACATCCTAATTTTCTCTACCAACCTTGAGGAACATCGGCTCCATGTCCGTCAAGTACTCCAGCGCCTCCGTGTAAATCATCTTTACGCTAAATTTGAAAAATGCCTTTTTGAGTGTAGCAGCCTTCCTTTCCTAGGTTATCTGGTTTCAGGACAAGGTCTTCAAATGGATCCTGACAAGCTTTCCGCAGTCTTAGATTGGCCACGTCCCTCTGGACTCCGTGCTATCCAGCGCTTCCTTGGATTCGCCAACTACTATCGCCAGTTCATACCCCACTTCTCCACCATCGTTGCACCGATAGTGGCGCTGACTAAGAAAAACGCGAATCCAAGGTCCTGGCCACCTCAGGCGGAAGAAGCCTTTACTCACCTAAAAACCGCCTTCTCTTCGGCACCTGTTCTATCTCGACCAGACCCCACTAAGCCGTTCTTCCTTGAAGTTGACGCCTCCTCGGTAGGAGCCGGAGCCGTTCTTCTTCAAAGAAATGCTAAAGGAGGAAACGTCACGTGTGGTTTTTTCTCTAAAACCTTCTCCCCTCCTGAAAAGAACTATTTCATAGGTGACCGTGAACTGTTGGCCATCAAGTTGGCATTAGAAGAGTGGAGACATCTCCTGGAAGGTTCTCTTCACCCCATCTCCATCTACACTGACCATAAGAATTTGTCCTACCTTCAGTCCGCTCAGCGCTTGAATCCTCGCCAGGCCAGGTGGTCATTGTTCTTTGCCCGGTTCAATTTTCAGATCCATTTTCGTCCCGCAGACAAGAATGTCAGGGCGGATGCCTTGTCCCGTTCCTCTGATGCCTCCGAAACCGGGAACCCCCCACAACACATCGTACCCCCTGAGTGCCTGATTTCCTCTGCTCCCGCTGCTCTGGTGCCAGTCCCTCCAGGAAAAACTTTCGTTCCTCCAGGCCTTCGTCTCCAGATACTTAGGTGGGGCCATTCCTCCCATCTAGCCGGCCATGCTGGGATCAAAAAATCCTTACAATTGTTGGCCAGACACTATTTGTGGCCTACCCAGGAAAGAGATATGACTGACTTTGTACGAGCCTGCACTATCTGTGCACGTGACAAAACTCCACGCCTGAAGTCTGCAGGTCTTCTCCTTCCTCTACCGGTGCCTGAACTACCATGGTCCCACATTGCCATGGATTTCATCACGGACCTTCCGTTGTCTCATGGTTGTCTCTGGGTGGTCGTTGACCGCTTTTCGAAAATGGCTCATTTTGTCCCTCTTCCTGGTCTGCCTACTGCACCTCAGTTGGCGAAGCACTTTTTTCTTCAAATTTTCCGTCTCCATGGCCTTCCCTCACATATCGTCTCGGATAGAGGCGTTCAATTTATCTCAAAATTTTGGAGAGCTCTCTGTACTCAACTTAAGATTAAATTGAATTTTTCTTCTGCTTATCACCCGCAATCCAATGGACAGGTGGAGAGAGTTAACCAGGTCCTTGGTGACTACTTACGACATTTTGTCTCCGCCCGTCAAGACGATTGGGTCGACCTATTGCCCTGGGCGGAATTCTCATACAATTTCAAGAACTCTGAATCGTCCTCCAAATCACCTTTCTTTGTGGTCTACGGCCGCCACCCTTTGCCCCCCCTCCCCATTCCCACTTCTTCTGGAGTTCCTGCCGTGGATGAATTAACCCGGGACTTTTCCTCTATCTGGAAAGAGACTCAAAACTCGCTATCTCTGGCCTCTGCCCGCATGAAGAGACATGCAGATAAAAAGAGAAGAATTCCCCCTGTCTATCTCCCTGGTGACAAAGTGTGGCTCTCCTCCAAATATGTTCGGTTTCGGGTACCTAGCTACAAGCTGGGCCCTCGTTACCTCGGACCTTATAAAGTCAAAAACCAAATCAATTCTGTCTCTTACAAACTCCATCTTCCTCCTTCTCTTCGCATCCCCAACTCTTTTCACATGTCTCTCCTTAAACCCCTCATTCTTAACCGATTTTCCCCCAAGGTCACCGCTCCTGCTCCGGTCTCTGGTTCCTCCGATGTCTTTTCGGTGAAAGATATCCTCGCCTCCAAGGTCGTCCGAGGTAAAAAATTATTTTTAGTTGATTGGGAGAACTGTGGTCCTGAAGAGAGATCCTGGGAGCCTGAGACCAACATTTTAGACAAAGAGCTCATCCGTAGTTTCTTGGGCTCCAAGAAAAGGGGGAGACCTAAGGGGGGGGTACTGTAACGCCGAGTGCTCAGGGTGTCCCATCCAGCCCGGAGCACTCACGGCGTCGTCCCCTCTGCGGCGCTCCGGCCAGCCCCCCTGGCCGTGGGCGCTGCTCCGCTCTCCTCTCCACTTACCTTCCTCTTCCTGCTTCCTCCCGGCGCGCGCGGCCCCGCTGTGTTCTAGGGCGCGCGCGCGCCGGTCTTCTAAAATGTAAAGGGCCAGTGCACCATTGATTGGTGCCCGGTCCAATTACGGTTCCACTACCCAAAACCTATTTAAACCCACTTCCCCTTCCTGTCCTTGCCGGATCTTGTTGTCCTAGTACCTTGCGGAAGTATTTTGAGTTTACCTTGCCTGTGTACCTGACCTTCTGCCTTTGTCTCTGACCACGAACCATTGCCGCCTGCCCTGACCTTTCCTACGTCTGACCTTGCCTCTGCCTAGTCCTTTTGTACCGCACCAGCCTCAGCCGCCAGAGAGGTGGAGTCGCTACTGGGGGACACGACCTGGTTGCTACCGCCGCAGCAAGTCCATCCTGCCTTGCGGCGGGCTCTGGTGAAAACCGGTAGCTGCTTAGAACCGGTCCCTCGGTGTGATTCGTACCATCCCCTCTCTGGTACAGTGGATCCACCTCCTGCCTCCTCTATAGTCGCCTGCCCGGCCCGTGACAGTGGGCACTGTGTACAGTACTGGAACTATTGGGGCTTGTATGTTAATATAATCGGCTTCCTTACGATTAAGAATCCGTTTATTAACTCCTTCTTCTATCCAATTATTTAGTACATTTTTGAGTTTTACTGTAGGATCACCATTAATTTTTTGATAAGTTTTAATATCTTGGAGTTGTGTTTGCATCTCATTATAATAATACTCTCGAGTTAATATCACTAATCCCCCCCCTTGTCCGCTGGCCTGATGACAATGCCAATATTCTGGCATTGTGCTGGAAAAAAAAGTTTGATCGCTCCCATTTGGCGAGGCAATCCATTTTAAAATCCTCTGAGGGTGCAGTCAAGATTGTATACATTTTAGAAATAACGTGAGGCAGGGGTTCCCCTCCCTCACAGTATTCCTCAAACTTAGTTCGTGTTCGTCTATATCTTCCTGCAGGTCCCAGGGTTTCCAAGTAGTGTCTAACCTGTCGAGCTTGCCATATGGGAATTTAATATTGCCCTCCTTGTGGTATTAGCATGTCAATTGTTGACCATCCCCTGTCTCCTAAAAAATGCGAAGCTTGAAAACTGCCCTTTTCCCTAAGTTTCCTAAATATTTGTGAATCCTTACCTGGTGGAAACTCTGGGTTTCCTAAAATCGGAAACAGGGGTGAGTTTTTAGTAGAAAATTAGAAATTCTGGCTGACATTATTTCCTATCCTTAGAGTCTCACCTATCGTGGGGTGAGTTTTTACTGATGGTGGTACAGCCGTATAACACCATAATGCCCTATTTAGGGGGAATGGGCACTATTGCTGTTCCATAGTAATCCACAGTTTATAATCCCCCATGTCTACTCCAGTCTACTATCCTGCCGAGTTGGGCCGCCTGATAGTATTTATACATGTCTGGTGCCGATATTCCTCCTACTCTCTTAGGTAGAGTCAACAATGTTCTACTTATCCTTGGCCTGGCCCAAATGAATTTAGTAAACACGCCTCGGACTTGATTAAAGTAGGACATGGGGATTCTAATCGTCAGTGCTTGAAAAAGATAAAGAAACTTTGGCACCACACTCATTTTTAAAATACTACATCTCCCAAACCATGAGTGCGTCCCTTTACTCAAGCCTTTCAATAATATTCTAACTGCGCTAAGTAATGGTGCAAAGTTTAGCTCAAAGATATCTATTAAATTTGGAGGCATTCGTGTTCCTTCATTCAGTGCTTTAGTTGTCCATCTAAACTTAAAGCTGTGTTCTAGTCCATTTTTAATGGAATCTGGAAGTGCCACCCCCATCGCCACTGACTTACTGTAATTTATTTTTAGGTTCGACATAATCCCATATAATTCTACTTCTTTCATTAAATTAGGTAGCGAGATTTGTGGTCTTGATAGTGAGAATGCCGATACTTTGTATTCCTTTCCCCCCACGTCAATACCCACAATATCCGGGTTCTGTTGAATCTTATTTAGCAGTGGTTCTAATGTCAAAGCAAATTCTGTTCTGTTAAACATTTCAGATGGTGCTGACGATGTTCCATTTATCCTTACTGTCGCAATAGGATGATTGCACAATGTTTTAATCCAGTTTAACATCCGTGGGCTAATTCCTAGCACCTCTAATGTGCTCATCATAAATCCCCAGTCTACTCTGTCAAATGCTTTTTCAGCACCTATTGACATGAGGAGAGCTGGGGACCTATTTGCACTCATTTTATTCAGCAGTAATGGTGTTCTTACCCCATTGCCCCCCCCCTCTCTTCCTGAGACAAAACTGACCTGATTGGGATGTATCCATTCTCTCATTAGAACCTTCATCCTTGTTGAAAGTATTTTAGCAAATATCTTAATATCTGTGTTTAGTAATGCTATTGGCCTATAACTTGAGCACAATGTTGCGTCTTTCCCTTCTTTGGGTATTACAGTAATGGATGCTAATAATGCTTCTTTTCTCATCTCTAGATGTGTTTCTAGCCCATTCATATATGAGCACAATTTTGTTATTAACCGTTCTTTGAATATTTTATAGTATCGGGATGTGAACCCATCTGGCCCAGGGCTTTTCCCAAATGACGCAAGATTTATCTCTTCTGATGTGGACTTCTTTAACCTCTTCAATTTATCTTCTGTTATTTTGGGTAAATAGTTTATCTTCTCTCGTCTGTTTATTTTTCTTTTCCTGAAATCACATTTGGTTTATGGAATATAGTGTACTATAGTATTTTTGAAAAACTTCCGCTATTTTTGAGGTTGAGAATACCATCTCTCATTCTTTGTATTTTATTTTCTCTATAACATTTCTAGATTTTTTCTTTCTTAACATTCTTGCTAGTTGTTTTGCGGTTTTATTCGCCCATTGATATCTTTCCTTACCTATTCTGTTCTAAACTCATCTCATATATTGTTCCATTAACTTTTTTAGCATATCTCTTTTTATTACCAATGCACACTGTACCTCCATATCCATTTTTTGATTATGTTTTTGTTCTAGGTCGAATATTTATTTTAATAATATTTCCCTTTTCTTACTTCTTCGTTTTTTTTTCCGCTAATAGTGATCAATATGCCCCTTATATAGGCCTTATGGGCCTGGGTACTGTTGATTCTGATACCTCATTAGATTCATTTGTTATAAAATATTGTATCAATTCTTTTTTTTATGTTCTCTTCTACCCCTTTATTTTGTAATACCTGGTATCCTAAATTTTATTAATACTGGGGCGTGATCTAAAAAAAGATGTTATCTCGATATTTGATCTTTCCACTAGTTCCAGAGGTCTGTGTTTTACCAATATGTAATCGATTCTAGAGTACGTCCCATGTGCGGGGGAATAAAATGTGTAGTCTAGTGCTTTTGGATGTTGCATCCTCCAGATGTCTACCATTTGGTTTTGATGCAGGACCTTTTTAATCCTACCTATCTGTTGGTTCTTCACCCATACATGTGATATACTATCTGTGTTTGGGTTCAGACAAAAATTTAAATCTCCCGCTAAAATCACTAATCCTTCTTTGAACTCTATTAGTTTTCCTCTAGATATCTTATTGGGTTTTTATTTGGACAATATATATTTGCTAATGTACACTCTATATTATATAATTTTCCTTCACCGGACACATGTCAAACCAATACAAGCGTTTGGAAAATATTAAGGGGGCAGGGCTACCCCTGACTTTCACTAGAAAGGGATACTTCATGTTTTGGATCTGTACCAAAATAGGAATTCTGTTTCCAAAAGTATCTTTGTGACTTGCATACCAGCTACTCATTACATAAAATGCAATTCCATCCAGGAAGTAACCTACACTATATTATATTATAAGTATTGGGATGCCTGCTTTTACATGCACATGAACTTGAATACTTGAATGGCATCCCAGTCTTTGTCTGTAGGATTCAATATTGAGTTGGCCCACCCTTTGCAGCTATAACAGCTTCAACTCTTCTGGTAAAGCTGTCCACAAGGTTTAGGAGCATGTCTATGGGAATGTTTGACCATTCTTCCAAAATCACATTTGTGAGGTCAGGCAATGATGTGGACGAGAAGGCCTGACTCGCAGTCTCCGCTCTAATTGATACCAAAGGTGTTCTATGGGGTTGAGTTTAGGACTCTGTGCAGGCCAGTCAAGTTCCTTCACCCCAAACTTGCTTATCCATGTCTTTATGGACCTTGCTTTGTGCACTGGTGCACAGTCATGTTGGAACAGGAAGGGGCCATCCCCAAACTTTTCCCACAAATTTGGGAGCATGAAATTGTCCAAAATGGGTATGCTGATGCATTAAGAGTTCCCTTCACTGGAACTAAGGGGCCAAGCCCATCCCCTGAAAAACAACCCCACACCATAATCCCCCCTCCACCAAATGATTTGGACCAGTACACAAAGCAAGGTCCATAAAGACATGAATGAGAGAGTTTGGGGTGGAGGAACCTGACTGGCCTGCACAGAGTCCTAACCTCAATCCCATAGAACACCTTTGGGTTGAATTAGAGTGGAGACTGTGAGCCAGGCCTTCTCGTCCAACATCAGTGCCTGAGCTCACAAATACGCTTCTGTAAGAATGGTCAAACATTCCCATAGACACACTCCTAAACCTTGTGGACAGCCTTTCCAGAAGAGCTAAAGCTGTTATAGCTGCAAAGGGTGGGCCAACGCAATATTGAATTCTACAGACTAAGACTGGGATGCCAGTAAAGTTCATGTGCGTGTAAAGCAAGGTGTCCCAATACTTTTGTTAATACAGTGTATCATACACAGATATACCTTGATGACAAATCTGCATTCAGCTCTGGGGAAAAATGCAAAAAATCTAATATTATGCAAATGCAAAACTGGATAGTACGCAAAATATACAGCATGAGGGGGGGGGGGGATCAGTTGGCTGAGTTGGGCTTTAAAATAGTTTAGCAGTAGAAATAAGCATGCTTGTTCTACCAGTATTTGTGTGGGTCTCCTCTAAGGGCTGTGTTTTGCTCTCACAATCCAAAAAAACACAGAATATAAGCTCTTTTGGGACATAAGGCTCGATTTCCTCTGTAAAGTGCTTGAATATTATTTTGGTGCATATAAACACGGACATAAATAAGGCTCTATGCCTGAGTCATTCTAAAATGTAACCTAGAAGACCGACCTCATCAATGGGTTAATACTTGTAATATACTGTATGGTTAAGTACCCTGGTTACAGTATCTACTTTATTCATACAATCTGCAGAACAGGCACTAGCCTTCTTTCCTAATAACCAAGTTTTATCTCCCAGTTGAGCTAACTGTAAAACTTTTTCTAAATAAATTAAAATATTTTTAACAGCATGATTTGCAATACAAAATGTAACTGAGACAGGGGGAAATATATGGAGACAAGACTAGGTGATCCTGCTGTATTCATTAAGAATTTTATATGCAGAAATGTCATTAAAAAATCATGTCATTTCAGTGTCTGTGTTTTGTCTGACATGATTTCCAGGATTTTTGCCTTAGTAAATATTATAGACTTCCACTGAGGAAATGCTTACAATTTCCCTTGAATGTGCAGCAACATAATGTAACTACACTTGTTATTGAATTTTAAGAATCCCTGTAGATTGACTAGTCTAGTGGTCACTTGGAAGTAGGGATTGTGCATTGTCAAGTTTGCACAATTTAGCACACTGATATCATGATTATGCACTCTGTGGGGTGAAACGCATTGCACAGGAGGTGGACAGTTGAGACGATATTGTGAATTCTCTACTTATTATAATAAAGGCCACCTTTTTACTATAAAATAATAAATGCAAATTTCTTGCAGGTTAAAAAATGTGCAGTTATTATTTTTTGACAGGAGCCCTCAAAGTATTGCACCTGCGATCAGCAATTTGCGGGTGCAATTTCAGGCTCTTGCACAGTTTCCCTCTAGCTTTCAACCACACCTCTGTATGGGCTGCCAGCTTGCAAGCTGGAAGGAGGATGAGTGGACTCCAAGAGTACTAATTAGTATGCTCATGGCCCATTCAAACTACAAGTCCATCTGCCGTAGTAGTAGATGGGACTTGTAGTTTTTTTCATTCACAGATTCTTGTTAAAAAATGATGCGGCTGTGTGTGTTGTTTTCAAAACGTGACAGTGGGTGCATTGTCACAGGGAGGCAGAAGATTGGGGTTGTTTGGGGCAGCTAAATATAGATGTAAAGTGTAACATGCTCCAGAAGCAGTGGTGGCTGGTGCTCAAATTTATTGGGGTGGGTGTCCCCCGTCCGCCACCCAGCCAGCCAGCCATCTGATCACCACCAAAAACACCTCCCACCCCCTCCCCCCCCGTCGCTCGATCGATCACCACTCTGCACCCAGAGCCCACCCTTTTTTTAGGCCAATTGGAGCCTCAGGCTCTAATCATGTGCTTCCAAAAAAAAACTGTTGAAATCTATGCTCCTGGCACCCTGCATGTAGATTAGGGGCCGGGCGCATGGATTAGGGGTGTGGCGCCTGTGCATCCTGCATGAACGGCCGCCACTGTCCAGAAGATGAACCTATCTTTTAGAGCTGGTTTTACAATGGCGACGGGACCAGTGTGGGGGCTGTATATTTCTGCTTGACAAGTGAAACAGCTAAATGGGGATGCACTCCTGGGCATGAACCTGATGAGAGCTAAAATTACAGAGAAAAAGGCAAGTTTGGAGCAGCATAGCTACCACTGATTCACAAACAATCAGCAGCACACATGTTGAAGAAAATGTAAAGACTAAGGCAGGCCATAGACGTGCTTGGTTGCAGGAAAGAAAATAGCTCAATACCCCCCCAACCCGCGATTCCTCCATCAACAGTCGCTAGTGATTAACAGTCGGGAGTGAATAATTTGTTTTGTGGTGTCGTTAGTCAGGAAGGAGTGAATTCTGGAAATGTTGTGGAGGTTAAGGCGGCAAGATTTAGCCAGTGATTGAATGTGGGGGCTGAAGGAGAGGTCAGAGTCTTGGATTACACCTAGCACCCTGGCATGTGTGGAGGGACCAATGGTTGTGCCGTTGATCTCAATGGTAAAGTTATGGGGAGGGGATTGGGGAGGGGGAAATATTACAAGCTTAGTTTTAGAAAGATTGAGTTTGAGGAAGTGGTGTGACATCCATACTGATATGTCGCTCAGTAAATTTGTGATGCCTGAGGGGATTGAGGGGGTGAGTTCAGGAGTTGAGAGACGGATCTGGGTGTCATCAGCATAGAGGTGGTATTGGAAGCCATGGGAGGTTATCAACTGGCCCAGGGAAGAGGTATAGAGAGACAATAGGAGGGCCCAAGGACAGAGCCTTGGGGTATCCCAACAGAAAGAGGAAGAGGAGTGGAGGAGATGGTGTTGTATGTAACACTGAAAGTGTGCTGAAATAGGTAGGAGGAGAACCAGGATAGAGTAGAGTTACGGAGACCAAGGGAGTGGAGTTTATTGAGGAGGAGTGGGTGGTAAACTGTGTCAAAAGCAGCAGAAAGGTCTAAGAGTATGAGTATGGAGTACTGGCCATTGGTTTTAGCAGTTAGTAGGTCATTGGTGAAATTTAATAGGCCAGTTTCAGTGGAATGTTGTGGGCGGAAGCCGGACTGTAGGGGATTGAGAAGGTTGTTGTCAGTGAGGTAGCAATACGGTTGTGGACAAGGCACTCAAGAAGCTTGGAGGCAAATGGGAGCAGAGAAATGGGTCTTAAGTTATTCAACCAGGTGAGATCCAGTGAGTTTTTTTTTAGTATGGGGTAAACAGTGGATGTTTGAGCGGGGAAGGAAAGGTGATGGATGAGGGAGATGTGGAAGATGTGGGTTAGAAATTTTAGGATAAAGCAGGAAGGTGGTCGCAGTAATTGTGAGGGGACAGGTGCTGAGGTGGGCTGTTGAAAGGAGTTCGGCAACTTCCTCAGTGGTAACAGGGTTGCAGAAGGAAAGTATTAAGTGTGGTGTTGGACATGGTGTGTTGGTTGAGGGAGAAAGCTGGACGCTGTGTAACGGCACCCCAAATACGAAAGGGGGTAAAATGCAGTTTAAAGATTCCCTCTCCTGGACACACATTCGCTGCCGATCCTCCACAGTCAGACGACCCCTTCCCATAGGAATTAATCCTTCTGGAAGAACGACACAACACGCTCTGTATCTTTCCAAAAAATAGACTGCCTTTATTGCCAAAAACATTGAAACTCTTATACACATCCAATACTGCATTAACCTGAATGAACAATGGTCCAGCTCCACCCACAACATAACGAGCCCCAATACACATTATTTTGACGTCTGTTAGGAGACAACAGGTTCTAATCCCCTTTATGTTTAAATGACTATGCATGCCCTTTATATTCACCAGACTGTCTGATACTTTACAATACACACAAGTACAGACTTTTTTTTTTAACTTTATATTCTTTATTGTTTTTCCATGTTACAGAAGATACATACACATAATATACTTTAAGATAATGTTCTACAGTTAATCCCCCCTCTCCCCCCGCACCCTAGCCAATCTCTTTTCACATTCCAAAGAGCAGAGAAAGACAAAACCAAAAAAAATACATTCTGCCACACTCTTATATTATTACAGAGAAAGAACTATATTGTTTTTACTTTATTTAGTTTTCTCTCTCCCCCTGCTTCCGTTCCCCTTTTCCCTTCCTTCCTCTTGGTCTTCTGACACGTTTAACTTCTCTGCCCAAGGTCCATAGCTTCTCTTTCTACCCCTCCTCCGTCTGCTCTTCCTATCTCATCTGGTTACCACCTTTAGGTCCCTTCCTTCACTCCTTTTCCTTGCTGCGCCCGTTAGGGCGGGCACCCCATTTTCCTCAACCAGGGATCCCACATTATTTTAAATTTTTTGTAGTTACCCCGTTTGGTCAAGACTACTTGTTCCTTCCACATTGTTGCGTTTATTGCATTGACCCACTCTGCTAATGTCGGTGCTTTCTGTGCTTGCCAGTTTTGTGCTATTACCTTCCTGGCCTGAAACAGGCATCTTAGCACTACTTCCGGAATATCTTTTTGTCCGTGTCTCTCCTCTATACCCAATAGGCACACCCTGGCCTCCGGTTCCAGAGCTGTCCCAAAGGTCGTATTTGTGATGTGCAGTACATTAGCCCAATACCTTTGTAACTTTGGGCACTTCCACATCATGTGTATGAGGTCCCCTGTATCTTGGCATCTGGGGCACTTGTTATCTACTCTCCTTCCAAACATGTGTAGCCTCTTTGGGGTGTAATAAACTCTGTGCACTAGGAACAGGTGTGACACTCTCTGTGATGGGGAGAGTGATACCACTGTCCCCCGTTCCAGTATCCGTTCCCATTGTACAGTGGTTATAGGGCCTATATCCTCTTCCCATTTTGCTTTATTCTTACCCAACCTCTTCTTAGTTATAAAACCCCCCTTAATTTGTGAGTATAATTCTGATATGAGGCCTTTTGATGTTCCTGTCTTAATTAACCGTTGGAGGTGGGGAATTCTTTGCCAGCACACCGGGTGTGTTTTAAATTGGGCTTGAAGTGCGTGTCTTATCTGCAGATAGGTATAAAATAAAGAGTTTGGGATGGCATACTCTCTGCTTAATTCTGAGAATGCTTTTAATGTGTTACCTTCAAATAACTGCGTCAATCTGGTTATACCTCTCTTTTCCCATTCCTTTAACTTTCCCATAGCTTGGATTTCTGGTAGGTATTTATTTTCCCAGAGAGGTGTATATTCGGTTAACCCTTTATACCCCATAGCTTGTTTACCTTCCCTCCATGTTCTTATGGCCGCCTTCAGTGTTGGATTCTTAACAGGAAAAGAATCAGCCTCCAGGTTTTCTATTATGGTATTGTGTGGGGCCTCCATTAGCATCATTTTCCCACTGGCCCCTCCTCCTCCCTCTATTATACATCCCCTCAGGTGCTGTAACTGGGCCGCTATAAAATAACTATAAGGGTGTGGGATAGCCAGCCCTCCTTCTTTTATTGACAGCTGTAATACTTGGAGACTAATTCTTGCCCTGCCCTTCTTCCAGATTAATTCCCTGAAAAGGGTCTCTATTTTTTTGAACCAGGCCTTCCCAATCCATACTGGGGCGTTATGAAGTATATAAAGTAGCTGTGGCATCCAGATCATCTTAATAAGATTACTTCTTCCCGCTACTGACAGAGGAAGACGTTCCCAGATGTCGGCCTTTTGCTTAAAATTAGCTAATAGTGGCTTTAAATTATTGTCAATGTATTGATCTGGGTCTCGTGTCACCACTATCCCCAGGTAATCCATTTTTTCCGCCACCTTTAATAGAGGGATGCCTTCACAGACGGTGTTATCTACTGGGTCCACTGGCAGAAGTACAGACTTCTCCCAGTTTATCACCAGGCCCGAAAATCGACCAAATACTTCCACCGTCTGTATCGCCATTTTTAGTGACTTTGAGGAGTCCCCCAAAAAAAGCAAGATATCATCCGCATAGAGTGCGATTTTCTCCTCCCCCATTTTCCTCTGAAATCCCTGTATTGCCTTTTGGGATCTAATCGCTATTGCTAAGGGCTCTATTGCTACCGCGAAGAGAAGGGGGGACAGAGGACATCCCTGCCTTGTCCCCCTCTCTAACCTAAAGCTCTTTGAGTATTCATTATTAATTTTTATTTTTGCGCTTGGGGAGTTATAAAGCATTTTTACCCATTTAATGAAGATAGAACCAAATCCAAATTTCTCTAATACGTGCCAGAGGTAATCCCATTCTAAGCTATCAAAACCCTTGGCAGCATCCAGGGATAAGATAGCTCTTCCACTTCTATTCTCAGTTGGCGTCTGTACGTTTAGATACAATCTTCTAATATTAGTGCTAGTAGCCCTGTTAGGGATGAATCCGGATTGATCCGGGTGTATTAATTTCTGGATATATTTATTCATCCTGGCTGCCAGCACTTTAGCCAATATCTTAACGTCTGAACACAGCAATGAAATTGGTCTATAGGATGAAGTGTCTAATTGATCTTTCCCCTCTTTTTGGAGTACTATTATGGTAGCCTCTGACATTGAGGCCGGCAGCTTCCCCCCTTCTACTGCCCAGTTCAACACCCTTAACAGTTCCGGGAGGAGCACCTCCCCATACTGTTTATAAATTTCCACCGGTAAGCCATCTGGCCCGGGGGACTTTTGATTGGACATTTCCGCTACTGCTAATTGGAGTTCCTCTAGGGTTATCGGGGACTCTATGGCTCTTCTATCTTCCTCAGTTAAGGCCGGTGTTTCTATTCCCCCCAGAAATTCATCTATTTGTAATGTCTCATCTGCCCTCTTTGACTTATATAAGTCCTGATAATAAGCCTCAAATATTTCCAAAATTTCAGATGACTGAGAGGTTATCTCTCCCCCTACCTTCCTTATTGCGAGAATACTCGAGGGGGCTGAATTAGTTTTAGCCAATAGGGCCAGTATATGGCCTACACTCTCCCCTTCCGCAAAGGTACTCTGTCTTTGAAATAGACGTTTATTCTCTACTTTCCTTACCACTGCCATTTTGTACTCCTGTTGTTTCTCAAGCCATTTCCTTTGTTTCATCAACGTCGGATCCTCCACATATTGTTCTTCTGCTTCTCTCACCTCTTTCCTAATCTTCTCTTCCCATTCCCTAGAATTTTTTTTAATTTTGGCTATTTGTTGAATCAGTATTCCCCTAAGGAAGGCTTTTAGGGTGTCCCATATCACTCCCACCGGTGCTGTCCCTTCGTTGAAGCCCACCATCTCACTCAATTTTATATTTATCTCCTCTGGTTTTCCCATTAGTTCTAACCAGAAGGGACTTATTTTCCAATTACTTGGAGGGCACTTTTTCCCTGTATTTATAGTCAGCACCAGTGGTGAGTGATCTGACACCCCTCTTGGGCAATAAACAATTTTACTAACCCGTTGCAGGCTCATCTCGTTTCCTAGAGCCATATCTATTCTAGATAATGTGGAGTATGAGCTTGAGAAACAGGAGTACTGCCTCTCATCTGGGTTTCCCATTCTCCAAATGTCTCACCATCCGACCTCTTTTAAAAACTGGGTTAAACGTCCCTCTCCCCTCCCAATCATCCTTATCCCCGGTGGAAATCTGTCTACTGTCCTGTCCAATACTGCGTTAAAGTCCCCGACTGCTATTATGTAGCTTTCTTCTTTATTTAGCGCGAATTCCGCAAATTTATACAAGATCTCCATATTGAAAGGTGGCGGAACATAGATATTTGCCAATACATATGGTTCATTTTCTATCAAACAATGCAAAAAAATAAAGCGCCCCAATTCATCCAACCTGACCTCTCTACAAATAAATGACACCCCTTTTTTCACCAGTATACTCACCCCCCTAGAGTAAGAAGAATAAACTGAATGATACTGGCATTGATATTTCCTATTGAACAATTTCACCTTTGTTTCTCTTGTTAAATGGGTCTCTTGGATGCAAATTACCTCCGCCCCGTACCATTCAAGTGTGGAGAATATTACAGCTCTTTTTATCGGGTCACCCAACCCCCGGACATTCCAGGAGCCTATGTTAAATGTTTTGAGCCGCATATCAATACAATCGCATAATAACTACAAAAACAAAGGAAAAACAAACATATGAAAGCAAAAGACCCATCTGGGCCCCACAAAGTTCAACCTTGGGCAAAAGAGAGCTCCATGATCCATTGTGCCAAAAAAAAAAAAAGAGAAAGGAGGAGGTGCTAAACCAGAGTAAACTTCGGGAGAGATCCTCAATATGCCCGTCATAAAAAGAGAAGAAAACAGAGCAAAAAGCAGAGAAAAAATGAAAAAATAAGCAGATACAGAGAAAACCAATTACTCTGCTATTCCCTTTTTGTCCCTGATCTGTTACTAAATTAATTTCCTTTTTGTATAAAAAGCAACCCATCTTCTAATTTAAACTGTGATATTCATAATTTTGTAGGCCAAGCAGGGGAGCCTTACTTCCTATCATGAAAAAATAAATGGGAAAAAAAGAGAAAAAAAAAAAAAAGTTAATAGTGTAAAAAAAAAAAAAAAAGTAAGGGAGGAGTTGCTTCTTTTAAATGTGTCTTTGCAAAAATGTGGATTACCCCAAACTACCTTCATCTCATATTTCCCTCTCTCCTTTGTTTGAAGTGTGACATTTGTGAATTTGTGCAGTTTTACCCCCCCTTCTGTCTCCTATCCCACCCCCCACCTACCCTCCCTCCCTCCACTCCCCCTCCCTCCTCCCCCAGCCTATCTAGGCATACCCTAGGGGCTGTGCTTGTGACCACTACCTGCCATCCCTCCCTTTCATGCCCCTCCAGATTCATATCCTCTTGTGACCTTTCCCCTTCTCTCCCACTATTCCCCCCCCCCCCTTGCCCCCCAAAAAAAGAAAAAAAATGATTTTGTGCATCGGAGAGCATATTTGGTGTTTCCTATTCATGCATTCATGTGTTTGGTGCTCAACTATCAGGACTCATCCCCTAATTTATAAAATCCAAACAAAATAGTTTCCCCCCCCCACACCCCCCCAGAGGAGCCGTTTTTCGGCAACAGCAAAAAAAAAAAAAAAAAAAGAAAGGTGAAATGTTAGTTCATAGTGTATTCCAATCTTCCCAAGTTTGAAACCTTATCTAGGCTCTCCCATCAGTATAGTGTCTATAGATTTGTTTTATTTTCTTCCAGCCACTGTGCTGCTTTCTCCAGTGAGTCAAAGAATTGAGGGCCCTCCAAAGTCATTATCCTTAAACGTGCGGGGTACAATAGTGCATATGTAACTTTGTTTTTTAAAAGGTTACGTTTGACTGATGTGAACTCGGCTCTGCGTTTACTTAATTCTGGCGAGAAATCTTTATAGAAGATGTCCCCCTTCTCTCTTGCTTTTTGCAATGCAGTTGTCTTGTCAGTGTAATTAAGAAATTTCACTAATAAGGGCCTGGGGTATCCATCTTTTAGATGAGCTCTAAATGGAACTCTATGGGCTCTTTCTATCGCAAAGAGAGGTGAAAAGACATTCTCCCCAAGCGTATCTCTGAACCAGTCCTCTAGAAAGCTAATAGGGTGGGTGCCCTCACTGCGTTCCGGGAGGCCCACCACCCGTATATTATTTCTACGTAACCTATTTTCAATTTCATCAAGTTTTGATGCCTGCCACCCCATTTGTTCTTTCATTACTTTAATTTCTTATTTCAATGGGTACACCTCATCTTCCACTTGGCTCATTCTCTCCTCTACAGCTGTTGTCCTTAACACCGTCCTCTGCAGTTCTTGGCCCATGGATACTAGTTGCTCCTCTATCCCTTTTATCTGTTTAGATACACTGTCCAATGACCCTCTACATGCATTCACGGCCCAAAGTACTTCTTTTAGCGTTGGCTCTTCCTCCCCTGGTAGAACAGCATCCGGAGGTACTACAGGGATTGCCATTGGAATTGTTGCAGGTACAGCCATAGCTCCCAAGGTCTCTTCCACAGAGCCCTTTTTACTCCCTGTTTTTGGGCCTGTTGTACCCTGGCCTAGGCTTTTTCTATCTGCCACTGTTCCTGTTTGGTTTCTTCCCTGTGCTTGCTGGTGTTGTGTCCCTCTACCTGGTGAGTTTGCCAAAGTATGGGCAAACCTCTCCAATTTAGCTGCTGTAGCTGCCGCCGCTAATTGCATTGCTTTCTCTTTCTCTTTTGCCGAACGTGTTGTTTGAGACCCCCCACTCTCCAGATTGAGCTGATCTTTCTTTGATGACATCCTTTATCCTATCTCCTTGGCCCTCTGCTAATGGCTACTGTTTAAATATATGATGTAGCTGGGATAGAAATGAAGGCCTAGGCTAAAGGTAATTGGGAACAGAGTAAGATTTATTTGCTTGCAGGTCCCAGTTTAATTCAGTTCCAACAGTGAGACACAGTACCGTCCTTTGTTTCTGTCACTCTTACACCGGCTATTAACAGGGGGATCAGCCTTGGGACGGTTTCACTTAGCACGCTTCATAGGCCTTAATGCTCAGTTCATAGTGTTCAATTCATAATATCTCAGGTGCATAAGTGTATGTGATAACCTCCACAACTGCCCCCCCCTCCAGCAATCTTCAGCAATTTGACTTTTGCTAGTGTGACTGCTGCCGCTACTGCACTTTTTTAAATGCTCTTGAGCGCTGGCTCACTGCTCACTGCTCAAATCTGCTAACATCTGTATATGTTGCACATACCGGTGTGGAGTAAGTCTCAGGGTCCCCCTCTGCTTTCCACCGCGTAAGTAGCCGTGCAGGTAGCCTCTGTTCCCGGTGTGCTGATCTCCTTTCCTCCTCTCCTCTCGATTCGTAGCTCCCGCCACACAGTTCCCACTCTCGCGGGATCGCACAAGATGCCGCGGCATTACGGAGGTGAAGCTGCTATTGGTGCACAGGGCTCAGCGTTGGGAGCGCGTCCACATCACCCGACGCATCCTCGGCAAGGTATGGGGGAGAAAAGGACGCTGTAATTGTATCCAACAGTGGGGCATCTAACACCAGTCTCTTTGCATTACTATTGTCCGGGCGGGGGGGGGGGTAGAACAGGGGAGCAGAACGGGCGGAGATCACGCAAACATCCTCACTCCTTGCTCCACACACACACCCGCCCCCTCCATCAACGTCCGGTCACGCCCCCCGGAGACACCTGTACAGACTTAATTAACACAATGAAAGATCCTTAGACGCCATCCTAGATTCATTTACATCACACAGGCATCACACAGGCAGGTAACACATCTCCCAATTAACCTGTTAAGTTCAGGGTAAAACATCCAGTACATATTGTGGACTAATATTACTATTTCAATTTCAAGCAATCCAAGCCATATTCTTAATGTCCATGGTTTCCTGGCTCACCCTGTGTCCAAAGTGACCCCTCTGTCACACATCTCCCCTTTCGGCAGGAGACTAACACAGGAGGTGACCCCAGACGGGTTGACTCCGAAGTTAGTCCATAGGTCCATTCTTCTAATGCCGGTATTCACACAGTACCCCAAATAAATTGCTCCAAACAGAGCATTACTTACCCAGCCAACATCTGCCTCTCTCAGAGAACATACCCGCCGCTGGGGAGAAGACAGGGTGACTGGGCTCAGTCTTTCATGCTGTTGGGGATCTGGGCCAACATGCCTCCTGTCTCAGTTTCACACCATTTTCTGGGGTTGTGTCAGTGAGGACCGAAGTCCCATCCAGTACCACAGGAACTCCCTCTTCTGTTAGTTGAGAGCAGAGGCCCACGGCACTCTGCTCTGTTGCCAGCTCTTCCGCTGGGTTGCTGTGAGTGGAGACCGTAGTCCCATCCATCGATATCAGCTCAAGTTGCAGTTGTGTGCAGAGGCCAGTAGTATTCTGCCCTGCTGCCAGTGATTCAGCTGGGGTAAAAGCTTTACCACCTCAGCTTGTTGCTGGAGAGAGGGGCCAACTGCCCCGGCTCCCTGAAACTCCACAGTTGTTTCCGGTGCTGGGCAGAGGTTGCTATCACTCTGCCCTGTTGCCAGCACTTCCGCTGGGGACTCCACACCATCTGCTCTGGCTAACTGTTGGGGAGGAAAAAGGGCTGCTTCTCCTCCCTGCATCTCTGAAATCCCCTGGGAAAGAGGAACCATCACCTTCTCACCTTGGGCCTCCAAAAGTGCCACGGGTGTAGAGCAGGGGTCTGTAGCACTCTGTCCTGCTGCCAGTACTTGAGCAGGTGATGCATAATCCATAACATCCTCTGAACAGTCCCTTAAGTCCATACCTTCTGTAATCTGTGGCTGGGGAGATGAGCCAACTGCCCTAGCTCCCTGGAACTCCATATTATCCACTTCGGCTTTAGGGATGGCAATCTTCAGATTTTTCACTGCCGATTCTTCAGCCAGGCTAGCTCCCTGGAACTCCATATCATCCACTTTGGCTTTAGGGATGGCAATCTCCAGATTTTCCACTGCCGATTCTTCAGCCAGGATTTCATAGTTGTCAACTGGTATTTCCTGATAGTCCCAGGCAAAGGGAGCCCCACCCTGCTGCTGAGCAGAGTCTAGCAGCTGTTTGTAGGCAATCTCCAGCTCCCATTCCTGAACGGCCAGAAACTCCAAATCTTCCTGTGCCCAGTGCCCTTCCGAGACATTCAGTCTTTGCTCTCTGTGCTCCATTATTTCCTCCAAACGCCACTCCCGATCACTCCCAAAGTAAGGGTCCTCGGACAGCCTCCAATACAACAATCCCAGGCCATTATAGTCAAAGCCTTCTGTGGGGCTGTCATCCGCTGACCACTGGCACTCTTGGGCTACATACCACCGGAGGGCTCTGTAGCTCTCGTCCAACCGCATCTCTGCCCGGATCAGCCTGCTTAACTCAGCTGTCCACTCCTGCTTCGGTTGTTCCCCCAATAACAGCATTCTTACTTCATACTGCGACCAGTACCTATCATCACAAATTGATGATGAGGTGGGCTGTTGAAAGCAGTTTGGCAACTTCCTCAGTGGTAATAGGGTTGATTTGGTTTTTGAAATGATTGGCAATCTCCTGGGCAGTAAGCAAGTTGGTGGGTGGAGGCAGCGGGGGACGAAGAAAGCAATTAAGGGTAGGAAAAGGGTTTTGACAAGGTTTAGATGAGAAGGTTTTGATGAGAGTGGTGTAGCAGGTTTTTTCTAACATTGTAGAGGCAGGAGTTGTATTTGAAAAGGGCAGATTTGTAGAGGGTGAAGTCTTGCAGGGATTTCATTTTACACCATGCTTGCTCATGCTTGGCTGCATCTCTTGAGACTTCTGGTATTTTTCTGTTTGCCAGGGTTTTAGCAGGTGAGGCCTGGTTCTGTGTGTAGAGAGAGGAGTGCATGTGCCTGGGGAGGATGACAGTATGTTGTTGTAGACAGAAGTGGCCAGGTCTGGGCAGGACAGGGGTGCGATTTTATCATAAAGGCAGCCAGTAGCAGAATGAAGAAGGGAAGGATTAAGGTGGCAAAGATTCCTGCGGGTAACTGTTTTCAGGTTGGCGGCATGGGAGGTAGAAGACAGGGAAAGTGTGAAACTGATAAGGCTGTGATTGGAGAGAGGAAAAGGGGTATTAGAGAGGTTGCAGGGATTGCCGAGGTGGGAGAATATGAGGTTGAGAGTGTCGAGACTTTTGAATTTGGACCTCTGTTTGAATTTTTAATTCTGTACAGCCAGTCTCTTAATCTACAAACCTCTTGCAAACTTCACAGCCAGGCAAATGGCACACTTCCTATATCACTTGTCAAATTAATGACTGATCCTTGAGCAATAAACCATCATCATTATCTCTGTTCAGTGAGTAGTAAGCTGACTAAAAAAGCAGAATAGCTAAACAAATGAGCAGCAGACCTTATTGACCAGCAGTGGTGTATGCATCACAAGAATGACTGACCAAATTATCAAATCCTTTGGCAGTTAAAACAGTAAATATTTTAAATCAAAAATGTTTTTCAAAACTGTATGTAGCTGTTTGCCTGGATTTTCATTTCATATTTAACTTCATTATTCATATTTAACTTCATTATTCACACTGGCTCTGTCAAACTTGCACCTATATGCACTTAGAGGCCATTTCTAATTGCATATAAATGAATGTAATGATTTTTCAATAATGCAATTCACATGGAGCGTTTACCTGCGTTTTGGTGCAGTCAGTTTATCTGCCCTTAGAGAAAATTGAATTCTGTGTCAAGGAATCCATTAGAAATTTCATATGAGGCTAAGCGCACCTAGATGCAGGAAAAAGCTTTTGGCCCCTGTGTGTCAAATCCTGGCATTTTCATGTGTCTGGGTGTTAGAGGTACAGTGTCCAGCCCTGCTGCCATCAACCTGTCAAAATCTTTAGGAGGCTAAAATATGCGACAGCTGAACACGGCTGGACACTGTAGCGAGTGGTACTCACACTTAGCTTGCATATACGGAGGCTAGGGATGATCATGTACCTAGTACGTGGTCCTGCTCTTTCGGGTCTGGGGCGCGGATTATACACAGCAGGAGCCGATTTGTGGGTACTGGGGACTCGATGTCTGCCGCCGCTTGCCGATCATTAGACAGAGAGCCAGAACGGCGATCTGCCTATGTAAACAAGACAGATCGCCATTCTGTCAGTAGGGAAGGCATTAATCCTGTGTTCCTGCAAAGCAGGGACATGGATGAATGCCTTCCCCTAGTCAAAGCACCTCCCACACAGTACACAAGCACAGGCTAGGCACACATTTAACCCTTTGATCACCCCTGATGTTAACCTCTTCCCAGCCAGTGTCATTAGTACAGTGACAAGTGCATATTTTTTAGCACTGATCACTGTATTAGTGTCACTGATCCCCAAAAAGTCTCAAAAGTGTCAGTTAGTGTCCAATTTGTCCACCGCAATATCGCAGTCTCGCTATAAGTCGCTGATTGCCGCCATAACCAGTAAAAATAAATAAATAAATAAAAATTACATAAATATATCCCACAGTGTGTAGATACTTTAACTTTTATGCAAACTAATCAATATACGCTTATTGGATTTATTTTACCAAAAATATGTAGCAGAATACTGAACTGATGAACAAAAAAAGATTTTTTTAGTTTTTTATTTATTGGAAGTGTTTTATAGCAGAAAGTAAAAAATGTTGGTATTTTTTCAAAATTGTTGGTCTTTTTTGTTTAGACAAAAGGAGAAAATATCCCCTAACTGGACTTTTAAGGCACTGAGATTGAACTGTAGATAGAAAAAGTATAAATGTTATTATTGGATTACATACATTGATAAAATAGGTAAAGGATAAATGGAATGTTTACAGTAACAGCATATGAATTGTAACAATCACCACAGCGATTGACAATATTTTCTCGTAATTCACCCTTATCCTTCATCTTGTATTTTATCAATGTATGTAATCCAATAATAAAATGTATACTTTTTCTATCTACAATTCAATCTCAGTGCCTTAAAAGTCCAGGTAGGGAATATTTTCTCCTTTTGTCTAGTGATTTGGATGTGGCACTTTACAGAGACACACCCACCGATAATTCGAATTGTCTTTTTTGTTTATAGCACAAAAGATAAACAAAAATGTAGAGGTGATCAAATACCACCAAAAGAAAGCTCTATTTGTGGGACAAAAGGACATCAGTTTTATTTGGGTACAGCGTCCCACGACCGCGCAATTGTCAGTTAAACAAACGCAGTGCCGTATTGCAAAAAATGGCCTGATTGTGAAGGGAGGTAAATCTTCCGAAGGTCAAGTGGTTAAATGGTAACTCCAAAAAAAAAAATGTAAATAAAAAAAAATGATAATATAGCATACATAATTGTGACCCAAGTCATATTGTAATTTATTGTTATTAAAAATTACCTTTCCTTTTCGATCTGCAGTAGCTGTAATTTTCTGTAAATGCAATGCAATATGGCTACCTGGAGGTGTTCTGTACAAAGAATGTATACAGAATGCACCCCCATAAACATAATTTCCTGCTTGTGTGATTCCCTCAATAGTTTTCCCAGAAGTCTGCACTAAGATACAAGTCAGATTTCAGGCATGCCCTGCAACAAAAATTTAATTTTTGGTGAGATACTCCCAATAAGAAATCACGTCTAAAGGGATGCAAGCCCAGCAGTTTTCCTCATTAGAGTCCTGCAGGTGCAGCAGCTGATTGATAATTATGAAACCACTCCCATTAGATACACTTTCCACATGGACACAGACAAAGGCTGGCCATACATGTTCAATTTTCTTGTACAATTTTCCTTTAGATTTACCAAAAGCCATATAATATGAGGCCAAAACTAAACAACTTTCAATTGTATCCAATTAGGCAGACCCTTGCACTACATAGTTTAAGATAAATCTAAAGGTAAATTGTACAAGAGAATTGAATATGTATGGCCAGCCAAACACACAGGGATTTCTTCAGAATAACAAAAGGTAGGAATCTGCAACAAAGTTTGTTATATTCCTTGCAATGTACATAGATCACCCAAAGGGGATGTTTTTTTCTCAACAAGTTGCTCTTTAAACTTTCCAGATAACTTTAATGGGGTTTTAGGGCTTGGGTTTAAATGTTGGACAGAGATTACTATTAATTCTTTTCTATTGGTATAGAGGCAGATTTTTAGAGGGTTAAGTATCAGAGGAAGATTATGAGGTTGATTTACTAAAGGCAAAAAGGCTGTTCGCTTTGCAAGGGAGTTTTCACTTAGGTTAGCGAATGTGTTCACAAATCTCTCTGCAATGAATACCTAATTATGTGGAAGGAAGATTAAAAAATAAAAACTTTTTGCATGCAAATAGTTGGATTATGGAAATCAACAGAGCTTTGCCTCATTTACTAAGCTAAGGGAAAATTCCCTTGCAAAGTGCAAATGCCCTTGCAAATTGAACAGCCTGGTTTCTTCAGCTTACAGAGGCCATGACAGCTTGTAGATAACAGTGTACTTTAGTTTAGTGCCAAGCATGAGAGTGGGGAGAGCTTGAATTGCATTGTATGAACTAATTACCACCAAACTGCAAAGCTGAACATGTCTAATTATCTTTTCTTACCAACTAGCAGTCAGAATTATTGATTAAGCTGCCCCAAGGTCATCGAAGTTAAGAAGCCCAGGCCAGATTTAGCATTCAGTAGGCATTGGGTAACTTCACTATAACACTCTAATTTACCCACATAATTTTTAGTTTATTTTATTTCTGTACAGATCAGCACACAGACAGACTACACCCTGATCTGTGCATAGGACCTACATGGATGTACAGTTGGGGATGCATCTGGATATCTGTGCAGTATCCATAAAATTGGCCACCTATTATTATTCTCAGAAGGCTGCCTGCACAGATCATAACAGAACACCTGTGTATCCCACGCGGTGAAGACGTTCCTTCACATGGGTGTATGGATCTGTATAGCAGTGTGAATGTGGCTTTACATAAAATATATCAATTGTTGCAATTAACATTGTGTATTTAAAAGACGGCCAAAACATCTGAAAATAGATAATTAATATCCAACTTTTAGGATTTGAACTGTACATCATAAGTGTAGCGGCCTCACCCCTCTCTCCCCTTCTTATTCTCGGCTTGTCTTTCTTTGTCTAGGGGTGTTAGTGCTGGGGAGAGGGATGAGATACACTACGGCCCATGTCCTCCAAAGTGACGAGGTGAAGACCAGAAAGATTGGGCTTTGTGTAGGTGTCCTAGAGTCAAGTCCTGTACTTCGTCCCTGACTCCTTTGCTCCTAGTAACCAGAGTTCCACACAGTGAATAGGTCCAACACAGTTTTATTCTTCTCAGTGAATAAACACACAGCACGGTTAAGTTGGATTCTTTTGCAACAACTTAGTCTTATTGGGAATAGGTCGAGGCACAATCCTTTCCCTTCTCTTGCCAACCACTGTGGTATCACCAGTGGCAAATAGTCACTGCCACTGACTATGTGAAGTAGAACGTGAATTACCTTCGCTAGCACGGCCCCTGTCAGGGGAAGGATATCCATCCAAGGGAGATACCGGAGGCCTCTCTGTCACCAGCGATGCTGCGCCGGACTCTCCAGAGAAGTTCTGCTCACCAGACCTCACGAACTTAGACACGGGCACCCAAGGAGTTAGGGCCCCCTCGGATTCCTCCAGATGCCCCAGGCATCCGCCACAGTACCTCATCCCAGGCTAAAGGTGCCTGAGATGGACTCCATCTCCGCTCCGGCCAGGTCAAGGGCACCTGGGCCCGGAGCACCGGAATGCCAGCACCCAAGCTGAAGGTGCCTGGGTGCGGCCACATCCTCCGACTTCAACTCTGAACCCCGTGGTCAGGAAGTCCGCCCCTTTCATCCCCTCTCCCTTCGCGCCACAGTGGGTTCCCCGCCCCGCTGTACCAGCTCCAGGGGAGGACAAAAGGCACAGTCTTGCGATGTGAGTTCAACTCCGGCCCAGGGCAACAATGCCACCTGTAGGCCGCAGGGAACCTCACATCACCAGAGTGCTCCAAGAACCATAAAAGGGTCTCAGATTCCCTAGCAATCAGTGCATCTGGGTTACACTACCACCCAGATGCTTCCCCTAAATTCAAATACCCGCTACATAAGTATCAAAAATAAGATAAGAGAAAGGGATCTCTTTATTTTAGGTACTGTAACAACATAAAAATGACCCAAAGTAACTGTAATGTATAAAACACTACGGGGGTTATTTACTAAAGGCAAATCCACTTTGCACTACAAGTGCAAACTACAAGTGCAAAGTGCACTTGAAATTGTACTGAAAGTGCACTTGGAAGTGCAGTTGCTGTAGATCTGAGGGGGACATGCAAGGAAAATAAAAAACAGCATTTTAGCTTGCACATGGTTGGATAATAAAATCAGCAGAGCTTCCCCTCATTTCAGATCTACCCCTCAGATTTACAGCGACTGCACTTCCAAGTGCACTTTCAGTGCAATTTCAAGTGCACTTTGCACTTGTAGTTTCCACTTGTAGTGCAAAGTGGGTTTGCCTTTCGTAAATAACCCCCTATGATTTGGTTAAAAAAGTTACTCACAGATATTTAAAATTTTAACTGATAATTCATCTTTTACAAATGCATTTTCTTAATTCTTTTTTACCATGCACCTTAATATCTGTTTCAGATGACAGCTTATCATCTTTCATGATCAATTCTTTCCTGAGACATACTAAAGAAAATTACATAAATGTTAAAGTATACAAAGGACACTTTATCATATTGACTGTCATAGGCGTGCGCACAGGGTGTGCCAGGTGTGCCCAGGCACACCCTAATCAACCTGTGCAGCACAGATTCCCCCTACTGCCCTGGCTCCCCACTCGTTCCCTCTGCAGCACTTCTGGCTTTCCTCCTCTCCTCTCCTGCCAGCTGTCGCTGCAGAGATGTTTAAGGGTGAGTGAGGGAAGGGGCCCCTTCCCTTTCTGAATGAACATGGTAAGTGATGTGAGTAGTAGTGAGTAGTGTGTGCTTGAGCTTTGGGGTGCACACCTATGTTGACTGTCCATTTGAATAATAATCTGTCCTCTTTCACACAAAGGCTATTTTATGAGTCAGCTTTCAAAGAGAAAAAGTATAAAAGAGTAATAAACAGCACTCTCAAATATACATACATATATATTTTAGGAGGCCTGTGAAACAAGTTGCCTTAGAGCTCATATAATTCTCACATAAAGGTAAATTGAGTTGCCTTTGCAACAAGCACATATAAAATGTTTCCTTCATCATATTCATTCATGGATTGGTTTGATTTGTTACTTGGGCAATAGTTTTTCTCATGAATGAGTTTGAAGTTACTACATCACCAGCAACCTTACACAATATCCAGATTTGCACTCAAATTGGTGATCTTTTATGCTGAAGATTAAAAATCAACTTCCAACAGCGGAGGACAACTGTCTAATCAAGGCAAGTGAATGGGTGTAATCCCTCCCCCCCCCCCCCCTTTGCTTCCCCCACCCCTTTTCCCCTTCCTTGTTTACTCTCTCCTGGCCCTTTTTATTTTCTTCTTTTTCATTCCGAACCGCTTTTTGGTTTCCTCCTGGTCTTCCAGTTTTTACCTTCTTCTCAGCTGCCTGGATTCTCTTTTGAATAGTATTTTAATTTTCAACAAAAAGATAATAAGAAATATGGGATATATTGTAATTTAGTAAACATGGAAAGGGGTATTAAAAAGGATGAAGAAATATGACTATTTGTGAAATATCACGAATTTCCTGCATAATATTTATAATATATTATAAAACATATGCATAATATTTATAATATTTTTGTAATAAATATGTTGATTTTTAGTGTATGTTTGTTCGGGATTAGGGGGGGGGGAGGGGATACAGGTCTAATTAAATGTTTGGTAATGGTTGGAATGATAACAGGGAGAGCTGGGAATACCTTTAAGAATTAAATGATCAGTGGCGGCTGGTGTTTTTTTTGTTTGGGGGGGCTGGAAACAACCACCCCCCCCCCCCACGCAGCACCTCAAACCTCCCCACTGTCTGTCGGGGATTAGTGGGCACACAGCAGCACAGATTTGCAGGCACAAAGCGGCGGGGATCGGCGGGCACATCAGGCAGGGGATAAGGCTGCAGCGGGCATCTGGCAACGTTCATGTGTCCTCTTCTCTTCTGAGATCACGGCGGCTTCCGCCGTGATCCTCGGTCGGTCCCTCCTCTTAGGCGTCCAATAGGATCGCCTGACCTTTCAGCCAACTGGGAAACGGGTATCAGACCCGCGCTTTCTGATTGGCAGAGAGGCGATTCAGTGTTAGAAAAGCGAATATTCATTTGCTTTTCTAACACACTTGGGTGGGCTCTGAGCGCACTGCTCTGCGCTCCGAGTCCACCTTAATTTGAAGCCTATTAGAGCCTATGGCGCTAATCAGGTGCTTCAAAAAAGCACCTCCGTCGCTGTAATTCATGCACCCGGCGTCCTGAAAGAGGCCGGACGCATGAATGGGGGTGGCCGTGGTGGCCATGGATAGATCCATGCTACGCATAAATTTATCCATAAACCATATAGGGGGTGTCGTGGATAGAGGGCCGCCCCTGTAAATTATAATCAACACTGATGCCGCGTACACACGATCATTATTCACGGCGGTTAAAAAACCGCCGTGAATAATGACAGGAAAAACGAGGGAACCGCTTGGTTCCCTACACACGGTCGTTTTTCCCGTCATTTTTTCTCTTGACGAGAAAAACGACCGTCTGTGGGCTCCGCGGCAGTGTTTCCCTATGGGAAAACTGCCGCGGAAAAAAATGCTGGAAAAAACGACGAGAAAATTTAGAACATGTTCTAATTTTTCTCGTCGTTTTTTATGCCGTTTTTCTCCACGAGAAAAACGACATAAAGCCCACAGACGATCGTTTTTCTCGGCGAAAAGAAAAAATGCAGTTTTTCTCGTCGAGAAAAGCGGTCGTGTGTACGCGGCATGAGAGACTAATTAAATTATTGTGAATCATTTAGAATTCATATTATGGGGTGATTTACATCCTTCATTTTTATTCAATATCATTATTTTAGGGTAAAGAAAATCATTATATAAATAAAACTATACAGTAAGACATCTGACACATTTGCAACCAGATATGGGATCTATGGATATTTCACCAAGAGAAAAGAGAACTCTAATGCCCTGTACACACAATCGGATTTCCGATAGAATAAAATCCGATGGAATTTTCCGTCAGAATTCCGATGAAGCTGACTTTCATCAGACTTGCCTACACACCAACAGACAAAATTCTGACCGTCCAAAACGCCGTGACGTAAAACACTCAGACGAGCCGAGAAAAATGAAGTTCAATGCTTCTGAGCATGCGTCGACTTGATTTCCGATCTGACTTTTTTCACCGTAAAAAACGACCGTGTGTACAGGGCATTATGTCCTGTACACACGGTCGGTTTTTCCGATGATAAAAGCCTGATGAACTTTTTTCATCGGAAAAAACAATCGTGTGTGGGCCCCATCAGACTTTTTTCCATCGATGGAAAAAAAACTGATAGGAAATTCTGATCGTCTGTGTGGAACTCCAACGGAGAAAAACCCCACGCATGCTCAGAATCAAGTCGACGCATGCTCAGAAGCATTGAATCTAATTTTTCTCAGCTCGTCGGAGTGTTTTACGTCACAGCGTTTTGGACGGTCGGAATTTTGTCTGATGGTGTGTAGGCAAGACTGATGAAAGTCAGCTTCATCGGAATTCCGATGGAAAATTCCATCAGATTTTACTCCATCAGAAATCCGATCGTGTGTACAGGGCATAATACTTTTTTTATTTTTTATTTTTTATAGTAAAAAACTGTACCACCAATCTACAGTATACTTTGACTATATAAGCTAAACACTTATCATGCATTTGTTGATACAATTTTTCCTTTTTAAAAGAATTCAAACATAAAATAGTATAGAGTTTATTATTTTAGAAATTCTATTTATTGGCATGTTCTGCATTTTGTCTGCCGTTTTTTTCTCCTACTCTCAAGAGTCTGATTAAAGGTTTTTAAATGAAAATCGAGGCAGTGACGACTCCAATGTAGATAGCATGATAGTTGGTGGACAATCATCCTTTTTTTAAGAAATAATTGGTAAACTTTGACCATACCACACACATAGCGTTACCTCGCTCCCAGGGAACAGCATGGCACATATGTATTCTATCCATTGAGCAATAACATAAATATATGGTCTTTAATATCTCCAATTTTATCTTAACCACATAACATTAGTAAAGCTGGCCACAGACAGCATAATAACAGCAAATTATGCATCTAATTTTGAGCATTGTTTTCAACTACTGCATCATGTCATTTTTCTACTGCTAAAAAGAGATAACAAGGCAGTCAGAGGTGCTCATTAACAGTTAGGGAAATTTTTCAATTTGTTAGAACATCTCCCTGTGAAGTCCTGGATCCTTTATTCTTCCTTTGAAAAAATGAACGATCAAAATATATAAAAACATAAAAGCTTACTAAAAAGACCCATACACAAATTAATAGTGGCATCCAATAAAACATGTAAAGTCAATATCTATATTAAGTTCTGCTAGTTGTAATGATTCCGCATTAAAGACCCTTTCTTGTGAAATTTTTACAACCATCACCAGATCTCTAATCCACTGTAAAAGTATATCTCAAAAGTACATTCTCCAGGATAATACGCTATGGTAAGTTGCTAAAATAATGTTTGTTAAATAATGGAAGTATGGAGGACACCATTGCTGACTGTCTGAAAATGCTAATTGCTTGGCAGTTTTGCTAGTCTTGTGGCTCAAGATTTCTAGGTGCGATAATAGATCTTCCTTGAGGAGCCTTTTCTTACTTGTAGCACAGTAGAAACCATAGACTCAGAGACTCCTCTATCCTTTAGCACTTGGGTTTCAAAAGTCATGCCCTTAACACTAAAGACTAAGAAGCAGGATGGAATATAGAGAGCCTGAGATAGCAGGCTGGTCTGCTGGAAAGAGGCCAAGTGTCATCTGCTAGAAGTCTTAAGCCCCCTACACACGGTCTGACTTTTGGCCAACAAACTTCATTTTGAGCAAGTTGGACTAACAATCCGACCGTGTGTACGCTCCATCGGACAAACTTTTTTTGCGTTTTTCTTGTTTTCATCGGACAAAGGTTGGGTCTGCAAACGGACAAACTTTTGCCCAACAAAAGTCCGATGGAGCAAAGTCCGACCATGTGTACAGAAAACCATCGGACTTTTGTCCGATGGACAAAACAACTAATGTTAAAATCAACCAACAATAGCAGAAGTTGACCAAAGGGTGGCGGTAAAGAGCAGAAAAGAGCAGAAAAACCACGTGATCTTGCAAAAAGTTTTGGGAAAGTTTGCGGAAAAGTCCGAGCGTGTGTATGCTATGGGTGTTTCCGACCAACTCCGTTCGGACAAAAAACCACGGAAAAGTCAGATGGAAGTCCGACCGTGTGTATGGGGCTTAAGTATGTCTGTATTCACAGTTTTCCTCTCTATTTTCTTGAACAGAAAAGGTAGGATTTGCACCAGAGGGAAAGCATAAATTAGCCTTATCTGAGACTAGGGGCAGTTTGTTGTTGAACCTGGAGGTCTGATATGTCCACATACAGAATCACCCATTTTTGGCATATCAAATTGAAGACATCTGGATGAAGGGCCCATTACCTTTGATCCAGGTGATGGTGGCTGGGATAATCCACTTTCCAGTTGTCCACTCCTGGAATGTAGACCGCATAGATCACTGGACAGTGAGTTTCTGTCCATGAGATCATATGGTTTCCTTCCTTCAAGGCAGCCTGACTCCTGGTACCCCCTGGATGGTTGATGTAGGCCACAAACATTGCATTGTCTGACTGTAACCTGATTGAGTGTCCCTTTAAAAGGGATGCCCAGATCTATAGCCATCCTCGCTCCTAACCCACTGGAAATTGCTCCAACTCTACCCCTATCGTTCCTGAGGATCCCCTACCTGCAACCCAGCCTGAATTGTGACTCCGGGCCGGCCGTACGGTAACTACCAGGCCCGCTCCACGCAGCCCAGGCCCGACGCCATCTTGGGGCCCACGAAGCCTCCAACGCCTCCCGGAGGGTCTCCGGATACCCCACGGACATCCTGCATCTCCATCCAGGCTTGGATGGAGGTGTTTGACTAGTAGGGAACCCCCTCGGTCTTCTTCTCGGCCCGTGGTCGGCTCCGAGGCCTGGCCGCCATCTTGCGGCCTGCGGGACCAGCAGCATCCTCCGGCCTAAAGTACTGCGGTCGGCGGGGTGTGCGGCGGGCGGCTCGGCCGCAAGTGTGCCTACACTGGACTGGTCTATATACCTGAGGGATCCCGGGACGTTCGGCCTGACACACCCACGGCGGCCAGCTCTAGGAAAGTCCGCTGCTTCGGCCTACTCCTGGAAGTCGGCGGCCATCTTGCTGCTCCCAATACACCCAGCGCAACATCCAGCACAAAGCACCATCTCGCACAGGGTAAGCGGGGCAGGGGCAGAGTAAAAGGCACCAGAAGTAGGCTGATCCCTCCCCGGCTGGCAGTCAGAAAGGAGCACTCGGTGGGAGCCCTGACCCCATAGGCTCGAGGGGCGGCCATCTTGCTACACCCGACCATAGGACTGCTGGGTCCCCCCTTGCCCGTTTGAAACCGCTTCGCCCTACACATCAAGGTCTGATTACTCTGGTATACAGGGCGGCTGGGCCTCCACCTCATTCATCTCGCCCTCCCCGCAATCCTCCAGTCACAGACTAGCAAGAAGTGTAGCGGCCATCTTGCTCCACCCGGACTCCGTGCTCCCCCTTGCCACTAGCCTTGCTCTGCCCCCTCCTCAGCCGCCAGGACTGCCCAGGCTGTCGTACCACTGTCCTGTAACACAAACACCGGCACTCCCCTGCGCCTGCTCCAATAAGACAGTAGCAACACAGCAAGCGTCTATTCCCATGTACAACACGGGTCGCACTCTCTGCCCTTCCACTCCACCTATGGGGATGCGTGGCTGAGGATGGACGGCTGAAGACATGTACTGCTGAGCATTGTGCTCTCCTGACGACTGCAGGCTGCGTTCCCAACCAATCACGCCCAATCTGCTGATGGCGGCTTCCAGCTCTACCTGTACTGATTCCGCTGAACTGCAACAAGGTACTATCCAACGGTACCTGCTACGCACAGCCTCACAGGACTCCCGTACAGGGAAGGACAGGGCTTTGTCAGCCCGAACCCCAGGCAAACCAAAACCTCCTCCCCCGACTGCAGCAGCTTTCTCTGTCGGTGGGACCGGCCCGAGTGTACACCCGGCCCCTCCGATGGATCCCGCTACTCCTAGCATGGACACTGCCTCAGCAGAGATGCTTTCCCCGGGCTCCACATCCACTGCCATACTTTCTGCTTTCCGAGCTGACTTTGATTCCTGGGCTTCCAAAATGGAAACTTCTCTCCATGTTGAACTAAATGCCCTCAAACAACGGGTTTCCGCGTCGGAGGTCGCGGTTTCTGCTATGGTCACCACCCAGGAGGACCATTCAGCCCGCATAACGGCGCTTGAAAATGCATCTACGGCTCACCTTTCCCATCTACGGCAACACCAGCTCCGGATAGAAGATAGTGAGAACCGGAGCCACAGGAACAACATCCGGCTGCAGGGGGTCCCAGAGGCAACATCAGGTACCGATCTCAAACCCACTGTCATCGCTATCCTCAATCAGGTCCTGGGCAGGGAAGTTACATCTCCCATTGAATTGGACAGAGTGCATAGAGTGGGAGGCATGGGGGGTGACCGCAGGGACCGCCCTCGTGACGTACTCTGCCGGGTGCACTACTATACCCTGAAGGAAGAAATCTTGCGCAAGGCCTGGCGCCTGGGGCCACTGGACTTTCACGGATCACCTATACACCTCTACCCGGACCTCTCCCGCAACACGCTGAACATGCGGCGAGTGGTCCCTCCTCTGCTGGAATTGATTCGCCAAGTAGGCGCCACGTACACTTGGGGCCACCCCTTCAGCATCAAAGTGACCCGAGAAGATAACCACAAATTTGTGCTGTCAGACCCGGACCAGCTTCCTGCCTTCTTCCTGTTCCTGGACCGGGACCCTTATGTCGTCCCGAACTGGTTGGACCCCCCAGACGACCGCCAGCGGCTACCGGGCCCTCCTCTACAGCGTCAAGGACGCCCACAGTCTAGATCGGTACCTTCCGGTCCTAGAGAACGGCGAGCCACGTCACCAGAAGACTGATCCAGACTCTGTCGTCTGAGACCTGAAATGGTTCTTTTTGCTATGTCCTTTTGTCCACCAGGTGGCTACAGTTCCTCTATGAGACTCCGGCCAGGTTTGCCTACTGTTTTCCCTATTTTGTTTTGTATTCACGGTTTTACTTGCGTATCCAGCCCACTGACTCTTGCCCACTTTGTTATCTAAATGCTGCTAACGGTTTAGTTGTCTCACTTGGCCCGGAGAGTGTTTCCCTGCCCTCAGCTGGTACAGTTGTGCTTGCTGGGGCTCTGGAAAGGCGGTCGGTGGTGTTGATATGTTCTTTCACGGCATTGGCTCTACGGGCTGGCTTGGTGTTTCCCGGGCATAGCCCTTTGGCTTGTCCGGGGACCTCCGGGTCTTCCCTCGGGCTCTGGACATCTATGTCCCTGGAGCTTGGGACTGGCTGGCCTTATCACTGACACCTTCTGTGCGTTTACACAGATATCTGAGCTAAGCCGTGACGACTATCATAGTTAATGCTGCTATAAATGTAGTAATTGGTGCTTCCAACCCTCGCATGCTTACGCGGGAATACCTGTGCCTTTATTCTGTCACCAGTTTGTGTACACCTTGTTCTACATTGATGTTATTTTTCTATGTAATTTTAGATTGTTTATTATACTGAAGCGTACCAATGGTATTAGTCTGACACTCTGCTCTTTAGTGACTAGGCAGTTGAGCATTAGATGCCACGGTCATTGGGTGTGTTACATTTACAGTTATGTTATATATGCCTGCTAGGTTGTCGGGATCACAACTCAGCTGTTCTAACTAGGCTTGTGCAATTCGTTTCGCAACGAATTGAAATTCGTCCGAATTTAGCAACTTTCGGACATTCGGAAGCATTCGAATTTCCGAACAAAGCAATTACGAATAAGACCGAATCCGAAATAAATTATACCGCAAATAGCGAATGCCCGAATGTCTTCGGCATAATTCGTTATGAAAAAGTTACGAATGTACGAATCCATACGAAGCACAATAACACTCACTCTGCTCTGCTCTCTGCTTCTCCCACACCGTGCTGAACTCCCTCTCAAAATGGTGTACAGGGGCGGAGGTTATAGCCGCATGTAAAAAACGAAAGTAAAATACGAGATTTCGAATCCATTCGAAGCACAATAACACTCTGCTCTGCTCTCTGCTTCTCCCTCACCGTGCTGAACCCTCTCAAAATGGTGTACAGGGGCGGAGCCTATAGCCGCATGTTAAAAACGAAAGTAAAATACGAGATTTCGAATCGTTACAAATAACCGCAATGTATTTAGAAAAGTACAAATCCATTCGAAGCACATTAGGCATAATAGGCAGCGTCGTTCTGAGAGAGACACGGAAAATTACGAATCAACGAACCCAAAAAAAGTTACGAAAGTAGGAGTTGTGTCCAGAATCAACGAAAAACAACGTACTCTACCGAAAGTACGAACCCAAAAAAAGTTACGAAAGTAGGAGTTGTGTCCAGAATCAGCGAAAAACAACGTACTCTACCGAAAGTACGAACCCAAAAAAAGTTACGAAAGTAGGAGTTGTGTCCAGAATCAACGAAAAACAACGTACTCTACCGAAAGTACGAATTATAAAGCAACAAAAAATTAAACGAAAAATGTCGCTTGCAAAAATACGAATGAGTCCGAACACGAAAAATCCCGTCTAGCAAAATTACGAATGATTACGAATCAACAGGACCGGAAAGAAACGAACCGAAACGGAACGAATTTTTCCGTTGTGCACAAGTCTAGTTCTAACCCCGTTCTCTCCCCCTAAATAGGATTGTCACAGTTCGTGCCTACTACGTGATATTTCACGAAGTGTTACGTTTTTGCGCATACTTTAGTATTTTTGAGCCACCTTCCCCAGGTGCTCTCTATGTTCAATCTCTTCCCCGCCTCGCTCTACCTTCTCTCTTCCTCCCCTGTTGTGTTTCCCCTTTTTTTCCCCGCTTTTCTTTTTTTCTTCTTCTCTCTCTCCTTCCCCCCTCCCCCCCCCCCATCACTCCATCATGGCCCACACAGTGACCTCTCACCCTAGGCTACAATTCTGTTCCTACAATGTCAATGGGCTCAATATTGCCTCCAAAAGAGGACAAATCCTGTATCAAATGCACAAACGCCAAGTCAATGTGCTTCTTCTCCAAGAGACACATTTTCACTCTGCCTCCACCCCTTCCTGTTCCAACAGATACTTCAACAGGTGGTTCCACAGCACTAGCCCAACCCAGAAAGCCAAGGGAGTGTCTGTGGCCTTCCATAAGACGCTCCCTATAGAGGTGCTTGACCATCTCTCGGACCCCCAGGGGAGGTATGTTTTTGTGAAATTCGTGTTATGGGGTACCAAATTTATGGTAGCTAACATTTACCTTCCTAATGTTAATCAAGTATCGGCCACGTTACAATACTTGAGGATTCTGTCAGGATTCAGGGAGGGTAAGCTCGTATTGGGGGGAGATTTTAACACCCCTCTTGAACCACTTTTAGATTCCTCCACCTCGCGATCGTGTATCTCCTTCCCCAAACTGAGGGCTCTGAAACGGGCATTCTACGGGCATTCTACGATCTGCGTCTAGTGGACGTTTGGAGGGTGCTGCACCCCACGGCCCGTAACTATACCCACTTCTCCCATGTTCATCACACCTATAGTCGCATAGACTACCTAATGAGTGACCATAGCTGTCTGGACTGGTCCCCGAAATGCACCATAGACCCAATGGTCTGGTCTGACCATTCTCCTATACACATGACATTCTCGCTCCCTTCCACTCCGATTAGGGAATGGTCATGGCGCTTGAACGAGAACTTTATGAAGCCTCTGCACGCACATATGCAGATAAGCTCACTTTCCATCAATATAAGTTTCTAGATAAATGTGGTAGGCCACTGGCTTGCTCCCTGCACCCAAAAGCAACCTCCGCCTTTGTGCCCCATATTCGGGGGGCACAGGGAGAAATGGTCTCCTCACCCACTAAGATGGCGGAGGAATTCAGGGACTTCTATCAGTCCCTGTACAATATCCCTAAGACTCAAGGGACAAGTTCCCCTTCTTCCGGGGTGGAAGACCAGATGTCATATGTCTCGGAAACCGCGCTCCCTACATTAGACGATGACGTCATCGCTGATCTGGAAACCTCAATTACAGAACACGAAGTTGCCAAAGCCATAGCGGGTACGCCGAGTGGAAAGAGCCCGGGCCCAGACGGCTTCACTCCTAAGTTCTACAAACTTTTTGCCGCCCTCCTCACGCCCTTTCTAACTAAGGTGTTCAACTCTTTGTTGGAGGGTTCACTGTTCCCTCCACAAACACTTGAGGCCCACATATCCCTCATCCCAAAGCCAGGCAAAGACCCTACTCTTTGTGCAAGCTATAGGCCGATCTCTTTGATTGGGGTTGATTTGAAAGTCTTTGCTAAAATCCTAGCCAATAGATTACAACCATTGTTGCCTGGGATAATACACTTAGACCAGGTCGGCTTTGTGAGTGGCCGTGAGGCTAGGGACAATACCCTGAAGACCCTTCTTTTAACCAACTATGCCCGGTCCCACGATATCCCACTATGCCTCTTAACAGTCGATGCCGAGAAGGCATTCGACCGAGTAGACTGGCAGTTCCTTCGACTATCCCTGCAACAAATAGGCGTGGGAACCAATATGATGGCGAGAATAATGTCCCTTTACTCCTCTCCATATGCTAGGATTAGACTAAATGGCTCGCTATCTCCAGCCTTCTCTGTATCTAACGGGACGCGACAGGGATGCCCACTGTCCCCCCTCCTCTATGTTCTCACTATGCAACATCTAGCTATTGCTCTACGTAACAATCCCTCTATCCAAGGCATAACAGTCGGGCCCACACATACTAAACTCGCCCTCTTTGCAGATGATCTGCTCCTGTTCGTGACACACCCTCACACATCCTTGCCCTCGGTATTGCAGGAGTTTCGGAAATTTGGAGAAGTTAGCAACTTCAAGGTCAACTACAATAAATCGGAAATCCTCAACATATCTCTGCCTACGTCGGCCCTACGAAGACTATCGTCTTCTATCCCCTTCAAAACTGGTTCCCCCTCCATAAGGTATCTCGGAATTCAAATACCGGCGGATGCTTCCCAACTTTTTTCCTTGAACTTTGCCCCCCTACTTCTTAGGACCCAGGCAGATTTAATCAATTATGCGTCCAAACAGCTCTCATGGCTAGGTAGAGTGAATGCCCTGAAAATGGATGTTCTCCCTAGGTTCCTGTATTTGTTTCAGACCATCCCTATTCACATACCTAATTCGTACTTCAAGAAAATACGCCAGCTGTTTTCCAAATTTATTTGGAATGCGGCCCGTCCCAGGATACGGTATGAAACACTTTCTCTTCCAAAGGCTCGGGGGGGGGGGGGGCTGGAGCCCCAGATGCCTCCCTATACCATAAAGCAGCGGTGCTCACCCGTATACTAGATTGGTTCCACCATTCTTCAACCAAGCTTTGGGTTCAATTGGAAAGCCACATGAACCCAATTGAACTCTCCGCTCTCCCATGGACCTTACTCACGGTACGGCAGGGTTCGGGCCCTCTTAATGACCTTACCCATCAAACGATCCAGATTTGGGATCGCATTCTGTCCAGAAGGGGCTTATCAAACCGCATGGGGCCTATGACTCCCTTCTTTGGGACCCCGGCCTTTCCGCCAGCTATGTCTGTAGCAAGATTCGGACCATGGCGAAGAGAGGATCATAGGCGACTTGCCCAGGTCCTTCGTGCAGACCCCACTTTGAGGTCAGATACCTCTACCGGTCCGACCTCCCGTCACCCCATGCAGTGGCTTCGGAGGCAACAGACTACCTCCTACATCCGGACTTTCCCATCTATTACAGACATTCTTGCTGAACCGACGGGATTTGAGGAATTGCTCATGCAGGTGGAACCTCCAACACATGTTGTATCTCAACTTTACTCCCTTCTGCTCGATATTTACTCCCCTGACCTCCCACCGTATACGGTGGCCTGGGAGACAGACCTACGTCACACTATCTCCCCTATTGACTGGCAAAAATGTTTTACCCTGACGCACAAATTGTCCATAGCCACTAAGACCCAGGAGAAGGGGTTTAAACTGTTAACAAGATGGTACAAATGTCCATCATCTCTTCACCACTTCAATCTGGAGGTGTCAGATACCTGCTGGCGGTGCCTCAGCTCCCGGGGAACCATGCTCCACATCTGGTGGGAGTGCCCTCCTGTGCGGAGGTACTGGCAGCAGATTTTCACACTTTACTGCAAATTGATTGCGACCTCTATCCACCCTTCACCTGAGGTGGCTCTCTTGTCTATTCTCCCTGGGTCATTTAAATCCATCAGAAATTATGTATTGCGACACTTTCTGGCGGCGGTCAGGGTAGTGATTCCCCGTCATTGGAGAACGGCAACCATGCCTTCCCTGGGGGATTGGGCTGTTGAGGTGGACCGCATTAGGGACCTTGAACGCCTGTTGGCGGAGGAAAATGACAAAAGTGAACAGTTCTCTCTCACATGGACTTCGTGGTCCGTGTTTCGGTACTCCTCGGAGTTTATCTCTTGGGCGGAGTGTGCCCTGGACGAGACCACCCTCGGACCTTGATGGAGTGATTCTGATTCCTGTCCCCTATCTGTGTACCCCTACTATCTGCCCCTGACTCTGACTCTTTCTCTTTTCTCTACACCTAAATACACCTCTAAGAACCCAGTACCTGCCAATAACCCATTGAGTGACCCTACTTCATATTCTCCAAATAGATTTGTGTATACTCTCATCTGATGTGTTACATACGGGGGACCTATGATCCCCTTCACAGGAATACAGATAAGGGTTGCCTTACCTCATTCTTTTTCTACAGAGACTGATATCACAAACAATCTCACGGGGGCCCTCTTACACAGGTGCCCAACCCTTTTTTGTGTAACTTAGCCCTGCTCTGTTCTGACACACATGATGCCTGTTGATGGTGTATCCTATCACTGTTTGTAATTTTTAAGACAAAGTATGTCTTTTTCTGTCGTTTCCTTGCATAAACAAATAAAATAAGATTAAATTAAAAGGGATGCCCAGTGCTGCAGGATCAACAGACTGCTCTGAGCTCCAAGATGTTGATGGAGATCTTGGTTTCTCCCAGTGACCATATTCCTTGAACTGTCAGGAACACTCCTCTCCAGCCTGGGAGACTTATGTCTGTTGTGATAACCTTTCAGTTATAGGGAAGGAAGGACTTCCCCACTGTTAGGGCTTGAATGGTGATTCATCAAGACAGTGAATTTCCTGCTTGGCTAGACAGGAGCATGGGCAAATCAAGAAAAGGTGCCTGCTTTTTGAGTGTTTACAGGAATGGAGAGATCTTGAATGGAGGTGGGCAAATGGCATTGCCTCAAAGAAGGCTACCGTTAGGCCTAGAAACCTCATGGAGAATCTCATTGTGTGAGGTCTCTTCGGTCTTATGTTCCCTTAGGTCTCAAATACTTATATATCTCATATATCTCACATGAGAGAGAATTTTATTTTCTGGGAGAGAGATTTTGGTTGAGATGTGTCCAGGACCAGACCCAAGTATTCCAGGCAAAGGGAATTTGTCTGGGTTGGCGGGGCTATCAATTACAACAAAGACCTGGAGCATTTGAATGGTCTTATGGACATTTTTGATTGCTGGAAAGGAGTACTTCTGATGAAGGTCATCTACTTGGATGGCATGTGTTCTTAGAAGGGCAAGAAGAGGTGCTAAAGCCTTTGAAAACACTCTGGGAGCAGAGTAAACTGAAAGTGCTTGTCTGCCACCCGGAAGCACAGAAGGCATTAAAGTAGTAATAAACTCTGTTAAAAAAAAAAAAGTTTCCACCTGCAAGGAAAGACATCTTAAAACAAAGCCATCCAGTGGCGTTTTGTCACTGCTGCAGCAGCTTCCATCTTCACCCAGTCTTCCTTAGGGGTTCGGGGACTCCGGGCTTCTGATTGGCCGAGCTGCGATGATGTCACTCCCGCGCGTGCTCACCCAAGTCTCAGCTACGGCACACAGCTCTAAAGGAACGGTACAGGTATGCCTTTCCTTCAAAACGCATGCGCTGGTGACGTCACCGGCTGCAGCTTGCAATAATATCTTCTAAACTGTGTACGTTTAGCAGATATTCATTTTACCTACAGGTAATTTTTGGTTGATTTGATAGCAGAAAATGGTAGGAAGGGTTAGAGTTTTAAACTGTAATTGGTACCTTTTTGAAACCACAGATTGAACCCACAAGTGTGGGATGTCTGCGACCCAGAGAGAGGCAAACTGTGAAGGTCCTTCATTGTTAAGAGGACTTTGATTATGGCTTGATAGACTTAGTGGGCCAAGGCTTGCACTAAAAGGAAGGGCTGAACTTAAGTTTTGAAGTTAAAGCCTAGTTAGAGCGGACAGGTGCTTTGCATTTAGAGGGGTTTGTATCTGCTGGTTATAAAGGCTGACACCTATGCAGTAAATTCCCATTGACTTCTGAAAAACTGTCTCTTCAGCACCTCCAACCCTTGTATACCAAATTTCCTATTTAAAAATGACTGAATTTCCTTAATAACCCAAATATTATTAATAGCATACAATTGCATATCTGCACTCACAGCCTAATTTAATGTAATTCTTCCTGAGTTACAACTACCTGTAACTTATGCATAGTTAATGGTGAATACAGGACTGTAATAATCTGTGTCTTCTTATATCTGCCTGGAGTTCACCTTTAACATTTATTCGGCTGCAAACCAATTAATTTCCACTCCTACCATTGAGAACACTTGACTGCAATCGCATACTTTTGTACAAATTTTCCTGTATTTTTGAAGTTGGCAGCCAAAAAATTTAATTCCATGAAATCTTTTTCATTACAATTTAGATTCTATAGGCATACTTTTGAAAACAGTAGACCATAATTGTTCTCTCGTGTGGGTCTTTCTTCTTTTTCTAAAGGTTTGTTGGACATAAGATAAGGCAAGGAGAACACTTAGATAATTCCTTAGTAAATGTTGCTTTACTTTGTAAACAGTGTTCACATAGGATCCCACAGCCTGATCAAAGTGTCTGAACAAATCTGCTGAATGTGGCATTTCAACTTGATCAGATGGAAAATAAGTTTTATTCTCTCATCCGTATTTTAGGATAGAGCATTCTTTTTAGCTGGATTTAATTGGAAAAAAATAACTTGGATTTTACAATACTGATACATTTGTAATTAAATAAATACCATTGGTGTTTAGTTTAAAGTAACGCTACGGTTATAGTACACATGTTCATTTGATAACATTACAACTGTAAAAGAAATACAAACAATACTTAACAATCCAATATAAACTTACTTGAAGAATCTGCTTTTATGCTGTAAGTCCTGTTTGCTGACCATCTGCTACCTGCTTCCCCGACTTCCTGGATTCCCTGCATGCTTTGCGGATTCTGCATTTCCTACAGACTATACAGTAAAACCTTGGATTGCGAGCATTATTCGTTCCGGAAACATGCTTGTAATCCAAAGCACTTGTATATCAAAGCAAATTCTCCCATAAGAAATAATTGAAACTCAAATAATTTGTTCCACAACCATTTATTCATAGGTCCTTCAGTTTTTAGTCCATATAAAAAGATAATAGCAATGTGATTGATGGTTGTGTATTGATTGAGGTTGTGTAACCATAAAATGTCCATCCACAAATGGAAGCCTCCACAAGGGGATTAGAAGCAAAATCCAGCAGGAGCTACAGAGTATAAAAGAGAAGAGAGGCGCCTCTAAGTGTATCAATATGGTTGCATTTAATGAAGGTAAAACATTTAGCAACTTACATGGTTGATGGCTAAAAGAGGCACATCTAAGTATGCAGACACCTGGGGTAACACTGTCCACATAGACCAACCCCCGCACTGCCGGCTCTCACCGCTGTTAGTCTGCAATCGTGATCGGAAAGACTACCCTGCAGTAGAGCGATCTGAAAGCGAGGCTTGAACCGCTCGTGGAGCGCAAAGATTGGAAGGGACAACGTCGATGGCGGTGCTGAGGACGGTCTATTTTGACAGCTTTACCCCGGATGCCTGCATACTTAGATGTGCCTCTTTTAATTATCAACCGATTGAGTTGCTAAATGTTGTACCTTCATTAAATGTAACCATATTGCTACACTTAGAGGCAGTGGCGTCTCCAGCTTTCATATTTAGGGGGGGCACATGGGGGGACAGGGACAAAAGTAGGGGGGGCCAACTATAAAATGCAAATATATATATATATATATATCCTCGGGCCCTTTACTATGGTCCCACAACGGGCCCTTTCACATGTTCTGTAGTGAGCTCCCTTCCTACTATACTGGGGCCCCACCAGGGTGGCAGAAAACAAGAGATATATGTCACCAGCACACCAAGAAAATATAAGGGTCCAGAGCAGTGGGAGAACTATCAGGGTTGCAAAGGTTGTCTTGCCACCGGGCCCTGGTGTTCTGCCACTGTGGGGTTCCCCAGCTGTCCTGTCCCTGTTATTGACAGCGCTGGTCTGGCATCTGTCTCCTTGGCACCGGCGGCAGTCTATTAGGACTTTGTGCTGGTGACATTATGGGTGCATGCAGGGGAAGGCTGGCACTATTGGTTATAGAGAGCCGAGCCCCCAGCTGGTCACCTAGCAGCAGTAATGCTGTATAACCTTCTCTGTTGACATGCTGATCGGGATGTGATCCTAGTGATGCTCCCAGTCAGATCTAATAAACACAGTATTTATTAGCATCAAGAGTACAACCACATATATATATATATATATATATAAACTGTATGTTCAGCGGCCATGTGGGCTCTATGCCTGTAAAGTGTGGGCTTTGATCAATAAAATCACTGATATTTAACACTAGGATTTGACTAGGAGCATCACCTGGATTGCATCCCGATCAGCATGTCAGAGAAGGCGCCACTGCTGCTAAGCAACCTGCAGGGAGCTCAACTGTCTACAACCAATAGAGATGGGCTCGGGTGTGTTTAAAATCCCACATGCCCGATCTCCCACAAGGAAGCCGACACTCCACAGTGCTAATCACAGACAGTGAGACATTTCCTGATCTGTGGAGCTGCGGAGCGGGAAATGTCTCATTGCCTGTGATTAGCGCTGTGCAGTGTGGGCTTTCTGGCAGGCTCTGGCATGTGGAATTTTGAACATGCCCAGCCCATCTCTAACAACAAATTGAGCTGGCCCTCCTGTACATCAGCCCCATAAAGTAACCAGCACTGGGTTCCAATGTGCTGCCGCCGCTGCCATGGAGACAGAGACCAGCGCTGTGAATAGCCGGGACAGGACAGCAACTCTGGTTGTTCCAGCACTGGTCCACACTGGGAACATTCCCCCATCCACCTATAATGTGTAGATGGGGGAATTGGATAATTTCCTTTTTTTTTCATTCAACCTAATAGTTGAATGAAAAAAAGTGATCAATGTATGGGCTGCCTAAGAGCTAAGACCAGCCATAGACAGTTTAAATCTCAGCTGGTTCAGCAGGAACTGGCTGAGATTTGAACCATTAATGAGCAGATTCTCTTATGATTATCACTAGTGGTTGCTATAGTCACTAGTGATAATCACTGTTTGTCGGGGGAATACAATTGCTGGGCAGGAGGGATATTCCCCTGTCAGCACTGTCTGTGTTGATGGGGGAATCATGCAAGTTTCTTTCCTGCAATCTGTGGATGCGTATATTCCCTGCCTAACTGAAAGCGAAAGTAAATTGTGAATGTCTTGAAAGAACAGGAGAGGGGGGGGAGACAGATGGGGGAGAGAAGGGATGGAGATAATGCAGTTCAGTGATTACAGTGTACTGCAGTCTGCAGTGCACACACTTACCCATGGTCTACGCTAGAATCTCAGGCATCATTCACACACAGCCTGGAATGCTGCTGATTTTCATATTTCCCGCCCACACATCCCCTCTCTTCAGATACAGCACGCTGGGACAGTGTGGGCGGGACTGGAAGGAGGAGGAGGAGCTGTATTCCTCCCTGCTCGTATGTGAGGAGAGTGAGGGGGGGGTGGCTGGACTCGCTGGGCTGTGAAAGAGTGTCATAGACTGACACTCGGCTCAGCTTGCAGTCACCACTCTCGGAATTTATAGGCTGGTTCTCCTGTCCTAAGGACGGGAGAAATCAGTCTGTTTTTTCAGTAACTGAGATGAAGGCTTGGGCCCCCCCCCCCCCCCCCTCCCACAGTGCTTGTGGAGTCCTCCCTGCAACTCGCTCTTCTCCATGCCAATGAGGATGCAGGGAAAGGAGCAGATTGAGTGGCTGTGGTTGTGTGAGCGCTCGCATTATGCAGTGTCAGCGAGCAGAGGGAGGGGGAGGAATCCCCCACAGGAGCTGACTGGGGACGCTCTCCCTCTCAGGAAAGACTATGTTACCCCAGCAGAAGCCCAAACGAAAAAAAAAATATATATATATATTTTTTTGGGGGGGCACATGGTGGGGCACAGCATAATGTTGGGGGGGCCAGGGCCCCCTCTGGTCCCCCCTAGGGACGCCATTGCTTAGAGGTGCCTCTCTTCTATTTTATACTCAGCTGTGACATGACGCTACTCGTATAACAAGACGTCTCTTGTATATCAAGTCAAAATTAATTAAAAAAAATTTGCTTGTCTTGCAAAATGCTCTCAAACCAAGGTACTCTTAAACCAAGGTTTTACTGTATATCCAATGGTACCTTGTTGCCTGCAAATAGTGATTCCTGTACTGACCCCACCTCCTAAAACTCCTCCTCTCAGCACCTCTATAATTCAGAAGGCAGGCTCTGTGAAATGTGTGACACAGCAGTGCCTACTCCCTGGGCATAGTGAATACATGTCACAGAATTCAAGGACATAATTGTGCAGGGATCTTCACAAAGTACATTTACAGGCTTCAATTTAGTTCAAATACCTAGGAGTAGGATAGAAATAATTGAAATACAATGTGGAAATGAGAATATGATTTAAATATAGGCATGGCTATGCTTTAAATTCATTATATGCAAACTGCAGTGAGGGTTGGAACAACTTGTGACTAAGCTGTTGTGAGTTGTTGAGATTGCAGGAAGCAAGCATACCGGGCTAATGTGTTGTAAACAACCACAAACAGTGGCAAATTTTACATAAGTGTATGGCTCCTAACTTAAGTTCTTAAAAACAGCCATACTGCTTTAGCGGCTAATGACAGAAAAACAATGTTTGCACTGACTCAGCAGTTTTCAATCTTTTGTGCAGAGTTTGCAGCAAGATATTGGTTAGAACACTGGCTACTTGGGACATTTCTTTTTTTTTATATTGGCTATTAAAGCGGAGGTTCTGCGGTGCATTTTTTTTTTTTTTTTAGAATCATTGTAATGCAAATCATTAGCAGTGTATGTACTCACGTCCGCGGCTCTTTAAAACAGTCCATGTCACTTTTCCGTCTAAAAAACAGTTTATAAAACTCTTCCTTATTTTCCCATTTTACTTGTGGGCATCTTGAAGCCCACAAGCATATTCTTCCGGGTAGAGAACAATTCCTCTCTCCCGGCATTCAGCGCTGATCTCGCGCACGCGCAGTGTTGACGGCGAGCAGCGCCGTCAACACTTGCAGGTTGCCATGACAACCTGCATAAACATTTAAAGTTCACACCCACTACACGCCCAGATGTGATGCAAGGGAAAGAAAAATAAACAGCATGAACGGATAACAACACTCTTGAGACACAGCTGTGCAGGTAATGTTTATTCCTCCCTATCTGGCTAAGCAATTATAAAATAGTATTATTTAATTCAGAGCATATATATAGATATTAAAAAAAGCAATGTATTTTTGTGAGTATATTTGTGTATGTGAATATATATATATACACATATATATATATATATATACACATACATATATAAACATGTGTTAATTTATTATGTGTGTGTGTAAGAGTATATATTTATATATAACAAAAAGATTGTCACATAAATTATTATTTTTTTTAAAGTATATTTGTATACATATATATATATATATATATATATATATATATATATATTTCACGTATATAAAACTTTGATTAAATTATGTATGTGTGTATATGTATATATATATATATATAATTATTTATATATATATAATGATATTAAATTATATATATATATTTAATTAGATATGTGTGTTTGTGTATATATATATATATATATATTTGGGCACTGTTTAGCAGTCAGCTTTTCTCTGCTACTTGACAGTGAAAAAGGTTGACTTTTTAATAATATAGCTTTGCTTAAGCAACATGAGTTTAGACATATTTTGTCCCATCAAAAATGGTCTATATTGCAGTAAATGAAAGTAAAACTATAGTCAAAACTTTTTTTTTTTTTTTCATTTTGGATAGAGTAAGGGAAAGTTATAACCCCTGTCAAATTTTATTTTGCCATCTGTGTCCCATTGGGGAGATTTCCCTTCACTTCCTGTCCCATAGCCAAACAGGAAGTGAGATGAAATCCCTGCAAATTAAGGGAATTCCTTGGGGACCCTCAGCTCGTCAGAACTATTTTCCCTATTGGAACATTTCATCTCTATTACTTGTCTGGGGACAGCCCAAAATTTGGGATTTTGTTTTACTTTCACTTTGAGGCTTCATGCCCACGGACGTTTTTACAGCTGCATTTTTTACAGCTTAAAAACGCCTGTCCATGTTATTGTAAATTTTATTTATTTTTATTTATTTTTGAGAAAAAAAAAAAAAAAACATCGGAGCTAAAAAACGCGACCGCGCGTTTTTGCGCGTTTTTTGACGCTTCGCATTTTTTTCTGCCTAACACTGATGCTGAGGAACGCACTGGTCCTGGTTTTTTTTTACAGCTTAAAAACGTCTGTGCTATTTGCAGCTCAAAAACGTGTAGGTGGGCATGAAGCTATATAGACTAACATGGACAGGCGTTTTTAAGCTGTAAAAAACGCTCAAAAATGCGGCTGTAAAAACGTCCGTGGGCATGAGGCCTCAGTGATAATGGTAAATAGAGAGGTTAATTTACCTAATCGAGGCACAGACAGCAATAAAAACCTAAAAGGTGTTCTAATCCTTCCCCACACTTTCCAATATGGGCAAAAAAGATTTGCCTTTAGTTATACTTTAACTTTTTATTTTAAAGTTGAATTTGCAGATATTGATATGCCTAACAATTGACATATGTATGTGCTAAAAATATACATAGATTTTTCATAAACAGCCAGCATAAGGGCTCTTTCACACGGGATCGCTCCGTTGATCCACACTGTGCAGGGACCGCCCTGTCAGAGCGCCGCTCTCCCCTATGGGGGATCGGATGACGACGGACCGTAGAGTCCGTTGTCATCCGCTCCGCTGACGGATGGAAAAATAGGGTTTTCCTCCGTCACACTTTGGCGGAGCGGAGCGGGTCGGATGTCAGCAGACATGTCACCGCTGACATCCGTGGCTCCATAGGGCTACACGGAGCATCCGTTCAGGTCCGCCTAAAAAACTGACAAGCGGACCTGAATGGACTGTCCGTGTGAAAGGGGCCTAAGTGACCAATTCTGCTACCCACTGTCAAATCGCAGTAACACCTGATACATTCCACTAAGTTTAATTATGTCTAAGGAACCAGCAGGGGTGTCTTGATCAACAGATTGGCTGACCTCCAGGTAGATATAAAAAATATTGAGGTATTTAATAAAACGTTTGTTTCTTCCCACCCAAAACAGCAGCCTATTGCCCCCCCCCCCCGCCCAGTGCTATGTGGTTCCTTGCCCCAATCCCTATGTCACTACAAGACTCATCAATGACATACAGGTTGGTGGGAGGAATGACACCACATGGCAGGGGATGAGGCTATTTGATACTCCGGGAAGTGTGATGTTAAAGCGGAGGTCTGCCGAAAATAAATAAAAATAAAAGTCAGCAGCTACAAATATTGCACCTGCTGACTTTTAATATCAGGACACTTACCTGCCCAGGGCGCCCGCGATGTCAGCACCCGAAGCCGATCTGTCCCTCGGCTCTCGGGTGGAGGCGCCACCATCTTGGGTAAGGGAATCAGGAAGTGAACTTCCTGGTTCCCTACTGCTCATGCGCGTGTCGCGCTGTGCTATCTCACTGGTCCCTGCTGTCTTCTGGGACCTGTGTGTCTCCCAGAAGACAGCGGGGGGGGCTGGAGAAGGGGCCGGACATGGCATAGATCGCAGCGGATTCTGCGGCGATCTATGCCCGGAAGTGGGAGCAAATACCTGGATTACCTGAATTACACAGATATCTGCTCTCCTCTCCCCCCTGAAAGGTGCCAAATGTGACACCGGAGGGGGGGTCCGAAAAGCGGAAGTTCCATTTTTGGGTGGAACACCGCTTTAAAGATTTAGACTTTGCAGTACTAAAAGGCAAAGTACCGTATATACTCGAGTATAAGCTGACTCGAGTATAAGCCGAGGTACCTACTTTTACCCAAAAAACTGGGAAAATTTATTGACTTGAGTATAAGCCGAGGGGGGGGGGGATGTGCCCATTGCCCAACCTTACTGTGCCCATTGGCATCTCACTCTGCCACCTCACTGTGCCCATTGTCGTCTCACTGTGCCCCCTTACTGTGCCCATTGCCATCTCACTGCCCACTGTCACCTCACTGTGCCCCCTTACTGTGTCGATTCCGCCTCCCTGTGCCCGAGTCAGTACCTCAAAATCTTGTAATTCCGCGGCGGCGTCCATTGTTCAAATCTCGCGCCGTTCTCCCTGTCCCTTCCGTGATGGGCGTTTCCAGCAAACACTGTGTTGAGTGTTTGCGCCTATCACGGAGGTCCTCTCATTCGCCGACTCCGTTTCCCAGCAGGCACTGTGTTCAGTGCTCGGCCAATCACGGACATCGGACAAGAGGACCTCCGTGATAGGCGCAAACACTCATCACAGTGTTTTCTGGAAACGCCTATCGCCGAAGGGACAGGGAGAACGGCGTGAGATTTGAACAATAGACGCCGGCCGCGGAATTTCACGATTTTGAGGTACTGACTCGAGTATAAGCCGAGGGGTATACTTTCAGCCCTAAAAAAAGGGCTGAAAAACTCGGCTTATACTCGATTATATACGGTAGTTCAGACTGGCTGCCTGCTCCAGGGACCCATTTTTTTAATTTTGTGTGGGTAGTAACAAAGTCCCTTTGAGGCTGCGCTCACACTAGTGCGAATTGGATGTGTGTTTCACCGCATCCAATTTGCATGAGATTGTTACCGGCTCTCAATGGAGCCGGTTCAAACACCTTTGTGGCGGCGGCAGAGCGAATTGCACAGGGGTTCTGTGCATCTTTGGCTCAGTTTCAAGTCCGAATTCAGGCAAAAATTTCAGGCCTGAGTCATCCCTGAATCAGACAACAGGGACGCACCGGACCCCTGCTGTGAGCCGCATCGGTATTAGCCTAAATGTTGTTTTAAATGTAAATTTGACTTGGCGTCGCCTTCTTGTAATTCTCTTTACAACAGAACTTAAACTGGGAGATAAAGGCAGCACCAGGACCCAATCAGGTGAGGTGTATGCAAACATGCTGATAGGGAAAGAAACTGGATGAGCTTATCAGTCTGTTGTTGCTCCTTCCCTGTCTAATCACAGGCAGGGGGCAGAAAACTGAGTTGGATTTATTGCTGGAGTGATGTAAAAAAAGGTCAGTTTATCATTCTGTCTCTGCTGTCATACGCTGTGTATAGATAGCCCAAAACTTGACTGTTCAACCCACAAGAGCCTGCAAGCTTCACTTGATTCCCTCATCCACACAAACATTGAGGATTAAAGAAACTCTATTGTATTCAGACAGCCAATGCAACGCCTGCTGCCTGAATACACTTGTGTTGTCAAGCAGTGACTGCATCCCGCAGGTATTAAACCCAAAACCCAAAATGTAATATATTGCAGCTTCCCAATCCCTAAATATGGTGGATGCATTCGTTTTCTTGTTTTAGGCTTTTTCCCCTCTGTTTTCACTTGGTGATCTGGCCAGTAACACACTTCCTGTATTAGAGTGCCCCCATTCCAGATGAAGGAGCACAGGGGGTCTCAGTCTGGGGGGAAGGTAATGTTACATGTACTAGCAAATTTAAATACTGTATTTATTGGCATATAACATTCACTTTTTTACCCTGAAAATAGAGGGTTAACTCTGCCTGCGTGTTATATGCAGGGGGCTGTGGAAAGTTTTTTTCCTGAAACTTCCCTCTTAAAGTTAGGGTGCGTGTTATATGCCTGTGCGTGTTATACGCCGATAAATACAATATTTTCATTTATATTGACTTCAATGGGAAAACTCGCTTTGATATGCGAGTACTTTGGATTACGAGCATACTCCTGGAACGGATTATGCTCTTAATCCGAGGTTCAACTGTATCTGCTTTTTTTTTAAGTGTTACTAAACTAGGGGAAGAGGGGGGTATCTACTCCCCAGAGTTCATATATAAGTGTCTAAATTGCCCTCATTGGAGACATAAAATTATCCAATGACTTATTCCCTTATTCTCAAAAATTAATACGAAAATAAGTCCTAATAACTGCCTATACACCCAATCATGTAGCTGCTGACTTTAAAAAAAAAAGAAATCGCGGGTGGAGCTCCGCTTTAATGAAAAGTTAGAGAGAGGAGGGAAAATTAAACAGAGGGGCGTGGCAATGCTACTTGTACTGTTAAAACAACCTATTAAAAAATATTATAGCGTGTTACCTTAACTCCTAAAGCTGAAAAAATCAGCCAAAATACAGGCAGCTGTGCTGTGCAGTATTACTGTTAGAATCAACTTTTATTATTGCTGGTGCCTGCACACTGAAAGGGAAATTATAATAACTGCCCACATGAGCAAGACTCCTGGCCAGCAATAAAATGCGATGTCATCTGTTATTATTTCCTGTTAAAGTATATATGTCCACAGGGACCAATAGCAACAAAAGAACTGATTAAATTCTAAACAGAGGGCATGAACTTCTCTCTGAAAACAACATGGCTTCTGTTTCAAAGGACCATGTTTCCCCATGTTAAAAAAATACTACCAGGTGGTGCACTGGGCTAATGATGGACAAAATCTGTAATAGATTACATCCATACCAATATTCTTCACTACATACAGTCTATAAAGACATACTACAAGTCTAGCTTAAGGTAAAAAAAATATCATCATAAAATAATTATTATACAAAAAGTACAAAAAAAATTACTGAAATACTACTGCACCTAAAAATACTAAAATAATTTGAGCGGTGTTATATTGCAAGGATTGTAACAAAATTGAGTGCATTTTCTTTTCTGTGGATACTGAGAATATGCCATAGTACTATTCTTGCTGAAAATATTCAAAATTGATGCTAAGGGATTGTCAGCAAGGTGATATAAAAATGTGAATACTATCATTACTGTAAATACAACCTGGCAAATCTGGATATAAGAAATTTGTTTTTCCATTGTTTTGGAATGCTGCACCCTGGGTGCATTATTTGGTATCATTTTGTGTTTTCATGAATCTAGACCAGGGTTTCTCAACTAGGGTTACATGGAACCCTAGGGTTCCTCTAGTGGTTGCCAGGGGTTCCTTGAGATATGAGCAATTTCTGCCTCTCAGATAAGTTCCCACTGCCACCATTGATCTTTTTAGCTATTTATAAGGGGGTAATTCTTCCCAGTGTCCACAAGTGTAAGGAGAATTCTTCCTACTGACCATCACACTAATGTATTATGAGTTGTAGATATAGTCATTTTTAGCAGGGGTTCCCTAAGACCAGAAAGTTATATCAAGGGTTCCTCTATGTTGAAAAGGTTGAGAACAGCTGATCTAGACATTGCCCTATATTGTTCCCTATTGAAGCTTTTAAAAACTGATTGCACATTGTAGAACTGTATACTTTTTCATAACAATTGCTGTTCTTCTATACCCTTTAATAAAAATGTATTTGAAGCGAAATTACAAATGTAGCACTATTCTTTTCTCTCTCTGCGGCTTCTGAGGTATAATGGCACCACCTGTATAGTATTTAGGAGCAGAGACTTCATAATTTGTGTGATCAGGACAGGATCTTTAAAAGCACAGTGCTTCCACTCAATTGGGGCTTGTGAATAGCAAGTGAAATCCCAATTGAGAAATATATCTTCACATAGACAGCAATCCACGCAGCATTGTATTTGAAAGTCCATGTATTGAAGAAATAACATTCAGTGAACCCTCCAACATAAAGTATTTTCCAAACAGGAACATGAAATCATTAACAGTCTCTATATTTGTCTCAGAGAGATGAAGCTGCAGCAGCACACTTACACAGCCTGTTTCCTCTTAGCAGCCATTAGTGGTGCAACGGATCGGTGGTGAGCCATGATCCGAACGGGTCACCCTGTTCGGATCAGATCACCACGCGATCCGCGGAGCGCTCCGGAGCCTCGGCCATAGGAAAGGCCGCGGCTTCGGCCTAGCTCCAGAGCGGAGGCCATCTTGGTACACCTGGCGGCAGCCGCTGTAATGACGTTTCGTCGCAGCCATCTTGCTCCACTCACACTCCTGCAGAGTAATGATAGTAAGAAGGGGCCAAGCGGACATCTTGTTACACCCAACGGAGTTTTAAATTTCACAGTTATTTTCAACACAAAATGGAGTTTATATGCTTAAATACATTATTTGGAAATCCAACAGACTGTTCACATGTTAAATTTTAAAGCAGCAGCAAACCTGCTGACCTTACATGCTTGCTAATGTGACAGAACACCTCTGATTTTCACATTTAACATGGATGTCGCCTTCTGCAGACCACTTCTCCAGAAGCAATCTATTACAGAGGTTAGCTGCAAATGAAATATGGTTAGTAACAAATAGGCATCATGCTAACCAGTCTAGAATTAGCTGCAATCATGTCCATCAGGAGGTTGTACATAGTTCTGTACAGCATAGCAGGGTCTTCCCAAGGTGTCATAAGTAAACTTTGGTGGAGGTCGTCGAACACGATCTTCTCTCCCCAACCCCTCAGGCTTTAGTCCAGATAACTCTGGGACAGCATTAGTGGGAAAACTTGGTGCTCCAACCATGCTGGGAACTGTAGGTTTTGGGCTGTTGATCAAAAACAGGAGTAGCTGGGTTCAGACCTCCCCTCTGAGGAAGGCCCCCATCAGTAATAGGTGAAGGAACCTGTACAGGAGACTCTGGTGGAGGTGTAAACCAGTCAGTGTCATCACTCTGGTCTCCACGGTCTGCGCAAGACACATCATTAGAATCTGTAACAATATCAGATTGTGGCTCCTCATCAGCAGTAGCAACTTGTGGTACTGGAAGCAAGTGATTCCTATGCCAGGCTTTGATCCGACCCTCAGGTCCTCGAATCCTGTAGACTGGAATTCTAGGCAGTTTTTCTATAACTTCAAACAACTAATTTCGCCAGCGATCAGCTAATTTATGTTTGGCTGAAGGTCCCAAATTGCAGAGAAGCACTTTATCACCAGGTTGTAAGTCTTTGTAACAAACTTTGGCATCAAAATGCCTTTTATTGGCAGCATTTATTTTTGCAGTATTTTCCTCAGCCATTTGATAGGCCTCTTTTAAACTCTGTTTAAGTCGTTCCACATACTGGTAGTGATTTATATTTTCCACTCCATCAGTCGACACACACAACTGAATGTCAATAGAGAGACGGGCTTCGCTCCCAAACATGAGAAAATAAGGAGAGAAACCAATTGATTCATGTCTGGTACAATTGTAGGCATGTACCATAGCTCCAACATGTCGGCTCCAGGTTTGCTTAGCACCATTAGGGAGGGTACCCAACAAGGTTCAACAAGGTGCGATTGAAACGTTCAGGGAGAGCATCACCCTCTGGATGATAAGGTGTGGTGCGGCTCTTGTCAATGTTAAGCAATGTTAACAGCTCTTTAATTAGGCGACTTTCAAAGTCCCGCCCCTGGTCAGAGTGAAGTCGGTTTGGCAATCCATAATGAATAAAAAACTTCTCCCACAACATTTTAGCTACAGTTACTGCTTTCTGATCTTTGGTGGGATAGGCTTGAGCATATCGAGTATAGTGATCAGTCACAATCGAAACATTTCCCACACCACTGCTGTCATTGTCAATACACAAAAAGTCCATGCACACTAAATCCATTGGACCAGAACTTTTCAAGTGTTCCATAGGAGCAGCTCGAGTAGGCAAAGTTTTCCTTTGTAGACATCTCACACAATGGCGGCAATAGTCCACAACAGATTCCCTCATTCGCGGCCAAAAGAAACGTTCTTGGATTAGTCCGTAGGTTTTTTCAACTCCTAGATGTCCACGTTGGTCATGCAAACTTCTCAAAACAGATTTTCGGTAGACTTGAGGGAGCACTAGCTGTTTCCTTCCAGGATGATCATGGAACAAATGTACCCTATATAAAAGTCCATCAATTATTTTGAGTTTATCCCATTCTTTAAGATAGTAGGTACTCTGCTCAGGTAGGGTTTTTCTCGTGTAAGTAGGATCTTTGCGGAAAACAGACTCTCTAACATGTCTAATTACTGGATCTCTCTTTTGTAGAAGGATCATATCTTTCTCTTGCAGCTGGATGTTTTCTGGTACCCCTAAAGCGGTGGGGCAGCAATACATATTTGGGATACACTCTCCACCAGCTCCCAAGGAGTCAATAACTTGCAAGTCAGAGAAAACTATATTGTCTCCTTGTACAGCCGCTGTAGCACAGTAGGCAGCCACAGCAGGCTCAGGTACTTCCTTCTATTCACTTTCTTCTAAGTTCCCTGGCAACCCAGGATGCCTAGAGAGAGCATCAGCCCCAATATTTTTGGGCACTGGCTTGTACTTGAGAGTGAATTGGTAATTAGACAAGGCAGCAAGCCACCTATGACCAGTGGCATCCAGCTTAGCTGTAGTCAAAACATAAGTGAGGGGGTTGTTGTCAGTTCTTACCTCAAACTGAGCCCCATACAAGTAATCATGCAGCTTTTCAACAATAGCCCACTTCAGGGCAAGAAATTCCAGTTTCTGAACAGGATAATTTCTTTCTGCTGGGCTTAGACTGCGGCTAATATAAGCAACAGGCCTTAATCCCCCTGGGTACTCCTGATGTAGGACTCCTCCTAATCCATCATAGCTGGCATCTACATGCAAAATTTATGGCTTTTTTGGGTCTGCATAAGCCTACACTGGCGCTTCTGTAAGACGTTTCTTAAGCTGTAGAAAAGCGTCCTCACTAGCAGAAATCCACCTCTCACTGAAAGGAGATTTGCTGGTTGTTTCAATGCCAGGGGTTTCTTTGAGCAAGTCATTAAGAGGCCAAGCAGTCTTGGAATAGCCTCTAATGAAGCGGCGATAATAGCCACAAAACCCCAAGAAGAATCTCAGTTCTTTCAGATTTGTTGGACGGGGCCAGGTTACCACAGCCTCCACTTTAGCAGGATCAGTTGCTACCCCTTCTGCAGATACTATGTGACCCACAAAATTTACTGAAGAGCGAGCAAACTTACATTTGTCCAGGGAGAGTTTCAGACCTTCTTTCCTCAGACGATCTAGCACTTTAAACAGTCTCTGGTCATGCTCCTCCAAAGTGGAGCCAAAAACAATTATGTCATCTAGGTAGACAATACATTGAGTGGGACAAAGGTCTCCCAGTGTCCGATCCATTAGACGCTGGAAGGTTGCAGGTGCACCACTAATGCCCTGAGGCATGCAAGCAAACTGGAGAAACCCCAGGGGGCAGATGAAAGCTGTCTTTTCTTGATCTTCCTCACTCATTGGTACTTGGTAATAACCAGATCTTAAGTCCATTACTGTGTACCATTTTCTGCCTTGCAGGGCATCAAGAGTTTCCTCGATGCGAGGTAGCGTGTATTGATCTGGGACCATTCGCCGATTTAGAGTCCTATAATCAACACATATTTGTACTCCACCATTTTTCTTTCTGACCACCACTATTGGGGATGCATACGGGCTTTTAGACTCAACAATGATGTTTTGATCTTTCATTTTGTGCAAGCACTCTCGACATCATCCAGATCTTTAAGAGGTATGCGCCTGGGTCTTCCTCTAAATGGGGTGCTATCTGTTAGGCGAATACTGTGCTGAATACTTTTAGCACACCCAACATTCATGTCATCAGTTGAGAAAACATCTTCGTATTCCATTAGGTGCTCTCCTAGTGCTTGTTTGTGCTCTGCAGGACTATCAGCATCATTCAGGTGAAAGTCTAATTTGGTTTCTTTCTCCTCGACCTTGGCAGGGTAGGAGCTAATGGTTTCCACTGGGTAACAATAGGCTACCTCTTTCCAGCTGGTATTATAACTGGGTATGTGGTAATGTTCCGAACAGTAACAACATCCATTCTTGGACATTTTAGACGATAGTCTTTCCTTTCTGGTACTATCTCCCAGCCATTCTTTGCAGCCTTTTTTGTATCAGTCTCCAGCAGGAAAAAGCTACCGGTTGCACTTGGTGAAATTTCCACAAAAACCCACATCACTCTCACTCCCCCGGCTGGAAGCTCTATGGGATGCCATGGATTTCCCACACACCCTCCAGGAAGATCAGGAGCAAAGGTTGGCAGATATTTTGAAGCTCTGGAGCAACAGGGAGTGAAGGTAGAGGAGCTCCCTCTTGGGGCTGAAGAAACCGTATAAAGGCAGCCTCAACAGCTTCCACATTGGAACCCACAATCATAGGAGCACACTGGTTACCCCCAGGTGGAGAGCTCACATAAGCAATGACTTTAAGTGGGGGATCCCCATCAGCTATCACACCAGGAATGCAAAGCTCAACTTCTAGACAACCATCCATAAATACAGGATTTTTTCCCACACCATAAACAGGCATAGTGTAAATAGGTTGCAAAGGGAGGTGGTTTAAGTGCTGCTGATAGAAGGGCCTGTATATGATAGTCAGCTGAGAACCAGTATCAAACAGAGCAGTAGTGGGTATATCATTAACAGACAAATTGAAAGTACATCTGCGGCCTAGCCCAGGTAGTTTGATAAACATTTGTTTGCTAGATTTTCCCTGTTTTCTTTTGTACACATGTCCAGCTTTACTGTGAATTTCAGAACTGTCAGCCAGCAGTGGACACTGACGAACTGTGTGGCCTGCTTGTCCACAGCGGAAACATTTAATGTGGAAGAGAGGCTTATCACTGGAGGTTTTATCAGCAGATTGAGCTCTAGGCTGTGGGTGTCTATCCACTTCATTGTTTTTAGCAACAGTCTCATTTTTGTGCTCAACCAAAGAACTCTGTTTAATTTTGCTCTTAGAAGGGGTACTAAAATGGATATCAGATTCCTGTTTCTTTACTTCAGTCATAGTTTCAGTGAAAGCAAAGTTTCTCTCCTTCAAAACAACTCTTAGGACTGGTGACATTGGGTGATGTGGCAGTAGCCCCTTTATTATTTGAGCAGTCCTTCATTTGTCAACATCCGTAGGAGAGATTACCTTTTCAGTGAGCAATCTCCCTAGAAACACTTCTAGCCTTCTCACAAACACAGAAACATCTTCGTCCTCTTTATGCTTTGTCTGTCTAAAATCAGCAAGCATCTGATCAGGGTCACGGTGCAGTCCATAAGCATCTGTCAAAACATCAATATATTCTTGAGCACTGGTACTCATATAAGTGTCCTTGTAAGCTCTAATGATAATGGATGCTGGTGGTCTTAAACTTTCCATGATGCACTGTTTTTTCTTTTCCTCTGAGCAGGTCCATTCCTCTATCACTTGTTGTGCAAAATCTTTCCACACCTCAAAGCTCTCTTCACAAGCGGGGACAGGGAGCACCCCTGAAAAAGCCTTTAATTTGCGATAAGAATCAACATGTGTAGCGGGGTCCTCAATTTAGGGGTAGTGTTTGAGTGGTAGTTATGCTTAAACACCTAAATTGTTAGGTCATTATCAACCATTTTGTCTCCAGGAAGAGTATCGGTGTACCGTTCCCTGTGGCCTGCAGGTGGCGCTGCCATAGTGGGCCAGTGTTGAACCGCTGATACAGTGCTGTGCCTTGTGTGTCCCCTCTCGGCAACCATACAGTGGGAGTGATCGGCCTGCTGTGTATGCTGGGAGAGGATTTAAAAGGGGCAGACGCTGCCTGTAGGGGGGTTGTCGGTCATTGGGAGTCCTACTGTACTCCTAGGGAGTGTGTGTTCCTGTCCGCCCTGGGCACCTTTGGCCCAGGGGCGGTGGTCGGCGAATCAGTCCCAGGCACCTTTAGCCCTGGGGCTGCAACTAAAGGCCTTGGGTCCAGCACCTTCGGCTGGAGCCCATCAAGGATCGAGGAATCTCAGGGTGCCACCTTGTGAGGGGACCAGCATCTTAGATGAGGAGGCCGGGGAAAGACCGTTCCGAGGGACTGGTCAGAAGTCACAATGAAGGAAGGGGCCTGGTAACTCTCTGGAGGGATGTCTTCTCCTTACAAAGAGGCAAAGCTTTGAAAACCAAGTTCACCAGGTCTGTGGCAGAGACCAAGTTCACCAGGTCTGTGGCAGAGACCAAGTGTACCAGTTTGTGCAGAGACCGTGCGGGTAGTTCAAGTACCATTCTGGCTGCTATTCCCTATCTAGGGAGACTATCCAAATGGGCTAAGTATGCTTGAGAAGCCAAGCAGTGAAGTGTATTACATTTGTGCCTGGACCTCTCCCACACCTTATGCTGTCCTGTTCTCTCTCCAACCTTTCCTATCAGAGACTGTCTTTTAAGAGAAAAAAACTCTACGTTGGAGTTACAGCTGGTGTGGACATTGAAGTCATTGGGGGAAATAGAGACTTGTCTTTATTGACTATAGAGATAAGAACCATTCTCTGGAGAATCTGGCTGTGGAGACCCATCACAACACCACTCAACCACTTCACACAGGAGGGTACGGCATATAGAGCTGGGTGTGCCCTTTTCTCCTGCGAGGAGCCAAAGACAAGGAGGAGAGGGTGGTAAGCGCTATACATGTAAATTCTGAGCAATGACTTCACTGACTTTTAGCAGCAGGTGCTCAATATTTGTTTCCTGCTTAGCGGCTGTAGCAGTCAACATTAGAGTTTCTCACTTTACATGCAGGGCTGGTAACTTCCACCTTACTGGAGGTGAGATTACTGGAAATACTACAGCACAACCAAATACTTCAGCCCCCTTTGGATATATGCAAAAGGGCCCTTTAACTGGATTTAAATCCACCTCACTGAGACAGAGACAATGGGTATACAGTTCATAACGCTCATCTTCCTCTCTTTTATCCACAAGAGAGGCAGACTGCAAGGTTTCATTTGCTTGCAATGCCTACTGCAGTCTATGGGTGCTCACAGTGATAGGTACACATGAAATAGCAAATGTCCTTTTATGTGGAAGTCCCTCTTCCAGGGCCAACTGCCTCACAGCTTCTGTTGATAACAGTGACATGGTCGTTCCTTAATGTCCTGATCCAAGATATTTATCTCAGCAGTAGCCTCCAAATGTAGCACTATTCTTTTCTCTCTCTGCGGCTACTGAGGTATAATGGCACCACCTGTATAGTATTTAGGAGCAGAGTCTTCATAATCTGTGTGATCAGGACAGGATCTTTAACAAGCACAGTGCCTCCACTCAATTGGGGCTTGTGAATAGCAAGTGAAATCCCAATTGAGAAATATATCTTCACATAGACAGTAATCCACACAGCATTGTATTTGAAAGTCCATGTATTGAAGAAATAACATTCAGTGAACCCTCCAGCATAAAGTATTTTCCAAACAGGAACATGAAATCATTAATAGTCTCTATATTTGTCTCAGAGAGATGAATGAAGCTGCAGCAGCACACTTACACAGCCTGTTTCCTCTTAGCAGCCATTACTGTTCTCCTCACATGTCTGTCTCCCCACATCTCCCTCTCTCCACCCACTTACCCACAAAGCCATCCTCTGCTCTTCTTGATGACTTCATCCTTGGTGAGAGAGAAAGCATGCAACCATATTGGAAAATGGCAAACAAACACTGCATAACAAGAGTATACACTTGGTAAATGGGCAAAGAAATGATCACATCACTACACAAGCTAGAAATCTTTCCATAAAGGTTCTTTGTTCAGCCACTTCCTGTTAAGGGTTGATAACATTCTATGTCCCACAATTGTGCTCCTGTGTTGTCACCCTGTCACAAGGGCTTCTGATGGAGAATACAAACAGCCATGCTGATAAAGTGCATCTGGAAAGTATTCACGGTTTCCACATTCTGTTATGTTAAAGCCTTATTTCAAAATGGATTAAATTTATTATTTTCCTCAACATTCTACAAACAATACCCCATAATGACAATGTGAAAGGAGTTTGTTGGAAATTTTTGCCAATTTATTAAAACGAAAAAAAAAATCACACGCACATAAGTATTCACAGCCTTTGCTCAATACTTTGTAGAAGCACCTTTGGCACCAATTACAGCCTCAAGACTTTTTGAGTATGATGCTACAAGCTTGGCACACCTACAGTATCTCACAAAAGTGAGTACACCCCTCACATTTTTGTAAATATTTTATTACCGTATATACTCGAGTATAAGCCGAGATTTTCAGCCCTTTTTTTGGGCTGAAAGTCCCCCCCTCGGCTTATACTCGAGTCAGCGAACTTTTACATTGCAAATAGTACCTGAAAAAAAGTTGAGAGGCTGCAGCGTCCATCGTTTAAATCCTGCGGTCTCTTCCTGGTCCCTTCCGTGATAGGCGATTCTCAGCAGACACTCTCCGCCTATCACGAACGTTCTCTCATCCTCAGTTTCCCAGCAGACGTCTGTGATTGGCGGAACACCGAACACAGTGTCTGCTGGGAAACTGAGGATGAGAGAACATTCGTGATAGGCGGAGAGTGTCTGCTGAGAATCGCCTATCACGGAAGGGACCAGGAAGAGACCGCGGGATTTAAACGATGGACGCCGCAGCCTGAACTTTTTTTCAGGTACTATTTACAATGTTAAATTTAAACAGTGAGGATAGGAACAGTGAGCTAGGGAACAGTGAGGATAGGAACAGTGAGGATAGGAACAGTGAGGATAGGAACAGTGAGGAACAGTGAGGATAGGAACAGTAAGGATGGGAACAGTAAGGATGGGAACAGTGAGGCATTGTTGACCCTCGGCTTATACTCGAGTCAGTAAGTTTTCCCAGTTTTTTGTGGCAACATTAGGTACCTCGGCTTATACTCGGGTCGGCTTATACTCGAGTATATACGGTATATCTTTTCGTGTGACAACACTGAAGAAATTACACTTTGCTACAATGTAAAGTAGAGCGTACAACTTGTATAACTAAGTAAATTTGCTGTCCCCTCTAAATAACTCAACATACACCCATTAATGTCTAAACCACTGGCAACAAAAGTGAGTACACCCCTAAGTGAAAATGTCCAAATTGGGCCCAATTAGACATTTTCCCTCCCCGATGTCATGTGACTCGTAATGCCTCGTACACACGATCCAAATATCGGATGATAAAAATCGCTTTCGGATAGATCGTTCGATAATCTGATCGTTAGTACGCAGCTTTCGACAGATGATCATGACAGTCCGTCCAACAAAATCCGAAGGGACCAACATGAAAACTTTGCTCGTACGACAGCCCATCGTACGACAATCGTTTATTCAGTACAGTATGCGTCCGCTAAAAATCGATAGACGAACACCACGCATAATCGGAAACACGAAAATAAATCAGAAGGAAACAGGGGTCACATGTATTTGACATAATTTCAGATACGTAGCTATGCACACCGGAAAGTTTTTCCAGAATCGTACGTCAAAAATCTTACTTTTCGTAGAGCACATTTTGCACTGTTGTATTCAATATTAGTTTTATGCAACAAAATGCGAACGATACGTCGTACGATAATTGGATCGTGTGTACGAGGCATAAGTGTTATAAGGTCTCATGTGTGAATGGGGAGCAGGTTTGTTAAATTTGGTGTTATCGCTCTCGCTCTCACTCTCTCATACTGGTCACTGGAAGTTCAACATGGCACCTCATGGCAAAGAACTCTCTGAGGATCTGAATTTTTTTTTGCTCTACATAAAGATGGCCTCGGCTACAAGAAGATTGCCAAGACCCTGAAACTGAGCTGCAGCACAGTGGCCAGGACCATACAGCGGTTTAACAGGACAGGTTCCACTCAGAACAGGCCTCGCCATGGTCGACCAAAGTAGTTGAGTGCACGTGCTTAGCATTATATCCAGAAGTTGTCTTTGGGAAATAGACGTATGATGCTGCCAGCATTTCTGCAGAGGTTGAAGGGGTGGGGGGTCAGCCTGTCAGTGCTCAGACCTCACGCCACACACTGCATCAAATTGGTCTGCATGGCTGTTGTCCCAGAAGGAAGTCTTTTCTAAAGATGATGCACAAGAAAGCCCGCAAACAGTTTGCTGAAGACAAGCAGACTAAGGACATGGATTACTGGAACCATGTCCTGTGGTCTGATGAGACCAAGACAAACATATTTGGTTCGGATGGTGTCAAGCGTGTGTGGCGGCAACCAGGTGAGGAGTACAAAGACAAGTGTGTCTTGCCTACAGTCAAGAATGGTGGTGGGAGTGTCATGGTCTGGGGCTGCATGAGTGCTGCCAGCACTGGGGAGCTACAATTCATTGAGGGAACTATGAATGCCAACATGTACTGTGACATACTGAAGCAGAGCATGATCCCCTCCCTTCAGAGACTGGGCCGCAGGGCAGTATTCCAGCATGATAACGACCCCTAATACACCTCCAAGAAGACCACTGCCTTGCTAAAGAAGCTGAGGGTAAAGGTGATGGACTGCCTAAGCATGTCTCCAGACCTAAACCCTATTGAGCATCTGTGGGGCATACTCAAACGGAAGGTGGAGGAGCACAAGGTCTCTAACATCCATCAGCTCCGTGATGTCGTCATGGAGGAGGGGAAGAGGACTCAAGTGGCAACCTGTGAAGCTCTGGTGAACTCCATGCCCAAGAGGGTTAAGGCAGTTCCGGAATATAATGGTGGCCACACAAAATATTGACACTTTGGGCCCATTTTGGCCTTTTTTACTTAGGGGTGTACTCACTTTTGTTGCCAGCGGTTTAGACATTAATGGCTGTGTGTTGAGTTATTTTGAGGAGACAGTAAATTTACACTTATACAAGCTGTTACACATTGTAGCAAAGTGTAATTTCTTCAGTGTTGTCACCTCTCAAACTCCATGAGGTTGGATGGGGAGCGTCGGTGCACAGCCATTTTCAGATCTCCCCAGAGATGTTCAATTGGGTTCAAATCTGGGCTCTGGCTGGGCCACTCAAGTACATTCACAGAGCTGTCCCATAGCCACTTCTTTGTTACCTTGGCTGTGTCCTTAGGGTCGTTGTCCTGTTAGAAGATGAACCTTTGCCCCAGTCTGAGGTCCATAGCACTCTGGAGCAGGTTTAGCAGGTTTTCATTGAATGTCTCTGTACATTACTGCATTCATCTTTTCCTTGATCCTGACTAGTCTCCCAGTTCTTTCAACTGAAGAACATTCCCACAACATGATGCTGCCACCACGATGCTTCACTGTATTGATGGTATAAGGCCAGGTGATGAGCGGTGCCTGGTTTCCTCCAGACATGACGCTTGTCATTCAGTCAAAAAATAATTCAATAGTTTCTTCAGATCAGAGAATTTTTTTTCCCTCATGGTCTAAGAGACCTTTGGGTTCCTTTTGGCAAACTCCAGGCTGTCATGACCCTTTTACTGAGGAGTGACTTCCATCTGGCCAATCTACCATACAGGCCTGATTGGTGGAGTGCTTCAGAGATGGTTGTTCTTCTGAAAGGTTCTCCTCTTTCCAAAGAGAAAGGCTGGAGCTTTGTCAGAGTGACCATCGGGTTCTTGGTCACCTCCCTGACTCAGACCCTTCTCCCCAGATCGCTCAGTTTGGCCAGGCAGCGTGCTCTAGGAAGAGTCCTTCCATTTACGGATGATGGAGGCCACTGTGCTAATTGGGACCTTCAATGCTGCAGAAATTGTTCTGTACCCTCCCCAGATCTGTGCCCTGATACAATCCTGTCTCGGAGGTCTACAGAGGATTCGTTGGACTTCATGGATGCACTGTACATATTATTCAGGCATGGTCCACTATCAGGTAACCTGCCTTGAGAAATGGCATGCAGACATTGCTGGAGGGAATGCCTGTAGACAGGAAGTAGCTGCAAAAAGGCTTCAACTGATGAGCAGCATTGCCAAACAAAAAATGAAAATAAAAACAAGTATTTTATGTTAAACAGAATTAATTTGTTTATATTTCTTAATCATCTTTCCTCCCTCAACCAGCTGATTGAAAAATAAGCAAATATCTGCATATTGATGAGATCACTCTGCTCTGTCCTGTCTTGTAAGGTTTCATATACGTTACAATCTGATTGTACATTCTCTGTACAGTTTCCCCTAGGTTTACCAGCACTACATTATGTAAGGGCCTTCTTGAACAATCCATTTATATCCAATTGGACAGGCCCATGCACAACATAGATGTTGTTAGATATAAATAGATTCTAAAATTTAATTATAAAGCTAAAGTGTGTGAAAAGCTTTAGATTGATAGAACTGATAGAACTGCAATGCAGTAGAGCCTCTTTGGCTAGTATTGTTGCCCTGTCCTCTCCTGCCTTGCTGTGCAGAGGATTATAGGGAGTTTATTAATATGCATTTATTTATCTGTATATAATACATTTTAAACAAATTCAAAACAGTGTTTGTATAGTTCCCTGAATGTTTGCCTTAAGTCAAGATCATTGTGGTTTATAACTTTTCAGGACAGGTCCTAATATTTTGTCTTTAAAGTACATATCCAGGCAAAAGTAATATTTTATCACTCTAAAAAGGTAAATCTCAATATGTAACCTTTTACATAATGGCTAGTGGTCATTATCCCCAACTTCTTACCCGCTAATCCTGCCAGTATGCTACTTTCTGGATAATTTCGAAGGATGATGTAGTCAAGTCTGCACTGTGCAATGGAGAAGGCATCAACAACATATCCTTAAAGAGGAACTGCAGTCTGCTCACATAATTTGTAATAAAAACATCTTTGCCATTCTGAAACTTCCCCCCCAACCACTTTTCATATTATTTTATAAATACTGTGATACTGTACTTGCCAAATATGCTGCAGAAATCTCCCTCCACTAAGTCTGGCTGCATCCATTTTAACTGTGGGCAGCTGAAGCTGCTGCCTGTTCACTTGGATTTACACTAATACACACAGAAGCACACCACCACACCTCCAGCTTTGCAGCCCTGCAGCTTTCATTGGTCCTCTTATGACTCACCCCCCTCTCTTCCTGGCAAACTCTCACCGGAGAGAGAGAGCTGTGCACAATGTCATAAGCCTAGCCTAATGACCAGACAAGAAAGAGGAAGTGGGCTGTATAAGGTAGAAATGTTTTACTATCCAAAGTTAAAACAACAAGGGCAGAAGATTTAATAGATGGAAAGTTGAAAAAATGACTGAAGGTCCGCTTTAAGTTCCTCATTGCCAGAGCAGGTCAGAGGGTGTATCAAATCAGAACGTGGTGGGACATTTTTACCCTTGGAAAATATGTCAAGGATAAAATCACACCAAGGAGATTAAGATGGGATATTGCTCCCAATGATGGGCTAGTAGACAAAGATCTAGAGGATGAATATTTTTCATATTTCAATCACACAGAAAGGAAACTATTGGAGATGCTGATAGTAAGGAAGGAGAAAAAATTACGGCTAATTGAAGCCAATATTAATGCAATTAAATCTAATTTAGGTCTCCTGATTACATCAGGTGAACATAAAGACCAATTGAAACAACTTCAAGACTTTGTAGACAAATTGGATAAAGATAAAAAAAAAAAAAAATGAAAACATTTCTAAGAGACACTAATGATTATAAGTCTACAAATGGCAGGAAGTTGTTGAGGAACCTAACACCAGTTCCAGAGCCTCAACAGAAGAATTTGAACATGTTCCAGACACCACCAAAACCCCTGTTTGTAAATATGATGGTTCACAAAGAGACTATGAGAGGGGAAATCGCCAGGGTGGTGCAAACCCTAACCCAGCGACTCTCTAATATGGGGTCCCAACTCATAATAGGTTTGAACCTCTCAGATATGATTACCCCCACCCAGAAAAAGAGAAAAATAATGGAAGGAATTTTTTATTTAAGCGATGCCAATTTTTCAAAAGATGAACTTAAAGTTTTAAATTTAGGTGGTAAATTTGCTTTAGATAGGAACTTAAATAAATTCAATGTTTTTATTGATTTTCAGAAATTTATAAGAAAAATTAATATTACATTTTTTTTTGACAAAGGCAATGCACCAGTTGATTCACCTTTAGAGGAGTATCTTCATACTTCTCCTAAAAAAAAATCCATTTTCAATCCCAAGATTGCCAACAATCATTTTGTAGGTGTATTCAAGTCGTTGGTCGAGCAAGATTTGGATAGATTGGTTGTACGGCCCAGCAGACGTAAAAAAGATTTGGAAAATGGCCTGGAGTTATTAGAAAAGAATAAGAACATAGTCATCAGATCGGCAGACAAGGTGGGGGGAGGGGTAGTGATCCTAAATAAAACTGACTACTTGGAAGAACTGGATAGACTGGTTGGAGACCAGGAAACATATGAAAAATTAAAAGGAAACCCCACAAAAAAATTTAGAGCCAAGTTGAAGAGTTTGATGAAAGCAGCAACCGATGATGGGATTTTGAAAAAGAAAGAAGCACGATATCTCATTCCAGATGCACCAAGGGTACCAGTGATATACTAGTTACCAAAGATACATAAGAGCCCAACAAAACCCCCTGGCAGACTGGTAGTCAGTGGAGTAGAGTCGCTGTTTTCAAGGCTTGGGGAATATTTCGATTATTTTTTGCAACCACTCATTTAAAAATGTCCGGCCTATTTAAAAGACAGCAGTGATTTGATTGAATTAATCAAACCCATGACTGTAGATGATGATTGCATTCTAGCAAATGTTGATGTCAATTCCCTTTACACTAATATCCAGCAACATCATGCCCTCAAAGCTGTTGAGTGGGCATTGGGAAGTACCAATATCAAACAAAAACAGAAAGACTTTTTCCTGCAAGCCCTTGATTTGGCAATGAGCCACAATTTCTTTTGGCACAAAAAAGAGTATTATAGGCAAAAAAGGGGCGTTGCCATGGGGGCTAAGTATGCCCCATCAGTAGCTAACCTCAACCTAAAAGATACATTGATGACATCATGATAATATGGGCAGGATCGCAGGATCGCAGGATTCTTTCTGTAGGTTTCTAGAAAAAATGGGTGATAACCCGTTTGGTATTTCCTTCTTAGAGACGTTCAGCTGCCAGGAGGTCAATTTCTTGGACTTAACGTTATATAAAGAAGGCAATAAACTGTTTACAAGGACTTTTTTCAAGCATGTGGACAGGAATGGCTACATTCCGATAGGGAGCCGCCACCACCATAGGGGGTTGGGTGGTATCCTGAAAAGCCAGATGCTCATGGTCAGGAGAAATTGCAATATAAAAGAAGACTATAACACGCAGGCAGATCTGATTTTGGAGCGTTTCCATGACAAGGGATACAATTTAGGAGATCTAAAACGAACTAAATAAATTATTGGTGAGATGGTTAGGGATAATCTGTTTAAAAAGAAGGTCAAAAAGCAAAAAGATTATGGTGTGGCGTTCTTGACTGGTTATAATCGACAGTACAAAGAATTTGAAAAAATCATTAAGGAACATTGGCCTTTGTTATTGGAAGATAACAAGCTCAAAAAGGTTTTACCTACCCAACCCAAGTTCATTTATACTAAGCCACCAACACTCAGGCTCCAACTTGTACATAATGTCAACAACCCCCCTTAAAAAATTATTAACTTTTTTGAATCAAACTGTTTTTTTCAGTTGTGGTAGATGTGTGATGTATAAAACCTCTAGATTTAGGAAAAGGAAAACCACACATTTCAGTTCACATTCTGAAGGAAGGTCTTTTGAGATCAAGAAATTCATTACATGTGGGACCACATGTTACTTATCTCTTGTCTTGCCCCTGTGGGCTCCAGTATGCGGGGAGGACCACCAGACAATTAGGGGTAAGACTTAGGGAACATGTAAACAGGATTAAAAAAGGTTATAAACATCATGGTCTATCTAACTATTTCAGGCTGTCCACAATAGGGATCCTAGGGGCCTTACGTTCTGTGGGATAGATAGGGTGGAAGAACATTGGAGAGGTTCTATTCTCAAGAGATCTATCTCACAGAATGAGACCCAATGGATCCATAGACTCCGTACTTTAAGTGTCATGGTTATGCAGTAATGTTTTGTTAGCTTACCTCCCCTCCATGTGTTCTGCTTTAGAGGCCAACCACTCTCACCTGGCTGCTTAAGTAATCTCTCCTCTAAGCATGGCTCCACCCCAGGCCCTATCAGGGAACTCTATATTAACCTGTGCACTGCAAGCCAGCCGTGCTGATCAACATTGTTTGTTAAGCTATTGTGTGTTCGGTTTCCTGCTTGCTGTGTGCTCTACGTCTGTCTCTGTTTTACCGATCTTGGCTTGTTCTCGACTATCCCTGTCTGCTTGTGACCTTGACCTTTGGCGTGTCCTTTGTTTATCCTTATCTGCTAGTCGCCACGACCTTTGGCTTATCCCCTTACTATCTCTTGTTATCCTGAGCTGCTGCTTCCCCTCTATCCTCTATAGCCTACTGTGAGCGTGAGCTGGGAGACTCTGGGGGTCTCGACCTGGATCCAGTTGCAGCCCAGTCCTTCATCACCACTAGAGGCTCTGGTGAACACCTGCTGGCTCTTAGACTCCGCGCCCTGGGGAATCTTAGGCTCTAGCTCCCTGTGGGATCCCTGTTAGTGCTCCAGTGGACCTGCCTTCCTTAACCACCCAGAGTTCCATCCGCAGCAGTCAGCCATAGGGTCCACTACCTTAGCGGTGCACTCCTGACCCCAACGGTGTGCATCTGTCACTTGGACTCAGGTGACCTGACAGTTTGATCAGCCATGGACCCAGCTGATGTGCCGCTACCTGCAGATGATCCGTTGCAGGGCATAGTCCGCAGACTTGAGACCCAGGAATCTAATCAGACCCAGGTGATGCGATTCCTTCAGGATTTGGCTTCCCGTTTTGAACAGGTTCAGGCATCCTTAGGACACCCGGTTCAACACCTTCAACCACTATCAGCGGCTGCACCTATTACGGTCGCAGTCACACATACACTACAACTGCCAGCTCCGTCCCTTTTCTCTGGGGACTCCAAGGCCTGCAGGGGGTTCCTTAGCCAATGCACTATTCATTTTGAGCTCCAGACCCAAAACTTTCTGTCTGATCGGGCAAAGGTAGCCTATATCATTTCCCTCCTCTTCGGTGAAGCTTTAGCCTGGGTAGCCCCTCTGTGGGAACTGAATGATCCAGTTGTTTATAGCATGTCTGACTTCTTGAAACTTTTTCAGAACATCTTCGAAGAACCGGGTCGTGTCTCTTCAGCGACCAGCGCCCTTTTATCTCTCTGCCAAGAGTCTGCTTCTGTGGGACAGTATGCTCTTCATTTCCGCATACTGACGCCTAGTTGAGCTGGAACAATGAGGCCTTAGTCGCAACCTTTTTGCATGGCCTTTCTGATAGAGTGAAGGATGAATTAGCAGGAAGAACCATCCCCACTGATCTGGACGAAGTTATCTCCTTGTGTAACCAGATCGATATTCGCTTTCAGGAAAGGACCCTAGAAAAGCGACGCCAGCACTCCTTGGTCCTTAGTCAGCCTGAGCTCCCCTCTCTTCGACCCGTGGAGCATCTCCTGCCAGCTGAGGAACCCATGCAGCTGGGTCGGACCAGGCTATCCACCGAGGAACGTGCTAGGCGCGGAACTCTAGGCCTGTGTCTCTACTGTGGGGGCAAAGGTCATTTTCGTGACACTTGCAGTCTTTGTCCGGAAAAATGTTCGGGTCCAAAACAAGTGGCGTACTGGACACAGAAATTTCACCTTCACCTTCTCGTCTTCTTCTTTCTGTGTTCCTTCATGTTGGTGCTTCTTCTCATTCGGTCTCGGCATATCTGGATTCCGGAGCTGCTGGCAATTTCATGGACTGGGAAATTGCATCGTCCATTAAACTTACCCTTTTGCCCCTCACCACGCTATTGGTGGTCTTGACGATTGATGGCACTGTTCTCCCAGGGGGTCCTATCCGCTTCCAGACCCTCCCTGTTAAGAGATTGGTAGGGACACTCCACCAAGAGTGGATATCCTTCCTTATCTCACCTAAGGCCCCAACTCCTATCGTTTTGGGTCTTCCTTGGTTACGGCTCCATTCTCCACACGTTGACTGGACTGCTGGACAGATCCTGGCTTGGGGTTCCTCCTGTTCTGCGTTCTACCTGCCTATGGTTGCCCCAAAAGAGAAACTTCCTGTTGCCACCATCCCAGTATTTTTTGCTCTTCCTACTGCATATAGTGATTTCTGGGATGTGTCCTGCAATAATCAGGCTGATGCACTCTCTAGGTCATGTGGCACTCTGGATGAGGAGCCCACCTGTGAACCTGAGCCGATCATTCACTCCAGTTTGCATAACCATTTACCTTTGTCTGTCCCTGAACACCCTTGGACACACAGCCAGGCCAACTTGTCTGCAAGTTCTGCAGTCGCTACGCCTTGCGATGCGATTCAGGTAGTGGCTACACCTGACTATGCTATTCACTCGGCCTCTGCACCTGTTATGCCAGTCCAGCCCATGCCCAGTGAGCCTCCTACTTTTTCTTCAGGACCTTCTGCAACCTCGCCTCACCCTAATACCATTACGTCCATTCAAACCTGTCTAAGGGGCTCAATCTATCTTTTGGATAGACTGCCTCATTCGGCCAGGTGGGGTTTTCAACCTTTTTTTCAGGACTCTCTGCATTCTGCTTGTCTTTCAGCTATCCAGCTTGACTCCTGTGACATGTCACCTTCTAACCAACCTGACCTCAGGGTTCCACTGACCTCTGCCCAGTCTGATGGTCCTGTGCTAGATGTCCAGTTCATCTTTAAGGGTCTGGGGGACCCTCCTCAGATTCCTGTTGATCCTCGCATGCCCTTGCTTATTCCTAAAAGGCCTTTGGCCCTCAATAAATCCTCTCGTCCTCTCCCTACCTCCGTTCCGGTCTCTGAGGATAATCTAAAGTACGAGGTTAGTCAAGTTTTGGATTCTCGGCTCTGCAGAGGCATTCTTCAATACCTTGTGCATTGGAGAGGGTTTGGTCCTGAGAAGGCATCTTGGATCGCTGCATCTGAGGTCTTTGCACCTCGTCTGTTGAAGAGGTTTCATCTGAGGTTTCCCTTTAAGCCTGGGCCCAAGCGGGGGAGGGGGAGGGCCCATAAGAGGGGGGTACTGTCATTGTTATGCAGTAATGTTTGTCTGTTAGCTTACCTCCCCTCCATGTGTTCTGCTTTAGAGGCCAGCCACTCTCACCTGGCTGCTTAAGTAATCTCTCCTCTAAGCATGGCTCCACCCCAGACCCTATCAGGGAACTCTATATTAACCTGTGCACTGCAAGCCAGCCTTGCTGATCAACATTGTTTGTTAAGCTATTGTGTGTTCGGTTTCCTGCTTGCTGTGTGCTCTACGTCTGTCTCTGTTTTACCGATCTTGGCTTGTTCTTGACTATCCTTGTCTGCTTGTGATCTTGACCTTTGGCGTGTCCTTTGTTTATCCTTGTCTGCTAGTCGCCCCGACCTTTGGCTTATCCCATTACTTTCCCTTGTTATTCTGAGCTGCTGCTTCCCCTCTATCCTCTATAGCCTACTGTGAGTGTGAGCTGGGAGACTCTGGGGGCCGCGACCTGGATCCAGTTGCAGCCCAGTCCATCCTCACCGATAGAGGCTCTGGTGAACACCTGCTGGCTCTTAGTCTCCGCACCCTGGGGAATCTTAGGCTCTAGCTCCCTGTGGGATCCCTGTTAGTGCTCCAGTGGACCTGCCTTCCTTAACCACCCAGAGTTCCATCCGCAGCAGTCAGCCATAGGGTCCACTACCTTAGCGGTGCACTCCTGACCTCAACGATGTGCATCTGTCACTTCGACTCAGGTGACCTGACATTAAGTCCTCATGGCCTTAACATAGAGTTGGATCTCAACAGTTTTTTGTCCAATTGGTAATCCCAATCGATTTAACTTTATTCCTGATTTTATTTTTATTATTTATTTTTATATTTATTAAAATTTTTATTTGTATTTTTATTTCCATTTATTTTTACTTTTATTTAATTTTTATTATTATTTAAAAAAAATGATCTTCTTTTATTTTTCTAGTCTCTGATTGGTGCATAATTCTTTGGTATCCCATATTCTAATATTTTAATACAAGTTCCTATCATACCGGTTTTTATATATATGTCCACATGTTTTTAATTGTTTTGTACCATTGAAGCCAAACTGTTTGTGTTTTGCGCTTCTGTCAATAAAGTTTTATTTTTTGGCAAACAGGAGATGATGTATTAGGAGGAAGTTGGTGTGTATACACACTGATCGTGATTGGTCTTTTTATCCTCCCCATAGGGAGGAGTTTTTCTCCCTTTGGTATAAATAGATTACATGCGAACCGGATGTGATGTCCATTGATGACGCCCTGGAGGAGGGGAGAAATGCGTCAATGTAACTTCCGGTTTGCGGCAAACCAGTGACGCAATTTCCTGCTTCCGTGGAACGCACGCCATCTGAGCGGCGATCGCAGAAGTTTTTCTCTGAAAGCCTGTTTTTGCCATCTATCTTGTAAGTAGCGCTTGTATGCGCCTGCTACTGATGCCCAGCGGAATTTCACTATGATTCTTCCTTTCTCTTTATCCATCGGTGGAGTATGATATATTCTTCCTGCGATCAAGTATCTGTAGAAGTTTTTTTGAGGAACCTTAACATCCAAATATATTGATTTCTGCATCACATGATCCCAGACTGAGAAGCTGAGGATCTACCATCTCTGGTGAGTGGGGTCTCCGAATGGGGATCACTTTTTATTCTTTTGTGGGAACATTGGACGCACTGAAGATTGAAGCACAGAAAAACACTTGTGGAGCTGGGTTTTCAAAAAAAAGGGAAACCATTTCAATGGACCTTGAAACTAAGATATATGAAAAAATAATATCTGCTTAATAGAGAAGAACATTTTTAAAAATACATGATTTCAAGAAAAATTCAGCCACTTGTGATAAAATGTGATATTTTATAATAAATATTAAAGAGTGGTTCAACACAATCTTCTCCCTAAAGACTAATGTCATATGTGTCATATAGAATAAAAAAGCTAAACCTATAACTCCGACTAAAGTGGACCACATACTTTAACACTTTGATTGTTGTAGATGAAAGTTCTACTTTTCATTGCTCAGACTTTCAATGTCACTCATTTATTAAAATTTAGAAAATGAAAGCTAAACTGCGATTGGCTGATAAGGGATACAACTTTATCTTTCGCCCCAGTTTTTATACGTGAGCCATAATGTATTTAGGCACTTAATATCCCAGACTGCCACTTAGCCTGAAGCATCAGGAATGTCCGCATTTCCCAGTGAATTAAAAGGCTGAAAAGCAATTCCATCACCAAAATGGTAGCACACATATCGTTTATATACAGTATCTCACATAAGTGAGTACACACCTCACATTTTTGTAAATATTTTATTATATCTTTTCATGTGACACTGAAGAAATGACACTTTGCTACAATGTAAAGTAGTGAGTGTACAGCTTGTATAACAGTGTAAATTTGCTGTCCCCTCAAAATAACTTAACACACAGCCATTAACTACTTAAGGACCGCCGCACGACGATGTACGTCGACAGAATGGCACAGACAGGCACAAGGGCGTACAGGTACGTCCCCTTTAAGAACCCGTCCATGTGTCGCGTGCGCGGCCGCCGGCGGCACGCTCGCGACCCGATCCGAAGCTCCATGACCGCGCCCACGGGACCCGTGGACCGGATTGCCGCCGGTGTCCTGCGATCGGGTCACAGAGCTGAAGAACAGGCAGAGGTTCTTCCTAGTGGCATGTCAGTGATCGTCTGTTCCCCAAAGCTCCATGACCGCGCCCGCGGGACCCGCGGACCGGATTGCCGCCGGTGTCCTGCGATCGGGTCACAGAGCTGAAGAACAGGCAGAGGTTCTTCCTAGTGGCATGTCAGTGATCGTCTGTTCCCTGTCATAGGAAACGATGATCAGTGATGTCACATGCCAGGCCACGCCCCCTTACAATAAGAATCACACATTAGGTCACACTTAACCCCTACAGCGCCACCTAGAGGTTAAACCCTTCACTGCCAGTGTCATTTTCACAGTAATCAGTGCATATTTATAGCACTAATCGCTGTAAAAATGACGATGGTCCCAAAAATGTGTCAAAAGTGTCCGATGCGTCCGCCATTACTAGTAAAAAATAAAATTATTAATAAAAATGCCATAAAACTACCCCTATTTTGTAGACGCTATAACTTTTGCGCAAACCAATCAATAAACGCTTATTGCGATTCTTTTTACCAAAAATATGTAGAAAGATATGTATCAGCCTAAAACTGAGGAAAAAATATGTTTTTTTATAAATTTTTGGGGATATTTATTATAGCAAAAAGTAAAAAATTTCATTTTTTTTATAAATTGTCGCTCTATTTTTGTTTATAGCGCAAAAAATAAAAACCCCAGAGGTGATAAAATACCACCAAAAGAAAACTATTTGTGGGAAAAAAAAGGACGTAAATTTTGTTTGGGAGCCACGTCGCACGACCGTGCAATTGTCAGTTAAAGCGACGCAGTGCCGAATCGCAAAAAGGGGCCTGGTCCTTTAGCTACAAAATGGTCCGGGGCTTAAGTGGTTAATGTCTAAACCGCTGGCAACAAAAGTGTGTACACCCCTAAGTGAAAATGTCCAAATTGGGCCCAAATTGTCAATATTTTGTGTGGCCACCATTATTTTCCAGCACTGCCTTAACCCTCTTGGGCATGGAGTTCACCAGAGCTTCACAGGTTGCCACTGGAGTCCTCTTCCACTCCTCCATGACAACATCACAGAGCTGGTGGATGTTAGAGACTTTGCGCTCCTCCACCTTCCATTTGAGGATGCCCCATAAATGCTCAACAGGGTTTGGGTCTGGAGACATGCTTGGCCAGTCCATTACCTTTACCCTCAGCTTCTTTAGCAAGGCAGTGGACGTCTTAGAGGTGTGTTTGGGGTCGTTATGTTGGAATACTGCCCTGCGGCCCAGTCTCTGAAGGGAGGGGATTAGGCTCTGCTTCAGTATATCACAGTACATGTTGGCATTCATGGTTCCCTCAATGAACTGTAGCTCCCCAGTGCCGGCAGCACTCATGTAGCCCCTAACCTTGACACTCCCACCACCATGCTTGACTGTAGGCGAGACACACTTGTCTTTGTACTTCTCACCTGGTTGCCGCCATATACACTTGACACCATCTGAACCAAATAAGTTTATCTTGGTCTCATCAGACCACAGGACATGGTTCCAGTGATCCACGTTCTTAGTCTGCTTGTCCTTAGCAAACTGTTTGCAGGCTTTCTTGTGCATCATCTTTAGAAGAGGCTTCCTTCTGGGACGACAGCCATGCAGACCAATTTGATGCAGTGTGCTGCCTATGGTCTGAGTACTGACAGGCTGAACCCCCCTCTAACCTCTGCAGCAATGCTGGCAGCATTCATATGTCTATTTCCCAAAGACAACCTCTGGATAGGATGCTAAGCACGTGTACTCAACTTCTTTGGTCGACTATGGCGAGGCCTGTTCTGAGTGGAACCTGTCCTGTTAAACCACTGTATGGTCTTTGGCCACCATGCTGCAGCTCAGTTTTAGGATCCTGGCAATTTTCTTATAGCCTAGGCCATATTTATGTAGAGCAAGAATAATTTTTTTCAGATCCTCAGAGTTTTTTGTCATGATGTGCCATGTTGAACTTCCAGTGACTAGTATGAGAGAGTGAGAGCGATATCACCAAATTTAACACACCTGCTCCCCATTCACACCTGAGACCCTGTAACACTAACGAGTCACATGACACCGGGGGGTTGGCTAATTGGGCCCAATTTGGACATTTTCACTTAGGGGTGTACTCACTTTTGTTGCCAGCGGTTTACACATTAATGGCTGTGTGTTGAGTTATTTTGAAGGGACTGCAAATTTACACTGTTATACAAAGCTGTACACTCACTACTTTACATTGTAGCAAAGTGTAATTTCTTCAGTGTTGTCACATAAGATATAATAAAATATTTACAAAAATGTGAGGAGTGTACTCACTTTTTTGAGATACTGTAAGTTGGTAATTGAAAAAAAATGGTGCACAACTCAAATTCAAATATATATCTCAAGAAATAACTCAATCAGTCAATGTTTACAAATTCCCTAATATGATAACATTTGTTTGAAGAAGTAAAGAGAATATTATGTAGGCAGCACAGAGGTTTAAAGCACATTGAGGTGGATGGGTTCAAATCCCTTCAGGGTCACCAACAGTATGGGGTTGATTTACTAAAGGCAAATAAACTGTGCAAGAGATGTTGCCCCAGAGCTTAGTGAATGAGAAGCTTGGCTAACTTTGATTACCCAATCATGTGCAAGCAAAAATGCTGTTTTTATATTTCCTTGCACATGATTGGGTATTCTTTGCAACGTGAAACTTTACCACATTCACTAAGCTCTAGGGCAACTTCTTTTGCAAAGTGAACAGCTTACCTTTAATAAAACCGCCATTATGTGCATGAAAAATCTAGGCTCCTGTTTGTATGCTATAGTTTCCTCCAACAATCCAAAAATGTATTGGCGAGTTATGTGGCTTCCTCTCAGACTGGCCATTGTGAGTGAGTTTTCTTTAGTGGTATGGGAATAATGTGAATGGATTTAGGTAATTTAAATACTTTTTTTTTTTTTTTTTTTTAGCAACAGAATTTAAATACTTTTAAAAACCCTACCTGAAACCTTTTATTTTAGATCAGAGGTCTCTAAACTTTCTAAACATGGCATCAATTTACTGTCCTTCAGACTTTAGGAGGGCCAGATTGTGGCCATTGGTAGTGGAAAATGTCCCAGCATCAGTTGGAGTAAACAATGCCCCACCGTTGGTGTCATTGGAGCCCATTGTTGTTGTCATTGGTAGGAATAGTGCCGATTATTGGTGTCATTGGGAGGAATTTTGCCTGATTGTTGGTGTCATTGGGAGGAATTTTGCCCCATCATTGGTGTCATTGGGAGGAATTGTGTCCTATCACTGGTTTCATCAGGAGAAAATGTGCCCCATCATTGGTAGGAATTGTTCCTCATCATTGGTGTCATTAGGAGGAACTGTGCCACATTGTTTGGTGTCATTGGCAGGAATTGTGCCCCATTGTTTGGTGTCAGTGAATAAAATAGTGCCCCAAGGGCTGAATAAAAGCAAGATAAAGGGCCCCGCCTGGCCCCTGAGCCACAGTTTGAAGACCACCGTTTTATATAATGAGACTCAATTTTATCACCTGCTTGGTCTTTATTCCTTCCCATTAGACAGATAAATTCACACAACAGTGCATAAAAGTAATACAATTAAAGTAAGCTGCACATGTGTTTAAAAGTGCAAAATTGTCTTTATCAGATGATAAATAAGGTGCCCAGTTTTCTTCCTTCAGTGTAGGCAGCTTCAGTGTGACATCATAAAGACAAATGGTGTACTTTCACCCGATAGTGACACCTCAGTGCTCCCAGTAATCATACCTTAATGAGCAATCAGAAAAGCTTTTGCTTATATGAAAAAATAATCCTCTATCGATGCTAGCCCACTTGTAGTCCTTGTCAGTTGATTTGGATATCCTATGGTGGTGGTCCCTTTAAGACTCCCAATCATGCGCATATCCAAATGTTAGGGTAGAAACAAAGAAGCCTCCCATAGTGTAATATTGCTAATACATTTTGTTTTTATTAAAGGAATAATTCTTACATTAAAAAAAAACAGTAAAAACGCCTTTGGTATTATATACTCAGCATGAAAATGCTCTCCAAACATCACTTTCGGTCCGAGATGCCCTACGCGTTACGTCACACCCATGTGAATTCATCAGGGGATGGTCTGATGATTTGATTATTTATCTATATCTTATCATTTGAGGTTATTGGTTTTAAGTATAATTTTCTTTGGTTTGCGCAACACTCATTCATACTTATTATTTTATTACTGGTGGGAACACAGTGTGGTGTTTTGCAGCAACCACACTAGGAATATTTTTTGTGCACATATTAGTATATACAATATTTGGTTCACATACTATAGAGCTTTAACACAGAGGTAGCACAAAGGTATTTTTATGTATTGTTTATTCCTGCTCATTACCCCAGCATGGAATACTTTTACCATCCCTACTGGGGAAACAAAGGTTTGATTGTGAGCTGAATTTCGCTATTTTTTCTCTGGAGTGCATTCTTCATATATTCCGATGGGTAGTCAGCTATGGGAACCATGATACCATGATTCTGGGGTCACCAGTCACTACACAGAAAATATATGGAAAATGCACTTCAAAGAGGGTAATCAAAGGTAAGAAGTTCAGGGCAGAGGAAGATCTGCCAGCTTGTGTCATGAACGTTAAGATAGAAAATAAAATCTTGCTTACTCCACTCAAAACGAAAAAATGTTTTTAGTGGCATGCTGCTGTAATGGAGAGCATGTTGGCATTGTGGAGATGGAGTCAACTACCACTAAGGGCACTGTACAAATTAAAAATGAATGTTCTCCATTTTCTCTCACAAATCAAAATATACTTATAGGTTAAGTGTCTTGTGACTATACTTGCTCTTGCGTGGGCACAGAGCTTTAATATAAAATGTATGAAGAGGAACACTTTGACTTTGGCTTGGTTTGTGTTTTGATCCTTCTCCACTATGACCACAGGAATCATGATTGGATTCAGCTTTCCCTTTTAATAGGTACACAAGACATGGTCTCACGTAAAAAAATATATTAGTGGTTGAGTTAATTGAATGTGGTTGTTTTATGGCACGCTTAAATGCATTGCTAATTTGACTGCTGTAGTACTGATTTGCTACATTAAAAAACATATTTGTAATATTATGAGCTACTGGCTGGTTGAATATCACTTATTCTAAATATCCATCTTCCACAGTATTCATTTTTGGGTGAATATATATTCAGTTCTAAAATACTACACAATGGTATATATAATAACTACCGGTATATTAAATTCTAAAATACTGTATATATAATTCTAAAATACTGTATATATAATAACTGTATTAAATGTCATACAGTATGTTAATCAGAAAGAATGGTAAGTGTTGCCAAATATATTGTATGGCAAAAAAACTACATCTGTTTCACTGCAAAAAAAATGGGTGTAACTGAAAGAGTAATACTAAAGAATAAAGAGATCATATAGATCTATAATGTGGTGACACCATTATGCGAAACCATCTCTATTTAAAATAAGATCATTTTTTCCCCCTACTAGAAATTGCATTTTATAATCAAGTAATATGATGTAAACAGGCAAAGTATACTCCCTTTTACTGAGCTCATGTTAAGGGCAATGCTGTTAGTTTGAGGGGTGCATCAAGGTCAAACAAGGTTACTGTTACAGTACAACACAATTTTTTTTACATTTGTATAATTAACCCCATAAATTCCTACAGGAATGAAGGAAAATAAGATATCGACACAGCATGGCAGAGGGGAAAAATACACATTTTGTAAGTAATACTCTTTCAGTTTAAAACATCCTAATAATATCTTAGGATCAGGATTGTCCAGGAACCACCTTACATCAGACATCAGTGTCCAAGCTGTGAAAATTACCATTCAACATATCCCCTTGTCATAATTTATTACACAAAACATCATACAGCGCTTATTTCAAATACAGTTTATTAGTAAGTGAAAAACCACTAAGTCCAAGTGTGTTTAAAAATAAGAGGCTTTTTACTGGTATAGAAAAAAATGTTACCACCGCTTATACACAAGTCCATTATTTTGCAGCAAACAATCTTTGGTATGTAGTATCTCATGTCGAAGGATGACCAATCATGATTGAGAAAAAAAATAAAAATACTATATAGTGACGGTAATGCTTTGAAATGGGGAATTCTTCTAAAATGTTTTTTTGGTCTTCTACAGTTCGCTGTGTGGAATATCTTTACAAAAACCTATAAAAACAAGAAAAAACAAACACAGCTCAAATCATAAAAACACAACATATCATATGGTTTAAAATAGTCATAAGTACATAAACAGTATTCAGTATGCTACTAACCTACTTTTAACAGTGTATTAAAAAGATAACTATTTGATAATGTAATATAGGATCAAAGGACATTCTATGAACTGCAATTTTCAGGTCTAGTACAATTGCCAGGCAAAAGTTTTCTGCTTTATAATGAAGAACATTGACAGCAAAAGCAGTATTATAAATATTAAAATGAATGTACGCTAAAAGAAAATGCCATCTAATTTAAGGAAATGCCATCTAATTTCCTTCCCAAGAGATCTAAGATATTTTTTTATAAAGCACCATTAAATGAGTTCTCTCCAGTCCAAAGCTTTACTTTAATATGTGACATGGCATAAGTAATTGTGTTCAGTAGATTGCTTGCAACATATATTTGGATTAGACCTGTAGATATAAAAGACTTGTTCTGATCACTAGAAAATAGTACCCTATATTAGCCTCCACATTAGTTCCTTTCATCGAGCAGGTCCACTGATCAGGATAGATTATAATTTTTATCTGGTCCACCATACATAATAAGCATTTGTGTATCCTGTTCTGTTCCTCACATTGTACCTACATTGTAAGACCACACCTTCCATTAGAATGAATGCTCCTGTACTGTTAACATGGTACAACTCACTTATCTGTACTACACTGCGGCAAAGAGTATAAATAAAGCTTTGCTTTTCCAAACAATTGGCCTATTAAGCTACCCTCTGTTTTTTTAATTGGTTTTGAAAGAGCAATTTAATTATGCTACTTTACATACATTTTGCACGTATACTCATTTTATGCAGCTCAACGTTTTGCGGCTAAAGAACTAATTTTCAAGATATCATCATGGAGCAATCACAACATCGGTTTAGGTTAAAGTCTTCTTTTGAACAGAAAAAAAAAACACTTGTGCCAGTAGGCAGCAAACTGAAGTGTTCTAAAAACATAAGTAAATAATTAAATTTGCAAAGATTTTAATAAGCGCAAAGAAAACACATTGACTATTTGCATTCTCTGCATATCAATATGTGCTAAATTATATTATATTAAAGTAAACGAGAGCTAATGTGATGTTAATCCGAAGTCTTCAACCAGCTTATGAAGTTACCAAAACAAGTAAATACTCTACAATATTTTGTAACTTTATATCCAGCAAGCAGTAGAAACCTACTGCAGTTCAGACATTGTGCAACCACAAGACTCACCATGGCCCTAAACAGGCATGTAATGACTTGTAGTTCAACAACATCTTGAAGGTCAGAGGTTACTTGAAGATTTAGATTTGTACACTAAACCTATGATGGCACGGGGGAATTCTACAGTACTGTGTTATTATTTTCAATAAAAAGTAGAAGTTTTTCTGGTTCGTACATAAAAATTTGCAAGTATAATAGCTGGTATGTCCTTTTGGAAGCAAACCTTTGTTTGCCTATTCAATAAAATTGTATCAAATAGTGAAATATTTGAAACATAAAGAGAGTAGTTTAAGACATTTAATCACAACGATGTGTTGTGATTTTCAAGAACACACAAAAATAATAAAACTAATATTTTAAAGAAGCTTTAATGCATGGCTTGCAATATATTTTTGTACAATTTTAATTAGAACAAGCTATATGATAATAATAAAAAACTAAAATGCAATTTGATACTGAGGGCATACTTATTCAGCTTAAATTAATTTTTAAGGAAATGTATTTGCATCAAGTCCACTTTTTTTGATCCACGTACTGTACGCTGTTCAATAAAGGCTAGTATGCAACATGTTCATTTTTGCCTTGCGTCTTTTATTTAACACCAATCACCTAAAATCATCATATGAATATATTTTTTTTCCGCCGTAAACAACTGCATTTGGAGTCATTGCCATATGTCTCGGCCAAAATACAAAAAATATTCCTTTACTGGTGTACGAAGCAATAATATTTAAACACAATCTTTTCGTTAAACTAAATTAAAAATAACAACCTGGTAATCAATAAACATTCCTTAAATTAATAATTTGTGGACAAGCTAAACAGAAAACAAGGAATATGTTAAGATAAAGAGAAATGGCCATTGCGTAAATCAAGCTCAGGCTTCTTGGCCTACACTATGTCAGCATAAAAATAAATAACTCAATAAATAATAAAGCTTTGCGGTTAGAGATTTTCAGACTTTTTAAACGCACCTGAAAATTAGACAAATATTGAATAAACCTTGATATCTTACTTGGAGAAAAAGATTGTAAATGGTAAATATCGATTAACACGTATTACTTTTATTTTTTTACTTCTGAATATACTTTGTGCTTCTGTGATGTGCTATTCAAAAACAAGTATTTGAAAATCTGCGAGTTTACCTGCATGGTTCCATAGATACAATACTGTATAGAAAAATGTCAAAACTGCTATCAACTTCATTTACAACTTGGGCTGCATGAGAGGAGATCTATAAGCACATACTGTTAGGATTAAATATTTATTTAAAACCTCAGGGTTTTTTCTTTTACATACCAAGATCTCAAGCCTTCATTTTAAGATGTCATTGGTTCTAAAATCAATATTTTATCTTGGATACATAATGCATTTTCCCCCCTAAAACAGGCTGGCTCTATGTGGTGAAGCAAACTACACTGCCTGACTGCTGAACAATATAAAAAAGTGTGCTTGTTATTCATTACAAAAAAGACAAAATTGTCTAGAGTGCAATGTGCTCTGTTATTTTTCAGGCCATTAATATTTTAAGCCATGCCACTTATTTAAAATGTGAATCACCTTCAGTGAAAGGACCAAGGGTTGTTATGGCTGGCATCTATTCCATGTTAAAGAAGCCAAGGAAAGGGTGAATGGGTGGAAGTTCTTCACATCGGCATCAAATATTTAATGGAATGCAATTGCAATTATTTTATACTTTTCTATAAAGTATATAAAAGATAAAAATAGTCTCCATTAAATGTAACAAGTAGTTAGATGTCTAAAATTGCACAAAAATCGCTACAGAACAAATGTGTTGTTTACTTTTACAGAGGAACAAGCAATAAAAAATAAAAGCGTGAATAGATGAGGCCTACAATTTGGAAGGTTTCACAATAAGTGAAAAAGCTGTTTTGACAATGAATTGCGATGCCATTTCAAACAGAAGAAAAAATACACGCATGCTATAAAGATTAAGACAATGCTATAGTAACTAAATGTTACGAATGTAAACAAGTAATACAATTTTAAGGATTTCTGCTAAGGGGAGGGATTTAGCTCTGATGCGACACATAGATGGCCCAACCTCTAGAACTGACAGAGCTGGCATAGTAGCGAAAAAGATGCAGCAGTATTGGCGATATCATAAACAGTACCTGCTATCTCTGTGCACAGCTTGTAAGCAAAATTGGTAGCCTCCTGGGTAACAAGTGAAAGTATTTCTTCATCATTCTCCTCTACTACACGTTCACACTGCAAGAAATGAGAAACCATGTGTAGTCAATACAAAATAACAGCAATCGCTACATTACATTAATCAGATATTAGTGTATTTTACAAGGTTTAATGTTTTTTTAATTTATAGATAGAAATACTAAGATAATGAGCGAATATACGCAAGTATAAATACAAGAGAGAATTATTGAAATTTAACAAAAGATATAAAGTATATAAAAAAAAAAAAAATAACTGCAACTTTATATCTGACAGAGAGATGCGACAACTTAGTAAATAAAGTTAAAAAAATTTTTAACAACTGCAAAGTTGTTAAAATAAATATCAAATATATACATTTTTTGAAGAACTCCTGCAAAAATATTCACCAAATTAATATTGTACAGATTTTGGAAATAATATCTGAACATTTCAAATATTACTAAATAACTGTTAAATTTGATCTCGAATATTAAAAAATAGTGACTGCTAAATAGAAGTTGAAACAAAATGCTTTATAATAGAAAAGGCCGAATGCTGACAGAAAAAAAAAGTAAAAAAAAAAAAAGCCACAATGCTCTATTTCAAAACAGTTCTAAATACAAATACACTGAAGAAAAGCACTTGTAAATTTCAAAATACTCATTATAATGTCCTATAGATTTTGATATATATATATATATATTAATATTAATATATATATATATATATATATATATATATATATATATATATATACACATACATCATATATATAAAACAATAAGCACCATACTGAACAACTTACGGCAAACTTTAAAGGACTGCCATCTCCAGGATTGAATTGGAAATTGTTGAAGTCTAGTGAAGGAAGATCTTCGCTATCTCTTGGTGCAAACCTTTTGAATGACTTTTCTTTAGTTTTAGGGTCATAATATAGGCTGTAGTCATCCATTTTTTCACATATGTTTTCCAAAACTTCTGTTAGGTATACTTCGGATTTCACTAAGGCAACCTGAAAAAAAAAAAAAAAGACACAGAAAGAAAGTCTGAATTATACTGCATAAAATCAAAGCACACTTGCAAACATTATATCAGGGAAAAAAAATGTATAACCTTTAAAAATGCAATAATTGTCAATATATAAGTTAGAGGATATAAATAGTTACATCGTTTCCATACTTCTTCTATGAATAAGAGTTGTAAAAAGCCCACTGCTTAGAATAGTTGTTGTTCGCCATCTCCAATGCAGCTGTTTTAATGCTTCCCAGGGGCTTTGTGTAGAAAATAATAGCTTACAAAATGTAACTTCTCCCAGGTTCTACTGTTTCAGCTTTATTTCATAACAGCTGGTCCATGTCTTTGTCTCATTCGCTTTCCTCCTGAATTAAGCAAGAATTCAAGAAGCTTTTACACACTACCTACATACTTAGTGAGTGCCTCAACAGCAAATACTCAAAGGGTCAAAGAGCACCCAGTATTCTTGGTAACCGGCACAAAAAGCCCACTCCCCAGTCTAGACAGGTCAAGGTGCAAGATAGTCCTATCTCTGTTGCTTCTTCCGGATTGGGGGTGTGAAGTGAAGCCAAGTGCACAGTAAACAATACTGATGCATCTTTGGGCCTTTCGGAGGCTTTCTCTCCACCCTCTGCTGATCAAAGTAGGAAGTTTTCATGACAACCACAGTCAAAGGGGTCGAATCACAAATGAACTAGATTTCTGCAATGTTGATATATCCAGTCTCTATTGTCTCCTTTCAGACACAGTATGAACCCTTCCGGTCTCAATGACTACATTATAGAGGCACTTTCACATGTGTGCTTCATTTACACAAAGGGTTTTCTTGCTTCACCACCATCTGGACACAAATCAAATAAATACAGGCTGGAGAATTAAAATTTGTGGCTAGCTTTTATTGTTTCATTCATGCTCCATTTAAAATTCAGCCTTCTGGATGTGACATTTGTTTCTGAGCTAAGTAAAAAAAGACAAAGGAAACTATATTGTTTGTAAGGCACATTGCATTGAATTCACAATTGGATTTTTTTATTGCAGAAAAATAATTTAAAGCTGTGAAAAATCTAATATCACTGGCATTTGCAAAAAATATATACAGTATATATAATATAAAAACGATTTCATTACTTTATGCCAGACTGTATTGTGTAGAAACACATTTTTTGGGGTTACAGGGCACCTAGAAAACTTTCAGTAATATTGGTAAATGCCAGGCTGACACAATCAAATTTTTTTTTGTTTTTCTTTGTAGACTTAGCGGTGCACATTTTAAGATTTCATGAAAATTGTAAATAAAAAGGCCAGTGCGATGACCCAGCCACACATGAAACTAGTAGCAATACAAGAATACATTTAAATCCGAAATGAGCTGGGGCAATTTTGATGTGTGTCACTATCATTTTCAAGTTGTGCGATTTATTCGCACAATTAAACATAGCTTAAAAAAAAGGCATTTTTAACACTTAAATGTAATGCTCAGACAGCTGACGAAACTTAAATCCATTGAAAAGCATATGCAGACGGGGCCTGTCTGAGCTCTGCTGGCACCCATTGCAGAGGCTAAAACTGGCACCACCCACAGCTGCTTCAGTCATCTGAGAATGCAGCATTGTTACTGTGAGTGACAGCAACAGCACACAAACCTTTGCTTCCAAACTCATATCACAATATACAAATTAAAGAACATTGCCCACTGCAAGTTAGGTCACACTGCCCAAGGCCGACCACACAGACAGCATAACTTAGGTGAGTTCTGTCATAACTTTGATGTTCATTTATGGCATATGGTCTTTCTAAAACGAAGACCCTCAGAAAATTCCCATTTCTTCTAAATTGAACTTCTACTCTTTCATGCCTGTTGGGTGATCTTCCCTATGATGCACTTTATTTTCTCTGCTCTTTACCTCGAGGCACAAAAAATTAAAGATAACATTTTTGAACCCGTAAGATCTTTTTCTATGTAAAAGTAAATCTCCTGCAGACCATGGATATGATGGTCTGTGCTCAGTGAAAGGTACATTCTAAGGTACCCACATCATTTGACAGTTGTTTGTTAGGTAATTACCAGGCAATGATATGAAGATCTACAAATATATGAGCAGTTACCAACACATATTTTAGGATCCATCCATGAATGAAGACAAATATGATCCATCCATGAATGAAGACATATATGATCCATCCATGAATGAAGACATATATGATCCATCCATGAATGAAGACATATATGATCAATCCATGAATGAAGACATATTAATTGTGTCATCTAGGGTGCAATGTAAAGCTGATAGAAAATATCCAACATGGTAAATAAATTCCAGTGTCCCGAGTTCATCAGATGTGACGGTTTGCAACCTACACTATTGTTGTCATGTCAAAACTGCCACACTGAACATAGCTTTGCTATGTGCATTTGCTGCATCTGAGCTTATAATTTGTCTTAAAGTGTATGTAAAACAACAAATCTAACAACTAACTTTTCTTTTTTGCTTCCTGTTTGTCCGTTAAAATATATAATTCAAAGTGTTTTGTTATACAAGCTTAAAAAGAACAGAGAAATAAGTATTGATCCTGCTAGAAATCCAGGAAGCTTGTATCATCCTGTAGTGAGGTGCCAATGCTGCCCCTGCTGTACTGACATTCCAAGCATTGTTATTAGCCTTACTCAGTTCTCTTCTTACCCCAATATTAGGAAAATAAAGAAAGGGGGGTGTTCTGTAGTCCAAATCAGGAGCGAGAGGCCTACGGTGCTCCTAGATAGATCCAGTGAATAAGCATTGTCAGCCTAAAATAAATGTGTTCCTGGCAGGGTCACCAAGAGAAAATAAATAGAAAAAAGTAAAAACACTGTACTAGGGACATAACTTAGCTAACTGGTGCCCCAGACACAAAGGGGGGGGGGGATTTACTAAAACTGGAGAGTGCAAAATCTGGTGTAGCTCTGCATAGAAACCAACCAGCTTCCAGTATTTATTGTCAAAGCTTAAATAAGCTAAAGTTAGAAGCTGATTGGCTACTAGGAACAGTTGCACCAGATTTTGAGTGCTCTAATTATAGGAGTTTTAGTAAATCGCCTCCAATGTTTTCAGTTATATGGTACTGTCAAGGACCTACAACCATTTTTGACCTGGACTGTTATGTTATTATGTTTTGTTATTTAAAAGCTTATGTTTAATAAAAATCCGATTCAGACATTTTAACTCCACTGCTGAGTAGCAGTGGCGGAATTTTCAGGGTCGCAGCAGTCGCAGTTGCGACTGGGCCCTGTAATTCTGCCAGGTCCGGGGGGCCCGCAGCGCGTCCGTGTACTCCGCCGCGCCACCAGGGGCGGGGCAACGGGTCAATTGCCCCCCGAGAAAATCGTGAGCAGGCTGTACTGACGCCGACCCCATCAGCCGTTGCTGACAGGCTCTGTGAAGGGACACATGCAGAGCCGCAGCTGCGGGGGATTCTACCCCTCCTTCTCCTCCTTGAGCCAAGCAGCTGGCAATGCCTGCTCCTATTGGCTACATTCAGGGCCAATGGCTAGGAAACTAAGAAGAGAGGCTCATGGGAAATGTAGTTCAGGATACCAGCAGGCCTGGGATGATTCCCTGAGAGAGAGTGCACTGCAGCCCCCAACATGCCGAGCGGGGGGAGGAGGGGGAAGAGGGGATTGAGGACTTTAAAAGAAGAGGGACCATGTGCCTGTCGGGTGGAGGAAGCCAGTGATTCTACTATATATCCCCCAAGGTAAGAACTTACTTCCAGATGGGGGGGCAGGGATGCAGGCTTCCATAGAGGTACAGCCGTACAGGACCTTATCACTGGCTGCTCCTACCATCCTCTCCACCACCACCACCTGTGCTTCTTACTGATCCCATCCCCCCACCACTGATCTCATCCCTATCCCCCCCCATTACTTCTACAACAGAGGTGATGGGGGGGGGGTAGGGATGAGATCAGTGGTGGGGGGATGGGATCAGTAAGAGGCACAGGTGGTGGTGGAAAATTTTTAAAAATATGTGGTGTTGGGGTGTGTGGCACTGCCTCCCACCTGAATGGTGGTGTGGGTAGAGAAATTCTTAAGTGCTAATTAAGTGAGATCCACCTCCACAAGGGTGGTTGTATCCAAATTGATAGTGAACCTTCCAAAGTGATAATGGCATCTTCAATTGTTGTGTCAAGTGAAACCCGTTGCTACATGCCACCTATGAAGAGCGAATCAATGATCGAGTCGCTCTTCCTGGGGGCAAGTCAACAAGGGATGTGTAGCAAAACTTGGTTGCTAAGAGTTTAGGAACTAACCTGAAAAGTGATCCAAACTCGTGTCACCCTTCAACGGGTGGTATTAACTTAGAAACACTCAAGTGCACTAAATGCTAAATCAGGTGTTCAAACAACATATTCTAAACTTCACAGCAATAAGCATCAGGATAAAAAAACATAGTATAGTTGCCCTATATTCAAACACCTGTGGGCAGTGCTTTGTGAAGAAAAAAAATAAATAATAATAATAATAATAATAATTTATTTTATTTCACAAAGTACTGCCCACAGGTGTTGGGCACTTAAGTGTTTCTAATTTAACCAGTACCCCTCAAGTACCACTGCTGCCACCCCCCCTCAAGGGGGGGGCCTTCATGATTTCTTGCACCGGGGCCCTGAAGTCTCTAGTTACGCCACTGCTGAGTAGTGTTATTCTTTCCAGGGATAATAGGGAGGAGGAGTTGAGGGAGGTTTGCCTGGGTGTCAGGTATTGGGGCAAGCTGTGATCTACCCTGGTCATGTAGGGGCTGCTGGAAGGAACCAGCAAGTGTAGAGGAGGCTTCCAACACTAACTTAAGGGTGGATGCAGAACAGTCCTTAGTGGCTGTAGTTCTTCAACAGTGAAGCTTGGAGGCACCACCTGCTGGAGAGGTAGGTAACAATCTACCTTTATTGCAGGGTGCTTTATAAAAAATAAAATAAAAATCATGGCAATAAATATTGACTTTAGGTTCACATGCTGCCACCATTTAAAAAAAAACTGTTAGATACTGCAATTACTTATCTCTTGAAGTGGGATCCTTCAAAATCTGACCAAACACTTCCATTTTAGCATGCCATGTATCAGAGGTACTGATTGTCTGACTCTGTATGGAAGCCAATTAATGCCTCTGTCTCACAGTGGCAGCGAGAAGATGCAGAAGTGAGATGGAAGATAGCAGCTTTGGTGTTTTTAAGTGGTAGCAGCATAAGACTTTAAGTAACTTTTTGAACTAAAGTGGAAGATAAGTCTAACTATTCCTAAACACTTTCCCTTCTCCCTCCTCCTACCCATCTTACATAGCCTGTAATAAAAAGATCAGTGTAAATACCTTTTTTATATTATGTCCTGTGATCCAGAATCTCTGTTTCAGAGATCAGCCGCTGCAGGGGAGAGGAGCGAGCTCTGACAATGGATGGACCATGGGAGCTGGTGGGTAACATCACAGCTCCAGGACTTCAAAGCCATTGCTGAACGCGTCTATACACAGGGGAGATGAAACTGCTGGATCACAGACCAGACAAGACTGAATAAAGGTGTTTACACTGATCTTTTTTAAGCAGGCTACGCAGGATCAGTAGGAGGGAAAAAATTTAAGAATAGTTATAGTCAGCCTTTACTACCACTTAAAAGGTTGGCTTCGAGCATAAAAGGTCCTGTGTTTATAGACTCCAGAGCAATAAATGTAGATGTGGATGGAAAAAAAAAAACAATGGTATTGCACAGAGCAGCCTCATTCCTCCTCTTTTGGGTCCACTACTGACGCTGTCCACTGCTCCTCTTCTGCATTGGCCACCCCATAGCAAGCTGTGTTGTGTCCCGAGCTGGGCTGTGTGCATCAACTGACACACACAGCGTGACTTGGCCCCACCCCCTCTCTCTTTGCACAGGATTAGACTGACAGCAGCAGGAACCAATGGCTCCCACTGTTTTTAGTAAAGCCCCTGAAAAACAACCCCACTCCATAATCCCCCCTCCACCAAATGATTTGGACCAGGGCACAATGCAAGGTCAATAAAGACATTCCAATACACACTCCTAAACCTTGTGGACAGCCTTCCCAGAAGAGTTAAAGCTGTTATAGCTGCAAAGGGTGGGCCAACTCAATATTGAACTCTATGGATTAAGACTGGGATGACATTAAAGTTCATGTGCGTGTAAAGGCAGGTGTCCAAATACTTTTGGTAATATAGTGTATGTGTGAACGTGATAACCCAATAGAAAAAAACCTGAATGCACAGTTGTATCTTTTAATTTAAAAAAAATACAAATCAGTATAGGTTCACCCCCTTACATAGTATACCCAAAGGCTGACCTTTAAATGTAGTGCATTTTCCCACTACACAGCCTGGCTTTCAACTGAGTTTGGCAGTGTTTACTATCAATTTTCTTCCTGATGTCTGTGCTCCACTGGGCAAGTGAGACTACATGTTCTATGGAGATGAATGGGACAGCCAAACTCTCATAATTATATATCTAAATAGCTTAGTCTGTAATTTGTATTCCAGTAGTAGTCATTCAGCAAATGGGGCTGACTGCACTTTGAGGTACAGATAACCAGTAAATTATGCACTTAATTAACCACTTGCCGACCGGCTCACGCTGATATACAGTTGCAATAAAAAGTATAAGTATATGAACCTTTTGGAATGATATGGATTTCTGCACAAATTGGTCATAAAATGTGATCTGATCTTCATCTAAGTCACAACAATAGAAAATCACAGTCTGCTTAAACTAATAACACACAAAGAATTAAATGTTACCATGTTTTTATTGAACACACCATGTAAACATTCACAGTGCAGGTTGAAAAAGTATGTGAACCCTTGGATTTAATAACTGGTTGAACCTCCTTTGGCAGCAATAACTTCAACCAAACATTTCCTGTAGTTGCAGATCAGACGTGCACAACGGTCAGGAGTAATTCTTGACCATTCCTCTTTACAGAACTGTTTCAGTTCAGCAATATTCTTGGGATGTCTGGTGTGAATCGCTTTCTTGAGGTCATGCCACAGCATCTCAATCGGGTTGAGGTCAGGACTGGGCCACTCCAGAAGGCGTATTTTATTCTGTTTAAGCCATTCTGTTGTTGATTTACTTTTATGCTTTGGGTCGTTGTCCTGTTGCAACACCCATCTTCTGTTGAGCTTCAGCTGGTGGACAGATGGCCTTAAGTTCTCCTGCAAAATGTCTTGATAAACTTGGGAATTCATTATTCCTTCGATGATAGCAATCCGTCCAGGCCCTGACGCAGCAAAGCAGCCCCAAACCATGATGCCCCCACCACCATACTTCACAGTTGGGATGAGGTTTTGATCTTGGTGTGCTGTGCGTCTTTTTCTCCACACATAGTGTTGTGAGTTTCTTCCAAACAACTCAACTTTGGTTTCATCTGTCCACAGAATATTTTGCCAGTACTGCTGTACTGCTGTGGAACATCCAGGTGCTCTTGTGCAAACTGTAAACGTGCAGCAATGTTTTTTTTAGACAGCAGTGGCTTCCTCTGTGGTATCCTCCCATGAAATCTATTCTTGTTTAGTGTTTTACGTATCGTAGATTCGCTAACAGGGATGTTAGCATATGCCAGAGACTTTTGTAAGTCTTTAGCTGACACTCTAGGATTCTTCTTCACCTCACTGAGCAGTCTGCGCTGTGCTCTTGCAGTCATCTTTACAGGATGCCCACTCCTAGGGAGAGTAGCAGCAGTGCTGAACTTTCTCCATTTATAGACAATTTGTCTTACCGTGGACTGATGAACAGCAAGGCTTTTGGAGATACTTTTATAACCCTTTCCGGCTTTATGCAAGTCAACAATTCTTAATCGAAGGTCTTCTGAGAGCTTTTTTGTGTGAGGCATCATTCACATCAGGCAATGCTTCTTGTGAAAAGCAAACCCTGAACTGGTGTGCGTTTTTAGAGGGCAGGGCAGCTGTAACCAACACCTCCAATCTCATCTCATTGATTGGACTCCAGTTGGCTGACACCTCACTCCAATTAGCTCTTGGAGATCTCATTAATCTAGGGGTTCACATACTCTTTCCACCTGCACTGTGAATGTTTACATGGTATGTTCAATAAAAACATGGTAACATTTAATTATTTGTGTGTTATTAGTTTAAGCAGACTGTGATTGTCTATTGTTGTGACTTAGATGAAGATCAGATCACATTTTATGACCAATTTTTGCAGACATCCATATCATTCCAATGGGTTCACATACTTTTTATTGCAGCTGTATGTCGGCATAATGGCTCTCCTGTACAAACTGATGTACCTGTATGTCAGTCCATAAAAGCAGGATAGCTGGCGTGCCTGCCGCTCGCCACAGGAGCGTGCCCGTGGACTCGAGGTCCGCCGGTGGCCCGAGATCACGACAAGGAGAGACAGAACGGGGAACTGCCTATGTAAACAAGGCATTTCCCCGTTCTGCCTAGTGACATGACAGGTCACTGCTCCCAGTGATCGAGAACAGTGATCTTTGTCATGTCCCTGGCAGTCCATACCCCCTACAGTTAGAACACGGTGAGGGAACACACTTAACCCCTTGATCACCCCCTAGTGTTAACCCCTTCCCTGCCTGTGTCATTTTTACATTGATCAGTGCATTTTTATAGTACTGATCAATGTAATAATGTCACTGGTTCCCAAAAAGTGTAATTTGGGGTCAGATTTGTCTGCTGCAATGTCACAGTCCTGCTAAAAATCGCAGATCGCCTCCATTACCAGTAAAAAAAAAAGAGTTCCTAAAGCGATCCCGTAGTTTGTAGATGTGATAGATTTTGCACAAACCAATCAATATATGCCTATTGCCTAAACTGATGAAGAAATAATTTTGTCCAAAATTGTCGGTCTTTTTTTGTTTATAGCGCATGAAATAAAAACCACAGATGTGATCAAATACCACCAAAAGAAAACTCTATTTGTGGGAAAAAAAGGACGTCAAATTTGTTTGGGTACAGCGTCGCACGACCCCGCAATTGTGCCGTATCGCAAAAAATGCTCTGGTCATTAAGGGGGTAAAACTTTCCGGGGCTGAAGTGGTTAATAAGCATGAAAGCTAATTATTTATGAAGCAGAGTTGACAGGCAACGATGGACAATGCCTTATTCAGTGCCAGGGCAAGGTCTTTTGGCATCCCTTGCTGCCATAGTGCTACCCCACGTTCCCCTGCCCCACCCCAAAATGAGACAAATGGAATTGCACATCCACACATACAGTGGCTGGTCCTGCACAGGTTACAGAAGTGACAGCCACTGCCCACCGGCCCAGGAGTTACCATTTTTTTGGTCCAAGGACAACCGAATGGGGGTTAGAAGCTGCCACACTGTTAAACCCAGTTTGCTTTAGTCATAAGCATGTTACCACAGATTATTACTATAACCAATCTTTGTTTTGTTTTTTCATTTGGGTACTATAGTAATTTATACCTCATCAAAATTGCAAACTTTATTCAGTGATGTCTCTCTTTTATACTTGGAGTGATGTTTCAAGTACAAAGCCCTTTTAAATATATTGCTACAAAAACGAATTAATACAAATTGAAAAAAAAAATTACATATGAAATTACAGATGAAAAAAGAAGGAGATAACAAAACAAGGTTAAAAAAGTTGTCTACATTTTTTTTCACAGATCCCTAATGACAGTAAAACTAAAGCTATTCATAAATGGCATTGAAATCTCAGCCCCACAATATAGTGTGTGGCTCTCCTAATATAGTCAGTGAAGCTCTCCTGCTACTTTGACTGCTTGGCTCTGCTGTGCGCTGTTAATCACAGGAAGTGTACACCTGACAGCAGAGCTCCACTGATTATATTTGGAGAGCCCCACCCTCTCAGTGTAATTTGCAGGACTGAGCTGTCAGTTTGACAGCTTAGTCCTGTACAGTGCAGGAGATGGCCAGGCAACCTTGAGGTAGAAAAAGACCATTCAGAGCCAATCAGGAATGTGTGTTGGAAAAATTAAAGGAGAAGTAGGATCAAAGTTTTTTTTTGACTATAGATCTCCAATAGATCATAAAATTGCAGTTCATTCTGCACTCCTATGACCCATTTTCAGCTGACAGTGGGCTAAAGCCTGTGGTCACTTGACGTCTTTAAGCTGGCCCAGGCTGTGGAAAGATCCACCCATATTAATGGACCGGCAACTGGCTCAACCTCTCAGCTGCGCCACTGGGAGACTGTGCCAGCCGTTCCCTCCCCAACCCGACACCCCAGTGACCGCTGGAGGGGGAGAGCTGGTGACAGAGTCACTGCTCTCTGCTCAGAGCGAAGGGGAGAACTGAGCAATAAGCAGCGTTTGATCACTCAGTTCCAGTTCTAAGTGCAGAGGCGGCGGGGGACAGATGCTGCAACTGATCGATGGTGCATCCACCTAGGTGAGTATAAGGTTGTTGTTTTTTTGTCCTACAGGAAACTATAGTGTAACACAATGGACTTCAGGTCACTTTTTGATTAATACTCATTGCTTTAATGCCTGTTGTAGAGTTACTTAGGGCAGGACAAAAACCATAAGCGGGTGTTAAATATTTAGTATGATGTTATGCAAGTAAAAGGCATTTTTTTATTTATTTTTTAAAGTGTAGATTAAAAAAAAAGGTACTTTCAACAAAAACAGTCCATCCCTAAATTAAACAAATTACCTGGCAGAAATTTTTCACAACAGGATTTAGGTAGCGGGTTATTTGAAAGAATTCAAAGACGATGAGCGCATGCGCGGAGGCTAGCGGGACGGTTATGCCTGACTAGAGCTCCGCTCCGTGAGGGGGAAAACCGCTGGATAACTACCGCCTACCATCACGAAATTTACAGAAAAGCTGTAGCAACTATCAGAGAGGTGAGGGGGATAAACTAAATACAAAATGGTATTTGGAGGAGCCCGCAGCAAAACGAAAATGAACCCCAATAGCAGCTCACAAGCGCGGAATACCTCACAGAAAAAAGCGCCAGTCACCTCAGACACACTCACCACAAAGCAGAAAAGCAAACCTAAAAAAACAAAAACTTTCTCCTCAGGAGATTCAGATTCAGAAGCTGAGGCTTTTTTACCACAACTATTGTCACAAGAAAAATCTACTCCCTCAAATATTTTAAAACAATTTGAAAAAATGCTTCACAAAGCGCTGAAACATACCTCAGAACAAATCACCACTAATTTAACAAAGGAAATCAGAGAACTGGGACACCGCACATCTGCACTAGAAATTAAAGTGGAGGAAATAGAAAATACCACACAAGAGCACCTGTCAGAATTAGAAAACATGAAAGAGGAAAATATAATACTTCAAAATAGACTTGAAGATTTTGAGAATCGGGCAAGACGTGCTAACCTACGCTTCAGAGGTATACCAGAATCTATAATAGACCTGCAAGCAACAATATTAGCACTGTGCCAAGAACTAGCACCAGGTATACCGATAGAAAGAATGGAGATGGACAGAGTACACAGGGCTCTAATGCCCAAAAAAACAGAAGGACCACCTCGCGATATCATAGCAAAGTTCCACTTCTATCGGACAAAAGAACAACTTTTAAATGCAGCAAGAGAACAAAATACCGTATTTATCGGCGTATAACACGCACCAGCGTATAACACGCACCCCAAGTTTAGGAGGGAATTTTAAGGAAAAAAACTTTTAGGAGGGAAATTCAAGGAAAAAAAACTTACATTTAAATGCAGCATGCAGCCTTGCCCAGTGTCCATCTGCAGCCTTGCCCAGTGTCCATCTGTCCATCTGCAGCCTTGCCCAGTGTCCATCTGTCCATCTGCAGCCGTGCCCAGTGTCCATCTGTCCATCTGCAGCCTTGCCCAGTGTCCATCTGTCCATCTGCAGCCGTGCCCAGTGTCCATCTGTCCATCTGCAGCCGTGCCCAGTGTCCATCTGTCCATCTGCAGCCTTGCCCAGTGTCCATCTGTCCATCTGCAGCCTTGCCCAGTGCCTTTGCGATCGTATCAGTCCCGGCGTTTTTTAAAATTTGGCGCCGATTTCTGTGGAGAGGAGCGAGCGGGGCCGAGTGTACTTCGGCTAGACTCGGCTCCTCTCGCAGTCCCGCCCATCTCCACTGACTGCGCCGCTGACGGAGAAAGCCGAGTGTACTTCGGCTAGACTCGGCTCTGCTCACAGTCACAGGCAGGACTGCGAGAGGAGCCGAGACTAGCCGAAGTACACTCGGCTTTCTCTATGTCAGCTTCGCAGTCAGAGATGGGCGGGACTGCGAGAGGAGCCGAGTAAAGCCGATTGTACTTCGGCTTCGGCTCCGCTCGCTCCTCTCGCTCGTTTTCAGCAGGGGAATTCGACGGAGTATCGGCGTATAACACGCACCCACGATTTTCCCCTGATTTTAAGGGGAAAAAAGTGCGTGTTATACGCCGATAAATACGTTAACCTAATTTTTCAAGGGCATGAATATCAGATCTTTGCAGATTTATCACAATCAACAATCTCCAAAAGAAGGACAATGAAACCGCAATTATTGGAACTCCAACGCCATAATATCAAATACCAATGGGGTTTCCCTTTCGCTCTACGTTTCACCTACCAGGGTACCAAAATTTCATGTAGAACATCAGAAGAACTACAACAAGCCCTCCAGGATCTCAATCTGACAGAAGGGAGCTCTGCACCAAGTACTTCACGAAGAAGATCATCCCCAGCCTCTTTCAAACAAAAAGCAACCCATTCTGAGAACAGTAATGGTGATATCCAGGCACATAAAAGAGGACGATTCACATCCTCACCCCAAGGCCAAGAAGATTCTATGGACTGAAGAAATGATAGACATTTTATGGGACGAATTTACTGCTGAATATACTTCAGTAGAAGCACTTAGGGAATCTTTACCCCAGCTTCAAGTCAGTCTTAGTGACACATAACTTAGGAGACATCCAAAATACACGCCAAACAAACTACAGTGGCTTCTTCTCCTATCCCTATCTGAAATTTTTTCTTTCCTTTTTATATTTATATTTGGTCCTATGGTTCTTACTATTATTATTTTTTAATATTTTTATATTTCTTATTTTAAAATTCTTATTTTTTCTATTTCAGCTTTATCTATAATTTTTTTATTTTTTATTTATTTATTTATTTATTTATTTATTATTTATTTTTTATTTTTCATTAGAAGCATATTATTTTGTCTCTGATATTTTACATAGAAACACAGTGACATAACTGTCAGGATAACAAAATTCTTTCTTTGTTTTTAGTTATTTATTTATTCTTATATTATTCACTCATTTTTTTTTTTTTTGTACTTTCCCGAAATAGGTGATTTTGTCACCTACGGGTGACAAGGTTTTGTATATTGGACTTTAATATCCCTGTTTCAATCTGCACTAAGTAATTTGCAACATAGGAGATCTTTGAAAAACCCTCACAAAGCACAAAATAGTGGTTTCTCTCCTACCCCAATTCGAAAGGCCATTTTTTCATTTTTATTTTTTACATTTTTATATTTTCATTCTTTCAGCTGACGTATATTATTATTAAACCACTAAAACTCATACTGAAATACAGGGATGCAACAGTTTTGTTACCGAAGTTTGCTCTTTTTTACCTTTACATATGTTAATTAATGGTTAATTTTTTTGCAGCTGACCCTTTCATCTATAAAGGACGAGCCATCTACATTGTACCTTTTAGTCTCTGCGGTGCATTAAATAACATAGTAACTTACTTTTAACAATATTAGATGACTTAAAGATGAGTATCATATATGCAGTTCTTAAGCAGTTTGGTTCTCATGACTTTGTTTCTCATTAATATCCTATAGTATCCTTTCGAGTTGACAAGATTTGATACATTTAAGTTAATCCCCTAGGCTCATCGCCTAGTGACTATTCTTTCCCCACTCTCTCTGAAAGCTAAATTATTAATTTGTAAGTAACATTTATAAGCACAATTAGGGCTAATACGCATACATCCACAGGATGTACATCCCATCTTTCAGAGTGGCACCCCATTGCGCAGAAACCCCATGCGCCCCACCAGACTTTCCTCGGACTCCCACAGTAATAAATGGGAGTTCAACGAAAGTCCCCTGACCCCTGATGGGGGGTTTCGCCCCCCATCATGGGTAAACTTCAAATATCACTATATCTTTACAATAATTGTGTATTGTATAGTCTCATTTGTTTTTTACTTCTTCCTTAAGACTGATCGCACTGGATCCTATTCTTCCTTATCTTCTTTCTTGTCTGCGTGGAAGGGCCCGGGAATCCACTGCACTAAAGTAACGGGTAAGAATGGCTTTTTGTTTCATCTACCATGGCCCCTCTAAACATACTCTCATTAAATGTCCAGGGTATTAATGTGCCACAAAAACGCACAAAAGCCTTCCGGTCATTCCAAACTAAGAAAGCACATATTGTATGCTTACAAGAAACACACTTTACACCAAATCAAACCCCCAAATTCTTTAGTAAATCCTACCCTCAAGTATATACGGCTTCAGCCACCACAAAAAAACGAGGTACGCTTATCGCATTCCACCGTACAACTCCGTTCACATTGCATTCAGAAATAAAAGATCCTGAAGGCCGCTACATAATTCTAACAGGATGCATCATGGACACAGCTGTAACGGTAGTCTCATATTATGCACCAAACACACAACCCCTTCCTTTCCTATCTCATCTTTTTCAAGTAATAAACTCACATAAGAAAGGAACTCTTCTTGTATGCGGAGACTCTAATCAGGTCCTCCTCCCATTTTTGGACAGATCCCCTTACACCCCAGCGAAACATCAATCCAAATGGTCTCTCTCTCAGCTTCTTTCCAAACACAATATGGTAGACTCTTGGAGAGAATCCAATCCTACCAAAAAACATTACACATACTTTTCTAATCCTCATCAAACATTTAGTCGAATAGATCACATATTTACAACAATAGGTATGGTCCCAGAAATTATGTCTTCAACCATAATCCCCATCCCCTGGTCAGACCATGATGCGGTATGTACCACTATTGCCTCCATTCTGCCCAAAGCACATGACCCAACCTGGTACCTACCAGACATACTACTCAAGCATCCATCCTACCGCATATTAATAGAACAAGAATTAAAAAATTATCTAAAGAGTAATACTAGCCCTGAAATCTGCTCACTCACGTTATGGGAAGCCCATAAACCAGTACTAAGGGGGGTTTTTCAACAACAAATAGGGATTCTGAAACGAGAGCGTAAAACGCTCTCACAAAAATTAGAAAAAGAATTTAACACAGCATTTATGAGCTTTCAAAATAATCCTACCTCCACAACCAAATCACGTCTAGAGAAAGCACGTATAGAATATGACCTTTTTCTCACTGATTCGGCAGATAAATTATTACGCAAAACCAAACATGCATTCTACATGAAATCTAATAAGCCCGGCACATATCTAGCAAAAGCATTAAAATCGTTTAACAAATCCTTCAAACCTATCAAACTCAAATTGGCTAGCAATATCTACACCAGCAATCCACAAAAAATAGTACAAAAATTCAGTACCTATTTGAAAACTCAATACAAAGAGACAAATATATTTAACACTACTGCAGCTGATGCATTTTTCTCAAAAATCAACCTTCCCCAAATGACGGATACCCAAAAAACAATACTAGAAAAACCAGTTACAAGTACTGAGGTAGATGCAGCTATTAAAGAATTAAAAATAAACAAAAGGCCTGGCCCAGATGGCTACTCAGCACTGTATTATCGTACATATAAGGACACTCTTTCTCCCGCATTTGCAGAAGCATTCAATGATCTATTAAACAATAAAACATTTAGGCAAGAATCCCTGATGGCTATCATATGTATGATCCCAAAACCACAAACAGATGATACGCTTAGCAGTAAATACCGTCCCATTTCCATGCTAAATATAGACATAAAATTATTAGCGAAAATCATAGCAACCCGTTTAAACACAGTAATAGGTACACTTGTGCATCGTGACCAAGTAGGATTCATGCCGTCTCGTCAAGCAGGAGATAATGTTCGCAGAGCAGTTCTCTTGGCACAAATTGCGAAAAAAAGAGGCATACCAGCCAGTTTTCTCTCTCTCGATGTTAGAAGGGCTTTTGACTCAGTATCCTGGCCTTACATGACATATACTTTACAAAAATGGGGCTTTGGCCCAAACTTCATGAACTGGATCAAGGCACTTTATGATAAACCAAGAGCGTATGTAAGATATGCGGGATACAGGTCTGAATCTTTTGATATAGAGAGAGGTACAAGACAAGGTTGTCCACTTTCACCCTTATTATTCACCCTTCTTATAGAACCGCTTGCTCATAAAATCAGATCAGAACCCACTATAACAGGAATAGAAATAGGAGGTTATCAACATAAGATCTGCTTATTTGCAGATGATATCCTCCTATTTCTATCATCCCCCCAAATATCGGGCCCTAATCTTATCCCAATTCTCAACAACTTTGCCACATTCTCAGGTTTATATATTAATCCCAAAAAAAGTTCCGCCCTAAACATATCTCTCTCAAACATTGAATTGTCAGCCGCTAAAGTGGGCCTCCCCTACACATGGGCAGAAGGGGCACTTCCATATCTAGGTATTAAACTTACAGCATCTCTCTCAGATTTATTCTCTTATAATTACCCACCGATTCTGAAACAAATAACAAAATTGATGAATTCTTGGGATCACATGCCGATATCATGGTTAGGAAGAATCAATGCTGTAAAAATGACGATATTGCCAAAAATATTATACTTGTTTAGAGTTCTGCCTATCCCGATACCGGCATACTACCTAAGAATTTTACAAAAGAAATCATCATCATTTATTTGGGGTTCAGCTAAACCAAGAATACAACAACGCACACTTTATCTGCCAAAAGTAAAGGGGGGCCTAGGATGTCCAAACTTTGCATGTTACTATAGGGCAGCGCATATAGCCAGTCTCAGTAAACTACATGCTCAAAATGAAATCCCACTATGGGTATCCATAGAAGCGGCTGAGTGTGATCCAATTTCAGTCTCAAATTTACTTTGGATCCCTCCAAAATATCACAAAAATTTACAAAACCCAATTACGAAGCATTTTATCTCCTTATGGGATAGATATAAAAATAAACACCAACTACAATCCATACACAACCCTCTACTCTCCTTTTATAAAAACCCTGCATTTTACCTGGCATGGGTCCTTCCTAATTCCTTTAGAGAATGGACTTCTCGGGATGTCATATATAAGTACAAATTTATAAACTCAACATCATTTATCCCCTTCCCGACCCTTTGCGAAACTTATGGTTTGCCGCAATCAGAACTATTTAGATACCTCCAAATAAAATATTTTTTCTCTCCAATACAAAACACTTCAACCCCAATAACTCAACTGACAAACTTTGAAACAATTTGCAAAAAAGATCCGCACATCAAGGGAGCAATATCCACTCTGTATTCTCAGCTATTGACTCAAGCAGATGCAGGTAAGCCACATTATGTTCTGAAATGGGAGGAAGACTTGCAAAGAAACTTAGATGACATAGAATGGAACCAGATATGGTTAACTGCAAAATCTGCCTCCCCTAACATACTGGCGGTCGAAGCCAATTACAAAGTACTAACACGCTGGTACCTTGTACCAGCTAGGATAGCAAAGTATGTTACAAATTATTCAGGACACTGTTTTAGAGGGTGCACAGAGATAGGAACACAATTTCATATTTGGTGGTCGTGTCCAGTTGCTCTAAAATTTTGGAATAAAATCTTTAAAATTGCCTCTGAAATATTGGGTAAGACAATTCCTCTAGACCCAGCAACAGCAATACTTAACTTGAAACCGGAAAATGTAACGCACATGCAATTTAAACTATTAGTACAATTCTTTACGGCAGCAAAACAAGCTTTAGCAAAGGCCTGGAAATCCCCTAAACTAAGCATAACCAAAATATTCGCAAGAATGAATAGTGCTATGACTCATGCTAAGATGACTGCCATAGAAACGGACACGATACCCAAATTTGAAAAACTTTGGCAGCCCTGGATTGACTATACCATGTTATCAACCTTTGACAACACAGTTCTTTTACCATGGTAGATGTGACAGACAACCCAAAACATTATTTTTTCAGTTGCAGCGGTGGATCCGGACCTGACCACGCGGACTTCTCTTCTCTTTTTTCTTCTTCTTCCCTCATTTCTCTCTCATTTCCATTTCCTATTTTCCTTATTTTTTAAGAACGAAATTAAATTTTGCCTCACACATTCCTTTATTTTGCTTCAATTGTTTTATAAAAATATACTTCCTGAGTTACACATCCATATTTTTTATTATTTAAGCATTACTCTAACAGGTTGTATAAAATCACAAACAAGTTGAATGTTTATATGGAACATATAAAGTTCTAGTATGTTACAAATGTAGTATTATCATCACTATATCACATATTCAGATAAGTGAATAATAACTTTCTGATGAATAACAACATGTTCTCAAATAAGCTCATCTGTATAGTGTCACTTGTTAAAATATAAGTATTTAAGACTATTTGTACACTGCAACATTAAACTTTAATAAAATATTTTGACAAGGAAAGAATTCAAAGACAAAAAATAACAGAGTGCATTAATCCCTGACAAACCATCTTAAACCAGTGTAAAGCAGTTACAACTAGCAGATTCTTAAAAGCCTTTGTTTTTGATTGGGTGGTATAAGTTATAAAACACCCTAATTTGAAAGTCCAGTTTTGAGAAATACAGTATATCACTACCCTCCAGCTCAAATGGAAAGCGCTATTGCAGATTATTACCTGCTTCTGTTTTGGGGTTATTAAACTTGACCATACTAAACAATCTGATCCAAGTTTCTTCTCTAAACTGGGAAAATTCTCTAATCCCATGACCAGTCTTAGCACACCGTAAAATATGCTGTCTTCTACCAAACCCACTACATGCCTAAAGAGAAAGTGCAGGATGAATGTAAATTGGCCTCAAGTTCTGCACAGACATAAAAGAAAAGCAATAAGCCAATTACAGAATCAGTGGGTGAGAATTTTGGGAAAGTCTGCCTCCAAATTGAGTACTGTTTCTACATTGCGAGGAAGAGAAGAGAACTTTTATTTATTTTTTTGTCGTGAAAACATTGGCTGTTGTAGTTTGTAGTCTTCTGAATAAAACCAATTCATAAAAAGGCAAATATATAGGTTACAAGTTTTGAGAAGGCGGTTTATTTCTAAATAAGGCCAACAATATAAAAAAACAAGATGCCAAAGGCAAATCCCCTGAATAATATTGAACACACTAGAGGTCCTGGCGTGCCATTGCTGATTATACCCCATGTAACAGATTCCCTAGAAAATACCAAATAAATAAATAGACTTCCAAAATATCATCAGCTCAGGAAGAGGCAGTATTGATTTTTTAAATACAGATTAAAATATAACATTTTTTAAAAATTAGGATTACACAGCCTTAAAATAAGATTTTTTAACCACATTTGAATAATTGAAAAACTCCATTACTGCTCTTTTTCTATATAAAATTTAAATATGGCCTCTCATTAAAAAATGGGTGTTGCAACACCTAATTATATATGAATCTGCACTTACAGTTTTCTTATAGTCCCCCTTCAACTCTGTTTGTCTTGCCTGTTAGGTACAGTAAACCTAATGCAGCTTCCTGTGATGGTGGAGCAACAATGCTGCACTGCTCCTATATTCAGAGAAAAGTTTCCACTCTCATGTCGGCTGTGCCTGCTTGCAGTACAGTAGGATTAAATAACGTTTATATGAACTCAAGGGGCATGGCTATTTGGATTGTTACTCCTAATTCACAAGCATGTAGCTATTCATTCAATCCGCACTTGGCCATACCTAGTCCTGCCCACTGCTATGGCCTGCCACTGGATTGACAGCACTACCTGCTGTGATACTGAAACTGTCCTAATGTGGGCTGCAGTCTCTGGAAGGGTGAGTGAGACACAAATGAGGGAGTATTCGGTTCAGTCAGAGAAGATAATGTTTTGTGTTTACATAACACTTGCGCATCACATTGTAAATGGATTTGCCACTCAGGCTGTCATACAGAAGAATTTAAATGTACTTTATAAATAATGACATTGATTTATTTTGTAGCTTAAAGGACATAGCAAAATAGAATATGTTTTTTCCCTAAAGAGTAAAACACGGTTCACACTACTGCAACTTAGGTTCCGACTTGTGAGACCCAAAGTCGCAGGGCATGTGAAATGCCATGTTTCTCTATGAGAGCCATTGCAACAGAAAACATTCCTGCACCACTTTGATCCGACTTTGACATGGTTTCAATGCCAAAGAGTGTAAAAGTCTTATCAAAGTCACTTCAAAGTTGGAATCCAAAGTTGCACTAAAAATCGCACAACTTTGGAGTTGGCTAGTGTTAACCGAGCCTTAACTGATTTTGTAGAAGTTGTGATTTGTGGGACTGATATATGGAAAAGTGTGCCATAAGGAGTATTTTCTGCTATCCAAATCAACCAATCTGCATCCACGTGTGACTTTGCTAACAGTAGAAGTTTACAAAGCTTTTGCTTGGTTGCTAATCACAACAGGAACATTTTTGTGTGCACACTTATGCAGCAGTCCATATATAATTCACACCATTATCCGAGAACGCAAAGAGTTATTCTAACATTATTCTAACATATTCTTAGTTTATCTACATTAACCGCTTGCCGACTGCATAACCTTATATATACAGCGGCAAGGCAGCTCTGCTGCGCAGGATCACATAGTATGTGATCCTTCATTTTCGGGACACGCGCGCTGCCGGCCACTCACTCCCACTATGATTAGACACAGTGGGAGCTAAGCTGCGGGTACCGCAGACTCAATGTCCGCCTGCACCCGTCGATCATTAGGCAAAGAGCCAGAACGGCTATCTGCCTATGTAAACAAGGCAGATCGTCGTTCTGTCAGTAAGGAAAGCATTGGTCCTGTGTTCCTGCAAAGCAGGAACATGGATTAATACCTTCCCCTAGTAAAAGCACCTCCCACAGTACACACGCAATGGCTAGGCACACATTTAACCCTTTTAATGGCCCCTGATGTTAACGCCCTTCCCAGCCAGTGTCATTAGTACAGTGATAGTGGATATTTTTAGCACTGATGACTGTATTAGTGTCACTGGTCCTCAAAAACTGTCAAAAGTGTCAGTTAGTGTCCGCTGAAATATCGCAGTCCCGCTATAAGTCGCTGAAAAAAAAAAACATAAATACAGTAAAAAAAGAAAAACATAAATACATCCCATTGTTTGCAGACGCTATAACTTTTGCGCAAACCAATCAATAAACGCTTCTTGGGATTTTTCTACCAAAAATATGAAGCAGAATACAGATTGGCCTAAAATGATGAAGAAATTTGATTTTTTACATTTTTTTATTGGAAAAGTTTTAAAGCAGTTTTCAAAATTGTTGGTCTTTTTTGTGCAAAAAATTAAAAACGCAGAGGTGATCAAATCCTACCAAAAGAAAGCTCTATTTGTGGAAAAAAAAAGGACATACATTTTATTTGGGTACAGCGTCGTACCAAAAATGAAAAATTAAATTAATGCAGTGCCGTATCGCAAAAAATAGCCTGGTCATGAAGGGGAGGTAAATCTTCCGAAGGTCAAGCGGTTAACCACTTGCCGACCACTCACAGTAAATATACTACAAGCGGTGGCAGGTACGTGTACGTGACCGGCCTTCTCTCGGGTTTGGGGCACGCATGCGCACACTCCCTGCCGACCTGTGCTGTGGATGGACACAGCACGAGTTTGGCAGCAGATTTCAGCCAATGATTATAGCTGAAACCTGCTGATCAGCTGTGTCTGATCACACAGAGTTCTGCGTTTTTCTATTGGTTGAACTAGATGGTCTTGTGTCTTTTTTCAACAAAAACACAGAACACAGAACAGTGATCTGGCTGTTTATTCTGTCTGAAAAGCAGGGAAAAAAACAGCCAGATCAGAAATTAAAAGCAGCACACATTACACATTGTTGGGCGCACAGTTAACCCCATTCCCATCCAGTGTCATTAGTACAGTGTCAGTGTACAGCAGGGGTCGGCAACCTACGGCCCGCGGGCCACACCCAGCCCGCCGCCGCTAAATGTCCGGCCCGTCAGTGCACGTGATGAATTCACGTGCACCAGGCCCATGGACATTCTAACCCCGGTTGGCTTTCTTGGGATAACAAAGGATGTGGCTAAGAAGCTTCTCAGCTGTTATCCCAATCTGTTATCCCAAGTCACTAGCTGGCACATCTGCCGGCTAGCCGGAGACCCGAACAAAGCCGGAATGGGCTTTGATCGGGTCTCGGATCTAGTATCTTGGAAGCGATGTCATGACATCACTTCCGGTTTACAGAAGACTTAAAGGCACCAAATTAGAAAAAAATTACAGCATTCAAAACAGCCAAACTTGGTGTTTTGAATGCTTTTAAGTGCAAAGGAGAGATTTGGGGTCTTATAGATCCCAGATCTCTCCATAAAAAGTACCTGTCGCTGCCTATTACTGTCACAAGGGATAAATATACAAAAAGGTGTAGCGCTGGATGAGCAAAACTGTGTATGGCTATACAGTGAAAAAAATATAAGAAAAAGTATCAAAAACACGAGTGAATACTACAAATAAACAATTTAAAGTTCATGTGTGTCAGTGAAAAATATATGAAATCTTCTCCTCTATTTAAAGATGATAGGGGTTCTACAGAGTGCAGGTATCCGATGAAAATCATAGGCAAAATGCTCCAACACTTAGTAAAGATCCCGCCACCAAGGTGAAGAATGAAGGCTTACCAGACAGCCTGCGACCACCCTTCTCAGGGGGGTCAAAACAGGCTCAGTAGAGTGATGTTTTACTCCATGGAAGGCAGGATGATTCTGCAGGAACGCTTCATCCACAATGGGAGAGTCTCCAGAGACGTTGATTGAACACCTGGCCAGAACTGGGAGTAGACACACTCTTGTCCAAAAGAGAAAGGAAAACTTTCCATAGTGTAGCGTTCATCCATAAAAAAGGGGTTTATTTTCACAAAGTATGCGATACAGAACCTCAAAGTAACAAGTCCTGAGATATTAAAATGCTGGTTAAAAACTCCTTGCAAGGAATAAACAGCTCCGTATTCTGTCAATCAAACGACCGTTCGCGCGTGCGCAATGCGTGCACGTGTCGCCCTACGTCATTTCGTCAAATCTGACGTCATCAGGGGCACGCCCACGCAAGTGCGCACACGCTATTTATAGCCAAAGGGCCCGCAAAGGGTTCTCTCATTGGTTAGGCCTCAGATTGACAGACGGAGCAGATAGTGGACCTGTGCATTGAATTCTCAATGCAGAGGTCTATACATAGATAACAATCACATCCTGACACCCGGTGGAACCTCCGGATATTACACCTATTTGAATCTATTCCACACAACGCCATCTTGTGGGTCATGATGTAACTGTTTACAAAAAGAGGGATTTGTAAAGTCCCAATTATAACAGATTAATATACATTACACATATATATGTATAAAATCAATAAAAAACTCTCTATTACATATACAAATTGTTCAAAATTCAGAAATGTTATCCATAAACTAAAGCCCAGATCGAAAATACACAAAAGGTAAGAAAGTGAAAAATGGATAAAGATTATTGGAAGGGACATCAAAATAATAAATCACCCATTATTAATGAAGCAATTTATGTCCCATTCCACATTAAGGCCTCCCGGTGTGTGACAGCCTAAATTATGTATCCAGCTGGTTTCAGATCTGGATATGCTTCTTCTACCATTTCCACCTCTCCAATGGGGCACATATTTTTCCAGACAAATAAAGATAGTACCTTTTGGGTTTCTATTGTGTACAAGATCATAATGTTTTGACACATTATGTTTGTCAAAACCATTTTTTATGTTGGTAATGTGCTCCCCCAATCTTATACTGAGTTTTCTAATAGTCCGTCCGACATATTCCAACCCGCATGGGCACCGCAAGAGGTACACCACGCATTTAGTAGTGCAGGTTATAAGGGACCTAATGGGATATGTCACTCCTGTTCCAGATGACGTGAAATCAGTAATTCTTCTACCCTGGAGAGCATTGACCCTACAAACTTTACATCTCCTACAGGGATAGAATCCCTTCAGATCCCCAAAAAAAGTCGGACGAGTTGGGGGATCAGGTACGTTTGGTGCTATTGAATGTCTGAGGTTGGAAGCACCCCTGAAGAGCACTCTTGGGCTGTTGGACAACAGAGGCCCCAACACTCGGTCATTCTTTAACACCGACCAATGTTTTTTAATGATTCTTTTAATGGCCCAGTGTTGGCTTGAATATGTGGTCAGAAAGGCTAGGCCAAAATCCTCCCTGTTTTCCACCTCTGGGGGTCTGTCACACAGAAGAGTCTGTCTATCTCTGAGACCAACCTCAGCAATGATAGAATCCAGTTTAGCAATATCATAACCTTTGACTATGAATCTAGATCTAAGGATTTGTGCCTCCTTATGATATTGCTCCAAATCGGTACAGTTGCGCTTTAAGCGCAAAAACTGACCCTTTGGAACCGCCGACAGCCAGGAACTATGATGACAAGAGTCCAGTGGTATATAACCATTCCTGTTCGTCGGTTTAAAAAAGGTGGACGTGACAATCCTATTGTCCTCTATTGAAATATTGAGATCCAGAAAATGAATCTGAATGGGACTAATCTCATAACTAAGAATAATTCCCCTGTCATTACTATTTAAGAAAGACAGATAGGAATTGATTGATTCAGTGTCACCATCCCAGACAAAAAGGATGTCATCAATAAATCTTTTCCAAAAAATAAGATTAGGTGACCTATCACAAAGTACCACATCCTCGTCCCACTTTGCCATAAAGAGGTTGGCCATACTGGGGGCAAACTTGGCCCCCATGGCCACACCCCTAATCTGAAGATAGTGAGTACCACTATGCCAGAAATGATTATGCTTCATCGCGAAGTCCAGCAGTTCCATCACGAAGTTGCACTGCGTGACAGAAATGCCGGAGTCGCGATAAAGAAAATGTCGCACCGCCTCATGACCTAGATTATGAGAAATAGCTGTATAGAGGGATGCAACATCTGCCGTAATGAGCAAGTAGGAGGCCTTCCACTCAATCTCACCAAGCAGGTTAATCACGTGCTTGGTGTCCTTGAGAATGTTTACATTCCTTCTGACAGCAGTAAAAGTGATCAGAATTTTTTTTAAAGGGACATTGTAAAAATAAAAAAGTGAAATAAAAGAAATAAGATTTTTTTTTTTAAAGCGCCCTATCCCTTTGTGCTCGTGCGCAGAAGCGAACGCATACGTAAGTTGCCAACACAAATTTAAACGTGTTCAAACCACACATGTGAGGTATCACCGCGATCGTATATAATAATTGTAGCACAAGACCTGCTCTGTAACTCCAAACTGGTAACCTGCGGAAATTTTTAAAGCATCGCCTATGGAGATTTTTAAGTATCGTAGTTTGACGCTAAATCACGAGTGTGCGCAATTTTAAAGCATAACATGCAGGGGGGGGGCGGTGTAATGTAAAGGGGTCCAGAGGTACAGGGCTGTGTAATGTAAAGCAGTCCAGAGGTGCGGGGGCTGTGTAATGTAAAGGGGTCTGGATTATTATCTTCATTTATTAGCAGGTGAATGCGGCCCACCATGCATTCACATACATTGAATCCAGCCCTTAAGTGGAAAAAGGTTGCTGACCCCTGGTGTACAGTATTATCACTGTATTAGTGTCACTAGCGGCGTGTCATTTAGTGACCCCCTCAGCCAGTGTCTATTAGCACCAGATTGTCCACCACAATATTACAGTCCCACCATAAGTCACTGATCACCGCAATTACAGTATAGCGTCTAAAGCTATGGTGTAAATTCCAGTATATATATATATATATATATATATATATATATATATATGTATAAAGGGGTGTAAATAAAAGGCCTGCAGAACACCCACTCTACTTTCTTTATTCAGTGGTTTTTCCACGAGTCTATCATTATTGATTTTTAAGCACTGTTTTGTGTATTTTAATATCACAGAGACTGAACTGTTTTATTCTTATACCGTGGTTTTATATATATATATATGTATATGTAGTTGTAGATGCTAACATTTTCACACAAACCAATTAATATACACTTATTGTTTTTTTTGGTAGCAGAATACATTTTGCCTACATTTAAGAAGAATTTTTTATTGGATATGTTTTATAGCAGAAAGAAGAAAATTGTTTTATTTTTTTTTCAAATTTTTCAGTCTTTTTTATTTATATAATAAAAAAGAAAAAACCCAGTGGTGATCAAAAACCACCAGAAGAAAGTTGTATTTGTGTGAAAAAAATTATATAAGTTTTATTTGCATACAGTGTTGCATGACCGCGCAATTGCCAGTTAATGTAGCACGGTGATAAATAGCAAAAAAAAGCCCTGGTCATGAGGGGGGTAAAACCTCCTGGAGGTCAAGTGGTTAAAATATTTGTTTGTTTTCTGTTGTTTTTTTTTTCAGCAAACCCGAAATTCTGCTAATTTTAAATATTGCTTACTGTTTGAGGATTACCGGGAAACCAAATACAATTCTTTGAAGAAAATCAAATGGCTTTGCATGACTATTTGTTACCTGGAAAAAAAAAAAAACACTTAAAGGGCCAAATAAGCACTTCAAAATGCTTTTGATTCCAGTGGATGTTCTAATAGCATTTCAGAGCATGGTAACCTTTGATCTGTCGGAGAACCACTGGGGTTACAAGTAGAACTGACCGGGACACTTCCTACAGTGAATGAAATTGACTCCCCTTTGTGTTTTGTTTTTTTGCTGCTTAAGATACTAGTTTTCTATTAACATGCTTAATCTTACTGTCTAAAAAAATGTACTTAAAAAAATAACATATTAGGATATTATCATTAATCATATTACTCATAATAATTAAGCAGACTCATTGTACTGAAAATGAAGAATATGCATTTAAAAATATATAAAACACCATATCAATTATGAATACATATATGGAGAGAGAAAAAAAATATTCAACTTTTATGTATATGAGTTGTAAAATACATGTTGAAAACATAAAAATGTTTATTATACTAGATTGCACATTTTAGAAAAAAACACTTTCCTATTCCATGCTTCAAAAATGCATATGAAAGCATCACCTTGAGATACCTTTATGGAAAAGCTACCTAAGGAATACATTGCCTTTGATAGTAGCAGCTCAAATATTCAATTAATGTAAAGCACTTTTTAAAGTGATGGAGAACAGTGGATATTTTGGAAACTAATAAGTTCTTTTTAAAGCATTTAAGAGTATGAGATTTTGAATAGTGCTTGTCAATGAACAATTTCCTATTGTAATTATACCGGAGACAAGGCTTTCCACCCAGAACAGACTTTGAGAGATACCAGGCTCATTAGAATATCAATGTGGAAGGGGCCATCATTGTGGCAGCAGAAATTCCTTTTGACCAAAGTCAAAACCTTTATCTCTATTTAGAGGATAAGGACATTTATTTCAGATACATTTCCCAGTTTCTCAGTATAGATTGGCTGCTTCACTAAATTGGTGTGTTTCTAACCAACTGGGAAAATATATGAATACTTTTAGTTATAGACGCTGCAAGGATTTTAGCACATTTTATTGAAAAATCTTACCTGCTTCTGTTCTGTAGATAATGACATAGGCTTTGACATTACAAATGCAAAAGTCTTTTCTCAAACCTGTGTACAGTGTGAGGCCTTCATCCTGCACCCCCAGCACCCCTTTAGACACACAGCGCTTTTTTTATTGTATAAATACAAAATAAAAGTCTCATTGCTGGAAACCTAAGAATGTTGCTGAGGATGCCACATTCCATGCACCAGGCTATCTGTAATTGCAAGCATATATGTGTAGCGGGTGGTTACATTTAGGGGGAAGCATCTGAGTGGTAGCCAGGCTCAGATGTACCAATTGTTAGGTCTCATTGACCATTTCTATCCCTGGGAGATAGTACTGGTGGTTAAGTTCTCTGGGGCCTATAGGTGGCGCTGTTGCTGTGGGTCCCGGGTTGAACTGCAGTACGAGGTTGTGTCCTTTTTGTCCCCTCTCAGCAGCGGTGCGGCGGGGCAGGGAACCTGCTGTGCCTGTCGGGAGAGGATATAAAAGGGGGCGGCCATCTTCCAGAGGGGTCGTTGGTTCCGCGCTCAGGCACCTTAAGCCTGGGTGTGGGTGTCTCGCCTCCGGGTGCCCTAGGCCCGGAGGCCTGTCGGGTGGTCTCTGGGTGCTCTAGGCCCAGAGACGGAGCTGCTGTTCCATCTCAGACACCTTCAGTCTGGGGTGAGGTACTTCGAGAGAGGCCCGGGGCCCAGTACCTTTGACTGGGTCCCACAAGGGATCGAGGGCTCCTAGGGTGCCCCCTGGAAGTGGGTGCCCGAATCTAGGACGAGGAGGCCAGGGAGGTGAACCTTTCCGAAGACCCGGTGCGGTATCGCTGGTGACGGTGGGGCCTCTGGTAACTCTCTGGATGGATGTCCTTTCCCTGACAGGGGTCAATACTTTTAAAAGGTAATCCACGTTCTCATGGTCTGTGGCAGAGACCCATCGTGAATTCGGTCGGTGGCAGAGACCCAATAACCGGGCCTGTGGCAGAGGCCCTATTCACCTGGTCTGTGGCAGAGACCCCACATGGTCGGTGGTAGCGACCGTGCGCCTAAGCCTGTTAGTGCTATTCAGAACAGGAGAAACAAACCCAAATTTAAGTTTGTGCCTGGACCTCCTCCCACCTTATCTGACCCGTGTTTGTCTCAACCCGTCTGCTCTAAAAGACTGTTTATTGTGCAGGAAGGAATAAACAAGTGTTGGACCTTTCAGTTGGGGTGGACAGTGGCTTACTGGGGAAAGTTAAAGACTTGTTCTGATTACTGCAGAAACAAGGTCAGCACTGGAGGCCTTTTTACACCAGTCGCAAGCAGGCCCGAGAAACTAACACCGCTCAACCTCCCTATTCAGGAGGGTACGGGCTTGTGGTGTGGTGTGCCTCATTCTTTTTCTGCGGAGGAGCCAAGCAGAAGAAAAGCAGGTAAAGTCTGGGGTTGGTGCGCTACATATGTTATTAGCAGCGGGTTTACAATTCTGTCTTAGTATACTTTTCCCATGGTTGCAAGTAAAATATTTTTTACAGTTCTAGAAATCACTGCTAGTTGCAGGTTGATATGGAAAGGTCATTTATAATTTTAGCACTAATAATAACTTTAAAAAACTATACTCCAACTAGATACAAAAGGGAAAAGTTCAGGACTTTAGATTAGGCATATAACAGACCATTGGGTAAAAATGTATAAATGTATTTATTGTCAAAGGAGTAAACCAAGCACATAATAGTATACATACAAATTTCATATATTTCCTCAACATGAAAACATGTCATTTATAAATACACGTAAATGGTAAAACAGTACATGCCAGTTGCGGGTATACAAGGCTCCATAAAATAAAATAATGTATTAGGTGGTAACAGGTCAAGCTGTAAGAGTGTAAAAAGAGACACAATGTAATAGAGTCATAACTACATCCTGCATATGCCCGACGCGTTTCGTGGTACAAACCACTCTTCAGGGGTGAATACGTCAACATGTCTGAAAAAGACAAAGTACCAATAATTCTAATCATTTAACTAAGAAAAAGGTGTACATATCTACCATATTTTTTGCTCCATAAGAAGCAATTATTCCCCCCAAAAAATGGGGGAAAATGTCTCTGTGTCTTATGGAGCGAATACTGACCAGGCGCCGCCGAGCAGTATGACTGCATAGATCCAGAGCTCCGCTCTGCACCACAGAATCGGCTTCAACATCACAGGCCAGTACCTCTCCAGCAGCAATCTATCTAGTCTGCTGGCGTGCTCATACACTGCTGACCGTCCGGACATACGGAGACGCAGCCAAGACCCGCCACCGGTAAAAAAAAGCTCAGCTTTCTACCCGACCATGCAGCGCGGGCTTCACGAAAATGGAGGTGGGAGTCACAATGCCCCACCAGCTGATGGACCTCTAGAGCCTTCCTACTCAGCTCGAGCAGCAAGCGCAGGCTCAAAAGAAGCTGTAATTACAGGTGAGCATACTTCAACCATGCCCTGGAGGTTAACCCCTTATCTCCCTCCACAAGCCCAGTGAAATCTAGACCCCACATAGATTTTGGGGAGCCAGATGTATCTTCTCCTCTCATGGATGTGGCAGACTCCTCTCCTTCACAGCACCCTCCTGCCACTCTCCCAGACCCCGTTGCACAGTTTCCAACTACAGGCCAACCCATCTAAGTGTCACTATGAAAGACATGCTCATGTAGCTGAGGGCCTCTATACAAGCATACGGCGGTGGAAAGCACCCCATCCTGTCATCTCTTCAGTCTACAATTTTAGTACACCAAAATTATTTTAGTACACCATTTGGTTCAGAATATTTTTTCCTCCTCTAAAACCTAGGTGCGTCTTATGGTCAGGTGTGTCTTATGGAGCGAAAAATACGGTATATATCATAAAAAAGGAAAGGAATATCCAATCCTGATAACTTACATGGGGCTAAAAAGCAAAGGCATGCGGTATTGTTAAACAAGAGGCCCGTAGCGTAGTCTGTCCCGGGAGCTGAGGTATGGGACCCGCAGACACGCACACAATAATCCCATAGGATAGAAACCTCCATGTGGGCTGGGTGATAGTGAGTTACCCCAAGATCTGTAGGAAAATAAATTATAAGTCTCTCATATAAGATAGTGCTCGTAAAAGTGGGGCTAAACACCTAACACCATAGGAGGATGTGGAAAAAAGTTTAAAGTGTATAGGTATAGAAGAACCAGAAAGTATGAAAGTAATTCAAGCTCAATAGTTGTCCACCATTCAGCTTGAATTACTTTCATACTTTCTGGTTCTTCTAGTACTCTAGGCTTTTTAGCCCCATGTAAGTAATCAGGATTGTATATTCCTTTCCTTTTTTATGATACATACATATACACCTTTTTCTGAGTTAAATTATTAGAATTATTGGTAGTTATGTATTTTTCAGACATGTTGACACATTCGCCCCTGAAGAGTGGTTTGTACCACAAAACGCGTCGGGCATATCCAGGATGAAGTCATGACTCTATTACATCATCTATCTTTTTTATACTCTTACAGCTTGACCTGTTACCACCTAATACATCATTTTATTATATGGAGCCTTGTATACCGGCAACTGGTATGTACTCTTTTATCATTCACATGTATTTATATATAGGGGTCCTGTGCGTCTTCTGGTCCGTTTCAGGTCCAAATTCAGCCAAAAATTCGGGCCAAAATCAGACCTGAAATGGTGAACAGGGATGCACCGGACCCCTGCTGTGAGCCGATCCGTACCGCAGTGTGAACCCAGCCTAAAGCATAATTGTAACTTCATAATATATACGTTACAAACAAAGGGTGCATAAAAAGATGCCTTTTAAAAGGCCTTGTGTTTTTTCTGTAATTGTGATCCTGCCTACTACTACATACCCCTTCTCCTGCAGCAGGTAAAGACCACTGTGCTCTGTGTGAGAGCAGCAGCCTATCTCCATTTTGTCTGATAGGCCCCCTGCACAGTCACAACTTTTATGCTCCAATCAGCCAGGGTCATGCTCCATGCTCCATGCTCAGCATTGATGATTGAGGTGCAGCAATTGTGACTGTGCAGGGGGCACGTCAAACTGCTGGAGGTAGCTCACTGCTCTCACACAGCCGTCTTTACCTATTTAAACATTACTTTTTTATGCAGGTTCAGTTTACTTAAAGTGGTTGTAAAGCCTTACAGACTACTTTCACCTACAGGTAAGCCTAGATTAAGGCTTACCTGTAGGTGCTTGAAATATCTCCTAAACTTGCACGGTTTAGGAGATATTTACAATTCCCTGTACGATCACTTCTACTGCACATGCGCCAATGTATTCGGCGCATGCTCACTCTAGAAAGGGCACGCTGTGCCATTTCTAGATGGGGTCGTGCATGCGCAGGAGTGACGTCGTGCGACTCCGGCCCGTTACAGAGCTGGAGTTCGCGGCCCCGGAAGGAAGAGGGGTGCAGAATGGACTCTTCCAGCCAGCAAGGAAATCGGGGACATCGCAGGCATCGGTTTCAGGTAAGTGACACATAATGGGCTACTATGCGATGCATAGTAGCCCATTATGCTTTACCTTTGCAGGGAAACAAAGAGGAAGTAAAACCCATCAGAGTTTACTTCCTCTTTAATACATTTTTATAAAGGTAAAATTGAACTTTAAAAATTATTGCAATAAATGAACATCGAACATTAGGATTTTGACTGGGTAAGGTAAAAATGTATATTCCAACGAGTATTGCTCTTTCCCTATGGTAAAGAGATATTCTGCCAATACACACTACAGCTAATCAAGAGATAGCCCAGTTTTCATTGCAAAGAAGAAGTGCAAATCAAAAAAGTAAAAAAAAGCAGTTTTTTTTTTTTTTAATTTCTGATTTTTCCCACTTGACCGTTCGTTTTGGGCAGAATGGAGTAGACAGTGAGTGCATTTTATGATATACATGTTAATTTGCAACTGTTTCAGCTGCTGAAACATCCTTTTTTAACCACCTCGTGCACTATTTAGGGTATACATACAGGCTGTGAATAGAGGTCCTAGGCTTATCTCTGTACTGACAAAAAGAATAAGAAGGAACTGGAAGCATCTTTCCAGATGAGCTAATCAGCTTTTTTTCCTTTCTTTGTTGTGCCAAGGTTATCTGTCACAATTACTACCAGTGTATTCCCAGTCAGATGTTGTGTCACAATAGTCTATCCATAGTAAGCCATCAGATGTTAATCTTATTCAGCTTGTGGCCAAGACAATATGGAGCAAACCTACCAACATCAGCAGATCTTAAAACAATCACTGTTACCGGAAAAAAAAAAAATCTTTTTTCTTTTTTACACACACAATAGTGCTCCCATTTGCAGGTATGGTACGTAGATGGAAGTTTCCAAACCTGAGCAAAAATTGATATACTGTGCAGTCTATTGCCCTATGTGAGCTGCCAGTGGAGACAAAAAAACTCAGATCTGGTATTTTGTTCTTTTGAGAGAAAATCTGCTGTGCTGGTGAATATTTATCCTTGTAATGCCAAACTATTTTTTATATACATTGCATTTTGATGATCTCCTTAAATATTTACAGATTCATCCATGATAACTATTATCAAAAAAATTATGGCAGGGCAGTCCTAATGCCGCGTACACACGATCGTTTTTAATGACGAGAAAAATTAAATTTTTTTAAATGGTCATTAAAAATGATCGTGTCTGGGCTTTCCAGCATTTTTCCCGACGAGAAAAACGCAGAGAATCACGACGAGAAAAATTGGAACATGCTCTAATTTTTCACGTCGTTTTTTACATCGTCGTTTTTCTCGTCATGAAAAATGGCCGTGTGTGGGCTTTAACGACGTGAAAAAAAATGCGCATGCTCAGAATCAAGTATGAGACGGGAGCGCTGGTTCTGGTAAAACTAGCGTTCGTAATGGAGATAGCACATTCGTCACGCTGTAACGGACTGAAAAGCACGAGGCTGAAAAGCACGAATCGTCTCTCAACAAACTTTACTAACATGAAGGGTGGCGCCATCCGAATGGAACTTCCCCTTTATAGTGCCGTTGTACGTGTTGTACGTCACCGCGCTTTACTCGAACATTTTTTTCCACGATAGTGTGTAGGCAAGGCAGGCTTGAGAGGAAACACGAAAAATCACGTCGAGAAAAATGCAGTTTTTTCAATGACATTAAAAACTATCGTGTGTACGCGGCATAAGAGTCAGTCAGGTGGGCTGAATGCAAATGTGTTGTCAAAGAACATGCCCACAGGAGGAGAGCACAGAGCGATAGAGGGATGAGCTGCAGCAGGAAGGTGACTAAGGGTGGTCATACAAAGTTCGGCCGGTTCAGCAGGGACCATCCAAAGTTCTTATCCATATATGGGCAGGCTGGTTGTACAGAAGCCGATCTACTGATCATCTTCTGTACAACCAGCCTGTCAAGTTTTTAACAAACGATCAGTGCCACCAACTGTATTCTGATGGCGGGAAAGCCTCCCTGCTGTCAGAACACAATAGCACAGCGGGATTGATACCCCCATCCACCTTGAATGAGTGGATGAGCGAATCAAATAATTTTTTTTCCCATTCAACCTGCTGGTTGATCAAAAGAAAATATGATTAATGTATGGCCAGCCTTACCTCAACTACAGAAGAGAAAATTCAGGTCACCAACCTAACACCACACTAGAAATGCTGAATGCTTGATCATGTTTATGACTCAAAGTACTGAAACCAGAGATCCCCAGGGTAGTAGCATTTTAGAAAGAGGTCAGCAATTGCAGTCTGCGTGGGTACATATGTAATTTAAAGTGGTTGTTAAGCCACTATCTCATCTTTATATCACCCCCTCTGTCAGATAAAAAGCTGCATTCTAGTGCCTGTGCTTCCTAAAAAAGAAAAAGAAAAGATTTCTACCTGTTTTAACAGCATCTCCCAGCGAAAAGATGACTCCAGGCTCTCAGATCTCTCCGTGTGATATCTCCAGTGGGCAGGGCTGAGATTCCCCTGCTGACGTCAGCCAGAGAGGAGGGGAGAAGAGAAGCAGAGAGCCTGAAGTCATGTGATCGTTGTAAGACACTGTTAAAACAGGTAGAAATATTTTTTTTTGTAACAAAGCATAGGCACTAGGACAGATGACAGGCAGGGAAAGGAGGGGGAGAACAGAGGGAGACAGGAAAGCTGCACACAGCAGCGTATGACTGAGGTACGTAAGCTGACCATGGCGTCAGGGCTCAGCAGCCCTGATATATCGGAGTCAACGTACAGAGGGGAGGGTAGAAACTGGCAGGATCAGCCAGGTATTTCAGGTGATACAGGGGGTCAAAATACACAGCACAATCCCTGTGCTGTATAACATGCTTTAAAGGAACAGGATATTTTTTTTTTTGGTTAACAAACGCTTTAAGTTTTTAACCAAGATTTAACCTATTAAATCGACACAAAGGTGGGATTTTAAATGGACCACAAACAGTGATGTATGAAAAAAGTTAGAATTTTATTAACATATACAAAAGGCTAATACATGATGAAACATCAAGCACATTAGTGATTTGGATAAAAACAGACACATATAATTGGGGATATATAAAAACCAGCTAAAAAGCCTTTTGTATATGTTAATAAAATTTTAACTTTTTTCATACATCACTGTTTGTGGTCCATTTAAAATCCCACCTTTGAGGAAAAGTGTTTTTACTATATGTATATGGGATGGGATCCACAAACAGTATAGTCGAATAACTAACTAGTGGACGGACAAGCTGCATTCTCTTTATCACCGGAACTGTAGTGACATACTGGGAGTGGTTATTTGTTACTGAAACAGTTCCATCCAGGGACAGGAATGGAGATACTGTAACAAGCAGCAGAGGTCCTGAATGCAACTGAAAAAACAACGATGCAGTTCTAATATTCACATCAAGCAATCAGTTCAACAAAGGGCTACATTGTTATTGTAGACATATGTTACTATAAAAGACAATTAATTTTTGGACTAAGACAAGGCTAAATAATTAACTAATTTCACACCTAAAGACCTCTTGCACACAGGATGTTTTGGAAACTCTCCGAAAAGCCTTTCCTCCTGGCAGCAGCATTTTGGCAGAAAAAACGCCTGACGCTTGTGAAAGTGTAACGCGTTAAGGCACATGTAGGACTGTTTACAGGTGTCAAGTCCTTGGGTGTTAATTCATTAAATTGCCCAGAATAATTATTTATTCTGGACATTGGAATTAAATAATGCTTAAGCACTAAACACACCTAGAGTTACCAAGCATCAAGCAGTTTTCTGGATGCACTGGCAGTTTTTCTGCCTCTAAAAGCCCCTCCCAATAAACGCTGCTAAAGGCCCGTGTGTGCATGGACATATAGGCTAACATGCAGGCGAGTTTAGAGGCAGAGAAAAACAATGTCTGATGCCCCTAGAAGCAGCTGCAAAAACGTCCAGTGTGCATGAGGGCTAAAAAGCAGTTTAAAATAATTCTTTCTTCTCACGCATGTTAGCATTTTTTTTTATTTCACAAGCTTTGAGCAGCACGTTCACACTATAGCCTCGGAAGCCAACCACCTATTATGGTAATCAAGGTGAATATTTTGTGCACATACTCCTTAAAGGGGTTGTAAAGGTTCATTTTTTATTTTCTAAATAGGTTCCTTTAAGCTAGTGCATTGTTGGTTCACTTACCTTTTCCTTTGATTTCCCTTCTAAATGTTTTTTTTCTTTGTCTGAATTTCTCACTTCCTGTTTCTCCTCACTAAACTTCACACCATCATCCGAGTGGTGTGGAGTCAGCCAGAACAGCTTACTGAACAGCTTACTGAGGAGAAACAGGAAGTGAGAAATTCAGACAAAGAAAACAAAGAAAAAAATAATTTAGAAGGGAAATGGAAGGAAAAGGTAAGTGAACCAACAATGCACTAGCTTAAAGGAACCTATTTAGAAAAAAAAATGAACCTTTACAACCCCTTTAAAGTTCCTCTGTTATCACTGTTCACACCCTAAGCTTCAAGAGTGCCATACATTTCTGAGGAAGTCTTACCTATCATTTGCACCCTAACACTAATTATTTTTTTAATTATTACATTTTCACAGTAAAACATTTCAGTCCTGTTGTCTACCAGCTAAATGGGGACATGCAATATTGGCAGTACACGTTCCACACTTTGGGAATCACTGTTCTAAGCCAGCTAGCAATGTCATGTCAGCCCTATCATGCATAAGCATTGAAAAAACCTGACACCTGGGAAAAATATGTTACATTTAGAATATCTGAAATATGTTTTTATTTTGATGTCAAGTTATCATTAAAAATAATGCAGTCAATGAGCTGCTACGAAAAGTAGAAATTAACCACCCGTTTCTGTTCCATAAAGATGTTCACTTCCCAATTAAACATAGTTAAAAGTCAATATTTAGGAGCTACAATTCAAAACTTAAATGCTGTAGGCTAGAACAGGAGGAAGATGAAAACACAGTAACACTAAAGGGATGATGAATCCCATAATTAGCTATTATGTTAATTGAATCCACAGCGATTTTGTTGGGTGAGATTTCTTCATATAATATGCAAATGGCTTCTAAAGGTTTAGTTTATTAGACAATATAATTAGAAATCGTCTAAGGCTGAGAATTTTAATGAGGCAGAATAAAAGGTTTGATGTGAGTAATAGAGAATGTTAAGAACATCTGGGTTCAATCAATAAGATGCCCCTTTTATAGGCGTGGTGGGTTTGATACATGTATAGATATGGAAATGCAGGTGTCTCCTAACTGGAGTACAAACATGCAGCTTAAAAGCCTTGAAAAATGCTCTTTAATCTCCTCGTTCAAGTCATTTATTGATTAATTTGAAGGAAGCCAGTTTATTTTTCCTTTTTTTTTTTTTTAACAGGCTGGAAGTGGAAGTGGATAAAGTATGCTTTGCTTTCAACAACTTCAAGCTCCCATGAGCAGCTAGTTTGATCACTGCATCGCAAAATTACTAAATTAATTAAAAACCGGTGCTGGAGATCATTAAGAATGTGGATATTTGAGAAATACATTGCCATACAATGTGCAAACACCATTACTGCTGTAACCGTTTTATTGCTGGATGGGAACTGTCTGCTATGCGGTGTGCAGACCCCAAGGCAGACTTAGGGTTAACAAAGAAGCTTCTAAACCAGTGGTGCACGGCGCTCTGTATGCTGAAGATCCCACTGGCTGGGAACTGATTAAGAAAATGTTCAATTAAAAGGAGTAATATGTTTATGTCTGCCAGATAAATGCTTGCATCATCTCTTATTTTGTAATCGACTCACCCGCGCTCTAAGTAACAGTCTTAACATTTTAATTTTAAAGTCATATCCAATTAGAGAATTACAGGCATACAACCTCTCCAGGATATCGCAGATGAAATTCAGCAGGAACATTTGATTACGTGAAAGGAAAAAAAAAATGAAAGTGAACTTATAATTTAGTTATCATGAAATTGTCATGAAAAGCACTTTCCTTATTTAATCAACGGGATTAAAAGATGCTGAAGAACCAAAGCAAATTGTTTCTAATGTATTCACATTTCCATGTTAAGTTACTTTATTAGCAGAACGTTACTAGATGAAGAAGTAAAAGAATCAAGCTCAAACAAAATGATCAGGTTGGCAGAGCGGCTAAGCGGTTAGCACTTTGGCTTCCCAGTGCTGATGTCCTGTCTTCAGTTCCCAGAACACTATCTGCTTGGAAACTGTATGTTCTTCACCTGTTTTATGTGATTTTCCTTCCACAATCCAAAAATATACCTGTAACAGGTTAACCCCAACAACTGACCATAGAGTCTGTATAACCATTGCAGGGAGATTATACAAACAGCTATTCAATCTATATTGGGGACAGAAACTGAAGTGAATGGTGTATGTTTTTAGTAAAATAAAGTAAAGTTATTACAGTATATACTATGTGCCAATCTTTCTAGTTGTCAAATATTAGTGAAATAATACGCAAGAATGGCTAAAATATACGTTATTGAAAATGTAAAAAAAAATCTGATTTGGGAAATGCTTTTTAAAATAAGCTTCATGCTATAAAGGAACACTTTTTTTTTAAAAGCAGTTATAAGGGACTTTGCCCAACGATGTCTTCCATACCAAATACCTGTTTTATTGTGCCACTACCCCACCTCCCAATTATTGCTTGAGCTCTGTTTGTCACCTTAATACCTTCCCATCCTCTCTCAGATCCTGAAGCAAACAAAGCTGCTATATAAAAAAAATAAAAAAAACACTAGAGAGATGGCAGAACTAAAGTTGTTACTTATTAATGGTCTCTTGTCAGTAGCCAGTTCAGGAAGAACAGTCATTAGGCATATGGACAGTAGGAAATTGTTTGATCACCAAAAGTTTGCCCATAACAATTCCTGAAAGATATATACATAAAGACTCTGTTGAGCCCTGAAAACGGCAATCAGATCTTAAGGCTGGGTTCACACTATTGCTAATTGGATGCGGGTTTCCCCTAGTCAGGATACTGTGACCAGGTCTCAATGGAGTCAGTTCACACATCCCGGGACGGCTGTGGAGGGAACTGCACAGGAGTTCTGTCCATCTTCTGGTCCATTTCAGGTCTGAATTCAGCCAAAAATTTGAACCAAAATCGGACCTGAAACGGTGAACGGGGATGCTTGGGACCCCTGCTGTGAGCCGCTCCACACAGCAGTGTGAACCAAGCCTAAAGCAAACCTGTGGCTTCTTCCAGTACAGCAACCCAGTGCCAAGACTGCAGAGCAAGTACTTGAACAGGTTTTCAATATATTTTGAGTGCAAAAATCTAGTGTGCTCTATTTTGCAAACCTCACCAGGGTTTTTGAAGGTTGTGCTCTGGACCCTTCCCTACCTTTTGTCTGGTAAGGCCTTCCATCACATTTAGGACCATTAGGAAGTCATGAGAAAGGTACAGCTAAAAAAAATCTGCTTGTAAAGTCATGCATTTTATGTATTAGGATAAAAAAACCTGTGTGCAGCAGCCCCCCCTCATACTTACCTGAGCCCATCCTGATCCAGTAATGTTGCACGAGAGGCCCGGCTGCCCTCCCTCCTCATTGGCTGGGACAGCAACGTGGCGCAATTGGCTCCCGCTGCTGTCAAAGTCAGTAAGCCAATGAGGAGAGAGAGAGAGAGGAGGCGGTGCCGAACCATGGCTCCGTATCTGATTGGACACGCAGTGGCGACTCGGCTGCCCCCATAGCAAGCGGCTTGCTGTGGGGGCACTCGGCAGGAGGGAGGGGCCAGGAGCACCGGCAAGGGGCCAGAGAAGAGGAGGATCTAGGCTGCTCATTGAAAAACCACTGCATAGAGCAGGTAAGTATGAGATGTTTGTTATTTTTAAACAACAAAAAAAAAACTAAACACTGCTATAATGAAACGCCACAGAGTTTGGAGCTTGAAACTAAACAAACATGTAATAAGGCACTTACAGATGTCTAGTCTACTCTCCAGGGATTAGTTTATCGTACTGATAAAAGACATTGGTACAATTCAATGGAGGTAGATCAAAAAGTGCATTATCACTATAGAGACTGTTGATTTGTTTAACTTTGACAGCAATCTCAGACTCCCTGATAAAGTACTGCTGATTTACTAGGCCTCTGGAACTATGGACCAAGGTGAGGTATGAGTATAATAATGTAATTATTTATTTTTAAATATGTGACAAGTATTGCGCTGCTACTACACATCATAAAAAGACTGATGCCGCGTACACACGGCCATTTTTCTCGTCGAAAAAAACGAAATTTTTCCCATTCGACGAGAAAAACGATAGTCTGTGGGCTTTCTGTCGTTTTTTTCGACGAGAAAAACGGCATTAAAAACAAAGAGAAAAATTAGAACATGTTCTAATTTTTCTCGTCGTTTTTTTCGACATGTTTTCCGCGGCAGTGTTTCCCATAGGGAAACACTGCCGCGGAGCCCACAGACGGTCGTTTTTCTCGACAAGAGAAAAAACGACGTGAAAAACGACCGTGTGTGGGGAACAAGCCGTTCCATCGTTTTTAATGACATTATTCACGGCGGTTTTTTAACCGCCGTGAATAATGATCGTGTGTACGCGGCATTACAGTGCCCGGCTCCCTGCTCACAGAATTCTGAAAACTGAGCAATCAGCGGCGTTTGATCACTCAGTTCTCAGTGCAGAGACAGCGAGGGATTGATGCTGCATCCACCTAGGTAAGTATAATTTTATTTTTATTTTTTAAATCCTATACTTTTCTTTGAACAATATTAAGATATGATATTCGGATAACATACTGCAGTATTCTTGGAAGCACACTTGTTCTTTTATCAGAGCTGAAAGATGCTGTATTTATTGGCGTATAACACTCAGTTTTTTACCCTGAAAATAGAGGGTAAACTTGAAACTTAACTTCCCTCTTAAAGATAGAGTGCGTGTTATACGCCTGTGCGTGTTATAAGTCGATAAATACGGTAATTATTTAGCTGGGTTGCTGTCCTCACTCCAATATACCCACCCTTCCTCTTACTATGTTCAGCCCTCTTGGGCTTGTGTTTTTGAAATTGTATAGAAACATGTTACTTGTTACACTCAATTTTATCATTTGTGATATTTTATGGGTGAAAATGTCAATAAAAATTATTATGTAATTTTCTTTTCTTTTAGGGGACTTCAAGAAATCATGTTCTTAGAGTCTCAGAGATATGTAAGCAACCATCACTTTATTTAACACCACCAGTGGCAAGACAAATCTGAAATACTAGCTCTGGAGCCTTTCAATTTAAGAATGATATACTATAAAAAAAAAGGAGGTGTAGCAAGCTTGTGAGTTTTCAATGTCTTGCTTTTTTCTTTTTTGTCACTAACCCCTAGGTCCAGCCAAAGTGCCTCTCAGTATTCTGCAAAGAAGGACTGCTGCGCTTTAAGAACAGCGGTCCTTCTCTGCAGCATATTAGGAGGCAAGGGGATTTTCAACTGGGGCTAGTGGTGTTTAAAAAAATGATAAAAATATAAAAATAAAGGGGAGACAAAAAACATGTAAAGACAATTTTACTACACCTTGATTTTTATTTTTGTAGCATTTTGTCTGAGACTTTAACGAGGCTTTAAGCTGACATAAGGTGACTGGTTATAAATGCCTTCCATGCAGACCTACAAATGGAGCTTTTATTTCCCATTTTGTTTTCGCTGACCATACAAGGCAACTTCACAGAACAATCTCTGAACTCGATCGATACATTGTCTTTTCTTAGATGAACTCTGAGCAGTGTATGTTGCCTCAGTGTAGTGGCAAGGGAAAGTTGATGGATATTGAATATCCCTAGAGAGGAATGCAAGCTCAGTAATTACATTTTAATCAAGACTGTTCACTCTTTTCACAGTGACTGCTTTACCACATATTAGTGTTTATCTTTTTAGTAACCACTTTGCTACTAGAATTTAATTGTCACTTTCCCCTTTCTGTAATGGGAGCAGAATAAATGTATATGTCTATATATTTATATAACATTCCTGTAACATTTATAAATTAGAAGAATGAAATTAAAATTTCAAAACCCCAAACTATCAAAAACACTAAACACTATCAAAACTTTGCAAGGGCCCTTAACCCGATACAAAACACTTTTTTTGGCGTTTGTGCCAACTGTGCTAATGTAACAGCAAAATTTTACCTATACAGTGGGGAAAGTTGCCCACTTACAAAGAAATAAAGGGTCTATAATTTTTATAGGTGTATTTCAAATAACAGAGACAGAATATCAATCAAAAATCCAGAAAAAAACATGATACAAATGTTATAAATTGAGATGCAGTTCAGTGAGTAAAATAAGTATTTGATCCCCTACCAACCAACAACAATTTTGGCTCCCACAGACTGGCTACAGTATGTTCTCATGTGGTACACAGATTAGTCCTGTCAATTTAAGAAGGTGCCCCTAATGACAATTTGTTATGTGTATAAAAAACACCTGTCTACAGAATCTCTTTCTTACATTCAATCATCACAATCATGGGCAAGACCAAAGAGCTGTCAAAGGGCGTCTGGGAGAAGCTTGTAGATCTGCACAAGGCTGGAATGGGCTAAAAGACCATCAGCAAGAATCATTGTGAGAAGAAGACAACTGCTGGAGCAATTATTCGGAAGAAATACAAAATAACTATCAATCGCCCTCAGCCTGGAGCTCCATGTAAGATTTTGCCTTATGGGGGAAGGATCATGGGAAAAGTGAGAGATCAGTACAGAACTAGACGGTAGGAGCTTGTGAATGATCTCAATGCAGTTGGGACCACAGTCACCAAACAAACCATTGGTAACACACAATACGCCGCCATGGACTGAAATCCTGCAGCGCCCGCAAAGGCCACCCTCTTCAAGAAGGCACATGTACAGGGCCGTCTGAAGTTTGCCAATGAAAATATAAATGATTAAGAGAAGGACTGGGAGAAAATGTTATAGTAAGATAAGGCCAAAATTGAGCTCTTTGGCATTAACTCAACTCGCCATGTTTGGAGGAAGAAACATTCAAATAATTATTTTCCCCACTGTATATCTGTCCAGTGAATATTTTAGCTTCCACTTGGTGCAAGTCCTGGACCTCTGTTTTGACCACTTCCTGTTGTATCCTACCCCCCCCCGCTTACATTCATATTGGTCCACTACTATGATGTGACGCTCTAGGTATACTATAAGACTTAGTTAAAGTGAAACTTAATCCTCCTATATTTTACAGCCAAGGAAACTGCCATCTTAGCCTCCGTTTGATCTGCAGTTCTGATCAGTGATGGTGACATGTGATCAGTTATGATGCGAGCCATTTGATGGTTTGACAGATCAGTTAAGAGCACAAGCACTTATGACAGTTATCATTCACGCCATGCCTCGAATGTAACTATTTTGGGAAACCGTTAAATCGATGGGTTCCACTTTAATACTGTGTACCTCATAATAACCAGAGATATGAATATTTAAATAGTATTGGTAAACTATACATTATGGTCAGTGACACCATTAGATAGTGTTATTTCAAATTTGTCTTTTGTTTTACAAAATAGCAATTTAACAATTGTAGATGACTCTTGTCAAGCCATACGGGCCAGAATATGACAATTTTCAGCCTTTGAAGGCCAAACTTAAATATTATTACAGCAATGAAACACTCCCTGTGCTTTCTTCATACTGTAAGTTAGAAACCTCCCCCTCTAACTGCCAGTACCTGAAATATGTTAGGAAGACAGCACCATGCAATGTAATAGAGTTTAAAGTGATTGTAAAGTCTAGTTTTTTTTGTTTTGTTTTTAATAACAAACATGTTATACTTACCTGCTCTGTGCAGTGGATTTGCACAGAGGAGCTCAGATCCTCCTCTTTTAGGGTCTTCACTGCTACTGGCCCCTCTTTCCTGTCGTGTGCACCCACAGCAAGCAGCTTGCTATGGGGCACCGGAGCCGAGCTGCAGCTCTGTTTGTCCATTCAGATATGGAGTTGCGGTTTGGCCCCACCCCCTCTCTCTCCTGATTGGCAAAGTGACTGGAATTGACAGCAGCGGGAGCCATTGGCGCCACTGCTGTGTCTCAGCCAATCAGGAGGGAGAGCCGAGGGACTCGTGGACATCGCTGGATAGAGATGGGGCTCAGGCAAGTATTAGAGGGGTGAGGGGGGCTGCTCCACACAGAAGGCTTTTTATCTTAATGCATAGAAGACATTAAGATAAAAAACCTCCTGCCTTTACAACCACTTTTAATGGGTCACCATGCTGGCAATCGCATGCTGAACTAATTTGGGGTTGATTTACTAAAGCTAGAGAGCACAAAATCTGGTGCAGCTGTGCATGATAGCCATTAGCTTCTAAGTTCAGCTTGTTCAATTAAGCTTTGACAAAAAAAAATGGAAGCCGATTGGTTTCTATGCAGAGCTGCACCAGATTTTGAACTCTCAAGTTTCAACCTCTTAAATTAAATTAAAATGGAAGGAAAGGCTTAGGTTCAAATAACTCCCCACAATCAGTTAAACAATAAAGTCCATTGTTACATGTACAATTTTTTAAATGTGTGCTTGTACCTTTTCTAATGCATTGCAGTCTATTCATATAGCTAGGGCAGTTGGTGAGTGTGTCTCATTCCTCCTTTTTCTCCACTTAGAGCACTTTCATGAATGAGGACACTTGTGCATCGTCATTCATGAGAAAACATATGACATCATAAATGGGGTGGGACAGGGGCGGCGCGAGGCAAAGCATGGCAAGGCTGAGCTGAGCTGTGTTACATGCACAGACACAGACAATGGTACCAGGAAGTGCCTGTGGGCAGCCACATTCAGCCACACAGGCGTACAGTTGTCGGTGAAACAAAGGAAATTCCTGAATATGTGGATTCAATTGTTGTTTCAAATCAGACATTCAACAATTATAATAATGCATAATAGAAAATTTTTACATATTATACATAGAAATAAAGGGTGGTTTTGAATTTTTAACTGGAATTTCACTTTAAGGGTTTTATGGCAAGCTACATAAGATATAGTTGTAATAATCATGCTAGCATTAATTAAAAACACATGGAATGATTCTAAATATAAATAAAACTGGAGTAAAGGGCACATTGTTTGCCTGTAGCTTTATTCTAAAAGATAGTAAAACAACCCCCAAAAATTCTTCAAATATATTAATGACACAGCCCCAAATCCACAATGGCTCAAAAGTGATATGGTCCAGAAATATTTAGACAGAGTAAAGGTGGATAAAGCACCTGGACCAAATGGCATACACCCACGGATCCTAAAAGAATTGAGCTCTGCAATTTCAAAGCCATTGTATCAAATTTTTAGGGACTCAATGATGGGAATAGTACCACTGGATTGGCGCAGGGCCAATGTGGTGCCTATATTTAAAAAGGGAACAAAGTCTTTACCAAGTAACTATAGACCTGTTACTTTAACTTCTATAGTTGGGAAGATACTGGAGCGTTTAATAAAAGACCACATAGATGAGTTCTTGCTGGAAAAAAACTATTTAAGCAACAGACAACATGGATTCATGAAAGACAGAAGTTGTCAGACAAACCTGATTTCTTTTTATGAAGAGGTAAGAAAAACCTTGGACAGAGGGGTGGCGGTGGACGTGGTATACTTGGATTTTGCAAAAGCGTTTGATACAGTTCCACACACACGGCTAATGTGTAAGGTAAAGTCTACAGGATTGGAAATATCAGTTTGTAAATGGATAGAAAACTGGCTAAAAGACAGAATTCAGAGCCTAGTGGTTAATGACTCTAAAGCCCTGTACACACGATCGGATTTCCTATGGATTCAAATCTGATGGATTATTCCATCGGAATTCCGATGAAGCTGACTTCCATCAGTCTTGCCTACACACCATCAGTCAAAAATCCGACAGTCCCAAACGCCGTGTGGAAAAAGACTCCGATGAGCCGAGAAAAATTAAGTTCAATGCTTCTGAGCATGCATCGACTTGATTCTGAGCATGCATGGATTTTTTCTCCAATGGAGTTCCACACAGACGATCGGAATTTGCGATCGTTTTTTTTTCCATCGGATAAATTTAAAACATGTTCTATTTTTTCTCACCGATGGAAAAAAGACCGATGGGGCCCATACACGATCGGTTTGTCCGATGAAAAAAGTCCATCGGACTGTTTTCATCGGCAAAACCAATCGTGTGTACAGGGCATTACTCTGAATGGTTTAAGGTTATCAGTGGTGTACCCCAAGGTTCAGTGCTGGGACCCTTACTTTTTAATATCTTTATAAATGATATTGGGTCTGGGATCAAAAGTAACATTTCTGTCTTTGCAGATGACACCAAGCTATGCAGTGGAATAACGTCCTTACAGGATGTCTTCAATTTACAAGCCGACCTCAATGCTCTGTCTAATTGGGCGACTATGTGACAGATGAGGTTTAATGTTGATAAATGTAAAGTTAGGCACTTGGGGGCTAAGAATATGCATGCATCATACATACTAGGGGGAGTACAACTGGGGAGATCCATAGTGGAGAAGGATCTGGGGGTTTTGGTAGATCATAAGCTAAATAATGGCATGCAATGCCAAGCTGCGGTTTCCAAAGAAAGCCAAGTCCTTTCTTTTATTAAGAGAGGTATGGATTCCAGAGAGAGAGATATAATTTTGCCCCTGTTCAAATCATTAGTAAGACCTGATCTGGAATATGCAGTTCAGTTTTGGGCACCAGTTCTCAAAAAGGATATCGGGGAACTGGAGAAAGTGCAGAGAAGGGCAACCAAACTGATAAGAGGCATGGAGGAGCTCAGCTATGAGGAAAGATAAGAGGAACTGAATTTATTCACTCTTGAGAAGAGGAGAATAAGGGGGGATATGATCAACATGTACAAATATATAAAGGGTCCATATAGTGAACTTGGTGTTGAGTTATTCACTTTACGGTCAACACAAAAGACAAGGGGGCACTCTTTACGTCTAGAGGAAAAAATATTTCATCTCCAAATATGGAAAGGTTTCTTCACAGTAAGAGCTGTGAAAATGTGGAACAGACTCCCTCCAGAGGTGGTTCTGGCCAGCTCAAAAGATTGCTTTAAGAAAGGCCTGGATACTTTCCTAAATGTACATAATATAACATAGAGTACTAACATTTATAGGTAAAGTTGATCCAGGGTAAATCCGATTGCCTCTCGGGGGATCAGGAAGGATTTTTTTCCCCAGCTGTAGCAAATTGGATCATGCTCTACTGTTTTTTTTTGCCTTCCTCTGGATCAACTGTGGGTATAGAATTGGGTATATGGGATTGTACGATATTTTTTATTTTTTTATTTTTTTATGGTTGAACTGGATGGACTTGTGTCTTTTTTCAACCTGACTAACTATGTAACTATGATTGCTATCTGACCCTGAGGTTTGAAGGTTATGACAGACACCCCCTTAATATGGAATCCTGGATGGGAAGTGGAAGTCTGGGAACTTGGGCCAGGATGGACTTTCTTTCAAATAGACACTGGTTTCCCTGAATGAATCTGCCTGCAGGGCTGTCTGCTGAGCACAAACAGACATGCACACTGGTAAAATACAATACAGCTTGTCTTGGTGCCTGTGGGGGGGCAAGACATTACTCTGCAACTGGATAATTTCCTAATGTCTGATCACCGTCTGCTGAACATGCCAAATGTGATCAGTGCTGCTTAATGAGATTGCAATACTATCTAAACCTGCGTAAAAGTTTGCTAGTGATGCACACCTTGCAAAGTGTACCCCTAAACTCATGCTTTAGTCACTAATAATGAGCTAAAGCATCTTGTGCCAACTAGCTATAACAATTGTTTAAAATTCTTGACTCAAATCATATAAAGAATATGAACTCAAATTAAAAAAGGTTAGTAAATATTTTTTATTAAATGCAAACATTATAAAGGCAACATATTTGTTCCACAAATGTTAATTTTTACAAGTATTAATGTATCTATTGTCCTAAAAACATTACTCAATGTATTTGTTAATGAATGCTTATTTTGCTATTCTAAACCCTTCTTAATAACCACATGGTGTAATTACGTTTGTGCTGGAAAAAATTATAATAAAATTAAAGGACTGTTTAAGATACGACAAAACTGCTTAAATGCTGATTAGTTCCATCATATGATCCAAGCTTGTGGAAACAATTCCAACTCCTGCTAAAGAATAAAGATCTGCATTAGTAGACTAAAGGGTTGGAGGTAAAACAATGCATAAAAAAAAAAAAAAAAAATCCAGCCCCATTCAACTGTATGCAAAAGGTTTTTGTACCTTTAGTCAAATGTGATGTGATGTGATTTCGATTTTCTTCATGAAAAGAAGATAATTTAACCTCCACATGGATTAAACATGACATATTTTTGCAATTTAATTTTATTGCACAATTATTGTATTATTATTATTTTCTTGTTTTACATTTAACAGCCTGGATTTTTTTTTTAAATGCATACATTTTGGACACCCAACTAGTGAGTACTTAGCAATATCCTTCTTGCAGAAATTGTAGCCCCCCCCCCCCCCACAGTCGCTTCTGGTTCAAAAATATTCTGTTTCCGATATTTTGCTAAATTATCTTGTATGTTTGATATCAACATATAGATTATCAGTAACCAATAATAATTACATTAAAAAAACATAGTAACTGCAGGCCAAAATTTTAAATACCAGTAATAAGTTGATTTCTTTAATGCAGATATTTCTTCAGTTCTTCAAAAAAACATATGATTTGACCTAAACCCTAAACCATTGCATACAATGACAAATAATGTGTAAAAACTCGAACATATTACAATGAAAAACATAAAATGGTTTGGAAAAATTTACATACCATAGAAATATTAGCGATTATTATTTAAGCTTCCTACTAAAAAAACAGAGGGGAAAAGAGCTTCAGCTGCTAGCTTGGAAATTGATATGCATTATGTAAGAGAAATGAAAAGTATTAAGTGTTGTATTGAAGTTTGGTAGAGTGCTGTATGTTACCATAGCATGTCAGCTGCAGGTTTGTGCTCTTGAAACTGTCTCTCAACTTAAGCAATAGTCCCAACAGTTTGCAGGATGAGCCGAGCGCTAAAGCAAAAGCACTTGCAGAAGAATGAAAACAAGAATGAAACCGTAGACTGAATTCATACAGGACCATGAAGTCACAGTTCACTAATGGAGGTTGCCATCAGGACAGAAAAGTGCATCTGAACATAGTAACGTTACAAACCAGGTGGCATAAATCACATTTCCCATAACCTGGGCTAACAACCTCTGATGTTGGATTGACCCTAGTCAGTTCAGCTTATGGTTAACGCTGGTGTGTTTAGCTGCTTTCGCTCAATGTTTTTCAACAATCATTCCTTTCTTCTTTGCATGTGGCCTCTGCTCTTTATCAGAGTTTGATGAAGCTGAAAAGGCTTAGCTAGGAAACCTTACATTTAACACTTAGTTTGCTCCCACCTCCAGATGCCACCTGGTCCTGGTTTCAGTTTTTCTGTTGAGATTTCAGAAGAAAAAAGAAAACTGCTATGTTTCAGTTCTCTACCGTATAGACATCAAATTGTAAACTAATTTAGTGTGAAGTCAACTCTTGGCTGAAAAAATGGGCCAGTGCAGGTCATGAGAGTGGATGTTATTGCCCTCTAGTGCCACAGTGAAGATTCACTTTTAACTGATTGACTTCTACAAAAACAGAAATAAAAATTTGCTGTATGGAATTATAATCAACTTGCATAATGCCGCACGTACACACGATGGGAATTTCCGACAACAAATGTTCGATGTGAGCTTTTGGTCGGATATTTTCCGACCGTGTGTAGGCTCCATCGGACATTTGCTGTCGGAATTTTCGACAACAAATGTTTGAGAGCATGTTCTCAATTTTTCCGACGGCAAAAGTTCTTGTCGCAAATTCCGATCGCGTGTAGCCATTTCCGATGCACAAAAGTGCTGCGCATGCTTGGGATCAATTTGACGCATGCTCGGAATCATTGTACTTAATTTTTCTCGGTTTGTCATAGTGTTGTACGTCTCCGCGTTCTTGACCATTGGAATTTCCGAGCTACATTTGTGCGACCGTGTATACAAGACAAGTTTGAGCCAACATCCGTCGGAAAAAAAAACACGGTTTTGTTGTCGGAAATTCCGATTGTGTGTACGTGGCATTACAGTGATAATAGTTATCAAAACACATTTTCAAGATTCTCCCCCTCTAGTGTCTTCAATCAGATGGACATTTATAGCCTTCAAAAGGCCATTCACACCATACTTCACTGGTGTACGCCATGCATTGCAATGTGCTGTATCATAGGATTGACCCTAATGAAGTAAAAAAATAAAATAACTTCTGCAGTAACTTTCAGCAGTGCACCATAATACGCTTAGTGCATTGTGATGTACAAGGGTGTACTGTAGCACAGGGGTTGTGCATATATATGTTAGAGTACCATTCAAAATGAATGGCAATGCATTTGTATATCATGTTACTGCCGCACACTAGGTTTCAGTGGGCCTTTAATGTTTTTTAAGTACCGTATATACTCGAGTATAAGTCAACCCGAATATAAGCCGAGGCACCTAATGTTACCACAAAAAACTGGGAAAACTTATTGACTCGAGTATAAGCCTAGGGTCTGCATGCCTCACTGTGCCTCACTTTGTCCATGTGCATGCCTCATTGTGTCCATGTCTCACTGTGCCCATGCCTCACTGTGCCTCACTGTGTCCATGCCTCACTGTGCCCATGCCTCACTGTGCCCATGCCTAGACTTACGTTTAACATGGGAGTATATGGAAGGGGTGCCTGGTTTTGAAAAATCGGTGCTCCCCGGCCGTAGGTCCCCTGGACACCAAACTTTGCACACTTGTGGAGGAAGAGTGGGGCTACATGTGTGCCAAGGTTGGGGTCCAGGGGACCTACGACCGGCCAGTACTGGGTCCCCAAAATCTTGGAGATCAGGCGCAAAAAGGTGACTCGAGTATAAGCCGAGGGGGGAATTTTCAGCACCAAAAAAATGTGTATATACGGTAAATGTTATCAGCTTGATGTAAATAATTAAAGTGATTGTGACAGGATTGTGTGACAGGAGCCCTGACCTCATCGCTTCACAGAGCAATCCACACATACGGTCAAGCGTAACGGACGTGTGTGGCAGCAGCTCTGGCCATACAGGAACCCCCTTGGACTCTGGCGTTTCGCTCCTCCAGCAAACGTTAACCTGACGACCTGCGGCTTCCACGGGACCCCACTCTCCCCCACTCTCCCCAAGCTCAGATCCCCCAGCTCACCATCGTTTCACCCACAGCCGCCGACTGCCACCTGCCGCCATCCGGGCGCCCATTTCTAGACTGTTAGAACTGCAGGACAGACCGCGGCTGTGGCCTAGCTCCGGCCATCACTCTACACCCTCCCCAAGTCTCTCTCCAGCAGGCCCGCGTGTGCCAACCGGGTAAGTACATCGGGGCACCACCAACTAGTAGCAAGTTGATCCAGGGTTTACCCGATCGCCCCTCGGGGGGTCAGGAAGGAATTTTTCCCCTGCTGGAGCAATTGGCCAGACTCGGCTGGTGGTTTTTGCCTTCCTCTGGACCAACGGGGGGGGGCGGTTTAGGCCATTAGGCCCTATTCATCATCCCCATCACCTTTTCCTCCCATCATGTGCATCTTTAAATACTCAGCGGACACCCTCCACAGGCTAAGGAATACCGCGCCAACACTTCCAACCTCCACCCAAAAAATACTACAAAAAGAACAACTGCTTAGGATCAATCGACAATCGACTATCAAAACCACAAAGACACCACTTCATCTACAAGATTTATCATGCGCCTTGATTAACACCAGATCGGCAGTCAAGCACAGACAGGAAATTCACGATTTCATCACGCAAAACGACATAGATTGCCTCTTTATCACGGAAAGTTGGCTAACACCGGATTGTAACACCGTCCTAACGGAACTAGTACCTGGGAACTACCGCATCCTAACTGAGCACAGAATAGGACAAAGAGGAGGAGGCCTAGCAGTTATCTTCAAATCGCACCTCTCTCTTACCAAACCAACCCTACAGAACTCATTGCCATTCATGGAAACACTCACCCTGCAACTCCAAACAACACCCCAGGACACCATTCACATACTGCTATGCTACAGACCACCAGGACCAAAGACAAATCTCCTCACACCCTTCGCCGAATTCTTCTCGACATACACTTTAAAAACCAAAACGTTTTTACTACTCCGGGACTTTAACCTCTGGGCTAACGCCACTCAGGACCCCATCGCCACCGCCTGTATCAACCAATTGGAAGAACTAGGGTTGCAGCAACTGATAAATGCACCCACGCATGGATCAGGTCACATTCTTGACCTCATCTTCAAACAAAATATGGACATCAACATACTGGACAACATGCCGTTACCATGGACGGACCACCACGCTATCAAATTCAAATTTACCACCAGCACCATCTCCCAAAAACCAGAAGACTCAACAAAAACATATTGGACAAGATCTCAGAAGAAACTACACTCGAAACTTTTCAAAACCACTCTATCAAGAAAAATAGGAACGCTAAAGCATAACCACTCAACGGAACAAACACTCAACTCCTTAAACAAAATATTACTACAAACAGCGGACACAGTCGCTCCGAGACGCAGAGCACACATCCGTAAAAACAACTTGGGCTGGTTTAGTGACACTCTTACTCTACTGAAGCAGGAACGCAGAAGAGCTGAAGGAGCCTGGAGAGGAAACCCAATGGAGGAAAACCACACAAACTACAAAGCACTCACTAAGAAATATCACAAAGCAATTTTTAAAGCAAAAAAGGAACATTTCTCAAACACCATAAAAAAAAGCCCTAAACCGGCCTCGTGAACTCTTCAAACTGGTCACTCGGACCATGAACCCTACCTGTCTAGAGCCTCCAGCAAACGAAACCCAAGAGTTCTGTAATCAGCTATCGGATTTTTTTATCGACAAAATCGAAAATATTCGGGAAATAATTCAACAGAAAAAAACAACCAACTTCACACTGCCAAAGCAAACAGAGGAAATCAATACGAACATTATACAACTAGCAAAATTTTCGCTGGCCCGATCACCATTGACACCACCAAAAATATCATCAGAAGCCTCAGAGACACTACATCTTCAAATGACATAATTCCCACAAAACTCCTGAAAGAATGTACCGACATTTTAGCTCCTACCATTACACACATCGTAAATCTATCATTCAAAGAAGGTATGGTTCCGAACTCCCTCAAGCAAGGTATAATCAAACCCCTCCTAAAGAAACCCAATCTTGACCCCAAGGACCCAAATTACCGCAGACCGGTAACAAGTCTCAACACCATTTCCAAGATCATGGAGAAAGCAGTAGTACAACAGCTACAAGGCCATTTGGACACTTACAAACTCTTGGGTCCACTACAATCAGGCTTCCGCCCAGGCCATGGCACAGAAACAGCACTTCTCAAAATATGGGATGACGTCCTCAAAGCCGCAGATGATGGAGAATCATGTCTCCTGGTGCTGCTGGACCTCAGTGCAGCGTTCGACACAGTAGACCACAAAACTCTACTCATTCGTCTTAAAGAAGTAGCAGGAGTCGCAGACCCTGACCTTCCTTGGTTCGCTTCCTTTCTTGAGAATCGTTCTCAGACAGTGAAATTACTAGCCTTCACCTCTGAAACTCTGGCAATTTCTTGCGGAGTCCCTCAAGGATCACCACTGTCACCCCTCCTCTTTAACATCTACCTCCGCCCACTCCTAAAAATCATTAGCAAACAGGACTTGTGCTACCACTCATACGCGGACGACACCCAACTCTACTTTCGTATCACTGGAAAAAAAGACCAATATCACGGATTGGAAAAGTGCCTCACATTGATCGATGATTGGATGACTGAGAGTTCACTTAAACTCAACGGATCCAAAACAGAACTGCTTCTCCTCCACGCTAACCGAAAGACAAAAACTAAAACCTCTTGGACACCACCCACCATTCTCGGACAGACCATCACCCCGAGCACCAAAGTCAAAAGTCTCGGAGTCATCATTGACTCGGAGATGTCGATGGACGCTCAAATAGGATCAGTAATCAGTGGATCTCATCATCTCCTCCGCCTGCTGTGTAGACTCATTCCCTTCATCCCAGAAGAGGACACAGTAGTAGTTGGATCAATTATCAACTCCCGACTCGACTACGCAAACTCCCTCTACCTCGGACTACCCAAATACCAGATGTCACGTCTACAAGTCGTCCAGAACATGGCAGCCAGACTGATAACAGGAAAAAAAACCTGGGAATCCATCACCCCTGCACTGAGGACCCTTCATTGGTTAACCGTAAAGGATCGGGTCACGTTCAAGACCCTCTGTCTCACCCACAAGTGCACACAAGGAATCGCTCCGCAATATTTATGCGAGAAGATAAAGCATTACACCCCCAAACGCAGTCTCCGATCAACAAACCAAAATCTCCTTCACATCCCCAAATTTTGCTACAAATCAAAGGGAGAACGAAGATTTGCAGTCCAAGGACCACGGCTATGGAACGTGCTACCCACGGATATCCGTATGGAAGAAAACCATCGGGCCTTTAGGAAAAAACTTAAGACCCACCTCTTCTGATGGATCATGAAGCTACTGGATGCAAAGCGCCTTGAGGCGATTTAGTTCGCATTTGTTAGCGCTATACAAGTTTTTCACTCACTCATTCACTCATTGTAAAGTCTCAAGATTTTTCACCTTAATGCATTCTAGGCATTAAGGTAAAAAACCTTCTTTGCTGCTTCTCTCCCTAGACCCTCCTTTTCCTTTACCTGAGCCCCGACCGATCCAGCAATGTGCACGAGGCCAGTGGCACCAGCAGCTGTCTCTCTCCTCATTGGACAAATTGATAGCAGCAGGAGCCATCGGCTCCCTCTGTCTATGTTAATGGATGTAGCAGCGGGACTGGGGGGCGAGCCCACACTGGTGCCCCCAGGGTAAGCAGTTTTCACTGGGCGCACCCAATGAAAGGGAGGAGCCAGGAGCGCAGTGGGGAACCCCAGAAGAGGAGGATTTGGGCTGCTATGTGCAAAACCCTTGCACAGAGCAGGTAAGTATAACATGTTTGTTATTTTTATTAAAAAAAAAAAAAAAAAAAAAACCTTTACCTACCCCTTAAAATTAGCAATTACTATTTAAAAAACTTGCAATTACTTATAATTGTATACATGCATAAGAACAACCATTTTTGATCACTTAATTATAAAGCTCCTTTTCCCTGCCTTGCAGTGCTATACTGTGCTTGTGCTTTACTGCTCCTTATCACAAATGCACTCTATATTGTAGCTGATATTTTATCAGTTATTAGAAGAAAGCCATTGACCAAAAATTAGAAAGTTGAATTAAAACGTCTTTAGGATAAATAGTGCAATATACATTTTACCTTCAAATTTTAGGAACTTGCAAGTGTTTCATGTATTGGTTATGGCTGTGTTACAGCACTTGTACATTTGCTACTAGGACTACATTTTCCAGCAAAGACTGTGATATAAATGACTTATGGCATGAAATGTGGGTGGGCAATCAGTGTCTATGAATTCCCATTGCACAATAACCAGGATTTGAATTCTTATGAGGTGAGGATGCAGGTTGCACACAGCGTGTTTGCCTGGCTATTCCACAGCTGAATCAGGGAAATTAGCTTGTGTCACGGCTTGTACCCACAGTGCATTGTGGTATGGTGTCATTGAGAAAGTGAATTCTGCTGCCACTTTTTAACCTGTTGGATAGGCAACTCCCATTATCAGATTGTATGTGGGCAGGAGACTTAGAAAAAAGAAAACTATGCCACAAAATCAAATCAAATATACTGTATGTAATAATCCTTGCCTGTGCTTCATCTTTAACCTTATTGTAATGTGAATCTGTGTCTGAATTATGATTAATACTTGGATCCTGATATTGAGCTTTACGTTAACATGTGTATGTATCCATCCACCCTACTTAACGATTTCTAAAGCATAAAAAAAAAAAAAATACACATTGTTTTCATCTTACATACAGTGCCTTGAAAAGCTATTCATACCCCTTGAAATTTTCCACATTTTGTCATGTTACAACCAAAAACGTAAATGTATCACCAACACAAAGTGGCACATAATTGTGAAGTGGAAGGAGAATTATAAATGCTTTTCCAAATTTTTTACAAATACATATCTAAAAAGTGTGGCGTGCATTTGTATTCAGCCCCCTTTACTCTGATACCCCTAACTAAAATCTAGTGGAACCAATTGCCTTCAGAAGTCACCTAATTAGTAATCAGAGTCCACCTGTGTGTAATTTAGACTCAGTATAAATACAGCTGTTCTGGGAAGAAGTCCTGTTTGCTGTTTGCAAGAGGCCATGTGGGGGACACAGCAAAGTGGAAGAAGGCCTAAAAGCAAAATGCTATTTGTGGACGAAAACTAACACTGCACATCAATTTGAACACACCATCCCCACTGTAAAACATGGTGGTGGCAGCATCATGTTTTGGGATGCTTTTCTTATGCAGGGACAGGGAAGCTGGTCAGAGTTAATGAGAAGATGCATGGAGCCAAATACAGGGCAATCTTAGAAGAAAACCAGTTAAGAGTCTGCAATAGACTTGAGACTGGGGCGGAGGTTCACCTTCTGGCAGGATTAACGACTCTAAACATACAGCAAAAGCTACAATGGAATGGTTTAGATCAGGAATATGCAATTAGCGGACCTCCAGCTGTTGCAAAACTACTAGTCCCATCATGCCTCTGCCTCTGGGTGTCATGCTTGTGGCTGTCAGAGTCTTGCTTTGCCTCATGGGACTTGTAGTTCTGCAACAGCTGGAGGTCCGCTAATTGCATATCCCTGGTTTAGATCAAAGCATATTCATGTGTTAGAATGGCCCAGTCAAAGTCCAAAGTCCAGTCCTAACTCCAATTGAGAAACTGTGGCATGACTTGGAAATTGCTGTTCACAGATGCTCTCCATCCAATATGACAGAGCTTGAGCTATTTTGCGAAGAACAATGGGCAAAAATTTTACTCCCTAGATGTGCAAAGCTGGTAGAGCAGTGGTTCTCAACTCCGGTCCTCGGGACCCACTAACAGGCCAGGTTTTAGGTATTCCCTTGGAGGAGATGCCGACTAGAGTACGACAATCACTGAGCAGAAAACAATCTCACCTGTGATGCAGTTCAGTTATCTTGCAAACCTGGCCTGTTAATGGGTCCCGAGGACCGGAGTTGAGAACCGCTGTGGTAGAGACATACCCAAAAAGACGTGCAGTTGTAATTGCAGTGAATACAAATGCATACCACATATTTCACATATTAATTTGTAAAAATTATGGAAACCATTTATAATTTTCCTTCCACTTCACAATTATGTGCCACTTTGTGTTGGTCTGTCACATTAAATCCCAATAAAAGACATTTACGTTTTTGGTTGTAACATGACAAAATTTAGAAAATTTCAAGGTGTATGATTACTTTTTCAAGGCACTGTAACCATCAACACACACACTACTGCGCAAAGTTTTAGGCAGATGTGAAAAAATGCTGTAAATTAATCACTTGCCGACCCATCATAGCACACTGTGCACATTTACTAGCACATTTACAGCTCAGCGAATGGCAGAAGAGAGCATTGTGTTGGAAAACAACACAGGGCTCTCTTTATACAGCAGCAAAGTGCTGTTTTTTTCTCCCTGCAACACTTAGTAATACACCACACAGTAAATACACTAAACATAGCAAGGCACACATTTAACCCCTTGATCGCCCTAGATTTTAACCCCTTCCCAGCCAGTGTCATTAGTACAGGGACAGTGTATATATTTAGCTGTACTACCGTCACTGGAGATGTCAGTGGCAGTTAGTCTATTCCCCCCAACGTCAGATTGCCCCTCACACTATCACAGTCCCACTATAAGGAGCATTAAGAGAATATTCATAAATCGACTTAGGCATGGTCAATTTAGAAAGCGCGAAGATATGTAATGTCGTAGACAACACGCTAGTGCTATCCCTGCCCATATTAGACTGTCAATGAACTCGATTTTCCAAAGATTCAAAAGAAATAATGTCCACTTCCAGAGCAAAGGCAGAATTATTAGCCTAGGGAGAAAACCATCAATGGGCATGATCTAATTGAGAGGCTATATATTATGTTTGGAGATTGGGTACAGCAAGACCTCCCCCTGAAATAGGCAGTTGCTATTCTATCAGCCCTACCTCCCCATAGAAAATATGTAAATATTGAATCAATCTCCTGAAAGCGGCATTTGGGAATGTATACTGGAGAGTAAAGCCCTGTACACACGATCGGATTTCCTATGGTTTTTTAACCGATGGATTTTTCCATCGGAAAACCGATGAAGCTGACTTTCATCAGTCTTGCCTACACCCCATCAGTCAAAAAACCGACCGTTCCAAACGCGGTGACGTAAAACACTCAGATGAGCCAAGAAAAATTAAGTTCAATGCTTCTGAGCATGCGTCGACTTGATTCTGAGCATGCGTGGGTTTTTTATCCGATGAAGTTCCCCACAGACGATAGTAATTTGCTATCGGTTTTTTAACCATCGGATAAATTTAAAACATGTTCTATTTTTAAACACCGATGGAAAAAAGACTGATGGGGCCCATACACGATCGGTTTGTCCGATGAAAAAAGTCCATCGGATTGTTTTCATCGGTTAAACCTATTGTGTGTACAGGGCTTTACTTAATACATAAAGGAAGAGCGGCAATAAAAAATAAAATAAAAATATTACCCTGCCTAAAATGGGGTAGGTTGGCCCAAAGTGTTAGAGTATTTTTAAGCTTATAGTGCCCAAGAGGCTTTGGTACTATAATACCTAAGTAATGGAAACTATCAAGAATCCGTAGGGGATAGGAGTCTGCGAGAAATTGTAGGGCATCCTGGTTCAACGGAAATATGATGGACTTGTTCCAGTTAACTCAGAAACCCAGAGAAATTACCAAATCTTTGAATGACTGCTAATAAAGTAGATAAGGAATAGGATCAGCCAGATAAATAAGCATGTCATCTGCATAAAGCGAAACCTTTTCTTCTAAACCATTAATAACCAGCCCATCTATAGTGGCATTAGAGTGTATTTGTTCAGCTAAAGGCTGTATGGCCAGGGTGAATAATGAGGGTGAGAGCGGGCAGCCCTATCTGATGCCCCGCATTATGATAAAGGACCCTGAAACATAGTTGTTCACCTGTATTCTAGCATGTGGTTTGTAATAAAGCAATCTAATCGGTAACTCTATTTCTAGTAGTCTTCCAGGATAGCCCCTGATATGTTTGGCTCCTCTCCCATTGGACAGGAAACACATTGCCCCAATAGATTATAAAGGTGGTCCTCTAGACATCCCCTTCAGTATAACCAAGTACCAATGGACGTATCTGAAAATCATAATATTGCAAAAAAAAAAACAACCTAATAACCTTCTAAGGGCGGTAAGTTGGCTGTCCTGGAAGACTACTGAAAATAGAAAATAGAGTAAGTCTAACTCTGGTTTTCCCCTCAGTTGTCTTCCAGGATAGCCCCTGAGATGACGAACAAGAAACTTACCAACTTAGTGAGGGACCATCGCTTGGAGGACCTTACGCCCAAATGCCCAATCCTGACTAGTCAACAAGTGCATTCAATAACAACGACTGAAAATCGATAAGGAAGACCAGGCAGTAGCTTTACAGATCTGCAGCAGGGTGGCACCAGCCCATTCTGCCCACTACATGGACAATGCTCTCGTGGAATGTGCAATAAACCATGATGGAGGGGCTTTACTGCACTTGTAGGCTCCTGAAATAACTTGTCTAATTCACCTTACCAGGGTAGACTTTCAGGTGTGTTCCCCTTTCCTACTTCATGCATACAAGACAAAGAGAGCCTGGCAGAAGCAAAAATCTTTAGTTGCTTACAGGTAAGATAGTAAGCATCTACATCCAAAATGCTGAATGTTTTTTCTTCATCGTGAGAGGAATTTTGACAAAAAGTAGGTAAGACTATGTTTTGAGTTCTGTGAAGTCACCTTTGGTAGAAAACCTTGGTTAATCTTTAGAACTAGAGTCCTCTAGAACAGTGTTTCTCAACTCGAGTCCTCAAGGCGCCCCAACGGGTCACGTTTTCAGGATTTTCCTCAGATGAAACAGCCGTGGTAATTACTAAGGCAGTGAAACTGATCAAATCACCTGTGCAAAATAATAGAAAGCCTGAAAACATGACCTGTTGGGGCTCCTTGAGGACTGGAGTTGAGAAACACTGCTCTAGAACAGTAAGATAAGGTTCTCTGATAGGGCATGAAGCTCACCGTTTATGCGAGCAGTAGTGACCGCCACCAAGAACACCGACTTCAGGGTTAGGCTCTTAAAGTGTTACTAAACCCAGTAATATGAAAATAGTTCATCTGCCCCCCCACAGTGCCCACAGCTTATAAATCTTATTTTTACATTAAAATACTGCCACTATATACCTTTTTGGTTGATCTGTATACCATGGTCACATGATAAACTGCAGGGTCTGCCTGAGTGCTGAGTGTTCAGGTAGGAGGTGATTTCCACTATAGCCTGTGTCTTAATGCGGTTATGTGGGGCGGATCATCCATCAATCAAGATGTGACATCCCACCCACTGTGTTCTTTTTTAGTTACTGGGCATGGAGGAGGGAGGGACTGGGCTGTCATTTAGGATCTGTATACACGCCCACATGTGTGATGTCAATATCATGTGACCTGGCTAGCTCTGATCAACAAGGAAATGTTCTCTCCAGCAATAAAGACCAAACTGAGCATGTGCAGCAGTACCCTCACTGTGTCTTATCTGGCCTTGCCAAGAGAGACCCTGCAGGAGGAGGAGTATTGGTCCATACAGGATCAAAGAGCCCTTTTACACAATGCAGAGGATTAACCCCTTAAGTTCCACAGTGGGTATAATAAGCATGCTATTCCACACAGATTTTACTGTTGTGGATTTAGTAACACTTTAAGATTGGACTTTGAAATAGGCTGAAACAAAGACCTGCTTAGACCCTTTAGGAATATAGAAAGATCTAATTTTGGACAATACTAGTTTAGCCAGCCTCTCCTGGAATAAGGCTTTGAAAAATCTCTGAACTATGAGGATTTTCCTGTAAGGATCTCTGCAGGTAAACACTGAGTGCTGCCACCTGGACCTTTAGAGTGCTCGCAGATAAGTTCTTGTCAGCCCCATCTTGCAAGAACTCTAGAATAATAGGAATTCCACATAAAACTTTACTATTCTGTTTAAAGTGATTGTAAAGGTTTTTTTTGTATACTTGTTATACTTACCTGCTCTGTGCAAGGGTTTTGCACATAGCTGTCCCAATCCTCCTTTTCTGGGGTCCCCCGGGGGCGCTCCTGGCTCCTCCTCTTCATTGAGTGTCCCCACAGAGAGCCAAATTCCATGGGAGCACTCGTGCGGGCACGCTCCCGAGTCCTGCTGCTGCGTCCATTGACACAGACAGCAGGACTCGGCCCCGCCCTCCGGCTCCCGTGTCACTGGATTTGATTGACAGCAGCGAGAGCCAATGGCTCCTGCTGCCATCAATCTATCCAATGGGGACCTGAGACAGAGGCCACAGCTGCTGGGCTCGTTCTCGTCGCTGGAAAGATCAGGTCCAGGTAAGTAAAAGAGGGGCTCTGGGGGGCAGCTGCACCACAAAAGGTTTTTCACTTTAATGCATAGAATGCATTAAGGTGAAAAACCTCCAGAGTTTACAACTCCTTTTAGCCAGGAATTTAATCTCTTCAAGACTTTCCTATATATGCCACTGGTTACTGGCTTACAACTGTTGATTAGGTCTTAAATCACTCTGTCTGAAACCCCCAAACCTCTTCGGATGTCCTCCTCAGAAACCAGGCAGTCAATTTCAACCAGAGATATTACAAAAAAAGTTCATTCAGCACAACCCCAAGTAAATCAACAGCAAATAATTTGCAAGCTGAATACCAAGGGTAATTTCACAGAGCCCCACAAAGCAATATTAAAATAAAAACAATGCAGCGCAAATAAAACCATAAATGTCAGTGGACAGTCCAGAGCCCAAGTAGATGATTTCCTTAAATGAAAGTAAAATCCTTGTGTAAGAAAATCAGGAACACTGATTCCATGCGTGAAGGCATCCCACCACCAGCACACAGATTGCTTGCTCACCTCAAAATGTTGACCCCTGAGATAACAGGCAGGTCTCAACACACTGAATCCCACTGACAGGGGATGGGGGATAACTAATGCAAACCCGTCCCGGTGGCTCCAGTAGCTTCGTATAGCCAAGTTAATATGAAAAAGATAAAAGAATCAAAGTGCTCTCCGTAAGTTCTTAAAAACACACTTTATAGTATAAAATGTACAAATTCCTCATCTTGTTTCCAGCCTAAAAATCCAAGTACAACTACATCGCTGAACACCTGTTATTTCGTTCGGATCATCTCGGATAGCAGCGGGTGACGTCACGAAGCGTCAATTTCAACCTACTCACTTGCGGATAAAGAACATGCTCCCGAGAACAAAGGTCATCTCTAATGCCGCGTACACACGACCGCTTTTCATGTCAAGAAAAAAAACGTCGATTTTCTCGACGTTATTTTTCTTGTTTCCTCTGAAGCATGCCTTGCCTACACACGATCGTGAAAAAAACTGATCTAGCAAAGCGTGGTGACGTCCAACACGTACGACGGCACTATAAAGGGGAAGTTTCATTCTGTTCGCGCCACCCTTTTGGCTGCTTTTGCTGATTTCGTGTTTCCGCGTGTTAGTAAAAGTTTGGGAAGAGACGATTCGCGCTTTTCAGTCTTCGTGCTTTAAAGATCGTTTTCGGGAGTTCAGTTTGTGCTTGTGGGTTCGTATCTGGCTTTCAGTGCGTGTAGTGAGTTCGTATCTGTTTTTGCAGTGCGTTCTTGTCCGCGCGTTACTGTTTTTCAGCTCGTTCTTCATAGGCCTTGCTGTTCTTCAGTGCGTTCTTTTAGTTCGTTCTGATTAGACGACCGTTTCTAAGCCATGTTGCGCGTACGTTCTTGTCGCCGAGATCGTGCTGTGCTTGCTGCTGGGCTTGTTGCTATGTCCCAGATCCGGTCCATGAGGAGGGTGAGAAGGAGTTCATGGACCAAGAATTGGTTGCTCCAGAGGGACCAATTATGTCATATGCCTCTGCTGCGGGAGATCCGGGAGAATAACCCTGATGATTTCAGGAATTTTCTTAGGATGTCTGACCCCGTTTTTCAGCAGCTCTTGGCTTTGGTGTCCCCCTATATCACCAGGCAGGACACCGTTATGCGGGAAGCCATTACTGCTGAGCAGAGGCTCATCGCCACGTTGCGATACCTTGCGACTGGGAGAAGCTTGCAGGACCTCAAGTTCTCGACAGGCATCTCCCCCCAGGCTCTGGGCGTCATTATCCCAGAGACCTGCTCTGCCATTATCCAGGTCCTTCAGGAGGACTATCTTAAGGTAAGTTTTCTCCTTTATAAACATCACAATCTGTTTTTTTATGCTTGATAATGTATAGTATATTTTGAACTGTCTCTAATTACCATGATTTGAATATGCTGTGAATGTCCCCTTTGTCCCCCTGCATGTTGTAAGCTTTGAATGTTCTATGTTTTTGGGCTACATGCATATTTTTTGGTCAAGCAATCTCCAGCATTAGATCCTGGGCCCAAACACACCTAGCCTAGTCAATCCTCATTTTTGTTTTGTACGCTCCATTGTAGTACTTAGATTGCCTAATTCCCACCCCCCCCCCTAATTTTTTAAGTTTGTCTAATCTACCCAAATAAATTACATCGTACTATAGATTTTAAATATGATGTCCCCAACTCATCTCAAACCCTCCACCCTCTCCGAATTTCTCAGGTCCATCAGAGTGGGTGATGTTTTTGTTGCTTATTTTTCTATCTTATTCAAGCGCACCTCCATCCTAAATTTTGTGGGTCCGCTCATTGTAACCCTCCCCCGGTGTCAAAATTGACACCTTTCAGGGGGGAGGGGGGTGAAGATACCTGTTTAAGACAGGTATATTCACCCACATCCGGGAGTCATCTCTGCGGCAAATCTGCCTGAGCCAAGTCACTTCCCGCAGAAGACCCGTAGTGTTCTTGGAAACACTTGTCTCACAGAACACAGGAGGACCAGTCTGAACTGCGCAGCGCTTCTCGTGCATGTGCGTTTGGGAACCGGGCAGTGAAGCCGCAAGGCTTCTCTTCCTGGTTCCCTCACCAAGGATGGCAGAGGGGGCAGCAGAGTGACGAGCAATTGTTCGTCCTCTGCTGCGGACGTTGCTGGACTCCAGGACAGGTAAGTGTACAATTAGCAAACCTCTGCAGCTGCTGTAGCTGGAGCTGCTGTGTTATTTTATATTATTTGGGCTGCGTAGCTCCGCTCTAAAATCCTCCTTCCAAATTAATGCTATCCTGATGTTTTGCCCAGAGTGTTTTGTGCTAACATGCTTGCAATGTATAGGTAGTAAAGTATATATTTGTTTTTTTTTCCTTTGACTCCACAGTTACCATCGACGCCACAGGAATGGCAGAATGTGGCATCTGATTTTTCTCAGCGGTGGAACTTTCCCAACTGTGGAGGAGCCATTGATGGCAAGCACGTCCGCATCGTGCCACCAGCCCATTCTGGGTCTTTTTTTTGGAATTACAAAGGCTTCCACAGTATTGTGCTCATGGCGGTGGTGTCTGCGAACTATGAATTCCTATTTGTTGATGTTGGGAAAAATGGGCGGATGTCTGACGGTGGTGTTTTCGCCCAGACCGAGTTTGCAGACTGGCTTCTTTCAGACGACCTGGCATTGCCACCTGCTGAAGATAATGAACATGGCCTCCCTTTTGTGTTCCTGGCAGATGAGGCTTTTGCGCTTGGGCCACATTTGATGAGGCCTTTTCCCCAAAGGTCCCTCACCCCTGAGAGGAGGGTGTTTAATTATCGTCTGGCCAGAGGGCGAAGGGTGGTGGAAAACGCCTTTGGCATCATGCATCATGGCCAGTCGCTTCAGGCTTTTTCTGACTGCAATAAACATGGCGGAGTATAAATGGAACCATTTGGTCATGTGTTGTTGCATACTGCACAATTTTTTAATCAAACACTCCACAAATTATCTTGCTACACTTGACCTTCAGGGCACACAGGGTTTGGATGGACCATTGCCAGCCCAGTTAGCTGGCCTTACAGGCTTGGCCCCCCAAAGCGGCCATGATGTGCGGCAACGCTATGTCGAATATTTTATGGGTAGGGGGGCCATTGCAATGCCTGATCAGTTTTAAATCAATGTTGCTCATAATAAAAAATAATATCTTGAAAACATCTTGTTTGCTTTTCTTTTGTTGTATTTGTTCTTTCTTCTAGGTCAGTGATGGTGAACCTTGCCACTCCAGATGTTTTTCAACTCCATTTTCCATGATGCTCAACTACACTGCAGAGTGCCTGAGCAACATTAGAAATGTAGTTCCAAACCATCTGGGTTGCCAAGGTTCACCATCACTGTCCTTGGTTATACTAGTGCAGTTGTAGTCCCATGTTTTTTCCTAACAAGTAAATTACAAGCATTTATAGAGTCTAAACACACACATATTTGTTGGGGGGGGGGGGGGGGTCAACATTGATATAAGAAGCCACACATTGTTTACTGTTTAAAAAAATTTATGAGTATAAAATTGGTAAGGTTTGTATCAAAATATAACCCCAATTTTTGGAGGAATTTCAAAAATATTTGCTTTTTACAACTCAGTACAAAACTGTACAACACGAACAATATCCCTTTATAGAAATAAAACATTTCCCCCCCAAAAAAAAATTTTTTTAAAAAAAATATATACAAGTTTTAAACACTCCCAAGAATATGCTCAATTTTTAGTAATTTTTTCTCCATCATTTTGTTTGTTTGGTACATCTGGACCAGGTTGTGTTTGATGGTTTCAACCTCCCGAGAGCAGACCCTCACTTCTTGAAGCAACATCTGGGCAGTGGCTCTGGTGAAGGTTGCTGTTGCCGCAGGCATTAAAGTCCCTTTAAGTTGTGAAAAGAAAATGTCTTACTAAATATACAGGCAAACATCTATTACGTGAGGCTGTGGTGTATGACACTGACCTGGTGAGTTGCCATTTCCCTCTTCTGCCACATCCTGCAGTTGTGGGTCTTGAGTTGGTGGTGCGGGGTGTGCAGCCTCGTGTCTCTTAGCTCTTTGAAGCCCTAGGAGATATAACCAAAAGGTCGACTTGTGTAACTAAATATATTTAGGCGTGAAAGAGGAATATTAATCATTCTTGAGAAGTGTGTTACAATTGTATTACTGATAATTTTGGAGAAGATGAACACATGATTGTATCCATTTCCCAAGATGGTAGATTAATCTCTTTAGGTCATGTTTCACACATGGAAACACACCAGGTATCCACTGGATCACCTGTGTGTGACACCATCAAAAGGTTGTTCTTGTGGCCCACACTTGTGCTAATGAGTCCAGATGTGTAAGCAGCTGCTGAGCATATACTCTTGTAAACGTACACTGAATCTAGTTACATTAGCCAAATATAATTACCAACAACTACACAAACATGTTTATAATTACTTCTCACATAAACATTTCATGATGTCCTGTTTCATGTTCTTGGGCACAAGAATCCAACGTTGAAATCCTCGTTCAATACCACCCAAACGATGTTTTGGTGGAATACATTGCTAAAAACATTCGAACATGCCTATTATTTTGTGATTGATAAAATGTCGTGCGAACAATGATGAATCGTGGCAAAAGCTTGTGATTGAGTGAACGTTTGAACGACCATTTATACGATCGATTCGTGTGGCCAAAAACATGAAACATGACATTTTTCACTGTAATACATACATTATTTAAAAAGCACATGCAACACCACGTTATTATGCAAAATCACATTTAATGTTAATCTACTTACTTTTTTTGATGACTTTTTTAATCTTTTTATATTGATCCGCCTCACGCAACTTAATGTCCGACCATCGTTTCCGGATCTGTTCCCGCGACCTGCGAACACCAAATTTCTGCCATAGCGCTTTGACCACTTTATCCATGATCTTGGACTTCACTTGATTTGGCTTTTTGTAGGGCCCATGTTTGGCGTCGTAATCATCCCGGAGCAATATGGTGACCATCTCCACCATCTCCTCAAAGCTCATGTTAGTGGCTTTATACCTTCTGTGTCGGGGCCTGCTTTCTTCCCCACTTTCCACATCATGTTGGTGATTCGCCGACATGTTTACACTCTCCGTCATTAAGGAGTAGCGAGAAGGGGCGGGGAAAGTAGTGTAACGAACGTCAGGGGCGGGAAAGCGTGCGGAGCGTCACGCATGCGCACTGTATATAACTCCAAAAAACATAGTTGAAAGCGACGTTCAGTGAGTGGAAGAAGGTCGGAGGAGACGAACGTGTAGATCGCGGGTACGTAACATTTTTCTTACTTGATATGGCTGTGTCCAGGAGCATTAAACCTATAAACATTCATTCACTGTATGTTCGGGGCCGGAGTTGGGCAATATGCATGTAACTTGGCGCTTGCTTCCCGTGCTGTTAGTACTGGCCGTGCACAAAGTGTCATTTTTGAATTGGGACTATAAACTTTGAAAAGTCAATCGCGGCTCTAAATGAATTCTTGCCTCCCGGCAAATGGCAAGACTTTGAAAACTGATTTGTACCTGAAATAAAAAAACGTGGGGTTCCCCCAAATTCGAGTTGCAGGCCCTTCAGGTCTGTCAAGGATTTTAAGGGGAACTCCACCCCCAAATCATGAAAAAAAAGGGCGTGGAGTCCCCCCAAAATCCACAACAGACCCTTTATCTGAGCACGCAACCTGGCCGGCCGCAGGGGAAGAGGGGGGGACGAGAGCGGCCCCCCTCCCTCCTGAACCGTACCAGGCCACATGCCCTCAACATGGGGAGGATGTCCCCATGTTGATGGGGACAAGGGCCTCATCCCCACAACCCTTGCCCGGTGGTTGTGGGGGTCTGCGGGTGGGGGGCTTATCGGAATCTGGAAGTCCCCTTTAACAAAAGGGACCCCCAGATCCCGCCCCCCCCCTATGTGAATTGGTAAGGGGTACATTGTACCTCTACCATTTCACGATGAAAGCGTACAAAATGTAAAAAATGACAAGAGTCAGTTTTTGACAATTCCTTTAATTTTTAGTTTGTCTTTCTTCCATCTTCTTCCTTCTTCTTCTTTTCTCGCTTCGTGTTTCTTCCTCCATCTTCCTCTTCATCTTCCTTCGGTGTTCTCGTCCGCATCTTGCTCCGGGTTCTTCTTTCTCCGGCCGCTCCGTTTGAATTGGAGGTTCCCGCTGTGGGACGCTCAGTTCATCAGTTCTCCTCTTGGTCCGGCGACCCCGCCCCCCTCTGACGCACAGAGATTTCACAGGTACTTTCCCCGTGCAGTCAGAGGGGGGCGGGTCCCCCGGCTCGCAGCGGACCTAGAGGAGAACTGCCTAACTTTGCGTCACACAACGGGAAACTCAAATTCAAACGGAGCAGCGGGAGAACAAAGAAGAAGCCGAAGCAAGATGCGGACGAGAAGCCCGAAGCAAGAAGGAAGATGAAGATGAAGAGGAAGATGGAGGAAGAAACTCCAATGCAGAAAAGAAGAAGGAAGAAGATGGTTGAAAAACAAAACCAATAATAAAGGAATTGTCAAAAACCGTGTAGTGTCATTTTTCAGATAATGCCATTTTTTAAGGTGAAATGGTAGGGGTACAATGTCCCCCATTACCATTTCACATAGGGGGGGGGGGGCGGGATCTGGGGGGCCCCTTTGTTAAAGGGGTCTTCCAGATTCCGATAAGCCCCCCGCCCGCAGACCCCCACAACCACCGGGCAAGGGTTGTGGGGATGAGGCCCTTGTCCTCATCAACATGGAGACATCCTCCCCATGTTGAGGGCATGTGGCCTGGTACGGTTCAGGAGGGAGGGGGGGCCGCTCTCTCGTCCCCCCCTTTTCCCCTGCGGCCGGCCAGGTTGCGTGCTCGGATAAGGGTCTGTTATGGATTTGGGGGGGGGGGGGGGACTCCACGCCATTTTTTAATGGAATTTGTGGGGGAGTTCCCCTTAAAATCCTTGACAGACCTGATATGGATATTTGGGGGAACCACAATGCTTTCCCAATGTTTGTATCAATGACTTTTCTATGTATTGCAATTGACAGGAGACAACAATTAATTATACCCAGGAGTGAATTTAGGGTTAATTAAAATTTAATAAAATATGACACTTGGTGCAGGGACAGTTCGAGGTACTCCTTTATTTTTGGGGAGTCCTTTTATTCACCCTATTTACAGGGCTTAATTTACTTAAATGTGGTTTGGGTTCGGGTAAAGTCAGGTCACGAACTCTAGCTTTTTACAAAGTTAGCTAAAAAGAGCTCACCACAAACATCCAGGTGTCCACTCAACTCTATGATGACTGATCAATTGCTACGTTAGTGGCCTATATATGGTTAGAAAGATTTGGAGTAGTCCTGACTGACATTCCTTTTTTGGTTTTTGGTTTTGAATTGCACAGATAATGAAGGCATTTAAGGACCCCGATTTTATGCTGGAATTCCTCCAAAGATGGAAAAATCTTCCAATTTTATGGGAGACTAAAAATAAAAATAATAAAAATAAAGAAGCCAGGAAGAGAGCACTGGAGACCTTGCTGGAATTTGTGAAAACTCAGATCCCCACAGCAACACTACAGGATCTGAAGAACAAAATTGGGACCATTAGGGGCACATACCGGGCTCAAAGGAATAAGGTTCAAAAATCCCTGCGGTCAGGAGCAGGTGCAGAGGACCGATACATACCAAATCTGTGGTACTATCAGCACCTGAGTTTCCTTGATGAACATCTGGAATCCAGGGAATCCCTTTCCAGCCTTCCACCCAGAACGACCTCCAGCCTTCCTTGCAGCCAACCCTCCAGCCAACCCTCCAGCCAACCCTCCAGCCAACCCTCCAGCCTTCCCTCCAGCATTCCATGCAGCCAAGCCTCCAGCCAAGTTGAGGTCTCTTTGGAGGAACAACCTCAAGTCCTGGAGGAGCCGGATTTAAATATTTGGAGCCAGGTATAATATTTCACAAAATATTTAGAGTAATAAAAGTTGAATGTTGTAAACGTTTCAAAAAAAGTGTGTAAAATGTTAACAGTTTAAAAAAAGTGTCTGACATATCAATAGACAGCAGTGGCCACAAATTAAGGGCACCAAAAAGATATATACTGGTGTCAGAATGATTGACTTTAATATTTAGTAGCATTCAATTACCAAATGTCATGAGGTGACAAATGTGTGTGAAAGATGAAGGCAAAACTAACTCGATGTACCTTTTTTTTAGAGGATGAGGAGGCAGGCCCCAGTGGGACCCAGGAAGAGGCAGGCCCCAGTGGGACCCAGGAAGAGGCAGGCCCCAGTGGGACCCAGGAAGAGGCAGGCCCCAGTGGGACCCAGCACAACACCAGGCCCCAGATCCCTCTGCTGCGGATTCCTGCCAAAAGATCTAGGAGGCTGGTTCAAATGGAGGAGGAGACACAGGCCCTAATTAGGGAGGCTACTGCTGCACTCCGAGAGCCCCCCACCGCTGCAGAGGGATTTGCTGCCCTTATTGGGGAGAAACTGCCACAAATGGGACTGGACCAGAGGCTGAAGTGTGAAACACTTATATTGAAGGTGGTCAATATGGGCCTGTTGAACAAACTAAAGGAGTTCACAGATGTTGTGGACCTTTCCTATTTTTTTGCCCAAGTTCCTGGCCCACTCCATGCTCCTGCCCCACTCCATGCTCCTGCCCCACTCCATGCTCCTGTCCCAGGCCCTGCTCCCGTCCCAGTCCCTGCTCCTATTCCAGACCCTGCTCCTGCTCCAGACCCTGCTCCTGCTCCAGTCCCTCCTCCACGGACACAGCCTCCAAGGAAGGCTGCAGGGAAGGTCAAACAAAAAAGAGGAAAATGAACCCAGGATATGTGCCTCACATGGGGCTAGTTTTGGTCTTCAGATGCTTTGGTGTTTGCTGTGGTGATCTGGGTGTGCACTAATTTCAGCAGGGTCTCCAGTGCTGTCTTCCTGGCTTCTTGATTTGCAGTTTTACATATGGTTTTGTTTTGGCTTACCTTTTAATTTGTTATTAGGCCATAATAAATTTGAATTTACTTTTGAAGATACAAAATTAACATGTGTTTTTCTTCTAAATAGCCAGTTTGTAAGTGAGTAGGCAGGGACAGTGGATAAAAAATTGAGAAATTAACAAGGGACACTAACCTCATTGAGGCAAAATTAGAATAAAGAATAATGTTGTGGTAACTTGACACACTCCAAAATAGCAAATAATATGTAAAAACAGTCTAAAATCTAAGACCACAAATTAAAGCAAAAAAAAAAAAAATGATAAAAATAAATTTTAAAAGTTTTGGGTATTTAGGGAGATCTGGCTCCCCAAAATAGAGATTAATCATGATAAAACAATAAATCATAAAGACCAAAGATTGTCCTAACTCTGGGAGAATATCAGCAGCAAGAGAATTGGAATATTGCAGCATTAGAACGAAGAAAAGAATGCGCTGCATTAAACGATGTAATAATTTCATGCATGACGAATGTGCCATCTCCATTCCGAACAGTAGTTTTACCAGAACGAGCGCTCCCTTCTCCTCACTTGCTTCTGATCATGCGCGCTTTTTTAACGTCGTTAAAGCCTACACACGATCATTTTTCATGATGAAAAAAACGACGACCTGAAAAACGGCGTGAAAATTTAGAACATGTTCTAATTTTTCTCGTCGTTTTTTCTGCCGTTTTTCTCAATGAGAAAAACTACATAAAGCCCACAGACGATCGTTTTTCTCGGCGAAAAAAAAAATGCAGTTTTTCACGTCGAGAAAAGCGGTCGTGTGTACGCGGCATAAGCGATAGAATTCAAGGAGGATCTGCTAGACTGCAAAGAAGAGTAAACCATGACTGTTTCAGCCAATAAGGAGCTATGAGAATCAGGTTTGTCTTCTCCTGCCATGAACTTCTGGAGGACTTGTGTTAGAAATTCTATAGGGTGGAAAGCATAACATAGTGGGTAGGTCCAAGCTTTCTGCAGAGCAAGTACTGCAGGGAAGGTTGCTGTAATAAATCCCAGGGCTGACATCAAACACTAGCTGCTTGGTTTGCAGCTGAGATACAACGGACAAGATCCTCTGTATTTTTTTCTCTTGGTAAAAGGAGCTTCTGATTGACTGAACAGAGAATGTAGCTCAAAAAAGGTATTCTCTGAGAAGGTACTGCATTGGTTTTGTTCAGGTTTATTAACCAACCCAGTTTGCTCAGCCATTCCTGAATGAATAGGATATCCGCGGTTAATCAATCCTTTGTTGGCAGTGTTACAAAGAGGTCACTTAGATATGAAATGACTGGTATCCCTTGGAATGTCAGAGGAGCTTGAGCTTCAGCCAGAACCTTGAAGAAGACCCTCAGAGCTGAGCAGAGTCCAAACAAATGCTCTGCACTGTAAATTATATACTACAAGACCTATTCTGAGAGCAATATGTAGGAGGTTCTGTGGCTTCTTCCTTACTGGTATATGAAAGTATGCATCATGAAGATCCTACATCGCCATAAAACAATCTTGATGAAGTAGAGCTCTGATCGAGAAAATAGATTCCATCTGGAACTTTTTGTACTTTATTGCCTTGTTCATTGGTCTGAAATTTAAAATTAGGCTAAACATTCCTGAAGGCTTTTTTTTACTACAAACGTATACGAGTAAAATCCTTCTCCTCTTCCTGCCCATGGTACCTGTACTACCAGCCTTTGATCCACTAGTTCTCTCAATAAGAGAGGGAAAGCTTTTTCTGGATCTCCTGGCAGATTTGTTACCTATACCTGGATGGTAGCTGACGGTCGAATTCCAATTTGTAACCATGTACTACTAGATCCAGTATAAACCTGTTGGAGGTTAACCTTTCCCACTGTGGGACTAAGTCCTCCAATACTCAAATACATTTTTTCCCCTTCTGGGAATACTTTTTTTCTAACCCGCTGTATGTTCTAATGCGTCTTGCAGGCCTGTCCCAAAAAGCAAATCAGCAGAAAAAAGGCAGATTACATAACCGTAACTTGGATTTAACTTCCCCCATCCAAGTTTTAAGCCAGTGGGCTCTCTGAGCTGAAGTTTTGGCAGACATCTTTACCACTTCTGATGACACATCTGCCATATAACCTACAGCTCTAAACAATATAGGAAGTGAGTTGGGCAGCTGATCTAGGGGTACCTGTTTATAAGTGGGCCTGCAATTGAGTGAGCCAACATTCCAAGTTCCTTGCTATGCTAATTCAAATTAGCCATGGAAGAATCCCAGACAAGTTTAAGTAAGAGGTCACCTGCCTTGTCCATCGGATCCCTGAGCATTCCCATACCTTCAAATGTGAGATCTGAATTTTTTAGAAATGGTAGCAAGAGGGGCATCCAGCCTTGGGCATTTGTCCCAAACATTTGTCCCAAATGTCATTAAAAAGAATATCTCTAAACTATAAAAAAAAATAAAAAATGGGTTCCTTTCAAGATTTTCACATTCTTTCAAGATAGAATTAGATAATACCCTATGTACAGGAATTATGCTAGACATTTTTTTCTTTTGTAAGCCCTGATACATTAAACCATGCCTGGTTAATTGCACTTTATCTTCCTCAATATCAAAAGTGTCAAAAATGTCTCTCAGGCATTCATCCACTTCCTCTAAAGCAGGGGTCGCCAAACTATGGCCCTCCAGTTGTTCAGGAACTACAATTCCCATCATGCTTAGTCATGTCTGTGAGTGTCAGGGTTTTACATGCCTCATGGGACGTGTAGTTCTGCAAAAGCTGGGAGGGACCTAGTTTGGAGATCCCTGCTCTAAAGAATAGCTTATATCTAGATGGACCGGAGATTTTTTCCTCTGGATTCTGTTCACTATCTGAACTAGATACAAAAAAGATTCCTCTATGGGACTTTAAAAGGCTTTAAAGTGTAAGTAAACCCCCCTATCGTTTTCAGCCAAGGAAGCTGCCATCTTTGCCTCTGTTTAATTTACAACTGCCATGATGCTGCACATGTCGTCACATGTAATCAGTTCTGACACCAGCCATTGGATGGTTTGACAGTTTGGTTAAGAGCACAACCAATGGGAGTGTTAAGCCCTGTACACACGATCGGATATCCGATGGAATCAAATCCGATGGATTTTTCCATCGGAAATTCTGATGAAGCTGACTTCCGTCAGTCTTGCCTACACACCATCAGCCAAAATTCTGACCGTCCCAAACGCCGTGACGTACAACGGCACTAGAAATGGGAAGTTCAAATCCAATGGTGCCACCCTTTGGGCTACTTTTGCTGATTTCGTGTTACCGCGTGTTAGTAAAAGTTTGGTGAGAGCCGATTCACGCTTTTCAGTCTCCGTGCTTTTCAGTCCGTTACAGCATGACGAATGTGCTATCTACATTATGAACGCTAGTTTTACCAGAACAAGCGCTCCCGTCTCCTAATTCAGTCTGAGCATGCGTGGGTTTTTTCTCCGATGGAGTTCCACACAGACGATCGGAATTTCCTATCGGTTTTTTTCCATCGGAAAAATTTAAAACATGTTCTATTTTTTTTCACCGATGGAAATAAGTCCGATGGGGCCCACACACGATCGGTAAAACCGATCGTGTGTACAGGGCTTAACATTTCCGGCACGTGCCGGAAATGAAACTGTTTTATGGAAGGGGTTTAAAAGCGTTCTCTACCTTTTAAAGTCTCGTAGAGGAATCTTTTTTGTATCTCATCAAATTAGGGATGTGGGCAGTAACTCCTACTATAGATCTCTGGCGCAACTTTATTCTTACTATCTGAACTAGAACCAGAAAAATCAGGATCGCTGACTTTATCTTTGTTTACCTTGTCCTATGCTAAGGTACTAACACTGGATGACATAGGCAGGGGAGAAGCAGGCAAATCAGATGGAGGTGCATTATTAGAGGATGGTTTCTGCACATCAATTAGCAAAGTCCTAAACATATGAAAAGATGACACCAATTCTTCCTTGCCAACAAACTGTTACAGGCAAAAGCACATTCATTCTTTACTAAATTGTTAATGCAGGTATGACAAAGGCTCATTCCAAGAACCCAGTCTAGCTGAACAACTTGTACATTTTTATTTTGGATGCCACACTTTTGTTTCTGGCAGTAGTTCTATCCCGCAAAGAAAGAAAAAAAAGAGGAAAAGTGACTCAATTGTCCACTAAGCCCAATTCCACCACCAACTGGAACCCTGGGTGACAAAAAGCCCTTCATAAAAAAAAAACTACTATCCACACAGGACCACGGAATCACACATCTGACCACTGTCCCCTACCTGTGCAGAGTTGGTGCTTGCCACCACCGGTGCCTGCTGGGCAAAAGCCTCCATCGCCCCGTGCTCTATTTCTGCGTCTTCCCGCAGCCTCTGCTGGATTAGAGATGTTGGTGAAATAAGCACTAGATGCGGCCCCACCCCTTCCCCTGCACCCTTAAGGCTGGAACCACTACCTCAGTGCTAAGTGATGACTTGCATCCACCAGAAGTGATGCCAACTCGTGTTCTAAACCATGCTGGCTTGCAGCCCTGCCCCCTTCCGGCGCTCTGGGAGAGATTCCAGACCAAAGTACAAAACGCCTCTCCCACTTCAGCTCTGAAAATGCACGCAGAGACCCAGCAGCTTCAGGGATACCACATCATCACCAATTATTACCTTAACCAGGTATGGAGGGGAATCAGCAGACAGATCGCATCCTACCCCAATGGAGGGAGTCTGTCTGGTTCAAGAAAGGGATCCCAAAGAACCCAGTCCCAATGTCCAACTATATTGCTCAGTCTTTCTGGCCCCTGAGATATGGCCCTTCTCCCTGTAAAAACAGAATAGCAGTTCCTCTAGAGCGGGCATCACTAAATGGCGGGCCGCAGTCCAGGCCCGGACCGAGTTACAGCCCTGGCCAGACCACCATGGCTGTACCATTTAGCTGCCTGTGTATCCTCCTTTTTTTCCGCCGCTGCTGTCATCTTCAAAGCAGGGCATAGGGTGGGAGGTGCGATAGGTCCACGGAGGACAAGAGCTGCCCCACTTTTCAAGTTAACAAGTAGTCAGTTGGTTGCTAAGACTCGGGGTGGTCCTAGCAACCAATTACTTGTTAACAGGAGATGTTGGGAAGCTCCCACCTTCCATCCAGACCTATTGCAACCCCTCCCCCGTGCTCTGCTTTGAAAAGTAGGACTGGAAGGGCAGGGGTGGGGAAGATAAGCACACTAATGTAAAGGAAGGGGGGCTGTGCTGTTAAGGCAGGCTACCTTATGCAAAGAGTGGATGACATGGAGATGTAAAGGGGGGGGGGTGCTAAAATGTAAAAGGTGTACTATACTGTAAAAGTAGGATACTTGATGTGGAGGGGGACTGTAGTATAAAGGGGGATGTGATGTAGAGGGGGAGCTGCTATACAAATGGGCGATTTTGATGTAAAGGGGTGCGCTGTGATGTGAACAGGAGTGATATAATGTAAAGCAAGGCTGTAAATGTAAAAGAGAGGGACTTTTATATGATGGGGCACTGAGATGTAATGATAGGGGACTGTATTTTAAAGGGGACTGTGATGTAAAAAACTGCTGTGATGTTAAAAAGGGGACTGTGATGTAAAAATTTGCACTATGATGTAAAAGCGGTGTCTGTAATGCAAAGGTGGGTTGAGCGATAGCAAAAACATGCGATTTGGACCTCTACTGGAAAAAAAATTTACTGACCAGAACGTGAATTTTAAATCAATACCCCTGCTCTAGATGCACTGAATCCACTCTGGCTGGAGGAAACACAATAACTTAAGGCGATGCCTCGAGTACCACCTTTTATAATCTATAGGAGCAATGTGTTTCCTGTCTGATGGGAGAGGAGCTACACATCTCAGGAGCTGTCCTGATCTGACAACTGGGGAGAAAAATGGCCATAAAACATAATACCGTGATGTGTACAAATAAAAGAGCTGAAGCGTCATTCCTCTTTTCTGGTGCTCTCTGTGGCACTTTTAAGTCAAATACTTGCACCAGGGCAGACCAAAGAAAAAAAAAATCATTGTCCCTGCATTTAGTGCCATGACATCATCATGTTGACCCTGTCAGACTAGAAGACTCTCTGATGACCATTTGACGGATAATTTTGACAGCTAATGGGTAGCATCCATGTCAACAGGAAGTGACATGGGCACTGAAAGAAAGACCATCCCTCACAGTTAGGAGAAACAATGTAAAATGAGCATCACCATCATTTGCATTTTGTCAAACAAAAAATGATCTCTTTAGATGTCTTTATGCCCTTATGCGAGTTATATTTCATTCTGTCCGCATTTTTAACAGGTACATTTCAATGTTGTACATTTTATTTAAATTCTTTCTTGTACCTTATATCTTTTTGAACAAGATGTAATAGCAATTACCAAGAAAATAATGTATTAGCTTGCAGTGGCGGCTGGTGCTCAAAATTTTTTTGGGGGGGGGGGGGGCGCAAACAAACTGAAAAATTCTGAAAAAAAAACCCCATCAATTGCAGCCTCACTGTGCCCATCAATTGCAGCCTCACTGTGCCCATCAAACACAGCCACTGTGCCCATCAAACGCAGCCACTGTGCCATCAAATGCAGCCACTTTGCCCAAACGCTGCCACTGTCCCCCAAATGCTGCCACTGTGCCCAAACGCTGCCACTGTGCCCATCAAATGCTGCCACTGTTCCCCAAATGCTGCCACTGTGCCCCAAATGTTGCCACTGTGCCCCAAGTGCTGACACTGTGCCCCCCGCCACTTACCTTGTCTCGGGTGGGCAGCGGGTGACAGCGGCAAGCGGCGAGCTGTGTCAGGTGTCCTCCATTTCTTCCCCGACCCTGATGTCTTCTCCCGCCCGCTCCTCCTCTCATCCTCTGCTATGATTGGACGCCTGATAAGCGTCCAATCACAGCACCTGTTGTTTCAGCCAATCAGGTAACAGGTAACACAGACCCGGTGCACCTGATTGGCTGAGAGGCGGTTCAATGTTAGCAAAGTGAATTCCTTCACTTTGCTAACATATAGCTGAGTGAGAAGCAAACGCACAGCGTTGCGCCCGCTTCTCACATTTTTGGGCACATATTAGAGCCAATGGCTCTAATCAGATGCTTCCAAAAAAACACCCCCAATGCTGTAATTCAGGTGCCCGGTACCCAAAAAGGGGGCAGACACCTGAATAGGGGGTGTCAGCAGCGACCATAGATAGATTTATGCAATGCATGAATCTATCTATAGTAATTAGAGCGGTGCCAGAAGAGGAGGGGGCGGCGCTCCTGCGCCCTTTATGGACTCACAGCCGCTGTTAGCTTGCCAGTACTGATACAACATTATGAAATAAAACGACTTCTAGACCTCTGTGGGTGCAGGTGTTTCATTAGATAGAGTACTGTGTATATATACTGTTCTCACCCTCTTTTTTATCCTTTGTTGCATATCCTTGCATTTCCTGTCTACATGTGTACACTCCAGCAATTGCTGCACATATTTCTTAGGCCCAGCTTTCTGATGGGGTCAACAGTGGATCGTGCAATGCGATTTGAATCGTAGACTAAAAAAGCATGTGAGATACAAAACGGAAAACTATTGGGAGATAGGGACACAGTGTTGTCACGTTTTAACAAGATTTGTCTGCACACATTCAGGGCTGGATCACCAGGTATTATTTTATGAAAACTGAAAGTGGTACTGAAAATGTCTTTTCAAATTACTTTAAACAGCATGCATGACTTTTTCCCGAAGCACTAAGGTGCACTGTAAAAGTTGTTGTTCATTGCAACGTGTACTGATTACGTTTTAACTCATTATTAATGTATGGCATTATGGCAGTCCATTCACAAGTGTGCTGGAACCTACTGTGAGAGTTAGGGTGCCATTCTAAATGAAAGGAACTGCACTAAGTGCCATATGTTACCATTCATAGTACATAATTGTAATGCATGCGCTTGAGGTGAGGCTTTACATTTCAATTAGAATCTACCGGTAAGCACAGTTTACTTTTTTTTTCTGGTCAAAAGCCTGAGTGGTGAAAAGCTTGAGTCTTTACTGACTTGGGTTCATCAACAATTTGGCTATTTGCTATTTACTTACACAGATATTACTTACATAATTTCTACTACTTAAAGGAAATGTCATTGCCTACTGAATGATTTTCTTCTGTTAATGTAACAAATCTCTGTGTAGTCCTGGAGGACCATTAGGTGAACAGCAGTCATTACAGACATAGAGCAATCTTACCATCCTGGTAACATCACTAATCAAGGGCTGCAAGAGCATTTGAATGTCAGTTGCCTGTGAGAAGACTTCTATATTGTTATTCATCAAAAAATTCAATAGAATGTAGTAATTTATAAAGGTTCCCAGACCCACAGAGCAGGACTATCCGTGAGCTTACATTTTACGTGGGTTGGGTGGCACTGTTATACCATGTCTGCATGTTATGCATCCACAGCTGACCCGATAACTTTTGTATTGACTGCCAAGACAGTTAGTTCATGAAATATTTTCTGAATAGATCTCACAGAAATTATCCTGCATGCAGAAATTTCTATATAGAAACACAGGAAGACAGATGGGAGAAAAAGGAACAAGTTGTCCATCTATTCTTCCCTTTTTTATTTTTATTTTGTTAACAGGATATCTCTATGTTTATCCCAATCATGTATTAATTCACTAATAGCAGATTAACTCCTCTGCTGGGAGTCTGTTCCAAGCTTCATCTACTCTTTCAGTAACAAATATTATTTCTAACAGTACTCTAGCACTTTCCTCCTGCTAGTTTGAGTTCATGCCCCTAGAGTTGATTGCCCCCATCATGCCCTTATGCTCCCTTATTTGTTTAGAGGAGCAACGGCTTGATTGCAAATACCCTACTTGACTACATAACAATTTATTCTCAAAGCTGCTACACTGCTTGCAAAGCTGTTACAGCAATCGGGCTGCAAGACACAAGTGGTGGACAATCAATGAATTACTTCATAAATCAATTCACAAAACCATCCCATTTGTATAAGCAAGCAGAATAACAGAAGTAATTTACATTTTAAGCAATAACTGAAATGACATGGTATTCAAAAGTAAAATACACTCTTAAAGAGTATAGCATACAGTAAATATCACAAATTAAGCCATAAAGAAATAGAACATAAATTAAACATCACTGACCGATTGGTTATTGTTTCCTTAAAACCCTTGCCCTCAGACCAGGAAAACTGATTTACTGCTGATGAGCGAGAAAACATACCGATCAGTAAGATATACTGGGTAGTAACTTGAACATTTGAATCCTGCAGGATGTGGCAATGTTATATTTTCTTATATGTTCTATATCAAGAGGGGCTTGATAAACACATAAGTAAGAAAGGACTCCTTAATTTTTTTTGTACAGCAAAACAGCTAAAATAATCCCACCAAACATCTATGAAAAAAGAAAAAGACTAATTTATGTGGATTACGCCAGCCATCCTGTTTTAGATTTGGCAAAGAAGTGAGGAGATGAACATAGCAGATCATACGCATAACATTATTCTACAAAAAAAAAAAAAAAAAAAGAATTTGACTTCAGTGGCCTTGAAAGATTCCCTAAAGGAATCCTAAAGGGCCTTCATTTGCAGATTTCAATTAGCCTTTATTTCTATGCAATTATACATTAAACTGGTGCATTGTGTCGACTATCCTGATATCCCCTAATATGCATGAAAATCAAACAAAGCAAAAAAAACAATAGTCTTCAATACATTTCCTAATGCTTCAGAAAGTGAAATAAAAGACAGTTCAAAACGGTTACCAGGAACACAGGAGTTACATAAGATATGTGAAAAGGAAGTTTAAGGTTATGTCAGATCCCAGCGGGAGTAAATCCAATCATGAAGGCTCTAGGATTATGCCCAAACCCCTGGCTTGTTAATATTAGCAGCATTTTCAATTCAGACACTTCTTTTTTTTCCTCTTACCTTATTCTGTACCTGTGTTCCATCCGGACTTATCCTGAATGACCCCACGTCAATTGTCTTACTCGGGTTCACTTTCCTAATTTCATGCTGCAGCTCATCTACCAGTGCCCTGCAGGCTGCAAAGGAGGGGAAAAGAACATCAAGAATACTGTGCAAGGATTATTTCAAAGAAAAGGTGAACTGCTGTTCTCTTAAAGGGACTCTATTGTTCGTTTTTTTTTGTTTTTTGTTTCATATTGTTCATTTTTTTTGTTAGAAGTTTGTACTGGTATTATTACGCACTTTATATTAATATTGAATTTAATATATGTTATGTATTCATGCAGAATTATTTAAAGCCAAACTTCATATAAAAACATAAACTTTTAATTTTGAGTTGTAAGCAGATTAGAAGCTCTATCAAGTTTTTATTGCAATGTTCCCTTGCAGAAAATTGACCCACTCTTCCTGCTCTCCTGTAATCGGAGGAAGGGAAGAAAAGAGAAGGGAAGTGAAGAAAAGAGAAGGGAAAAGGTCCCCAATAGACACATTAACAGCAAAAAAAAAAAAAGGGAGTTAAATGAAGAGGTTTTTACTGGTGCTGGTGACTGCTTTGGGGAGATCTGCCCTCATCTCCTGGTAATACTTTAGGGTTAATTTACTAAAAGAAAATATATTGTTCACTTTGGGAATTTTGCACAGAGCTTAATGAATGATGTGAAACTCTGCTGATATCAATCATCAAATCCTGTGCTAGCAAAAAGGCATTTTTTTTTTGTTTTTTTTCCTTGCATATGGTTGGGTAATCTTTGTAAGGTAAAATGTTCCCACATTCACTAAGCTCTAGGGAATATTTCCTTGCAAACCGAACAGCCTATTTGCCTTTAGCAAATTGTCCCCCCTTTGTGTTCCAGGGTAGTAAAGCTTCAAAACAAACCCTTCCACTAAGTAAAGTGCAAATTCACCCATAACTCCCACATACCTCCCATGTACCTATCATGTATTTCCAAGCTCCATCAAACTTCCTATAGCCATGGACAGGCTTACCCTTTCTAGTGGCAAGATACTGAATATTAAACATTATGGACACACATAATAAACAATAACTGGGCATAGGAGCCTGGCCAGCCACTGACTTAAGGAGATATATTTAGTATTTGCATGTTACAACAACCTGCCTTTTGGCCCTCCCAGGATGCTCAAAAATACATTGCTGGGTACAACCTCTAATTTCCAAAAAAAGTTGCGACACTGTGTAAAATTCTACGTAAAAGCAGAATGCAACGATTCGCTGACCTCATAAACCCATATTTTATTCACAATAGAAAACATATCAAATGTTTAACCAGAGAAAATGTCCCATTTTAAGGAAAAAATACGATCATTTTGAAATTTATGGCAGCAACACAAAAGTTGTGACAGGGCAGCAAAAAAAGGGTAAGAGCTATTAACATGGAGAAGCTGGAAGAACATTTTGCAACAGGTCAGTAACATGATTGGGTATAAAAAGGGCATCTTAGACAGTCAAAGTGTTTCAGAAGTAAAGATGGGCAGAGATTCACCAATCTGTGAAAAGCTGCATCTAAAAATGGTCTATAAATGTAATAAATTGTGGAAAATTTTTAGAATAATGATCCTCAATGTAAAATTGCAAAGACTTCATCATCTACAGTCATGCATCCACAAATGCAAAGTAAAGCTTTATCGTGCAAAGAAGCCATATCTGAAAATGATCAAGAAAGGCTGCCATCTTCTTTGGGTCAAAGCTCATTCAAAATGGACTATTGATAAGTAGAAAACTGTTCTGAGGTCAGACGAATCAAAATTTGCCTTTTTTTTGGCAACCATGGGTGTCGAGTCCTCCAAACTATACAGTAGAGAGGAACCTTCCTGATTGTTAACAGGGCTTAGTTCAAAAGTCTGCAGTAGTGCATATGGAATGGACAGCTTTCACATCTGAGCAGGCACTTTCAATGCTGAAAGATACTGTATAACCTGGTTTTTAGAGCAGCATACGCTCCCATCCAGATGACATATTTTTTCAGGGAATGCCTTGCATTTTACAGCAGGACAATGCTAAATTGCATACTGCATCTATGACAACAGCATGGCTGCGTAGTAGGCGAGTCTGGATGCTTAATTGGCCTGCCAGCAATCCAGACCTTTCACTAAATGAAAATATTTACTGCATCAAAAAATACGACAAAGAAGACCCAGGACTGTTGAGCAGTTAGAATCTTATATCAAGCAAGAATTGGACAACATTTCTCTCTCATAACTTCAGAAACTGGTCTCCTTAGTTCCCAGACAATTATATAGTGTTGGTAAAAGAAGAGGAGATGTTACACCATTGTAAACATGCTGCCATCAATTTGGAAATGGTCATTTTCTCTGTTAAAACATTTGATATGTTTTCTATTGTGAACCAATACTTTTATCGCTGGTGGCAGAAACTCTATTGACCATTTCTTTTTTCAGGTCAGCAGTGGTGGCAGCTGTCGTGATTGATGATGGATTTACTTCGGGGACATTGTATTTGTTCTTTTTAATAAAGGAATTGTCAAAAGCTGCCTACTGTCATTTTTTACACTACACTTTTTTTTTTTTGGTTAATGAGTAGGGGTACTATGTACCCCATACTAATTCACATAGGGAAGGCAGATCTGGGTGCCCCCTTGTTAAAGAGGGCTTTCAGATTCCAATAATTCCCCTGCCCACAGACCCCCACAACCACCGGCCAGGGTTGTGGGGAGGAGGCCCTTGTCCCCATCAACAAAGCACCCCCCCCAATGTTGAGGGCATGTGGCCTGGTATGGTTCAGAAGGGGGCACTCGCTGTTCCCCCCTTTTTTCTGACCTGCATGCTTGGATAAGGGTCTGGTATGGACTTTGGGGGGTAACACAAATGAAGAACTACAGTAGTGGCCACCCGCTTCTTAAAAACCGGCTATTCACAGTTTTTCATTGAGGACAAAAAACCAAACAACCTGCAAAATGCATGTAAAACCTCATCAACAACGCAGCACTTGCGTTTTTGGTGCGGTTCTATTATAGTCTATTACATGCAAAACACAATCTGCTGTGGGAAAAAGAAGTCCCTCACCCTTCCCAAAAATGCAGCAGCTGAAAAAACACATAGATGTGAAAACGTCCTACAGGAAACCATGTTAAATGGACTGCAGTGAGTTTCTGCAAACTGCACTAAAAAACACATAGATCTGAACCTAGACTCACAGAGCTATGGCTGTAGAAGAATTTTGAGCACCTGGCATTTTGTGGAGTGTTGGATTCCTGGTCTGCACTAAGCGATGCCATTCTTTCTGGTAACTGTTATGTCACTACTGTGTCCTGTAGTAATTTAGCAGCCTGTGGAAGGATTCAAAGAGTGCGGTGTAGGCAAGGCATCCAACATAAGTATAAATTATCTTCTTTTGAAGGGAGAGTCTACTTTTCATTTTTAAGTAACAGTGTCACTTTAATTTAATATGGCTTGTTTTATGCTTTTTTTTTTTTTTTTTTTTTAGAACTAGTAGAAAAATGTACTTGTAACAGAAAACTCTCATATGCATTATATAAAATTAAAATTATAATAAAACACCAAAGCAATATTAGAAAAAAATTAGAACATGTTCTATTTAAACAGACATTTAGATCTTCATTTCTCTAGCATTCAGTTGAACAAGTCTAAATTGTTATTCTCTTTAGCAGTCTTACATTGCCGTGTGAATTTGATTCAGTGTTTAAAATGAAAGAATAAAAATAAAAAAATTCTTCAGTAAAAAAGCAGTGGAATGGGCAAAATTAAGCAACCCAAAAATTGTACAGATGTAGCTGACATGACAGGTCTTGCCTTGGAAAATTTGTACAAATAGTATATATTCTACGTTAAGTTAAAAAGAGTGTTCTTTTATAAAGTGGAAACATTTTGAAGGTCTCAGATTTGTTTACCCTCTAAGTCAGTGGTTCTCAACCTGGTGGTCAGGACCCAATCGGGGGTCGAATGACAATTTGCCAGGGGTCACCAAATCTGAAGCCCCGCACCGCTCTCCCAGCCTTTCTGCGGCTGGCCAGCTGGGCTGTTCCTGGAGCCCGCTGTCGCCCACTCAGCCTCTTCGCAGCCGCCCGTTCAGTTCACAGCATGGCTGGGGGGGCAGAGACTAGAGGTCAGCTGACTGGTGAGGAATCTGAAGTGGGAGGGGCTGGAGGAGACTCTATCTCCTGATTTCGGCATAGGTGTCACTGCTACGAGACACCACAGAACTGGAGACACAGTGAGTAACACTGCCTGTGATTAGAGTTTCCATTAAAAGTCCCCACTACATTTTTTTCCTCTTTTTCTTTTCTTTTCTCTTCTTTTTCTTCTTTTTTCTTTTTCTTTTTTTTTTTTTTTTGCAAGGTTCAAAATACCACTTTTACAGTTTGAATTGTTTGAGGTTGTTTTTTCTGATTATAGTAAACAACTGTACCACACGTTTATATGGTACCGGGTCGGCATTACCACAGTTTCTTCTATACGACATTATATATCTAACATTTCTTCTTGCTCCTTTTTTATACTGTTTCGTATGCTAATTTTTTATAAGTAACAGCATGCACTTATATAAAAAAATGTTCTTTTTATAGCATCCTCGCTAAGGCTGATGTGCTCCGCCTGCGTTAGTTTGTCCCCCTGCTCACAAAAGACTCCAAAAGCATGGTCCAACTGGTGGATATTTTTCCGCTACTGATCCTGCTATCCTCCGTTCTAGTGGTGGAGGGTCTATTTGTGAGTAATGGACAGTATTGTCCAAATCAATACTTTTTTCGGTCAGGAAGTGCTTCTCACCCTGACCCCCTAATCATAAAAGTTATTTCACATAGTCATACTAAAACACTCTATATTTACAAAATGTCGAAAAGGTCGAACAAACTCTCTTTACCTCAATTAAAACATTATTATGGAATGTCATTGTACAATACAGTACTGTTATTTTCTATAAGTTTACTAGCTCTAATGTGCCACTGTTCAAGAGCCCTGTTCTTCATGGTTCTGTGGTATAGGCACAAAATGTTATTCAAAAAACAAAGGTCAACGAGGAAATATTTGAGCTGGATACGAATGTATAACCTGATATATTACATATATACACAGTTACAAATGGCAATACGATGTTGGCTAGTTCCGCCTATATCTCAAGTAGCTTCACTTTCGATCTTAATGGCGATAATCAAATTATCAACTCCACTCCGATTTGGCTATATACTCAAACCTAGGCTTGACGACCCACTGCCATTTCTTCATAACCACCATCGCCCCTTAATACCAATACAATGGGTTTCAGAGTGATTTCTCATAACGCCCAGGGTATTAATTCGCCTCACAAGAGAAAGAAGGCCTTTCGCCATTATAAAAGATTAGGAGCTGATATAATCTTAATGCAGGAAACGCACTTTGCCACAGATAAACACCCTAAATTTTTTGACAAAAGTTACAGCCAATATTATTGCACTACTTATAACACAAAATCTAGAGGTGCTGCTATATTCATTAGAAACACAGTGTTATTTGAGGTTCAAAATATATTTAAAGATCCAGACAGTCGTTACTTGATCTTGAAAGGTTCAATCAAAGGACGTTCTATCACCATTGCCTCAATTTATGCTCCCAACGAAGCCCAGTCAAACTTTTTCACCAAATTTTTTGATACTCTAGACAATTATCACTCCACACATTTAATAGTGGGCGGGGATTTCAATTTAGCTGCTCATTCAGCTCTAGATAGAAGCAATGTTGTCCCATCCTCAAAAGCTTTCCCCAAATCCTTGAATAGATCACTATATAACCATCAATTAATAGACACTTGGAGAGCCCATAACATAGGATCCAAATCTTACACATTCTACTCCCATCCGCACAACTGCTTCGCTCGTCTTGACTACATCTTTTGCACCCCAATTCTACTTGCCAATTCCTCTAGAGCAGATATCCATCCGTGTCCTTGGTCTGATCACCACATAGTCTCCTTTGATACTTCACATATAGGTCTAGCCAACACAGCACACTCATGGCGAATAAACGATTCCTTGCTCACAGATCCCTCAAGCAACCAACAAATTCTATCTTACCTTGAACAATATTTTGCACAAAATGTAGCACCAGACATGTCCCCTACAACTATATGGATGGCACATAAAGCAGTAATGAGAGGTCATCTGATAAATATCGCCTCAATCAACAACAAATCCAAACTTGCAGACATTAGATCCCTAACAAAAGATCTAGATCACTTGTATCATAGAAACAATCAGAACCCATCTAGTGACCTACTTAAACAGATACAAGAGAAACGCACTACCTTAGACACATTATTAACATCAGATACTGAAAAAGCTCTCAGATGGTCTAAAGCTAGATTCTTACTCAACAGTAATTCTTATTCCACCATGTTTGCTAAAAAACTAAATCAATCTATGAAACCCCCACACACCTATAAATTAAGGAACCCTTCTGGTAATTTGGTATCCCATCCCAAAGAAGTCATGAAATTATTCTCGGACTTCTATAAAAATCTCCTGACCTCACCAAAAACACCTCCGAAACAGTCCTCCTTAGACTGGCTTAATAACATTACGTTACCCACTCTTACTAGAGATCAAATTGAATCTCTTAATGCCCCTTGCTCGGAGATGGAAGTTAACAAAATCATTGGTACACTAAAAATATCCACAGCCCCAGGCCCTGACGGCTATTCCACATCTTACTATAAAAAAAATTCCTCTACCATTACACCACACCTTACTAAACTGTATAATAATATCTTACAGGGTGGCCAATTCCCACCCGAGATGATTTTGGCTAATATGTCCCTACTTCCCAAACCAAATAAAGATCATTCCACCCCTCAAAACTACCGCCCAATATCAGTTATTAACAACGACCTAAAAATATTCGGCCGTGTATTAGCAGACAGATTATCAGCCGTTATCTCCCCATTAGTTGATCCTGATCAAACAGGCTTCATTCCCAACAGACAAATAACAGACAACATACGACTTACCACAAATATCATTCAAGACTCCAACATTCATTCCAGATCCACGCTGCTTCTTGGTCTTGATATACACAAAGCTTTCGACAGCGTTTGCTGGTCATATCTTGACACCCTTCTCCCAAAATATGGCATCAACAATGAATTTCTACATGGCTTTAAGGCTCTCTATCACAACCCACAGACACGTATTAAACTCCCAGGTAACAATTGTGACTTTTTTCCCCTGACTAAAGGTACCAGACAAGGTTGTCCACTCTCCCCCCTACTCTTTGCCCTCGCAATAGAACCCCTCGCCTGTGCAATCAGAAACAATACAAATATTAAAGGATATATTAAAGGATCCAAGGAATACAAACTGAGTCTTTATGCGGATGACGTCCTTCTATTCATAACTGACCCTCTTATTTCCCTACCTAATCTAACTAAAACCCTGGACGTCTTTCATGATTTGACAGGTCTGGGAGTAAACCTATCTAAGTGCTCGGCTTTACCAATCAACATTCCCCCAGCATTAATATCCTCACTTAAAGACAAATTCTCATTCAATTGGCACGTAGATTCGTTTAGATACCTAGGTATTCAGATTACATCTTCATATAAAACGTTATATCAAGCAAACTACCCTCCTTTATTTAACAATATTAAAAACCTACTTAAACTATGGTCATCATACCAGATTTCTTTCTCGGGCAGGATAGTAGCCACAAAAATGATGATATTACCCAAACTTCTATTCTTTTTCAGAACCCTTCCACTTATTCTACCTAAAAAAACACTAGAATCTTTACAGAGAGAAATCAATAAATTTATATGGCAAAACAAGAAACCCAGATTTAGTTATTCCCTTATGTTTAGACCCCATTTAAAAGGAGGCCTCGGCATTCCAAACCTTTGGCTATATTACTTGTCGGCCAGATTCACCCAATTAGCCCAATGGTATGCCCCTTCATCCCAAATCCCTTGGCTCCTGTTCGAAGAAGAATCTATCCTACCCTACAATTTACAAGGACTTCTGTGGTCCAATGTCATCCCACCACAAAAAATAAGGCCCTTAAATCTCATCGTCACTCACACTCTTCAACTATGGAACAGACAAATCTCTAATTTTAAGTTATCCTCAGATGTTCCCCCCTTAGCTTCCTTTATGGGTGACCCACGTTTTTCCCCCCCAGATAGAGCTCAGGATGAGAATTTGCTAACATATTGGAAGTCACATAATCTAATACATTTAAAATCGCTCTCCCAAGACAATGCATTTCTTACTTTCACCAGACTACAAACAAAATACAATATCTCTCCTACCGAACTAGAGATCTATGCGAAAATAAAAAAATTCTATGAGAAATATTACTCACTTACACTCCACACCCCTTATACACAATTTGAGCAAATTTGTATCTCCTCCCCTCGTGACCGGGGTTTAATCTCCAGAATATATAAAAATTTAAATGAGACAAACATGCCTGATAAATCACATCCCATGCTACAATGGGAATCAGATTTAAATACCTCATTTACTCTTGATCAATGGGATACGATTTTTACAAATCTCCACAAATGTACCAGAACAACCTCGATTAGAGAATCGGCCATCAAACTACTTTATAGATGGTATCTTACTCCCGCTAAACTCAATTAATTTTATCCCTCAGTGTCCCCACTCTGCTTTAGGGGTTGCCCCACCCAGGGAACACTTTTACATATATTTTGGGATTGCCCCCACATTAAAGACACTTGGCATAAGGCAAATATTATAATAGATAAAATATCCTGTAGAAAGATCTCTCTTACACCCCAAATAGGCCTTTTATTCACCCCTATACAGGACATCCCAATGACTAGTACAAGGTTGATACATACACTCCTTAGTTCCATCCACTGGGCCATAGCATTTAATTGGCGCTCCACTACGGTACCTTGGCCACAAATTCTTAACCGCATGTCAAACATTAAGCTTTCAGAAAGAATTCATCACACATTATATGATTCTATGCCCCTTTACCAAAAAAAATGGACTCTCTGGGATACCACCTCTCTGGTCTAGTACCTTCCCGTTTTTTTTTTTTCCCTCCCACTCTTAAAATATATACAATCGTCATTTAGCCCTCTCTCCAATACAATGCTCTTGATTGACTTTATTTGAACAATATACATTCCTATACCAGTCTTAAGAAATAAAAAATAAATAAATTAAGAAAGAAAAAAAAAGAAAAAAAAAAAAAAAGAAGAACCTTTTCTCCTTCCTCTGTACAATGCTCAATATGTACAATGTTTATATATATACCTGTACCATCATTGTGATTTGTGTTTATACCTTGACCTTTTCTATAATAAAAATCGTTTGTAAACGAAAAGTCCCCACTACAGTTCTCAGATCAGCGGATGACCTTGATCAAGGGGGAAAAAACAAGAAGTTAGGATAGGGAGAGATAAAAGGGAAAGAAAGGAGAACAAAAGAGAAAGAGTGTTACATACTAAAAATGTACCATAAGGGTTTAATACTGTATGGGTGGAAGGGACTCGGGGAGCGCTAAATGTCCATGAGTTAGGGGCGCAAATTACTTGTCTTGCCTTGGGTGCTGACAACCCATGCTACGAAAATAATTTTACTGTTAGGGGTCCCCACAACTTGGATCACTAGAAAGGTTGAGAAGCACTGCTCTAAGTGGACACACACCTTTAGATCTCATGTTTTCTTTACATACCAAATGCTCCTGGTTTTCTTTTGGCCTCAGGCCCTGGACCTAGCCATGGCACGGATGAATCTTATATTTGATGTCAACAAACACAAACTGTGTTTAGGTATTGTCCAAGCAGCCAATCAGTCACTGGATTATGACAGTGGATACATGAACCTCCAGTCACAGGGAGTCTGGAGCAGTTGTTAACAGAATGTATAAAATAATGTAACTGCTAGATTAAATGTAGGGCAGCCAGGGGAAGTATAAAAAGCCAAGGGTGTAATGAATGTTTACAACAGAATAAAGCCAAGTTTTCAGAAATGCAACAATACGCACATTAAAATTATTTTAATTAATTAATAATCTTAAAAGTGGTTGTAACCCCACTGTGTAATTTTCAGACCTGTCTTCCTTAATGCAATGTGCCCAGTGTATCTGTTTTATAAAAAAAATGCCGTTCTATACTTTATTTCCGAGCGCTCAGGTAACCGGTCGCTGCTCCCTCTCCCAGTCTGATAGGTACAGCGGGAGTGGCTGAGAATCCCCCCGCTGATGTCAGGCGGGAGGAGGAGAGGAAAGGAGGAGAGAGGCAGCCGGATATGTGAGAACCGAGCGGCGCTCGGAAATACAGTATAGAACGGCATTTTTTTAATAAAGCAGATACACTGGGCACATTGCATTAAGGAAAACAGGTGAGTGCCTGAAAGTAACACAGTAATTTCTGGGGGAGGGGAGGGGAGGCTCAGGCCTTGACACAGAGCTGACAGGCAGGGAGGCAGGGGAAGAGGAGGACAGGAGGGCTGCCGATGATGGAGGCACGTAAACTGACCATGGTGTCAGGGCTCAGCAGCTATAATAAACCGTGGGCACATTACAGGGGGGAGGGCAGAAACTGGTAGGATCAGCCAGGTAATTTAGGTGATACAGTGGGCCAAATTACACAGCACAAGCACTGTGCTGTTTAACATGCTTTAAAGGGAACAGGATCCATTTTTTATTTTTTTTTAGGGTAACAAACACTTTAACTGCTGCCTTTGCAAGTTGTATTACAATATGTGAAGGTTATCTAGAACAGTGGCTCCAATGCCCATACTTATAGTGGTATTTTGACTAAAAAAGCTAGGTAGGTCTGTAATGCTGCATTACAAGAAAAAAGAAACTACAAAAAAACATTAAACTTACTTTACTCCCAGGCTTTTGACAATTTTGCCATCACTGTGTCTCCTCATGGGAACTTGGAGTAGCTGAGGATCTCAAATCCCATGACAAAGTGCTCCTGCACAGTACTGGAGCATCTTCTTAGGAGAGTTAGGATCCTGAGCTTTCGCAATATCTTTTTATTCAATGTGTTATTTTTTTATTGCTGCAATTCATTGGTGAAAGTCTCACTTATTTTTCAAGTTTTGTGGCTGCCCACAAAGGTAGCTAAATTGCATAACTTAGATATTAATTACTCCAAGATGCACATGTGGGTTCCAATAAAATCATATACCATTGGTGGACTTATTTGTTAGGCAAGTTCATCTAAATCTGCTAGTGCACCTAATACTACTTTCTCCACACATTGACAATGCTGCTGTTCAAAAGTGTCTCATTTACTCCTCCAACCAGAATGGAGGCACCCTAAGACCAGAAAGTGTGTAACTGGCCGGATCACCAGGTAAAAAAAAAAAAAGCTAACTAATGCAGCCATGACATCTATGGATTGGTAAACTGCAATATATAACATTTTGGGGGGTAGAATACTGCTTTGAAAATAGGTTTTGGTGATGTTGATTTAGATAACAAATCTGAATGAAGGTTTAAAAAAAACGCAGTGCTATATTCAGAGGGGAGGACAGTCACATGGTTTCCACATAACTGAAGGCTGATAATCCCTGGGAGATATAAACTAATAAGCTATAGCTAAAACATAAGCTATTGGGTGATTCAAAACCCCCCGACATCTACCAAAACACTGAAAAAACGTACCTTTTTTTTATAGTCATACAGTAGATAATTTTCTCTAACATGAACAGATTTCTCTGATTATCAAAATAATATTACTTATTGTTTTTGTTGTGCTGAACTTTTTTATCGTATTGTGCACAGTTTACACATTCCTAATCACTGAATAAAATTATAGCATAATACATTTCCTGTACCAGATTTAGGAATAAGCTTAATTTTCTGCATTTATCCTGTAAAGGGTTTACACAGTTTTAGGTGGGGACATGACAGGAAGTGTTACCCTCTGACGTGTCTTCCCAGTGATTGAGGCCAGGTAAGACCACAAATATATCCCTTGAGGTTTGTCCTGACCTTTCTGCTTGTCGATGGGAAAGGCCATCTCACACAATACTATTTTCCAGTTCTGCTCCAGTAACCTCTATATAATAGCTGTCATGTGAAGACACATTTAGGTAATGTGCATGCTTTGGCATACTGGCTACTAAAAAGAAAGGTGATACATGCTAAATATTGCAGTACAACATTTGTAAGACAATATTAGCAAACCGAGAAACATAACTAAACGCAAGTAAAATCTCAATTAGAAAAAGGTTGTACATTTAAAGTGATACTAAAGTCTCGTGTTTTTTTTTCATTTAAAAATAACAAACATGTTATACTTACCTGCTCTGTGTAATGGTTTTGCACAGAGCAGCCCCGATCCGCCTGTTCTTGGGTCCCTCGCCAGTGCTCCTGTACCCTCCCTCCTGCTGAGTGCCCCCACAGCAGGCACCTGATCCACTGCTCTGTGTGTCCATTCAGACGCACAGAGCAGCGACTCGGCCACACCCCCTCTCTCTCCTCATTGGCTTATTGACTTTGATTGACAGCAGCGGGAGTCAATGGCACCCTTGCTGCTGTCTCAGCCACTGAGGAGGGAGAGTCCCGGATAGCCGAGACTCTCGTGCAACATCGCTGGATCGAAATGGGGCTCAGGTAAGTATTAGGGGGGCTGCTGCACACAGAAGGATTTTTTTATTTTAATGCATGAATGCATTAAGATAAATAAAAAAAAACTACTGACTAGAATTACATTGAGGATGGCCCATTATCTTCTGTAGGTACACACAGAATAAATAAAAATGACAGCAGGATCAGTTTCTTCATACATTTATGGGTAGTGCTTATTAAAAATATCAGCCCTGATCTTGTTGGATTTCAAGGCAACATGTGAACCCTTGCAGGATGCTTCATTTGTGTTTGTCCTGCAGGGTTTTTCCAGAGAGGGAGTGGAAGCCCTACCCATATACCCCCATGTAACCCTACTGGTGAATGACAATGGGCTCTTAGCCCAAGATTCCTGACACACAGTCTTCTTAAAGGGTAACTCCACTATCATGGGGAAAAAAATAGCAAATAAAGAAATAATAATATAGTGTGTACAATTGCGATACAAGTCATATTGAATGTTATTAAAAATTTACAGCCACTGTAATTTTCTATAAATGCAAAGCAATATGGCTACATGGAGTTGTTCTGTACACAGAATGTGTACTGCCCATTCCACAGAAACATAATTTCCTGTTTGTGTGATTGGCTCACCAATTTTCCCAGAAGACTGCCTAAGTTACAAGTCAGATTTTAGGCATTCCTGCAAAAAAAATTAAAATTTTGGTGAGATATTTCCAATAGGAATACGTCTAAGGCCGGGCTCACACCTATGCGAATTGGTTGCGGCTTACACCGCAACCAATTTGCATAACATTATAAAATACATTGATTTCAATGAGGCTGGTTCACATATGTGCGATGCATTCGCACTGCGCATTGCCGAAAAAACGTGTGCGTTCTCTAGGCATTGCGGTGCGGTTCAGGTGCGAATTCCGGCCCATTATGTTCTATGGGCACGCATCTGATTCGCACATGTGTTGCGTTCTGAACAGGGATCTTGAGGGGAAACTCCACACCAAATTTTAAATAAAAAACCGGCATGGGTTCCCCTCCAGGAGCATACCAGGCCCTTAGGTTTGGTATGGACTTTAACGGGAACCCCTATGCCAAAAAAAACGGCGTGGGGGTCCTCCCAAAATCCATAGCAGACCCTTATCCGAGCACGCAGCCCGGCCGGTCAGGAAATGGGGTGGGGACGAGCGAGCGCCCCCCCTCCTGAACCATACCAGGCCGCATGCCCTCAACATGGGGGGGTGGGTGCTTTGGGGCAGGGGGGTGCCCTGCGGCCCCCCTACCCCAAAGCACCCTGCCCCCATGTTGATGAGGACAGGGCCTCTTCCCGACAACCCTGGCCGTTGGTTGTCGGGGTATGCGGGCGGGGGGGCTTATCAGAATCCGGGAGCCCCCTTTAATAAGGGGGCCCCCAGATCCCGGCCCCCCACCCTATGTGAATGAGTGTGGGGTACATCGTACCCCTACCCATTCACCTGGTGAAAAAAAGTCAATAAAAACACTACACAGGTTTTTAAAGTAATTTATTAGGCAGCTCCGGGGGTCTTCTTCCGACTTCGGGGGTCTTCTTCCAACTTCGGGGGACTGTTCCAACTTCGGGGGTCTTCTTCCAACTTCGGGGGTCTCCAGTGTCGTCTCCGCGCTCTCCGGTTCTTCTCTCGCTCTCCGGTTCTTTCTTCCTTCTTCGTCGCCTTCTTCCCTCTTCTCTTCTGGAGATGTTGACTCGTCGCTGTCTCCGGCTGTAATGCAGTGTGCACTGATTACTGTGTAAATGTCACTGGTAGGGAAGGGGTTAACACTAGGATCAAGGGGTTAAATGTGTTCCCTAGTTAGTGTTTCTAACTGTGGGGGGGGGTGGAACTGACTGGGGGAGGAAACATAGCGCTGTTCCTACTTACTAGGAACAAACGATCTGTCTCCTCTCCCCCTGATAGAACAGGGATTTGTGTGTTTACACACACAAATCTCCATTCTGGGTCTCGTGCCTGCGATCGCGCCAGCCAGCCACATACATCGGGTCCCCCGCTGTGCAGCGGCTCTTAAAGGAGACAACGTACAAATGCGTTGTTTTGCAGGAGCGTGCTACTTTGCCGACATATATCCGCATGAGCCGGTCGGCAAACCCATGTCATATCCTTTTGCTATCTATTGTAGACTGTACCTGCATGGAGGCTGCTGTGAGGACTTTATTGCTCCCTCATGTCCCTCTGAAACTCAAAGTGAAAATAGACATTTAAAGCTGAAGTTGGTTCTTAAACAGTGTATCTGGATACAAAAAAATATTCTTTCTCAATTGACCAGAACTATTATATTTTTTTCTTTTAATTTGCATTTCTGCACCATACTGAAAAGGTCAACCATCAATTTAAAAATGTAAAGGTATTAATCTCAGAGCTGATCCATGGCATTGATAAAACACTGAGAGGCAACACCTCTAACCAACCTATTCTCCAGCCCCCCTGGCTTCAATAATGTGTGAATGTGATATGGTAACATATTGCTACATATGGAACAAAGCCCATTACAGTTTTCACAATGATGTAGACCAGGGGGTCTCCAAACCCCGGCCCGCGGGCCACATCCGGCCCGCGGGTTTGATTTGTCCGGCCCGCAGCTTTCCCAGGCTCTGCCACATTGCCGTCTTTGGCCCTGCGCTGCCCGCCCCGTGCTGACCGCTGGAGTTCGGCCACCTCCGGTGCTGGTCGCATGCTGGCTGCGTGCTACTGTCACTTGGAAATACACAAGCTCTGCTTGTGTATTTCCAAGTGACAGTGCGCTCCTCTCCCCGCAGCCGCTCTGATCATCCTTGTGTACACACGCTCTATGAGAGCCCTCGGAGTCAGAGCAGAGGAGGAAGGGGGCGGGGAATCTGCAAACAGGAAGCTGCCTGTGGAACTGCTGCACGGAGATCGGAGGACAAAATGCTGTGAGTAAAATAAGGAAAACTTTGGCTGGAATGGGGGGGGGGAAGCTTTGTGGGAGGAGAATCTTGCCTTGGAGTGGAGTGTGAAGCTCTGACTGTACTGGAATGGGGGCTGGGGGGGGGAGCCGTGCACGCTGCACCCATCTCACCCTCTGCACCCTCCCTCTGCACCCTGTGCCCACCTCACCCTCTGCACCCTGTACCCACCTCACCCTCTGCACCCTCCCTCTGCACCCTGCTCCCACCTCACCCTCTGCACCCTGTACCCACCTCTCCCTCTGCACCCTGCTCCCACCCTCTGCACCCTGCGCCCACCTCACCCTCTGCACCCTGCGCCCACCTCACCCTCTGCACCCTGTACCCACCTCACCCTCTGCACCCTGCACCCACCCTCTGCACCCTGTACCCACCTCACCCTCTGCACCCTGCACACACCTTCTGCACCCTCCCTCTGCACCCTGCGCCCACCTCACCCTCTGCACCCTCCCTCTGCACCCTGCACCCACCTCACCCTCTGCACCCTCCCTCTGCACCCTGCACACACCCTCTGCACCCTCCCTCTGCACCCTGCGCCCACCCTCTGCACCCTCCCTCTGCTCCCTTCGCCCACCTCACCCTCTGCACCCTGTACCCACCTCACCCTCTGCACCCACCCTCCCTCTGCACCCTGCGCCCACCTCACCCTCTGCACCCTGTACCCACCCTCTGCACCCTCCCTCTACCTCACCCTCTGCACCCTGCGCCCACCTCACCCTCTGCACCCTGCATCCACCCTCTGCACCCTGCACCAACCTCACCCTCTGCACCCTGCCCCACCTCACCCTCCGCACCCTGCACCCACCTCACCCTCTGCACCCACCTCACCCTCTGCATGTAGCGCACCCCTTAACCCTGCACTCTGTACATAGCTCACCCCTGAACCCTGTACATAGCTCACCCCTGAACCCTGGGGACACCGATGGGAAAAACTTTGCTGGGGACACCGATAAGGAAAAATTTGCTGGGGACACCGATGGGGAAAATTCTGCTGGGGACACCGATGGGGAAAATTCTGCTGGGGACACCGATGGGGGGGAAAATTCTGCTGGGGACACTGATGGGGAAAATTCTGCTGGGGACACCGATGGGGAAAATTCTGCTGGGGACACCGATGGGGAAAACTCTGCTGGGGACACCGATGGCGAAAACTCTGCCGGGGACACTGATAATGGGGAAAACTCTGCTGGGGACACTGATAATGGGGAAAACTCTGCTGGGGACACTGATGATGGGAATGACGATTCATTCATTTGTACATAACTGATTTTTTTCGGCCTCCGAATACTTGTAAAATCTACAATGTGGCCCCCGTATTGAAAAGTTTGGAGACCCCTGATGTAGACCATAGAAAATATCTACATTTTCACTAATAAAATGTTTCTAATTTTAAAATAGGCAATGTTGCATTGATCGAAGGTGTTCCAACTGAAGTGACTAGTCTCAATAAGCAGGTTGAATAGGGGCTGGTCACAGGTGCTGGCTAGAATGGAAAATGATAAAAATTTCTGAGTGGATTTTTCATACCCTCCATGATTCCAAACATATATATGAGAATAAATGGTCTTACTGGAATGATACCTAATAAGTTACTCATCATGTTTCTCTACCTGCTATATCCGGTCCCAATGTCAACCCTTGCTATTAGTTGTACATCTTTTAGCTGTACTATCTTTCAAGACTGAATATTGTATGCTAATATTAATATACCATATCTGTACTAGTAATATTCATTTACAATAATGTGTTATGTTGATGATTACTTCCATTGACTCCTATTGTGATTGTAGTTTTGAAATTTCAAATAAAACTTTTGTAAACAAAAAGAATAGGGGCTGTAGTGCAGGAGCGCACACGGAAGTGTACATATTCAACATTCCCAGTGCAGACATTTACAGGATCTCAAGTTAGACACCCCTCAAGGTGGAGAGGGGCAAAACGGAAGATTAGGACAGTAGTTGTTTATTTTAATAAAGTACAGAGCTGAAGCAATTCCAATCACTTGCTTATGTTAAGCTATTCAATGTAATATAACTACTTAAATTTTTTGTTACCCCAACATATTCCTGATATGTGCCTGCTGTACCATGTACTTGTATAAAAAGGATCCTGTTCTCTTTGTATTGCTTCCTTTGTGTGAAATCCCTGGTGCGACTGCCAGTCCCTCTGCTTTCCTATTAAAAACTGACCACACTAAGCATGAGAGCACACGTGGTCAGTTCTCTAGCTATGATGGGAACTCAGCTTGCTCTCCTACAATGATGAGTGGCGGCTGCGTTTTGCCTGCACAGGATGTACGAGGGGGTGCTGATAAGTATTGAGCCTTACCTAGAACAAATTGAGCTAGGAAGCTGTAAATTGCAGGGTTTACTGGCCAATTTGTCTATATTCAATGGTGCAAAAATAAACTAACTTCTCTTTCTTTTTCAGTTTTTTGGGATAAGAAGGGAGTTCTGCTTGTGGACTATCACCAAAATGGTTCAACCATCAATGCAACATATTACTGTGCATTATTGATGAATTTGAGGCAAAAAATCAAGGAAAAACGTTGAGGAAAGCTCTCCAAAGGAGTCATCCTGTTGCATGACAACACCTTGTCACACACTACAGGTGAAACAGTGGCAAAACTGACCTCCTTTCAAGTGATGCCCCATTCACCCTATTCGTCTGACCTGGCTCCTTCTGACTATCATCTGTTCCCCAATCCCAAAAAACACCTAAAGGGACAATGATTTGTGAGTGTTCCGGAGGCAACTAATGCTGCAAATGAGTGGTTACACCAGCAGTCGGAAGAATTTTATTTGCAGGGACTTAAGAAGCTGCAACACAGTTGTCGCAAGTGCATTGACTTCCTGGGGAAATAAGTAGAATAGTGTGGCAATTACAACTTCCTAGCTTAATTATTTCTGGGTTAGGCTTAATACTTATTAGCACCCCCTCGTACATCTGTTCCAGACACAGTAACTGCTCCCAATTTGACAACCATGTGGGTGCAAGTACATGTGGGTCCCTGAATGCAGACAGTGTGGGTTTGGAGACCTGCGCTCACACGGATGTCAAATTGGGAGCAGCAACTGTGTCTGTGGAGCTGCTGATACGCAATTGACATGATTGGGAGTGACTGCGCATGGATGCATGGAATTCCTGTGCATCCCGTGCAAGCAAAGCACGGCCCTCTCATAAGTGTATGCTTAAGTGTTAAGTATGCCCTTGAAAGTGAGGCCCAGGGCTGGAGTACTGGGGTATAATGCAGCTAGAGGGGCAGCAATGCTATACATTCCAGACATACAGAATCTGGTGCAAAACTGGCTCAGTCACTTCATAAACCCGACACAGTGCAGGTTCATGATGTGAAGCCCCATGTGGATGTCCACCTGTACTGCCTGCTTGGTGTGGAAACTCTAAGCAGACTTTGTTTCTTCTGGATAAACCCAGTACTGGAACAAAAGCAGGGTTTACAGTAGAGATGCAGGTGAGGGACTTAAGCAGCTAAAGTGCTAATGTACTTACATGAAAAGGAGAACTATCTCAAAGGCAATGCTGTATGCCTGGAAATATCAGATTTTGTCTGATTTTGTCTGGTTTCTTCAATGGAGCAACGAAATGGTGACGTGCCATAGCAGTGTATTTATTTCTGGACTTGGAGTCATCTACTGTATTTGCATATCTGTGGGATATCTTTATATCAGTTATCAACAGAAAGCCTGTTCAAGCTGTTTATTCATGTATAGCGCGCTCCCAAACCGCCCCAAAGATGCTGCTTGCAAGACTTTTCTTAACGTCCCGCAAGCGCACCGCCCCAGCGTGAAAAGTCACACTGAAATGAATGGGAGGCGGTTTTCAGGCACCTTACGTGAAGAAGGATTGGTGAAGTCCTTAAGTTAATTACTTCACTTCAGATACAAATTTCCCAAAAATGTAAGTGGTAACAAAGTAGCAGCGATCATTCAGATTATGTATCTGCACTCGGTCCCCTGTATGGAGAGCTCTGCTTCAGTCTTCACCATTCATTCACTATTCTTTTATTTTCCTGTCCCTCTTCCCTCCATACATGCAGCATAGCCTTCTATTACACTCTATCACTCCACTGCATTACTTACTACTGATCTCTGATTTACTTACTAATCTCTGCACTCTGTGTTACTTACTTCTGAACTCAACTTACTGCTGACCTCTGAACCCTACATTACTTCTGACCCCTGAACTGTCCATTACATACTACTGACCCCCAAACTTTGTATTACTTACTCCTGCAACTCTTCAAACCTTCCTTACTGTTCAATGGAATATTGCTAGGTTATCTCCTGAAAAAATAAACGTTGCACCTTGGTGATCTTTTATCACCCCTTTAATGCCAACCACTGCAATAAATTCAATTAAATATGAATTTTACATCAGTGTAGTTACTCAGCATATATTCCAGCCTGTCTGTCTAGGAGGAATCACTTTCATTTATTATTATGGTAACAATCCTGCGGCCCCTGGGGCAGCTGATGAATTAGGGGCTGTGGTCAGGTTCAGATGTTTCCTTCTGCAGGTCAGCTGTGCCATCAACCTATCCCTATATATTTTTTACTCTAAGGCCGATTGGAAAATTGGGCAGTGAGAACACATCCTTTTTTTTTTAAAGATATTTTTATTGGGTTTAAGACAAACCAACATACAGAGAAAGAAAACAAAACAAAAAAAAAAAAAACATACAACATCATCAGACCAACCTAGTTACACAGTGGTATACAGCATTAGGCAAAACAGATAGTATTGCAACAGGCATAGAGTAGGCACAGTCGTGAAAGGTGCAGGTATACTGCTGGGTAGTGATGAGCCGAACACCCCCGGGTTCGGTTCGCACCAGAACCCGCGAACGGACCGAAAGTTCGAACGAACATTAGAACCCTATTAAATACAATGGATGCGAACGTTCGAATTCTAAAGTGCTAATTATAACAACTATTATGCATGTTATTGTCCTAAAAAGGGTTTGGGAACCCGGGTTCTGCACCAGGGGACATGTATCAATGCAAAAATAAGTTTTAAAAACGGTCGTTTTCCGGGAGCAGTCATTTTAATGATGCATAAAGTGAAAAAAAAAAAGTCAAATATTCCTTTAAATATCGTACCTGTGGGGTGTCTAAAGTATGCCTGTGAAGTGCCACGTGTTTCCCGTGTTTAGAACTGTCCCTGCACAAAATGACACTTCTAAAGGAAAAAAAAGCCATTTAAAACTGCTTGCGGCTTTAATGTAATGTCTGGTCCCGGTAATATGGATGAAAATCTTTAAGAAAAATGGCATAGCTACCCCATGACCCCCCCCCTACCCCAGCCCATTACCAGCCCCTTTGGGTCTTGTATGGATATTAAGGGGAACCCCGCACATAAAATAAAAAAGGCCCTATATACTCTGAACAGCCGTATACAGGCGGTGCATACAAGACAGGGACTGTAGGTTTGTTCTTATGTAGAATCTGTTTGTAATTTTGAACAGGTACATTGTTGAAGTGTAGCTCCAGACCAAAAATCTATTTTTAAACTTTTTGGAAAACATAGGTAAGGGTTATCACCCCTGTAACATTTGTTTTGCTGTCTGTGCCCCTGTTCAGAACATTTCACCTCACTTTCCGTCCTAATGACAACTGTTTTTGAAATGTGGTGTTTTTCTTGAAACAAGGATTGCTGATAAAGCATCAGTACAGAGGAGACACCTTTCTCCCATATTTATTCTTACAGGAGAGAATTTTCCTTCCTAGTGGTAGATTTCCTCTCACTTCCTGTTGTCTTCTTGCGTTTGCAAGTAGGAGTCGTTTGTAAGTTGGATGTTTGAAAGTAGGGACCTGCCGTATATACTCTGCAGAAATAGGCCCCTTAGTTGTTGGTGTTGGCACAACACTGTAAGCACTCACAGTTACTCTTGGTTGGTGCTGGAACGCCCTGCTGTCAACTATTATATCAGGAATTTTAATTACATATAATTGTTGAACAGTGGTAGTAAAAATTGGGCCTTTGATGGTGGTGCTGGTGCCACAACACTGTAAGCCCTGACAGTTACTCTTGGTGGGTGCAGCAATGGGCCCTGCTGTGAATTATTAGATCAAGAATTGTAATTACATGCCCCTGTTGAACAGGGGCTGAAAAATTGGGCCTTAGGCACTGGTGGCACAACACTGCAACCCTTCACAGATACTGTACTTGGAGCACAGCAATGAGCCCTGTTGCAAAGTATTGCTTCAAAAATTGTAATGACACGCCCCTGTTAAACAGGGGCTGAAAAATTGGGCCTTAGGCACTGGTGGCACAACACTGCAACTCCTCACAGATACTGTACTTGGAGCACAGCAATGAGCCCTGTTGCAAAGTATTGCTTCAAAAATTGTAATTACACGCCACTGTTAAACAGGGGCTGAAAAATTGGGCGTTAGGCACTGGTGGCGGCACCCATAAACAAAAATGATCTTCCAAGCTATCATCATCAATCGTATCATTGAGGACTCGGAGGAGGAGGATAGCCAGTCAACATAACAGCACAGGCACTCAGCATCAGCATCAGTCTTGAAGGGATGTGACATTTTAAAATCAATTAGTCTGTTATATCAGCATCAGGTGTGTGGTAGCTGGTGGTGATCCAAGACTGGTTCATCTTGATGAAAGTCAGTCGATCAACCGAGTCGGTGGACAGGCGCACCCTGTGATCCGTGACAAATCCTCCAGCAGCACTGAATGTGCGTTCCGAAAGAACGCTGGATGCAGGACAGGCCAGTAGCTCAATTGCATACTGTGCAAGCTCTGGCCAGTGATCCATCCTCAAGACCCAGTAAGCCAGAGGATTTTCGGTGGGGAAGGTGTCCAAGTCTGACCTTGCCCCTAGATATTCCTGCACCATGTTTATCAGACGCTGGCGATGGTTGCTGGAACCGATCATACTTTGGGGCTGCGGACTAAAGAATTGTCTGAACGCATCGGTCAGACGGCCACCTTCCCCACCGCTCCTTCTTTGACTGGCCGAAGCCTCAGCAACTCGTTGTCCAGGACCAGGAGTTTGCAACCTCCCAGTCTCTGGGAACGCGTTGCACAGACCTTTCTGCAAGGCCTCCCGGAGTTGTCTCATCCTCTGCTCCCTCTGCGACGGTAACATAAGGTCCGCAACCTTACCCTTGTACCGTGGATCAAGGAGAGTGGCCAGCCAGTAATGGTCCCTCTCCTTGATCCGAAGAATACGAGGATCCTTCCGCAGACTTTGCAGGATCAGGGAGGCCATGCAGCGTAGGTTTGCTGAGGCATTCGCTCCGGAGTCCTCTGGGTCACTAAGGACGACATGATCCGCAGCCACCTCCTCCCAGCCACGTACAAGTCCACTGGTTTCTTGGGACTGTAAATCATCCCTAAAAGACTGCTGCTGATGATGCTGAGTGCCAGCCTCCACCTCCATGCTGACACAATCCTCCTCCTCCTCCTCCTCCTCCTCCTCCTCCTCTTCCTGTGCGATGGGTGGGACAGAAGGAACACTGTCTGGGTAAAGGGGGCCTTGAGAGGCAAGGAAGTCCTCCTCTTCCTGCCTCTGTTCTGCCTCAAGTGCCCTGTCCATTATTCCACGCAGCGTGTGCTCCAACAGGTGGACAAGAGGTACAGTGTCACTGATGCATGCACTGTCACTGCTCACCATCCTCGTGGCCTCCTCAAATGGTGCCAGGACAGTGCATGCATCCCTGATCATGCCCCACTGGCGTGGAGAAAAAAAACCAAGCTCCCCTGACCCTGTCCTGGTGCCGTAGTCGCACAGGTACTCATTGATGGCCCTCTGCTGCGTGTGCAGCCGCTGCAGCATGGCCAACGTTGAGTTCCACCTGGTGGGCATGTCACATATAAGGCGGTTCTTGGGCAGGTTCAACTCCTTTTGCAGCTCAGCCAGGCGAGCACTGGCATTATAAGATCTGCGGAAATGCACACAGACTTTCCTGGCCTGCCTCAGGACATCCTGTAAGCCCGGGTACCTGCCAAGAAGCGCTGCACCACCAGGTTAAGGACGTGAGCCACACAGGGCACATGGGTCAGTTGTCCCTGTCGGAGGGCGGAGAGGAGGTTGGTGCCATTGTCGCAAACCACCATTCCTGGCTTAAGCTGGCGTGGCGTCAACCACCTCTCGGCCTGGCCCTGCAGAGCAGACAGGACCTCTGCCCCAGTGTGGCTTCTGTCCCCCAAACACACCAGCGCAAGCACGGCATGGCATCTTTTTGCCTGCGTACTTGCGTAGCCCCGTGAACGGCTACGGAGCACCGCTGGTTCATAGGACAAACCACAGGAAGAGGCCATGGAGGAAGAAGAAGAGGAGGGGGTGGAGGAGAGAGGTGTGTCACAACCAGTAGTAGCATTTTGGAGGCGTGGCGGTGGGACAACCTCCAACACTACTGCACCTTGTCCTGAATCCTTCCCAGCTGCCAAAAGAGTGACCCAATGGGCCGTGAAAGAAAGGTAACGTCCCTGTCCATGCCTGCTGGACCATGAGTCAGCGGTAATATGCACCTTACCGCTGACCGCCCTGTCCAGCGAGGCCAAGACATTGCCTTCCACATGCCGGTAGAGAGCCGGAATAGCCTTCCGTGAGAAAAAGTGGCGTTTGGGAACCTGCCACTGAGGAACCGCACATTGCACAAACTCACGGAAGGGGGCCGAGTCTACCAACTGAAAAGGCAGCAGTTGAAGCGCTAGCAATTTAGCCAAGCTAGCATTCAACCGCTGGGCATGTGGATGGCTGGGAGTGAACTTCTTTCGACGGTCCAGCAGCTGGGGCAGGGAAATTTGCCTGCTAGAATCGGACGTCGGTGTACTGCTAGCAGAGTGGGCGCAAGTACTTGGCTGTGACACACCTAATTCTACACCTTCATTCCTCTCAGTGCATGTTTCAGAGAGGACTGAAGTTATAGTGGGGTTGGAGATCCCAGCTGATGCGGTGCAAGGAGAGGTCCGCTTTGTTCTTTGGTGTGGGTCTTTGAGGTAGGCTTGCCAACGAGCTGCATGGCAGGTCAACATATGTCTGGTCAGGCATGTGGTACCCAAGCGGCTGATGTTTTGGCCACGCGATATACGCTTGAGACATATGTTGCAAACAGCAGCTGTGCGATCTGATGCACTAGCCTCAAAAAAGGCCCACACCAAAGAACTTTTTGAATGACGGGCAGAGGCAGCGCCCTGCACAGGCGGAGCTCTGCGGTGTGATTCCGTCGGTGTACTGCCCTTACGCTGGCCACCAAAGGGCATCCTGCCTCGTTGGAGATGTGCCTCCTCCTCATCCTCCTCCTCCTCCTCTCTCCTATTAGGCACCCACGTGGAGTCATTGACCTCATCATCCCCTCCCTCCTCATCACTGGAGCCAATCTGGCAGTATGCTGCAGCTGCTGGAACATGACTGCCAGATTGGTGTCCTTCTTGAGCATCCCCTCTGTCTGCTCTCACGCTACTGCCTTCCTCTAGCTGGGTTTCATCATCAGACCCTTCGAAACGCTGGGCATCCTCCTGGAGCATGTACCCAACACTGTGCTGAAACAGTTCGGGGGACTCCTCAGGAGGAGGACATGGTGGGTCTAGGGAAGGAGTGACTGATGATTTGTCTGACATTGATACCAGGGAAGACGACGCTTTGGCAGCTGCTTTTCCAGTACCCTGAGCCTGGGTGAGAGAGGATGAGGAGGAGGAGGAGGGCTTGGTCATCCACTCTACCAAGTCTTCGGCATGATGTGGCTCAACATGTCCAGCTGCCGAAAAGAAGGACAAGCGTGTCCCATGGCCATGTGCTGATGACAATGCACCGCGTCCACGACCAGCACTGTTGCCCCCAGACACAGAGCCTGCTTGCCCTCTTTTATTGCCTCCTGACTGTCTGCCTCTCCTTGTTTGCCTTCCAGACATTCTAATAGATGGCCTGCAGGGAGATGGGAAAAAAGCAATAAGGGCTACCTTCAGGTGTCCTTCTCTGTCCCTTGAAACAAGGACTTTCACAGTGAAAGAAACTGACACTGTCCCTACCTAGAGTTTTCTGTCCCTAGAATAAATGTTTTTTTTAATCACAATATAGCACAAGGACAATTCACTCAATGTCTCTCCAGGTCCCTGGAAACAAGGACTTGCAGAGTGAAAGAAACTGACACTGTCCCTACCTAGAGTTTTCTGTCCCTAGAATAAATGTTTTTTTTAAGCACAATATAGCACAAGGAAAATTAACTCACTGTCCTTACAGGTCCCTGGAAACAAGGACTTGCAGAGTGAAAAAAAAAAAACACTCTCCCTACCTACAGTTTTCTGTCCCTAGAAAAAATGTTTTTTTTAAGCACAATATAGCACAAGGACAATTAACTCACTGTCCTTACAGGTCCCTGGAAACAAGGACTTGCAGAGTGAAAGAAAAAAAACACTCTCCCTACCTACAGTTTTCTGTCCCTAGAAAAAATGTTTTTTTTAATCACAATATAGCACAAGGAAAATTAACTCACTGTCCTTACAGGTCCCTGGAAACAAGGACTTGCAGAGTGAAAGAAAAAAAACACTCTCCCTACCTACAGTTTTCTGTCCCTAGAAAAAATGTTTTTTTTAATCACAATATAGCACAAGGAAAATTAACTCACTGTCCTTACAGGTCCCTGGAAACAAGGACTTGCAGAGTGAAAGAAACTGACACTGTCCCTACCTAGAGTTTTCTGTCCCTAGAATAAATGTTTTTTTTAAGCACAATATAGCACAAGGACAATTAACTCACTGTCCTTACAGGTCCCTGGAAACAAGGACTTGCAGAGTGAAAGAAACTGACACTGTCCCTACCTAGAGTTTTCTGTCCCTAGAATAAATGTTTTTTTTAAGCACAATATAGCACAAGGAAAATTAACTCACTGTCCTTACAGGTCCCTGGAAACAAGGACTTGCAGAGTGAAAGAAACTGACACTGTCCCTACCTAGAGTTTTCTGTCCCTAGAATAAATGTTTTTTTTAAGCACAATATAGCACAAGGACAATTAACTCACTGTCCTTACAGGTCCCTGGAAACAAGGACTTGCAGAGTGAAAGAAAAAAAACACTCTCCCTACCTACAGTTTTCTGTCCCTAGAAAAAATGTTTTTTTTAAGCACAATATAGCACAAGGAAAATTAACTCACTGTCCTTACAGGTCCCTGGAAACAAGGACTTGCAGAGTGAAAGAAAAAAAACACTCTCCCTACCTACAGTTTTCTGTCCCTAGAAAAAATGTTTTTTTTTATCACAATATAGCACAAGGAAAATTAACTCACTGTCCTTACAGGTCCCTGGAAACAAGGACTTGCAGAGTGAAAGAAACTGACACTGTCCCTACCTAGAGTTTTCTGTCCCTAGAATAAATGTTTTTTTTAATCACAATATAGCACAAGGAAAATTAACTCACTGTCCTTACAGGTCCCTGGAAACAAGGACTTGCAGAGTGAAAGAAACTGACACTGTCCCTACCTAGAGTTTTCTGTCCCTAGAATAAATGTTTTTTTTTAAGCACAATATAGCACAAGGACAATTAACTCACTGTCCTTACAGGTCCCTGGAAACAAGGACTTGCAGAGTGAAAGAAAAAAAACACTCTCCCTACCTACAGTTTTCTGTCCCTAGAAAAAATGTTTTTTTTAATCACAATATAGCACAAGGAAAATTAACTCACTGTCCTTACAGGTCCCTGGAAACAAGGACTTGCAGAGTGAAAGAAACTGACACTGTCCCTACCTAGAGTTTTCTGTCCCTAGAATAAATGTTTTTTTTAATCACAATATAGCACAAGGAAAATTAACTCACTGTCCTTACAGGTCCCTGGAAACAAGGACTTGCAGAGTGAAAGAAACTGACACTGTCCCTACCTAGAGTTTTCTGTCCCTAGAATAAATGTTTTTTTTAAGCACAATATAGCACAAGGACAATTAACTCACTGTCCTTACAGGTCCCTGGAAACAAGGACTTGCAGAGTGAAAGAAAAAAAACACTCTCCCTACCTACAGTTTTCTGTCCCTAGAAAAAATGTTTTTTTTAATCACAATATAGCACAAGGAAAATTAACTCACTGTCCTTACAGGTCCCTGGAAACAAGGACTTGCAGAGTGAAAGAAACTGACACTGTCCCTACCTAGAGTTTTCTGTCCCTAGAATAAATGTTTTTTTTAATCACAATATAGCACAAGGAAAATTAACTCACTGTCCTTACAGGTCCCTGGAAACAAGGACTTGCAGAGTGAAAGAAACTGACACTGTCCCTACCTAGAGTTTTCTGTCCCTAGAATAAATGTTTTTTTTAAGCACAATATAGCACAAGGACAATTAACTCACTGTCCTTACAGGTCCCTGGAAACAAGGACTTGCAGAGTGAAAGAAACTGACACTGTCCCTACCTAGAGTTTTCTGTCCCTAGAATAAATGTTTTTTTTAATCACAATATAGCACAAGGAAAATTAACTCACTGTCCTTACAGGTCCCTGGAAACAAGGACTTGCAGAGTGAAAGAAACTGACACTGTCCCTACCTAGAGTTTTCTGTCCCTAGAATAAATGTTTTTTTTAAGCACAATATAGCACAAGGACAATTAACTCACTGTCCTTACAGGTCCCTGGAAACAAGGACTTGCAGAGTGAAAGAAAAAAAACACTCTCCCTACCTACAGTTTTCTGTCCCTAGAAAAAATGTTTTTTTTAATCACAATATAGCACAAGGAAAATTAACTCACTGTCCTTACAGGTCCCTGGAAACAAGGACTTGCAGAGTGAAAGAAACTGACACTGTCCCTACCTAGAGTTTTCTGTCCCTAGAATAAATGTTTTTTTTAATCACAATATAGCACAAGGACAATTAACTCACTGTCCTTACAGGTCCCTGGAAACAAGGACTTGCAGAGTGAAAGAAACTGACACTGTCCCTACCTAGAGTTTTCTGTCCCTAGAATAAATGTTTTTTTTAAGCACAATATAGCACAAGGACAATTAACTCACTGTCCTTACAGGTCCCTGGAAACAAGGACTTGCAGAGTGAAAGAAACTGACACTGTCCCTACCTAGAGTTTTCTGTCCCTAGAATAAATGTTTTTTTTAAGCACACTATAGCAGAAGCACAAAACACACTGACACTCTCCCTACCTATCCTTCTCTTTCCCTAAACTAAAGGAATCCAGGTTAAGCAAGAAAGAAATAACAGTCACTGTCCCTGCCTATGCTACTCTATCCCTGCTCCGGAACACACTACACTAGGCCGCCGTGCTGGCGGCCTTTTATAGTGTGGGGCGTGTACTAAACACCCTCAGCAATAATTGGCCACAGGCATCCTGCCTGTGGCCAATCATTGCTCTCCTCGCTGCCGGCGCTGTGATTGGCCAAGCATGCGGGGTCACAGTGCATGCTTGGCCAATCACAGCGCCTGGATGACACTGCGATGGCGTAGTGCATTGTGGGCCGTTCGCGTCACTCGAATTTGGCGCGAACGGCCCAAATCGTTCGATCTTCGTCGAACGATCGAACAGCCAATGTTCGAGTCGAACGTATGTTCGACTCGAACACGAAGCTCATCCCTACTGCTGGGACATAGCAATAATGGAGATCCATGCATTAGAGATCTTTGGGGCATGGCCCATCGGTGGTCCGCAAAGGGGAGTACAATCAGTGCTGGGAGAGGGTTAGTGGGCTGGCCAACCATCTACCCCAGATTTTGTGGAATGTTTTATTCCGTTTCCGGTGTTCAAAGGTAAGTTTGTACAATGGGATAGAATCATTAATAAGTTTTAACCAGAGGGATTTCAGAGAGGTCTGTGAGCAGTCTCTTGGCATGCAACGATATGTGTAGGTCACCAAAAATGCCTAATAGGCAGTTCTTGGGGTGGACAATGTTTGGGAGGCCTAAAGCTGATGAGAGGAAAGCACCCACTTCCTCCTAGAAGTCCCGAACTATCGGGCATGACCAGTGTAGGAAGTCAGCCTCTTGGCCACAGCCCAAAAAAACGCCAGAGGAGAGCAAGAGACCCATTTTGTGCAACCTAGCCAGGGTGAGGTGGGAGGAAAAGAAATTACCACTCCCAAGCCTCCGAATTCGTAGAATGCTTCCGCCCCACTTCAGACTCACAGATGCCGGCTCTGCACAATGTAGGTGATTAAGAAAGAAAGTCCTGGATGGCCGCTGTCATGGATATGCAGTAGTGTTTGTCTGTCAGCTTACCTTCCTTCCCATGTGTTCATCTTAGAGGCCAGAACCCTTTCACCTGGCTTCCTTTATAATCTCCTCCCAGCCTGACTCCACCCCAGGCCCTATCACAGAACACTATATTAACCTGTGCACTGCAAGCCTGCTTTGCTGATCAACGTGTTTGTTAGGCATTGTGTGTTTGGGTTCCTGCCTGCCGTGTGCTACGTCTGTCTCTCTGTTACGTTATTGGCTTGTCCCTGACTATCCCTGTCTGCTCGTGACCCTTGACCTTCAGCTTGTCTTTCGTTATCCTTGTCTGCTTGTGGCCCTTGACTTTCAGCTTGTTATTCGTTACTCTTATATCTTGTGCTGCTGCTTCCCCTCTTGTCCCCTTATCCTACGGGGCGTGAGCTAGGAGACTCTAGGGGCCGCGACCTGGACCCAGCCTGCAGCATAACATCCTCACCACTAGAGGCTCTGGAGAAGACCTGCTGGGTCTTAGACTCCGCGCCCTGGGGAATCCATAACACAGCACAGCACTCTCCTAAACTGTTTACTGACACTTGTGCACTTTTAGATCTTACATATCTAGCAGCAGAATCTGACACTTGTACAAATAATGGCCATACTGATTACATTCCAGTGTCACTCAAAATCAAATCTGATTTTTATCCGATTAACTCCAGGGGTAAAGACATGGATTTGTATCAGAAACTGGTTGAAAGAGATTTAACCAATTTGGCCAGGACTTTCTTTCTTAATCACCTACAGGGTGAGGTGGGACTGATGACAATTTTTAACCTGTATGATGCGGTCCTGGGAGGCAATCACAGAAGTTTTGTACGTATCACTAAATTCTGACCAGTCCTCGTCCACAAGGGAGATGTCCATAGAGGTCCATTTTACCTGAGCTTTGTGAAACCTGGGGTTAAAGTCAGTCATTAGGGCTGCATAGTAGGTAGAAACAAGTTTAGTGGGATCTGGCTGCCTTAGCAGTTTCTCCAGTGGAGGCAGGTCGGTGGGGTCATTTAGGGAGCCAAACTTGGTGCGGATAGCGTAATAGAATAGGTATGATCTTGGTAGGTCGAAGTCTAGGCGTAGCTGAGAGAAGGTTTTAAAGCCCTGAGCATTGTACAGGTGACATAAACATTTAACCCCCTTGGAGTACCAGTGGTTGGGGGCAGGAAGGGAGTACAATTCCTGCAGATTAGGGTTAAACCACAAGGGGTTATTTAGGGACGTCAGCCAGGTGTGTTTGGATATCTTCGCGACAATATAGCGGAATGATGAAAGGGAAGTGGCAAGCAGAGAGATTCCGGGGCGGTCAGAGACCCGGCCTCTGTAAATAATGTTATGAAGGGTTTCCAGGGAAGATGCGGACACAGCCAATCGTGAATGTGCACCAGTTGGGACGCTAAAAAATATAGGAAGAAATTAGGGAACGCCAAGCCCGCCAAATGCGCTGGCAGCCGTAGCATTTCAAATGCCACCCTGGGGGGGTCCACCCTTCCACAGGAAAGTAGTACATATCGTGTCTATACGTTTGAAAATAGATTTAGGGATTTTTCAAGGGGAGTTAGCCAGGATATAGAGCAATCTTGGCAGGTAAATAATTTTGAGGATAAAGAACACATCCCAACCTCTGCCTTCAGACTAGGGCAACTGGCATAGAATAATGCAGAATCATCTTCCAGTACTGTGTAAAAGAATCATTAAGACCATTTTCACAAATGTTCTAAGAAAGTTATTTATTTATTTTTTGTTTTTTACTACTGATGTCACCAATAGTGTGAAGAAAGGGTGATCCTCTTTTTTTTAAGCATCGAGCCGATAATATAAAACCTGTGCTAAAGCAAAATATTATTGTTGCCCATAGCAATCCTGATGTAACTCAAAAACATACTAGCAGGTACTCAAAACACAATATGTGAAGTGCTCCAAATGAAATACCTAAGCAGTGATAAACAATGTGCATTGACTATTGACTAAAGAGCCAATCTAAACACCTGGGTGATAAAGTGACTAAGTGCTAGCAAACAATATAAATATACTGTATCTCCGCTGATTAAAAAAAAAAAATATATATATATTGTGAGGGGGTTAACTCGGTAGCGGGTGTGTGTGACCCCCTGGTTGGGCTCCCCACACAAAAACAGGGCCAGCAGACGGAGGTTGTGGTTTTCAAAATCAAAAGGTGCGGTTTATTTCTCTATGTACAGTGACAAAAACACAGCAAAGCCAAAAAGAAACATAAACAAAATAAATCCTGGTCAGTTTGACCTCTGACTAAACATGCAGGTTTCCTAAACTAACAACTGGGATCAGCCTGGTGCTGTCCTAGTCCCTAAGTCCCTGGTTTAGTAAAAGTCCAAACAAATAGCCACACAGGCTTTGCCTCACCGCACAGGGGTTCACTCTCCCTAGACAGTCCACACAGGTCTGGTTCCAGGCATGAGCTAACACCTAATGAATCTGGGAGTTCTTATAGAGGCCTAAATGAGCTGACAAGCTTCAGCTGGTCTCATCAACTCCCTGCCTCACGACGCCCAGCACTCTCCCTAGAGGTATGAGTCATTCATGAGCCCACTAGCCTCAGCTGGGCTTCATCAACTCCCTAGTTGTATAAGTCGGCATAAAGCCTGAATCTGGGAGAAATATATCTACCCCCCTGGATGCAACCAGGTGACTTTACCTTCCTGCTGTCACATACCCCCCCCCTCTTGTTTTAACCTTGGGGTTGGAACACCAGCAATCAGGCATTCATGTACTCGAGACAAAGCATCCACATTCCCCATTTGAACGCCAGGGCGATGCTTTACTGTGAAGTTGAATTCCTGTAGGGCCAGGAACCACCTATTCACTCTTCTATTTGTCTCCTTGTTTTGAGCCATCCACTTTAACGGAGCGTGATCCGTAACCATGTCAAAGTGCCTACCTAGCAGATAGTACCGAAGGGAATCTAGAGCCCACTTCACCGCTAAACACTCCTTTTCAACCGTGGCGTAATTTACCTCATGGGACTTCAACTTCCTGCTGAGGTAAATGACTGGGTGCTCTTCCCCGTTCCAGACCTGGGACAATACTGCTCCTAACCCCACATCTGACGCATCACTTTGTACGACAAAGTCTTTAGAGAAGTCGGGTGAGTACAACACTGGCTGGCTACATAAGGCTTGTTTCAAGAATTGGAATGCTGCCTCAGCCTCGGGGGTCCATTTAATCATGACCGACCCTTTCCCTTTCGTCAGGTTGGTTAGGGGCACAGCCTTAGAAGCAAAGTGGGGAATGAAGCGCCGATAATAACCCGCGATTCCCAGAAAGGCTCGTACCTGCTTCTTGCTGTTGGGACGTGGCCAACTCTGGATGGCCTTGACTTTGTTGAGTTGGGGTTTTATTACTCCCCTGCCAATGGTGTACCCAAGATATTTGGCCTCCTCCTGCCCAATGGTACACTTCTTGGGGTTAGCCGTAAACCCCGCTTCCCGGATAGAGTCTAGGACTGCTTGCACTTTTGGCAGATGTGAGGCCCAATCTGTGCTATGGACAATTACGTCATCCAGGTAAGCCGCAGCATACTTCCGATGGGGCCTCAGTATCTGGTCCATTTTCCGCTGGAATGTGGCCGGCGCATTCTGTAACCCGAACGGCATTCTCTTATATTGGAACGCCCCGTCTGGGGTTACAAATGCGGTTTTCTCTTAGGCCGACTTGGCCAGGGGAATTTGCCAATACCCTTTTGTGAGGTCAAGAGTCGTCATGTATCGGGCTGTTCCCAGCCGGTCGATCAACTCATCTATACGTGGCATGGGGTAGGTGTCAAATTTTGTAACTTTGTTCAACTGACGAAAATCGTTACAAAATCGCCAGCTCCCATCCGGTTTAGGCACCAACACAATGGGACTAGACCAATCACTTTGGGACTCCTCTATCACCCCTAAGTTCAGCATTTTCTGTACTTCCTCCCGTATTGCCTCCCGTCGGGCCTCTGGGATCCGATAGGGTTTTAACTTCACCCTTTCACCGGGCGGGGTAATAATATCATGCTCTACCCCAGATGTTTGTCCCGGCAGCTCAGAGAACACCTCCTTGTTGCGAAGCACAAACTCCTTAACCTCCTGTTGTTGGGGTTGTGACAAGGTGGCTGCTATTCCAACCTGCGGAATCACGCAACCAGTTTGAGCTGGTGACCAAGTTTCTGCGACTAGGGACTCTCTATCCCTCCAGGCTTTCAACAGATTAACGTGATATATCTGTTCGGGCTTTCGCCTTCCTGGTTGTCTGACCTTGTAATTCACTTCGCTCACTTTTTCCATTATCTCGTAGGGGCCTTGCCATTTGGCAAGGAATTTACTTTCAACCGTAGGGACAAGTACCAATATCCTATCCCCCGGGGAAAAGGTACGGGTCTTTGCTCCACGGTTGTACACTCTCTGCTGTGCCAACTGCGCTTGGGCCAAATGTTCCTTCACGATGGGCATTACCTGTGCAATTCGATCTTGCATCAGGGCGACATGCTCAATCACACTCCTGTGGGGAGAACTCTCACTTTCCCAAGTTTCCTTGGCAATATCCAACAGCCCTCTTGGGTGTCTCCCATACAGTAACTCAAAGGGGGAGAATCCCGTAGAGGATTGGGGCACCTCCCTAATAGCAAACATCAAATAAGGAAGTAGACAGTCCCAATCCTTTCCATCTCTATCCACCACTTTCTTCAACATTTGTTTTAGGGTTTTGTTGAATCTTTCAACCAGCCCATCGGTTTGGGGGTGATACACAGATGTACGCAATTGCGTCACTTTGAACAATTTACACAGCTCTTTCATAACCCGGGACATAAAGGGTGTACCTTGGTCCGTAAGCAGTTCTTTACAAATACCCACCCGGCTAAAAACAAGAGATAGCTCTTTGGCTATGGTTTTGGCCGAGGTATTTCTGAGAGGGATCGCTTCTGGATAACGGGTGGCATAGTCCATTATAACCAATATGTACTGGTGCCCCCTAGCGGACTTGATTATAGGACCTACCAAATCCATTGCGATTCTCTCAAACGGGACCTCAATGATGGGTAGAGGGACCAGCGGGCTACGGAAATGTGGCATCGGGGCCGACCTCTGACACACAGGGCAGGAGGAACAATAATTTTCTATGTCCTTCATCACCCCAGGCCAATAGAATCTCTGTAATACCCTCTCTCGGGTTTTCTCTGTCCCCAGATGACCTCCAAGAATGTGCCCATGGGCCAACTCCAACACCAACTTCCTGTAAGGTTTGGGCACCACAAGCTGCTCAACGGTTTCTTCTGCCCTTTTTGCCACCCGATACAGTAGGTCCTTCTCTACGCTGAAGTATGGGTAAGTGCAGGTATTATCTGGGTTCACTAACTCGCCATCTATTTCCACTACGTTTTCCCGTGCCTTTATTAGGGCGGGGTCTTTTAACTGTTCTGTGGCAAAATTTTCCCTGTGAACCTCCAGATCAGAAAACTCCACAGACGGTAGGTTTTCGTCTGAGGAGGTGGGCTCCTCTCCAGTTTCTTGAGTCTCCCCTGCCAATACTGACAAGGGAAATTCTGGAGAGTCCTCACCACTCTCAGAGGAGTTCTGGCTATCACATTCCTGGTACATAGGGGCACCAGTGGGGGGCTCAGGATCATCCCACAGTTCCCAGAACTTCGGAAAATCCCTTCCCACAATGGCATCATGCGGTAATTGAGATACTAACCCCACTGGATGAGAGAGGGTACCTTTGGGGGTCTCGAAACACACTGTAGTCACTGGATACTCTCGGGTGTCCCCATGCACACAAATAACAGCTACCTTGCTATTCCCAGAGACCTCTGTTTTAACTAATTCAGCCTTTATCAGGGTCACAAGGCTACCTGAATCCAGTAATACCACAACATTTCTACCATTAATACACATTTTGCATAAATGTTTCTTAGTTCCCCGAATGGCAGTGCATGCGACTGTCGCACACAGCGACTGACGTCTGTCCATCAGAAAGTCACATTGCATGGGTTCCTCCACAACCGGGCAATTTGCTGCAATATGTCCCGCTTGCCGGCAGCGGTAGCAAACAATCCATTTGGCTGCCTCTTGAGCCCCTGACTTCCCAGGCTGTTCTCGCCAAACTTTGGGTAGAGCTCCCACCCTCTCACTCTCTCCACCCTCACCCCTTGGAATCCTCTTATCCGCCCCTGGGGATGGTCTGGTCTTAGGGTGGAAAGTCCGAGAGTCTCTGGAAGAGGCCGTCAGGTTCTCTGTAGCCAAGTATTTCTCTACACGATCCACAAGACCACCGGCCGTCTCTGGGTCTCCATGGCTTACCCACTTTTGGATGGCAGTAGGAAGAGCTCTCAAAAACCGATCCATTACAACACGTTCCACAATCTCTGGTGCGGACAAAGTCTCTGGCTGTAGCCACTTCCTGCTCAGGTGAATGAGATCATACATTTGAGACCTGGGGGGTTTTCCAAGCTGGAAAGTCCAGTTATGCACACGCTGAGCCCGGACAGCCAGGGTGACACCCAGCCTTGCCAATATTTCAGCTTTTAGCATCACATAGTCTTTTGCTTGGTCAGGCTCTAGGTCATAGTAAGCCTTCTGCGATTCACCAGTTAACAGAGGAGCCACCAGTCCAGCCCACTGCTCCTCAGGCCACTTTTCTCTTTCAGCAGTCCTTTCAAATGTGGTCAAAAATACCTCTGGATCATCCTCTCCAGTCATTTTTGTCAATAAACGACTCACCCCAAAGGACGCGGTATTAGTGGGACGGCTTTCCTCACTGGTCTGCGGACGTTGCTGCATTACTGCTTCCATTTGTTGTAGTCTCTGCTCTTGCTTCTGTAACAGGTCTATGAAGCGGGCCTCAGATTGCTGCTGGGCTTGTTGATGAGCTTGCTGCTGGGCTGCAAGGCTCCTTTGCAAACCTGCATTTGTCTGCTGTTGATTGGCATTTGCTAGAGCCAGCTGTTTCAGTATCTCCTCCATGCTGGCTTAAAAAAAACTGCCACTGGTTCTCCACCAACTGTGAGGGGGTTAACTCGGTAGCGGGTGTGTGTGACCCCCTGGTTGGGCTCCCCACACAAAAACAGGGCCAGCAGACGGAGGTTGTGGTTTTCAAAATCAAAAGGTGCGGTTTATTTCTCTATGTACAGTGACAAAAACACAGCAAAGCCAAAAAGAAACATAAACAAAATAAATCCTGGTCAGTTTGACCTCTGACTAAACATGCAGGTTTCCTAAACTAACAACTGGGATCAGCCTGGTGCTGTCCTAGTCCCTAAGTCCCTGGTTTAGTAAAAGTCCAAACAAATAGCCACACAGGCTTTGCCTCACCGCACAGGGGTTCACTCTCCCTAGACAGTCCACACAGGTCTGGTTCCAGGCATGAGCTAACACCTAATGAATCTGGGAGTTCTTATAGAGGCCTAAATGAGCTGACAAGCTTCAGCTGGTCTCATCAACTCCCTGCCTCACGACGCCCAGCACTCTCCCTAGAGGTATGAGTCATTCATGAGCCCACTAGCCTCAGCTGGGCTTCATCAACTCCCTAGTTGTATAAGTCGGCATAAAGCCTGAATCTGGGAGAAATATATCTACCCCCCTGGATGCAACCAGGTGACTTTACCTTCCTGCTGTCACAATATATATATATATATATATATATATATATATATATATTCTGAAACATTTTGTTGTGCCCATCAGAGTACCCCTTAACATAAAATGTGCCCATCAGTATGCTACTTATTTTATGGTCATGCTGATGGGCACATTTTATGTTAAGGGGCACTCTGATGGGAATATTTTATTTTAAGAGCAACACCGATTTTATGTGCCCCTTAACATAAAATGTTTACATCAGCATGCCCCTAACATAAATAAGGGGCATGCTGATGGGCACATGTTATGATAAGGGGCACGCAGATGGGCATGTTTTGTTGTGCCCATCAGAGTGTCCCTTAGCATAAACTGTGCCCCTTATCATAAAATGTGCCCGTCAACATGCCCCTTATTTTATGTTAAGGGACATTCTGATGGGCACATTTTATGTTAAGGGTCACTCTGATGGGCACATAATATGTTAAGAGGGCACTCTGATGGGGACACCTGAAGTGATGGTGACACCTGATGTAAGGGGGCACACTGATAGGGACCCCTGAAGTAAAGGGACACTGATGGGGCCCCCTGATGTAAAGGGGCACTCTGATGGGGCCCCCTGATGTAAGGGGGCACTCTGATGGGGACACCTGGTGTAAGGGGGCACTCTGATGGGGACACCTGGTGTAAGGGGGCACTGTGATGTGGACACCTAATGTCAGGGGACACTCTGATGGGGACAAATGATGTAAGGGGGCACACTGATGGGAGACACCAGATGTAAGGGAGCCTTCTGATGAAGAAACCTGATGTGAATGCCTGATATAAGGGGGTACCCTGACGGTGGCAACTGATTTATGGGGGTAGTCTGATGGGGGCACCCAATGTAATGAGTTACTCTGGTAGGGGCACCTGATGTAAGGGTGAACACTATTGGGGACATTTACATTCACAGAGTATTACCAGAGTGTGTGGAGGAAACAGTAAGAAAAGCACCAGAGAGCGCGGCTTGTGCCAAAAAAGGGAAAGAAGACGCGTACAATTTTTTATGGCACATACTTGTGATTTGGACCCCGGGTGGAATTTTTTTTTAGTGACCGGACCTCCTTGAATTTTAATTCACTACCCCTGATATAGTGTATGCCGGTTTTTAAAATTCTTCTGCTAAATACATTATTTCTCTTTGCCGATCAGCGGTCACGTGACCGCCCATCGCTTTCTTCCTCCGATGTATGTACTACAGACGGAGGGGCCGAGGTCTCCCTCTAATGTCTGCCGGGCAGTCACAAGACCGCTGATTGGCGAGGAGAAATAAGGCATTTAGAAAAAGAATTTAAAAAAAAACAACATACACTGTATAGTATGTGTTATCCTAGCAGAGGGGCTGGCAGTGATTGTGAGCAATAATTTTTATACTGCTTGGAATGGTGCTAGAAAGGGAGGGGAGGAGCGGCTCACACAGAGAGCCGACAGGCAGGGAGGGAGAGGACAACAGAGGGGAGCTGCGGATGACGGAGGCAAGTAAAATGACCACGGTGTCAGGGCTCAGCAGCCATGATATACCGTAGTCAGTTTACAGGGGGGGGGCAGAAACTGTCAGGATCAGACAGGTATTTCAGATTATAGAAGGGGCCAAATTACACAGCACAAGCACTGTGCTGTATTACATGCCTAGGAACAGGATATCTTTTTTTTTTTTGTTAGGGTAACAAACACTTTAAGCATGGGATAGCAGGTTAAATGGCTACCACCTAAGTTAACCCTAGGATGTGTATGACTATAACAGAGGAAGCTAATTCAAGCTAGAAATGGGTTGGTGTGTAATCTGTTGGCACTATGTGAATTAATAAAATAAACATTTTTTTTAATAGATCTTTTGTAAGTACAGAAATGTATTGATCTTATTTTAATCGCATTTTCTATGTTAGACCTCTTGAATAGCTAGAAGATTGTAAATAAAAGCATTATTGTTTTAATAGTATACATGCACCACACAAAATAAAGTCAATAAACTAAAAATCTGAATAAAAGATAAAGCTCTAATAACAATAACAAAAATGTGTCAAGGGGAAAATCTTGTACATTTTTTTCACTTTGATCTATTCTTGTTAGAGATCTGGGAGGCAAAACAAGCAACCATGTTATCATATTTTAGTGCAGAGAGAACCTAATGAATCCATAAGAGTATTTGACTGCAATGATGGAAGGTCATTGACTGTGTAAACTGCTTATGTACAACACCAATATATAAGTGGAAGAGGTTTGACTTATTATATAGGATATTATACTTTACATTTTAGTGTCTTTTGAAGGCATAGCAAATCAATGACAATTCTCTGTGTACACTGTATTAAGGAAGAAAGCAACTTCCCAGCAAAGTACCGTAAGATACTAGAATGTATTGCAAATAAGATAATCTTTTATTTGCCTCAGGGCAAAGCCTCCAGCAAGTCTGACTCGGAACAGCATAAATGATGCAGGCTGAGTCTTGGTTATACAGTCGTGGTGATTAGAGAGTCTCATGGTAAAGAGTACAGCTGCATGCAACTTACATAGGATAAGGCGCACAATGTAAATGCACAGCTGCTAGCTCAGTGTCACACTGTAAGCTCTGACCGATTCTGATGATGCAGGATATACCATACCTAAAGAATTCTTATCTACAAATGATACCAGCGCCAGACTGCAGAACAACAATGGTTCACATAAATAATGTCATATCTGAATTGCTAGTTTTTTCCTCCAGCAATTGACTGAATGTATTCAAAAAATAAAAAATAAACATCAACTTGCAATAGATGCTGTATTCAGCTGTGTCATTTCTGACTTGGCAAAAATCAGATAAATTAGCATTAGCAGAGATAAATGAAACGCATTTGGTTAGAAATGAAAAGAAATAGATGCAACAGACATTGCTGGTCAAAAAAAAATACTATTTGCATTTCCTAAATAAAGGTAATTTCTGACAGCAAAGGTGTGTCAGGGATTTAAACAATCAATTTAAAAAATGCTGTATTAGATTATATTCAGTGGATATAAAAAAATCTACACCCCCCTGTTAAAATGTCAGTTCTCTGTGATGTAAAACTAATGAGACAAAGATAAAAAGTTTCAGAACTTTTTCCACCTTTAACCCCTTCCTTACTGGGCACATAACCCCCTTCCTGCCCAGGCGAAATTTCAGCTTTCAGCACTGTCACGCTTTGAATGACAATTGCGCGGTCGTGCGACGTGGCTCCCAAACAAAATTGACGTCCTTTTTTTCGCACAAATAGAGCTTTCTTTTGGTGGTATTTGATCACCTCGGCGGTTTTTATTTTTTGCGCTATAAACAAAAATAGAGCGACAATTTTGAAAAAAAAGCAATATTTTTTGATTTTTGCTATAATAAATATCCCAATTTTTTTTATATATATTTTTTTTCCTCAGTTTAGGCCGATACGTATTCTTCTGCGTTTATTGATTGGTTTGCGCAAAAGTTATAGCGTTTACAAAATAGGGGGTAGTTTTATGGCATTTTTATATATATATTTTTTTTATTAGTAATGGCGGCGATCAGTGATTTTTTTCGTGACTGCGACATTATGGCGGACACATCGGACACTTTTGACACTAATTTGGGACCATTCACATTTATACAGCGAACAGTGCTATAAATATGCACTGATTACTGTATAAATGTGACTGGCAGGGAAGGGGTTAACACTAGGGGGCGAGGAAGGGGTTAAATGTGTTCCCTATGTGTGATTGTTACTGTGGGGGGAGGGGACTGACTGGGGGAGGTGACCGATCTGTGTCCCTATGTACAAGGGACACAGCATCGGTCTCCTCTCCCTGACAGGACATGGATCTGTGTGTTTACACACAGAGATCCATGTCCTTGTCTCTGTAACCGCCGATCGGGGGTGCCTGGCGGACATCGCGGCCGCCAGGCACGCGCATCGGCATCTCAGTGATGCGCCGGGCGCGCGCGCGTGCCGCTGGCGGCGCTCGCGCGCCCCCCAGTGGCCAAATAGCGGAGGCCGTATATTAACGGCCTCCCGGCATTTGACAACCACCTTGCGGCCGTATATTCTCGTACGGCGGGCGCGAGGTGGTTAATGTGACCTATAAACTGTACAACTCATTTGAAAAACAAATTCAAATATTTTAGGGGGGGGGGGAAGTAAAAATAAAATAATGTGGTTGCATAAGTGTGCACACCCCCTTATTGGGGATGTAGCTGTGTTCAGTATTAGGCTGCATTCACACCTGAGCGTCTTTAGCTCGTAAAACACTCTTAAAACTTCAGAAAAAACGCCCAACAAGCAAAATCTAATTTATTTCAATGGCACCTGTTCACATCTGAGCATTTTGTCACCTGAAGCAAAATGTCTGAAGCTCAAAAAAGTGCATGAGCTTTTTTTTTTTTAGGCAGAATACAGGCATTTTTCTGCTTTTTACATTGGTGACCTTATGACCTGTACAAAATCACGGCAAAATCACTGTAAAATCGTGCGACTTTCTGCCTGAAAACAAAACGCTCAAGTGTGAATGCAGCCTTAAGCAATCACATTTAAACTCATATTAAATAGGAATCAGTACCTGCCATCATTTAGAGTGCCTCTGATTAACAACAAATAAAGTTCAGCTGTTCTAGTGGGTCTTTCCTGACATTTTCTTAGACGCATCCTACAGCAACAGCCCTGGTCATGGACAGTCATCCTCAGGTGGAGAAAATATGGCACAACTGTGACATTACAAAGAACTGGACGTCCCTCCAAAATTGATGAAAAGACGAGAAGGAAACTGGTCAGGGAGGCTGCCAAGAGGCCTACAGCAACATTAGAGGAGCTGCAGGAATATCTGGTAAGTACTGGCTGTGTGGTACATGTGACAACAATCTACCGTATTCTCAATATGTCTTGGCTATGGGGTAGGGTGGCAAGGCCTTTTCTTACCAAGAAAATTAAAATTTTGCAAAAACACATCTGAAATCTCCCAAAGGCATGTGGTTAAATGTGTTATGTTCTGATGAAGTCAAGGTTGAACTTTTTGGCCATAATTCCAAAAGATGTTTGGCGCAAAAACTACACTGCACATTACTAAAAGAACACCATACCCACAGTGAAGCATGGTGGTGGCAGCATCATGCTTTGGGGCTGTTTTTCTTCAGCTGGAACAGGGGCCTTAGTCAAGGTAGAGGGAATTATGAACAGTTCCAAATACCAGTACCAATACTGGCACAAAACCTTCACGCTTTTGCTAGAAAGCTGAACATTAAGAGGAACTTCATCTTTTAGCATGACAACGACCCAAAGCATACATCCAAAACAACAAAAGAACGGCTTTACCAAAAGAATATTAAAGTTTTGAAATGGCCCAGCCAGAGCCCAGACCTGAATCCGATTGAAAATATGTGGGGTGATCTGAAGAGGGCTGTGCACAGGAGATGCCCTCGCAATCTAACAGATTTGGAGTGTTTTTGCAAAGAAGAGTGGGCAGATTTTGGCAAGTCAAGATGTGCCATGCCGAAAGACTGAGTGCTGTAATAAAATCAAAAGGTGCTTCAATAAAGTATTAGTTTAAGGGTGTGCACACTTATGCAACCATATTATTTTATTTTTACTTCCCTCCACCTAAAAGATTTGATTTTGTTGTTCACCTGATTTGTACAGTTTATAACTCACATTAAAGGTGGAAAAGTTCTGAAATGATTTATCTTTGTCTCATTTTTTTACATCACAGAAACCTGAAATTTTAAGAATGGTGTGTAGACTTTTTATATCCTCTGTAGATAATGGCAACAACACACACCAATCATGAGTAACAAAATTGCATTGGTCGTTATTCAGCTGTCTTTTACGTAAGCCTTGTATTTACTCTTATGTCAATGACACAATTACTCAATTGTACTACTTTATTTTTTTTCAATAAAACTTTATTGTGAAAAAAAAAAAAGAGTAACCAAATTATCATCTTTCTGCAATGTATCAGCTTGCTTCCTATCTAAATTACATTTTGCATCATTCAAGGATGACAGCATCTGCTTGGATTTTAAATGAATGAGACAGAGGATGAGCCTATACAAGGGCTGTGTTACAGTACGCATGCTTTTTTCACAACTCTGCTGCTACTGCCCCCTGCGGCGCGGTGGCAGTGCAGTGTTTATTTGTGTTACATACAAGTCTATATACAGGTGCTGTACAGTGTTCCAGAAAACAAAATAGGAACAAAAATAGCAAAACAAAACCTAGCCGTGTCTCGGCCCTAACTACAAGGCTGAGCAAGCCTACAGCTTGTCAGCTTCCACAGATACAGCTTAACAGCTTTTTACCAACCTTTTGCTCTCACAGACAAGTGTTGTCTGTGTTTCCCAGGCCGAGAGCACGGGCTGTCTGCCTCAGGTGAGTTTAAATTAGCCTGGGGGAGAGGACCAAGATCCGAACTGGATCGTGGATCAGAGATCCCTAAATGTGTATGAGAGGAGCCTGGGAGATGTATAAACCCCGAACAGGACTGTTCCCGACTCTCTCTGGGACGCTCTGCTACATATCCTCCCCTCTTGTTTCAACCCCAGGGTTGGAACACTTGTGGCCCAACAGGAGTGAACACGGGACAGGGCATCTACATTCCCCATCTCACCTGGCCTGTGTTTTACTGTGAAAGAGTAATCCTGTAGAGCCAAAAACCACTGATTTACCTGTCTATTAGTCTCCTTTTGAGCCATCGATTTCAGGGGAGCATGGTCAGTTATTAAATCAAACTGGCACCCTAACAGATAGTACCTTAGTGTGTCCAAGGCCCACTTTATGGCTAAACATTCATTTTCAATTAATGCATACTTTTTCTCATGTTCATTGAGCTTTCTGCTCAGGTACACCACAGGGTGTTCTTCCCCATTGTGTACCTGTGACAATACTGCCCCAATACCTACATCAGACACGTCCGTCTGATCCAAAAAATCTTTGGAGAAATCAGGGGAGTACAGCACTGGCTGTGCACAAAGAGCCTTCTTCAGGACTTGGAAAGACTCCTCTGCTACTGAGGACTATTTCACCATTACTGAGTCCTTCCCTTTCGTAAGGTCCATCAGTGGGGCAGCTATATTTGCAAAGTTCAGGATAAACCTTCTATAATACCCTGCGATCCCCAGAAGGGAGGGATGGGGGCACTCTAAAAAAAAAAAACTTATTTATTTTACTCTTTATTTTAAAACTGTCCCTTTAATTTAGATTTTTTTTTTTATCACTTGTATTCCTATTACAGGGAATGTAAACATCCCTTATAATAGAAATAAGGATTACAGGTCTTCTTTATGGAGAGATCTAGGGTCATAAAGACCCCAAATCTCTTTTCAACAAAATGTTCTTGATCTTTCGCTTAAAAAAATAAATAAAAAATAATTCCAGCTCGGACCTACAAGGGCATAGAGCCGATCAAAGAGTATTAACTCTTTGATCAAAAAAACAAAGAGAGAAGGCGCCTCTGGGTGCAGTAGTTTTAACACAGGCTTTATTAGTAATACAAATGGTAAACTCACATTTGGTAGATATGAGAAAGGCGTTACAGAGATGGTGTTATGTCAAAAATGACGGTCTTTTTGCAGTGGGTCACCAGGGTCCTCTAGCGCTGAAGAAGGAGCACGACTGAAGAAGGAACGCGACTTGCCAGTACATCGTACATCGCAAGTGCGCACGCTCACGAAACGCGTCCCATACATATGACGTCATCTTCCGCAGTCTGGTTGGTTTTGCGTTCCAAGCCTCGTTCTGGTTCTTCTGGATTGTTGTCCCTGGAAGCCGGCTTTCTACATCTACTCACGGACACGCCTGAACCCACACCGCAGCGCTAGAGGACCCTGGTGACCCACTGCAAAAAGACCGTAATTTTTGACAAATATTAAAAACCATCTCTGCTGAACCTTTCTCATATCTACCAAATGTGAGTTTACCATTTGTATTACTAATAAAGCCTGTGTTAAAACTACTGCACCCAGAGGCGCCTTCTCTCTTTGTTTTCTTGCTGTTCCCTGAACATGGTTTCTGTTCACCTATAAGGGCAGCCCTGTGTACTTTAGATCTTTTCTACCCTTCATGAACTTTATGCGCATACAGACTGGAGAGACTGTGCATATTATACGGACTGATCAATTTATTATCTATTATATTATTTTATGTGTATAATTTATACCTTCCTTTATTAATTTATGCTAGACATTTTACATGTAGTCCTTGGAATTTTGCGCCCTCACTTGTATGTTTAACTCTTTGATCGCCTATGGTAGCAGCCGGCTGCACCATCAGATCGTTTCTTGGTTGAATCGGTGGAAACAGTAAGCCTGAGAAACACCGGCGAGAGGACTGGGGTTATGGCTGATATCATCAGCCATAATCCCGGTAAACCACTTCCAAACTGCAATGTATATATATGTATTGCGGTTGGCAAGTGGATAAACAGTGGTTTTAACCTGCATTAGGGGCTCATTCACACAGACGCTCAGCCCTCGTACAGTGTGAAAAGCTGTATGCCTACTTTTTGTACTAGTGCTAGGCAAGTGTGCAGGCAGCCTAAATAAAGTGAATAGATACACATCGGCTGTACAGACTCACCTGCACAGCCAAGTTTGACGGGTATACAAGGACTTGAGAATGGACCCAGATATGGAGCCTGTGCATCTGGGGCCGTGCATCACTGCTTACCTGTAAAAATGGGCTGTGCGTTACAGTCTATACAGGCAATGCGTTATCCATTCACTTTATATAGGCTGCTTGCACACAGCACAGAGCGAGTATAGGAAAAAAACAAATGGCTCTTTGCGTTGTATGGAGCTGAGAGCCCATGTGAATGAGCCATAAAGTGTATGTAAACCCTAACAATGAATCTTTCATTATTTGTTCCCTTTTGTTCTGTTAAATATACAATTCCTTTATGGCCTTTTGCACACTGTTCTGATGTATGAGCATCAGACATTCCTGGCAGAAAAAACACAAGGATGGGCTGTTTATCACTTGTGCATATTTGCAAGTATGCACACACAAGCATAAAATTTCTTCTAGTTTTTTTTTTAATGAAGGAAGCGGGGCATATGTGTATATTTGCGCATATTCACACCGTGTACATGCAAAAATACTGACCAGCAATTCAGATTTCTGTCATTTATTTGTATTCATCTATACATGAAGCATGTTTGTTTATGCACCTGTGTGAACAGGCACATTAAAAACAATGGTCTGCATCTACATCAGTGAAAAAATGCATGCATGCCTAAAAACCTTGCATCTTGAGGCAGCAGTGTGCAAGAGGCCTAAAAGTTTTTTGTTATATTTTTTGGATATGTGCATAAAATGTTAATCCTGCCAGAAATCCAGTGAATTCCTGTGCACTCTGCAGTGTTATCTCAAGAAAGGTAGTCAGACCTGTCCAGTTGAACTCAGATCTACAAAACACCTTCCCCTAGGTTATGAAGTTGAGGGGATAGAGAGGTGTTTCTCCATAGAGTGTGCATTGAGAGTTAGCGTTGTCAACCTTAGATGAGAAGTGTGTTACTGGATCATCAGACAAAAATAAAGGCCTGAAAAAATAAAAACCAATGTATCCATCACATCTAAAGGCATGTGGAAAGATTTATGATCAATATAAATTAGCTGTAGGCTTTTTTAAATACTGGTTTTCTATGGCCTACCTGCAAAGTATGAATTTTAGCCTTTGATTGCAGGGTAGGCAACAGCAACATTACCTTAACAGCCCCACATAACAAGAAGTCATAACTGGGGACCGTCTGAGGCTTAAAGAGCTGCCAGAAGGACGCCCAATGCGTGTATCAGCTGAGGCTTGAACACCAACCTAATAAATTAGAGAACAGAGAACCAAGTGGCAGCCTTGCAACAATGGGAAAAAGTAGCCTGATGTCTAAAAGCTCAAGAACCTCGCACAAATCTAATAAATTACTTTGATAGGAAAAGATGAAACTTTAGCCCTATAGTGTATATTACCCCAAAATTTCACATTTCTGATATATACCTGTGTTACCATGTACTTGTATTAAAAAGTATCCTGTTCTCTTTGCAGTGCTTCCTTTGTGTAAGAATTATGGTGTTCCTGCCAGCCCCCCTGCTTTCCTATTACAAACTGACCATGTGAGGCACAGAAGAACATCCATAACAGTGTGGTCAGTTCACTTTTTTGCATTCTACTTGGGAGCACAGCCTGCCTGTACTCCAATAGGCAGACTTATACTGACACCCTCCTTTTCTGTCTCCTGCTGCCCCCCCTCCCCCGGAGCTTGTTACTGTGTATTTCTGTCTGCATTTTATATAGATACTGCTGGCTAGGAAGCCTAAGCCAGTAATCAGATTCCCTGCACAGATTTAAACAGGGAAGTCTTATTTGAGTCTTTTCAAGGTTCTCATTCTTACCAGAAGCCCTGATGAAGGGGGGCGTTCCTTTGACCCCCATAACGCATTGGCTTTCTTATAACAGTATCAATACATTTTTGATCTGACGCTCCTTCCATATATATGCACGTCTGCATTTTATACTGGATCATGCTCTGCACAAGCTACCCATCACCAAAAAAGTCTCCATCCCAACCTCTCTAAGCTCCCGTTGAAACAGAGAATAATGTGATCACAAATGTATTTATAAATTATACTCAATACAGACAAATTGCCCTGCATTTCTATTTTAAACTGAATGTTGTACATGGTTGTTTTACGAACTAAGGGCTTGCATAAACTTTAAAGCCATAGGCCTGAACAACTGTTCTGAGCCACTGAGAAGATTGTGGAGGATCCAGGGGCTGGTTCCCCTTTACAGTGGCCAGCAGCACTGACTGAGACACACTTTCTAGTACAAGCAGCAGCTGATGATAGACGCAAACCTCATCCAAGCAGTGAAAAATCATTACGGTGTACTGGCTAGACAGAAAAATGGAAGCACAATGTCCTGGTTGAGTTGAAAGGTCGAAACCACCTTATGAAGGATGGAGGCTCTGAGCCTCAACAACTTTATTCCTGTCGAAAATGAGAAAGAATTCTTTGAAGATATCACAAACAAACCCCACAAATTGACTCTAACAATTAAGATTATAAACAGAGTATTTAACTGCACAAATTCAGTATATGTGCAAGCTACCGCCAAAAGGTATCCAATGTGTCTCCATGCCATAACCAGTGAATAAGCTATACAAAAATATCACAACACCCCAATTCATAACTAGCTTTTGCAATAAGGTCCACATTGAAGGACTGCGGTCCTAACTGCGGTCCTAAGAGTCTCCAAACTGGAGTATATATAGCAGTGGATAACTTAAAGGCAGGTATGCCTGGAAGCAGCCACTCCTCCTTCAAGGTACAGTGGGGAAAATAATTATTGGATCCCCTGCAGATTTTGTACGTTTTCCCACTTACAAAGAAATGAAGGGTCCATATTTTTTAACATAGGTGTATTTTAAATGATAGAGACAGAATATCAACCAATACAAATGTTATAAATTGAGTTGCAGTTTAGTGAGTAAAATAAGTATTTGATCCCCAAGCAAAACATGACTTAGTACTTGGTGGCGAAACCCGTGTTGGCAAGCATAGAGGTAAGACGTTTCTTATAGTTAGTGACCGGGTTTGCACACATCTCAGGAGAGATTTTGGTCCACTCTTCTTTACAGATCTTCTCTAAATCCTTAAGGTTTCTTGGCTGTCGCTTGGCAACTTTCAGCTCCCTCTATAAATTTTCTATAGGATTAAGGTCTGGAGACTGGCTAGGCCACTTCGTGACCTTAATGTGCTTCTTCTTGAGCCACTCCTTTCTTGCCTTGGCGGTATGTTTTGGTTCATTGTAATGCTGAAAGACCCATCCATGACCCATCTTCGGTGTTCTGGCTGGGGGAAGAAGGTTCTCATCCAAGAATTTACAATACAGGATCCATCCCTTGGCCCCTCAATGCAGCAAAGTTGGTCTGTACATTTAAGCAGAGAAACAGCCCCAAAGCATCATGTTTCCACCTCTGTGCTTGACTGTAGGGATGGTTTTCTAAGGGTCATAGTCAGCATTTTCCTTATTCTAAACACGGGAGTCATGATGCTTTGAACATTTCATTATATGATAAGGAAAGGTGTACTGTTAAGAAGGCATTTCCTTTTAAATGGGCATGGCAGATCACAAAGATTTATTTTCCGCCAATTCTCCAGCCTTATTGAAACAAACAATGAGTTTATTGTCAAAATGGTCATCTATTCCACTTTTCTGGTTCAGGAAAATCAATTTAATCAAAATGACCATTCTTCCGAAATTTTTATATTTACCGTATATACTTGAGTATAAGCCGAGTTTTTTCAGCACATTTTTTTGTGCTGAAAATGCCCCCCTCGGCTTATACTCGAGTCACCTTTTTGCGCCTGATCTCCCGGACTTCGGGGATCCGGTACTGGCCGACCGTAGGTCCTCTGGATCCCAAACTTGGCACACATGTAGCTCCACTCTTCCTCTACAAGTGTGCAAAGTTTGTTGTCCGGGGGACCTATGGCCGGGGAGCACCGATTTTTCAAACCCGGGCACCCCTTCGATAGACTCCCATGTTAAACAGTAATTTCTCTGGTGATTTTGGGGACCCGGTACCGGCCGGTTGTAGGTCCCCTGGACCTGAATCTTGGCACACATGTAGCCCCATTTCTCCTCTAAAAGTGTGCAAAGTTTATTGTCTGGGGGACCTACGGCCGGGGAGCACCGATTTTTCAAAGCCGGGCACTCCTTCCATAGACTCCCATGTTAAACGTCAGTCTAGTCATGGACACAGTGAGGCATGGGCACAATGAGGCATGGGCACAGTGAGGCATGCACACGGACACAGTGAGGCATGCAGATGGACATCCTAGGCTTATACTCGAGTCAATACATCTTCCCAGTTTTTTTGGTAAAATTAGGTGCCTCGGCTTATATTCGGGTCGGCTTATACTCGAGTATATACGGTATTTAGTTCTCCCTATACACATGCCGGCTTATTTTGTAAGAATTATACAGCAGAGAGCGATACAATTCACTTGGGGACAAATTAAACCAAGATTGCCTCAAGAAACCTTATATATCCCCAAATTGTGGGGTGGCTTGGGTTTTCCTAATTTCATGCCATATTATAAGGCGTCTCAAGTGGCACAACTGTCAAAATATCAAGCTACTACTGAAACCCCCCTCTGGGTTGCAATAGAAGCAGTGGACTATGACCCTTTCCCGATATCAAATATATTATGGTTAAATTCCAAGGGATCATAAGAACCTTCTGAATCCGATCACTAAACATTCTTTATCACTATGGGATAGATACAGAACTATGTACGGTCTACAGTCTTTACAAAACCCACTCCTTTCATTCCACAAAAATCCGGCCTTCTATCCAGCATGGACTTCCCCCATGACCTTCCGAGCCTGGTCAAGGGCTGGTATCTCATGCTTGCACAACTTGGTTTCAGATTGTCATGGATATGCAGTAATGTTTGTCTGTCAGCTTACCTTCCTCTCCATGTGTTCACCTTAGAGGCCAGACACTCTCACCTGGCTGCTTTAATAATCTCTCCTCCAAGCATGGCTCCACCCCAGGCCCTATCAGAAAACACTATATTAACCTGTGCACTGCAAGTCTGCCTTGCTGATCAACGTTGTTTGTTAAGCATTGTTTGTTTGGGTTGCTGCTTGCCGTGTGCTATGTCTGTCTCTGTGTTACCGATCTTGGCTTGTTCTCGACTATCCCTGTCTGCTTGTGACCTTGACCTTTGGCTTGCCCTTTGTTTATCCTTGTCTGCTTGTCGCCCTGACCTTGGCTTATCCCCTCACTATCTCTTGTATCCTGAGCTACTGCTTCCCCTCTATCCTCTATACTAGTGATTCTCAACCAGGGTTCCATGGAACCCTAGGGTTCCTCCAGGAGGTTGCTAGGGGTTCCTTCAGCATTGGGCAATTTCTGCCTCTCAGATAAGTTCACACTGACCCCATTGATCTTTTTAGCTATCTGTCAGGAGGTAATTCTTCCCAATTGCCACAAGTGTGATGCCGCGTACACACGACCGCTTTTCTCGATGAGAAAAACTGCATTTTTTCTTTTCGCCGAGAAAAACGATTGTCTGTGTGCTTTATGTCGTTTTTCTCGTCGAGAAAAACGGCATAAAAAACGACGAGAAAAATTAGAACATGTTCTAAATTTTCTCGTCGTTTTTTCCAGCATTTTTTTCCGCAGCAGTTTTCCCATAGGGAAACACTGCCGCGGAGCCCACAGACGGTCGTTTTTCTCGTCAAGAGAAAAAATGACGGGAAAAACGACCGTGTGTAGGGAACCAAGCGGTTCCCTCGTTTTTCCTGTCATTATTCACGGCGTTTTTTTAACCGCCGTGAATAATGATCGTGTGTACGCGGCATAAGGACCATTCTTCCAACTGACCGTCACACGTATCATGAGTTGTAGATTTCTCAATTTTAGCAGGGGTTTCCCGAGACCAGAGAACTATTTCAAGCGTTCCTCTGTGTTGAAAAGGTTGAGAAAGGCTGCTCTATCCCCTACGGAGCGTGAGCTAGGGGACTCTGGGGGCCGCGACCTGGATCCAGTTGCAGCTCAGTCCATCCTCACCACTAGAGGCTCTGGTGAACACCTGCTGGATCTTAGACTCCGCGCCCTGGGGAATCTTGGGCTCTAGCTCCCTGTGGGATCCCTGTTTGTGCTCCAGTGGACCTGCCTTCCTTAACCACCCAGTGTTCCATCCGCAGCAGTCAGCCATAGGGTTCACTACCTTTTTTTTTCACAAGAAATAGGGTTCACTACCTTAGCGGTGCACTCCTGACCACAACGGTCTGCATCTGTCACCTGGCTTTAGGTGACCTGACAGTTTGATCAGCCATGGACCCAGCTGATGTGCCGCTACCCGCAGATGATCCATTGCAGGGCATAGTCCACAGACTTGAGACCCAGGAATCTAATCAGACCCAGGTGATGCGATACCTTCAGGATTTAGCCTCCCGTTTTGAAAAGGTTCAGGCCTCCTTAGGACCCCCGGTTCAACAACCTCAACCGCTATCAGCGGCTGCACCTATTACGGTCGCAGTCGCAGCCACACATTCACTTCAACTGCCAGCTCCGTCCCGTTTCTCTGGGGACTCCAAGGCCTGCTGGGGGTTCCTTAGCCAATGCACTTTTCATTTTGAGCTCCAGCCCCAAAAGTTTGTCTGATCGGGTAAAGGTAGCCTACATCATTTCCCTCCTCTCCAGCGAAGCTTTAGCCTGGGCAGCCCCTCTGTGGGAAATGAATGATCCAGTGGTTTCTAGCCTGTCTGACTTCTTGAAACTTTTTCGGAATATCTTCGAAGAACCGGCTCATGTCTCTTCAGCGGCCAGCGCCATTTTACGTCTCCGCCAAGAGTCTGCTTCTGTGGGACAGTATGCTCTTCATTTCCGCATACTGACAGCTGAGTTGAGCTGGAACAAGGAGGCCTTAGCTGCAACCTTTTTGCATGGCCTTTCTGATAGAGTGAAGGATGAATTAGCAGGAAGAACCATTCGCTTTCAGGCAAGGACCCTAGAAAAGCGACGCCAACACTCCTTGGTTCTTAGTCAGACTGAGCTCCCCTCTCTTCGACCCGTGGAGCATCTCCTGCCAGCTGAGGAACACATGCAGCTGGGTCAGACCAGGCTATCCCCCGAGAAACGTGCTAGGCGCAGAACTCTAGGCCTGTGTCTCTACTGTGGGGACAAAGGTAATTTTCGTGACACTTGCTCTCTTTGTCCGGAAAAACGTTTGAGTCCAATACATCTGGAAAGTGGAGTATTGGACCCAGAAATATCACTTTCACCTCCTCGTCTTCTTCTTTCTGTGTTCCTTCATGTTGGTGCTTCTTCTCATTCGGTCTCAGCATATCTGGATTCCGGAGCCACTGGCAATTTCATGGACTGGGAAATTGCATGTTCTATGAGACTTACCCTTTTGCCACTCACCACGCCCTTGGTGGTCTTGGCGATTGATGGCACTGTTCTCTCAGGGGGTCCTATCCGCTTCCAGACCCTCCCTGTTAAGATGTCAGTAGGGACACTCCACCAGGAGTGGATATCCTTCCTTATCTTACCTAAGGCCTCAACTCCTATCATTTTGGGTCTTCCTTGGTTATGGCTCCATTCTCCACACGTTGACTGGACTACTGGACAGATCCTGGCTTGGGGTTCCTCCTGTTCCTCGTCCTACCTACCCAAGGTTGCCCCAAAAGAGAAACTTCCTGTTGCCACCATCCCAGTATCTTTTTATTTTCCTACTGCATATAGTGATTTCTGGGATGTGTCTTGCAATAGTTGGGCTGATGCAATCTCCAGGTCATGTGGCACTCTGGATGAGGAGCCCACCTGTGAACCTGAGCTGATCATTCACTTCAGTTTGCATAACCATTTACATTTGTCTGTCCCTAATCACCCTTGGACGCACAGTCAGGCTAGCTTGTCTACAAGTTCTGCAGTCGCTACGCCTTGCGATGCGATTCAGGTAGTCGCTACACCTGACTCTGCTATTCACTCTGCCTCTGTACTAGTTATGCCAGTCCAGCCCATGCCCAGTGAGCCTCCCACTTTTTCTTATTCAGGACATTCTGCTTGTCTTTCAGCTATTCAGCTTGACTCCTGTGACATGTCACCTTCTAACCAACCTGACCTCAGGGTTCCACTGACCTCTGCCCAGTCTGATGGTCCTGTGCTAGATGTCCAGATCATCTTTAAGGGTCTGGGCGACCCTCCTCAGATCCCTGATGATCCTTTCATGCCCTTGCTTATTGCTAAAAGGCCTTTGGTCCTCAATAAATCCTCTCGTCCTCTCCCTACCTCGGTTCCGGTCTCTGAGGATAATCTAAAGTATGAGGTTGGTCAAGTTCTGGATTCTCGGCTCTGCAGAGGCATTCTTCAGTACCTTGTGCTTTGGAGAGGGTTTGGTCCTGAGGAGGCGTCTTGGCTCGCTGCATCTGAGGTCTTTGCACCTCGTCTGTTGAGGAGGTTTCATCTGAGATTTTTCTTTAAGCCTGGGCCCAGGGCCCATAGGAGGGGGGGGGTACTGTCATGGATATGCAGTAATGTTTGTCAGCTTACCTTCCTCTCCATGTGTTCACCTTAGAGGCCAGACACTCTCACCTGGCTGCTTTAATAATCTCTCCTCCAAACATGGCCCCACCCCAGGCCCCATCAGAAAACTCTATATTAACCTGTGCACTGCAAGTCTGCCTTGCTGATCAACATTGTTTGTTTAGCATTGTGTGTTTGGGTTCCTGCTTGACATGTGCTACGTCTGTCTCTGTGTTACCGATCTTGGCTTGTTCTCCACTATCCCTGTCTGCTTGTGACCTTGACCTTTGGCTTGCCCTTTGTTTATCCTTGTCAGCTTGTCGCCCTAACCTTGGCTTATCCCCTTCACCATCTCTTGTATCCTGAGCTGCTGCTTCCCCTCTATCCTCTATACCCTCCAGAAGCGTGAGCTAGGGGACTCTGGGGGCCGCGACCTGGATCCAGTTGCAGCTCAGTCCATCCTCACCACTAGAGGCTCTGGTGAACACCTGCTGGATCTTAGACTCAGCGCCCTGGGGAATCTTGGGCTCTAGCTCCCTGTGGGATCCATGTTTGTGCTCCAGTGGACCTGCCTTCCTTAACCACCCAGTGTTCCATCCGCAGCAGTCAGCCATAGGGTTCACTACCTTAGCGGTGCACTCCTGACCCCAACGGCGGGCATCTGTCACCTGGCTTTAGGTGACCTGACACAGATTCATTAATATTACCTGTAAATCCTATGGGCTTCCCCAATCTGAAATATTTTGATTATTACAAATTAAAAATTTCTACACTCCCTCTCTAAATACAAAGATTGCTATGACAAAACTGTAAATTTTCGAAAAAATTTGCTTGAAATATCCACATTGTAGGGGAAGGATTTCATCACTATATTCTCAATTGCTTATTAAACCTGATGCATCCCCACCCTCTTATGTGGCCAAATATGAAAATGATCTATGTCGTACTATTGATACAGCAGAATGGTCTGAGATATGGTCCATAACAAAATCTTCCTCACCGAATGTAACAGCAGTTCAGACTGCATACAAAGTACTCACACAATGGTACTTGGTTCCAGCTAGAATCTCTAAATATGTTACGCATCATTCGGCTTCCTGTTTTCGTGGCTGTTCAGAGCTGGGTTCACATTTACACATATGGTGGAAATGTCCAGTGATACAAGGATTTTGGAAATCTATTTTCATACTTGCCTCATCAATTTTTAAAAGCACTATTACACCTGACCCTTCTAAATGTGAGACCGGAATTTCTACAACAAAAACTGTTTAAAATTATTAAAACAGCTGCTAAACAGACTATAGCTAAAGCTTGGAAAACACCTACTCTGAATTTAGCCGATACCAAAAAACATAGAATGAACCAAATTCTGTTACATGCAAAGATGGAAGCTTTAGATAAAAACAGTCTAAAGTTTAAAAATCTATGGAATGGATTAAACATTGCTTGCCCCCAGACTTCGAAGACCAAGTACTTTTACCATGGTAGACGAGGATTTAATGTGTAGATATATCATTACCCTCTGGGAGTAACCTACCTTCAGGGACCTCCTATCTCTAGCTCTTCCTACTTGCTTTATTTGCCCTCCTTGTTGTAAACCCCTTCCCCTCCTTATTTTTCAGATTACCTTTTTAAATTCAGGTAAACTCCACTATAGTTGGTTGACATACCATAATATTATGCCGATATTAGGCCTCAAATCAGCGGTAGATTAACCATAATGTTCCACTATTGAAAAGAGCACTAAATATACTAGTGACTCTACATACATACATATATATATATATATATATATATATATATATATATATATATATATATATATATAATATAAAAGGTAGATTCTTGTTTAGATAGATAACTATTAGTTTACTGCATTGATGTGCCTTATTTTAATTCTTAACGAAACAATTATATATGTCATATGCGACTAGAGATATACTTTCCTGTAATAAGATTATCTTAATGTTACGATGTAAAATGTTTCTTTTTACTCATTACATTCAATGTTTTCTGATAATATTTATTAAAATACTTGAACAAGAAAAAACAAATGTATTGCATCTGGTCAAAAATGAAAAATAGCAATACTCAATGCTCCCAAACCTCCAGAAAAGCAATGAAAAAAATCAAAATAAAACAAATAATAAAAAAATAAAACTATGAAGGAAATGTGTAGCTCTTTATTATATATACTCTCCGGCCACTTTATTAGGTACACCTTGCTATAACTGAGTTGGACCCCCTTTATCCTTCAGAACTGCCCTAATTCTTTTTGGCATAGACTAAACGAAGTGTTGGAAACATCCCTTAGAGATTTTGGTCCTTACTGACATGAAGGCAACACGTAGTTGCTGCAGATTTGTTGGCTGCACATCAATGATGTGAATCTCCTGTTCCCCCACATCCCAAAGGTGCTCTATTGGATTGAGAATATGGGAACATTTAAATAGGCATCCCTGAGATCCAGGGTAGTCATGAAAACATCCTTTAACAGGTTCTTTTGCATGAAGTAAATACTCTCTATGGAAAACCTCCTAAATTCTAGGAATTTGTTTAAGTTCCTGAGATTTATGATAAGGCGATACTTCCCTGAAGGCTTGAGTACCACAAAAATGTGGGAGTAGAAGCCTTGGTATTGCTGTTTTCTTGGTACTGAAACTACCACCTGTTGTTCCACCTATTCCTGAATGCCTTGTGATAAGTCTCTCTATCCAGAAGTCTGCATTCCTGGCAATGCAGGTTGCTGCTAAGGCTGGGGCCATAGTGGAGGAATTGGCCTCCCATGCTTTTTTCAACAGGGACTCTGATCTGCGATCCATAACATCCAGGTTGTTCCCTGCATCCTTAAAGGCGAGGTCAGAATTTTTTGATATCTGAGAAATAGCGATGTCCAACTTAGGGACCTTTAAAAAAAATAATCCGCTTCCTCCTCTTTGAAAGGATACCTTCTTTTCCAAGTCTTAGGCCGCGTACACACGACCGGTTTTCTCGGCAAAAAACGTCAAGAAAACTTCCGGGAGAGCTTTCTTGCCGAGAAAAGCGGCTGTGTGTACGTGGGTTTTAGTTTTCTCGTCAAGAAAACTGGGCAGATTCCCCGACGAGAACAAAGACGACCTGCTGTGTTTTTTCTCGTTGAGAATCTCGTCAGCCTGTTTCTCGACGAGAAACCCGAGCGTGTGTACACTTACCTGTCGCCGTGGAAACCCGCGCATGCTCGAAATGACTGACGCATGCGCGGTAGCTTCCTAGGCATAGGCATAGGGTGTAGGAAGATGGCGGCGACGGCATCGAATGTGACGAGTACACGCTCGTCGTAGTCGATGACGTCACCGCGTTCGTGCCATTCAAAAGAACGGCGGTTCTTTTGAATCGTACGTGTGTACACTCGGCTGGGACAAGTTTCTTGTCAAGATTCACGTCAGGAAAAACGACATTTTTTTCCTGATAAGAATCTCGGCCGTGTGAACGAGGCCTCAGTTTTAAACAGACTCCTTTCAGGAAACTCCCATTTTTGGAGGACTAAATCCTTCAAGGATTGGTGTAGGGGAAATACCCTAGACTGTTTTTTCACCAACCCCCTGTACATCTTATCTTGTGCAGAGGTTTCTTTAACTGATTCAGGGATCTCTTCAGTGGCAAAGATAGCCTGAAGTAGTCTCTCCAAGTCCTCCAAGCCAAAGAGATGTCTGTTTAGTCTGATATCTTCCACATCACTATCCAGACCTGGATCAGCCTCCTCTTCTGAACTGGTCTCATATTTTGCCTGGCTTTTTGTATCCTCCATCTCTTCTTCCTCTCTGGCCTGAGCTGGGGGATGTCCCTGAGATAGAGGCAGAAAGCTACTTGGACCTGGTTTGGCCAGAAAACTCTCCTGAGAGGAGGGGCCCTCTTTAGGGGTGAGTTCCTCTAAGACTACTACCTGAGGGTGGCTACAGAGGTGCAGAAAGACTGAATAGTGGCCATCATTTCCTCCTGTACATTTTTAAGGAAATTGTTTATTAATCCTCGGGCCTCTTTCCCAGCCAGTTTGTTAATACACCGATAACAAAAAGGCTTGGTATGAGATTTAGACAATCTTTCCCCGCAATTACCGCACTTTTTAGAGGCACTATTGCTAGCGGATGCAGAAGGTGGTTTATCAGAGTCCTCCTGAGCTCAGCTTGGGGAATCTGCAAGAGAAGAGGAAACAATCAACAGTTACTCTTCCTGTCCATTTTAACATGGCTGCACACCCCTATTCCCAGAGGTGGGAGCATGGCGGTATACCAGGAACAACTAAGGGCTAGCCTGGTGTCAAGCCCCATAAAAGGTTAAAGGCACTTCCCCCCGACTTGCTCTTGCCTGCAGCCACCTGCGCTGCCTTTCCATCCTCCTTTTCCATGAGGTGGGTCGTGGCAGACTTTCAGGTACTTACAGCTCGCTGAGTCCTAGTGCAAACAGGAAAGCTTCAGCCTCCGCAGCCATGTGGACCGGCATCTCCTCCACACTTTAAACCAACTTCCTTGGTCACGTTGGGCACGCTCCACCCTCTTCCTGCCCTGACCAGAAGCTCTGGCTCAGAGCGAGGCTTGGAGCGCGCAAGGACCTCCCCATGGTGTTTTTACACCAACCGGACTCCAGAGAAATGGTGCCCGCTGCACAGAGGGGAAGACGGAAGGAGACTCAAGCTGCTGAGCGGCGGGGGATTCGGCCACACCCATCCGCCTGCACAATGTTGTGGTGGCGACCTGTGGGAAGCTCTGAGGCGCAAGGTTAGTGCAGCCCTTACCGGCATTCCTAAACCTGGCTCACAGGGGTACCATCCGACTCCTAGTCTTATGGTCAGAGAAAAAAACAAACGTTACGCTGCGGGAGAAGAAGCACAATCAATACTGAGGACAAGGGGTAAGGTGGGGCCTTTTAAACAGCTGCAAACCGATTGTGCTTCCTGTAGGGAGGAGCCTATCATCTCTCATGTGTTGCCATCCTGGAAGGTGAGATGAGAAACAAGTTTAAGACGAGTTAAAGAGGAGTTCCGCCTGGGGAATTTTTTTTTTTAAGTCAGCAGCTACATATACTGTAGCTGCTGACTTTTAATATATGGACACTTACCTGTCCAGAAAGCCCATGATGTCAGGCCCCCCAGCCGATTTTCAGATCGGCTGTCGGGTGCTGCTGCCGCCATTCATCGTATAAGGGAAACCAGCAGTGAAGCCTTTTGGCTTCACAGCCGGATACCTACTGCGTATGCGCGAAGCGCGCTGCGCTTTCTTACTGGCCCAGTGGCAGAGGAAAGAGGAACTTCCAGAGGGTGGGAGGAAGCAGATAAGCAGAGGTTCCACTTTTGGGTGGAACTCCTCTTTAAGCTTTGTGACATGGTGCATTATCCTGCTGGAAGTAGCTATCAGAAGATGGGTACACTGCATTTATATAGGGATGGACATGATCAGCAACAAAACTCAGGTAGGCAATGGCCACCACCACCAGCCTGAACTGTTTTTACAAGGCAGGATGGATCCATGCTTTCATTTTGGTTACGCCAAATTCTGACCCTACCATCTGAATGTTGCAGCTGAAATCGAGACTCTAGATGCCTAAATGCATCAAGTTACTGCAACGTAATTGACTGATTAGCAATTTGTGTTACCAAGCATTTGAACAGGTGTACCTAATAAAGTGGCCGGTGAGTGTATGTATATACAGTCATGGCCGAAATTGTTGGCACCCCAGAAAATCAAGTATTTCTCACAGAAAAGTATTGCATTAACGCATGTTTTGCTATACACATGTTTATTCCCTTTTGTGTGTATTGGAACAAAACAAAAAAAGGGAGGAATAAAAGCAAATTGGACATAATGTCACACAAAACTCCAATAATGGGCTGGTCAAAATTCTTGGCACCCTTTCAAAATTGTGGATAAATAAGATTGTTTCAAGCATGTTATGCTCCTTTAAACTCACCTGGGGCAAGTAACAGGTGTGGGCAATATAAAAATCACACCTGAAAGCAGATAAAATGGAGAGAAGTTCACAGTCTTTGCATTGTGTGTCTGTGTGTGCCACACTAAGCATGGACCACAGAAAGAGGAGAAGAGAACTGTCTGAGGACTTGAGAACCAAAATTGTTGAAAAATATCAACAAATATCAACAATCTCAAGGTTACAAGTCCATCTCCAGAGATCTAGATTTGCCTTTGTTCACAGTGCGCAACATTATCAAGAAGTTTGCAACCCATGGCACTGTAGCTAGGGCGTGGACGGAAGAGAAAAATTGATGAAAGGTTGCAACGTAGGATAGTCCGGATGGTGGATAAGCAGCCCCAAACAAGTTTCAAAGAAATTCAAGCTGTCCTGTAGGCTCAGGGAGCATCAGCGTCAGCGCAAACTATCCATCGACATTTAAATGAAATGAAACGCTATGGCAGGAGACCCAGGAGGACCCCACTGCTGACAAAGAAACATAAAAAAGCAAGACTACAGTTTGCCAAAATGTACTTGAGTAAGCCAAAATCCTTCTGGGAAAACGTCTTGTGGACAGATGAGACCAAGATAGAGCTTTTTGGTAAAGCACATCATTCTACTGTTTACCGAAAATGGAATGAGGCCTACAAAGAAAAGAACACAGTACCTACAGTGAAATATGTTGGAGGTTCAATGATGTTTTGGGGTTGTTCTGCTGCCTCTGGCACTGGGTGCCTTGAATGTGTGCAAGGCATCATGAAATCTGAGGATTACCAAAGGATTTTGGGTCGCACTGTAGAGCCCAGTGTCAGAAAGCTGGGTTTGCGTCCGAGATCTTGGGTCTTCCAGCAGGACATTGACCCCAAACATACGTGAAAAAGCACCCAGAAATGGATGGCAACAAAGCACTAGAGAGTTCTAAAGTGGCCAGCAATGAGTCCAGATCTAAATCCCATTGAACACCTGTGGAGAGATCTTAAAATTGCTGTTGGGAAAAGGCGCCCTTCCAATAAGAGAGACCTGGAGCAGTTTGCAAAGGAAGAGTGGTCCAAAATTCCAGGTGAGAGGTGTAAGAAGCTTATTGATGGTTTTAGGAAGCGACTGATTTCAGTTATTTTTTCCAAAGGGTGTGCAACCAAATATTAAGTTAAGGGTGCCAAGAATTTTGACCAGCCCATTTTTGGAGTTTTGTGTGACATTATGTCCAATTTGCTTTTTTTCCTCCTTTTTTTTGTTTTGTTCCAATACACACAAAGGGAATAAACATGTGTATAGCAAAACATGTGTTACTGCAATACTTTTCTGTGAGAAATACTTGATTTTCTGGAAAAATTTCTGGGGTGCCAACAATTTTGGCCATGACTGTATGTATTTTATTGTTCTGTTAAAGCGTATCTAAAGTCAAAAAGTTTATATATTGCAGCTTACCAGCCCTTTGATGTGGTGGCTTTTTTTCCCACTTTATTTTTACCAGGTGATCCTGCCAGTAACATAATTCCTATCCTAGGGTGACAACAAGCACTCATAATACTCTTTCTATGGTGGAGCAACATTGTTACCCTAGAGCAGGGCCGTGGAACACCCACCTCCCTCCTCATCTCCGTAAGATGGAGAGAGATGTTCTGTACTCTTCAAAGATAGCTGAGAACAATAAAACTGAGAAGAGTAAACCACATGCAAAGAGAACAAGTTAAACATAAAATTTCTAGCAAGATGCACAGGTCTTTGTTTATGCATTTATCAAAAAGATATAACAAAATGATTTCAATATTATATTTAAGAGACCAAAAAGAAGCAAATAAGAGGTTTATTGTCAGGGTTTGCATACAAATATACTTCTTTTTACAACAGTGTTTCCATGTGTATTTATAATTATCTATATACATGGGGGTAGTTCAGCAGGCTGACACCTTGAAAAGAATATACTCTCAATGCAGCAGATATCTTAACAGTTGTTAGGCAGGGTACTTCCAGTTAGCTAATCTATCTGGCCTCTAGTAGCTAACCTAAAAACCTTTCCATTAAAAAAAAAGAAAAGGAAGAGGAAGGTTCTAAGTATGCGAAAATAATGTCAAATATTACTTTAAGATAAACCCTAGAATAACTTAAAATTGTGCTCACTGGTAATACATTATCCCTTTCTTTAAAAATAGGTATGCAAATCTAGCAAACTCTACTTTGTACTACAGAAGAGCAAATTGGTATCAAAGCCAACCATGGCCTGTACTATTAAGTTATCATATCCGTGAAGCCATCAGCAACGTCAAAAGCTTAGCTTAGAAAATTGCTTTCACAGACAAAGACCTGGCATGCTTTCTATACAGCTGCAGTCTGCACATTTCTTTATTTGCCCTGTCAGATTCATCTTATGCTACATCTAAAATCGAATGTGTTTAAGCATGCCATGTTTTGAAATTTGTCAATTTCTAGTGGTACTCTTTTTTTAAAGACTTGCAAATCTTAAGGGACAATTTATTTCAAGATGTTGCTGAAAATATCTAGTGACTGACTGCGCGTCTCGTGAGGATCGACTTAGTGCTATTGTGCACTGCCATCTGTTAAGAAATGTATCCTCTTGTCTTTTGGTTCGGGACCACAGATGGAAAGTTTCCCCTTGCTTGATAATGCTGACAATAACTGCCAACAGCCGTTTATTTGTGGTCAATAATGTTAGAATCTTAAAATACAATAGTCAAATGTGGACTGTTATTTTAAAAAATAAAAATGTTTCAAAAAGATTTTAGAATCCTCACCGGGATACCTTAGAAGCCAAAATGTTTCCCATTGGCATAATAACAAGAGATGTCTACAGAGAGTTAATTAATTAAATCTCTAAAGGCAATCAAATATGTTGACGGCAAGTAGTTGGATTACCCCCGGTTGAAATTAAAACTGACATGTTTAGGCTTTTGTTCTCTCTGCCTGGAGTGACCCAAAATCAACAGGACACTTTCTCCGGGGAGCACACACTTCTCGGGTGTATTAAATGTTATTCACATTTAATAAATACACAGAAAACAGAACTGTATACTGTGAGATCCATGCAGGAATTTCTTCTCCCTGGTCATGGAGTTTGTAATCATACCTTTTACCAACCCCCCCCCCCCCCAATTATATACACATATTTTACAAGTCACTACCCATATGTCCATGTTATACCAATCATCATCATGCCATGCCAACAATTGCAAATATGCTTAAATAAAATATGGGAACTGCAAGTTGACAATGGTATGTTCGGTTTCAATATTTTTATTAAAGTTTCAAAACATTAGAACAGTAGTGTGAATATTATTCAAGCGCAAAATTAAGTGCGTACTCGCAGCACAGGTGGGAAAAACATTTGAGTAGCATATGTAAAAGGCATTGATGACAAGCAACATTGACGTTTGCATATAGAAGCAATGCAAAAATACCATCAACGCAAGTTAAGGAGTATAGGAATTGCTGACAGTCTCAACCATGTGGGACAGACCCCATTGAGCAAATGTGAGGTGCCAGCCAGATGCAAAACACAGAACTATGTTAGAAATTACCATCCTCGTACAAGATGATCTATATCCATTGTTAAGCAGTCAAAGCATCATCAATGGGGAAACAGGAGAAGAAAGAAAAGGGAAGAAGAGAAAGGAAAGGAGAAAGAAACTGCGTGCATGAGAGCCTGGTCCCTCTACGACTACGATAGCCATTAAGCAGGGGGTTGAAAATATGTTATCCAGGGGTTTCAGACCCTCTCAAACCATGAGGAGGTATCTCCTAAAATGCTAACTATTTTTTCATTAGTCATTATCCACGTCAATTTCTGCTTCATTACTGCCACATCTCAGCAGGACTCATCCAGACGATTGCGATAGCTATCTTAGCTGTCAAGAACATAAAGTATATAAAAGTCTGAGTGTGTCTAGGTATCCCACCAATTTGGTTTAATAAGTAGAGCAACCCTAGGGTTTTTGAAGATATTTCTCATGGTCACAGAGTGTATCAGGGCGTGAACTCTTATCCAGAAATGCTTTACTTTATTGAACGATCACCATGTATGGTACATTGTTCCAACCTGCCCGCATGCCTGGAAGAAAAGTGGCGATAAGCCCGTATACATTTTAGCCAAGCGCTCCGGTATAATCGAGAAAGTTCCTTGTAGCCTGTTTCAATAAGGGAGACATTCATGATGCCTTTAAAAGTTCTAACTGACAAGGCCCTCCAATTCTCCTCATCTATCTCCATTCCCACATCCTTTTCCTATGAAAACATGTGCGGTAGTTTGCCAGTGGAGTTAACAATTGTTTATATAATTCTAAGATTCCACCCTTCCCAGCCTCACACCGGTAGCACTTGTTTTTGAAGGCTGTCCGTGTCACAATATCATTTGTAAGACATTGCAATGACCGGAGATAGTGTAAGATTTGTTGTAAAACAATAAGACTCAGAGGCTGGCATCCTGAGCTGCTGAGTAAAGTGAGAAGCAGGATAAATGCCCCTATGGTCAAGGAAGTGTCCTATGCGATAAAGGCCTTTTTTTAAACCACCACTGAAATTCATGGGAACGGAGGCCAGGCGGAAATGTTGGGTTGTTAAAAATTGGCACAACAGGAGTGTGAGAAGATTAGATATATTTGAGACAATTGGATAAGCTGGGTGGCCCTGAAATATTTCCTAAGGTCCAGAACTCCCAACTGACCTAAGTCTTGCATTGTGAAGAGTGTACGTTGCAACAGTCGGTGACCCCTAGGGGTCAAAATAAACCTCAAGAGCCTATTCTGAAGGTTTGTGGCTGGAACAGCAAATGGCAGAGTGTGAAAGTAGTGCTTGACTGGAGGAGAGTTCAGGCGCTAAGTATTATGAGAAACAATGGAAATGGGTTTAAGGGGCGAGAAGCAGCTGTAACAAAGGTACGGATAAAAATAGCTTACCCCTGAAGGCTTGAGATCATTAATTGGAGCACGGGCTGTCCATGGCGGTTGGGGCAAGGCAGACAGGTAGGAAGATGAAAGAGAAAAGAAGAGCGAAAAGAAGAGAGATCCACTGACTCAGGGAGAGCCAAAACATGCTGAAAAACAGGAAGAGAGATCCAAAAAAATGTAATTCATCAAACAGTAACACAGATGCAGGAAAACCTGGAGCAGACATATAGCACAACTTCCCAAGACTTAAAAGGTCAAGGAAAGGATACCTTCGCTGGGGTGGCGTATGTCCACGTTTGAGTCCACGCCAGACGAAATAACAGACCAGCAGAGATGGTACTGTACACACACACACAAGGCCTATGCTGAATATCAACAAACATTATATGTTTCTATATGATATCAATCCTCAGACTTAAACTAAAACATAAAGATTAACTGACTTAAAAGTAAAACATAGAAGACCGGCCATATCCCAATTCTGCCAGAGCACAAGTAGTCCCTGATCCTTCAGGAAAACCCTAACCACCTGGTTGTACACAAGTTGATCAGTAGATTGACTTGTGTAGACCTGCCTGCCCATACATGGCTCAAAATTCAGCTAGTCCCTGCTGAACCAGGAATTTCTGCCCATGTATGACTAGATTTAATATTTAATTTTTCAAAGTTGAATATGTGAATTGTTGTCAAATCGCCAGGGTATTGATCTTAATACTTAATATTGTGTTATATGTAGACGACAGATAGTGATGAATCCCTCCACCTTCATGCCTCTTTTATGCCTCTTGCCAACCAGTTGTCCTCTCTGTCCAAATGTGAACCTCACTATCCTCAAATGATTGTCCCCTTTCCTTAAGGTGAAAAAAAAAATCCTGCTGAATTTTAACCTGTAGAATAAGCTCTACTATGTTGGGCCATTTGTTTATTGAGAGGTTATGTCTCCCCAAAGTACAGGTTTTTGCATTCCTAAGTACACTGCACATACCAAGTTATTTCACTGGTGTTTGGGTGGTGGGGCTTTAGGATGTACAAGCTTCTGAGAATGACACTCAGACACTGACTACATACAGGATTACTATATTTCTCTGTGTGTTCTGCTTTTCCCCTCTGTTCAATGGTCTTATGTTTTGGTTAACCTTATGGATTTTTTACCAAAAGCCCTGTCTGGGTAGCCACAAACCTTTCCTTTAAATTACGTGTTTCCCTCTCAGCCTATTGTTGGAGTGTTTGAATAACCTTCAGTTTGTTTTCCAGTGGGTAGGTTTCCTGTAGACCTGACCTAAATGTCTACGTCACCACCCTCTTTGACATGTAACATACAGTCTAATTATTTTGGTATTCAGTGCCTCTTCCCATGCAAATTTGATATTCTTGTGCATGGAGTGCATGTGTTTGCTAAAAGCTTGCATTTACGATGATCTGTTGTTGACTTGCATATCATCCACATACCTGAATCAATGACTTGCCATTTTTTATAGAGTTCTCATATACAGTATATTTTAACATCTCTACCTCGCTAACACCTATGCAGACTTCCTGAAACCAAGGATAAAACTATGCAACAAGAACAGGGTGGTTCAACATCTTTCACAGCTCCCATCCTGTTCTTGGACAATCAACATTCATCTGCCCTCACACTCTCCATGGTGATTGAATTAGGATGTCCGTGCTATCTGTGTGAATATAAATGCTGAGGTATATTCCTGACAGTTAAATTCAGTTGAATTTGACAAAATACTAATAGCTACATAATGACTTTAATCAGTAAAATCCGTCAGACATTTTTTTTTTTTTTCAGAGCAAACTTTTCAATACGATTCTGCACATGTAAAACAGTTTGCACCAGAGGGGAGCACATCTGAATTTAAAAACAGAAGAAAAATAAAGACTGGATGGCCTGGATAAGTTCCTTTGTTTACAAAGGCACTTATAGAAATCCTGGCCTTTTTAGGAGGTCCTGGATGAGTTCTATTGTCCTCAAAGGTACTTAGGCAGGCAATACATGGTGTGAATTTCTTTCCTGCAACCACTGGTTGCAGGAAAGAAATTCACATGATTTCCCTATCAACACTAACCATTGCTAACAGGGTAATCCCCACTGCCAAGCAATAGTCTACTATCTGCGTGGGGGGGCAGGAGAAGCTGTCCCTGCCGGGAGAAGACAGTGATTATCACTAACGGCTATAGCACCCGTTAGCGATAATCGCATGAGAATCCAGCAGGCTGGTTGTACCCAAGTTGATCGATCAACTTGATACATTCAGCCTGCCCATTAACGGTTTGAATCTCGGCTGGTTCATGCTGAACTGGCTGAGATTCAAACCGTGTAAGGCCGGCCTAAAAGAAAAGCTGACTCCCCCCCACATCTAAAACATTTTTCAAATGGCTCATTCTATGATTTTGATGCTGTTAGCCAGTTCATGATGGAGGTCAAAGGAATATACTGATAGAGTCACAGGGGGAAGAACTCATCAGTGTGCTGCTTTCCCTTTAACAGCCTATTTGCAGTGTGGGGATGGAAAAGAGAAAATGGGGATGGAAAAGAGAAAATGGGATCTCCTTCCCTGCTAGACAGGCATGGGTGGTATGTTTTTTTGTCTGGTAAAACAGCATCCTTATACTGTACCAGTTTCATCTGGGTATTTAGTGGTTTGCCTGAAGATCAACACCTTTATGGCTTGTTAACAATATGTAAATAATTTAAAGTCCATAGACTGGTCACATTTGGATTAGCTGACTTTTAACAGATTAGCCTACACTAACCCTGCCTTGGTGCATTGGAGACTAAGAAAACACACACATAAAAAGGCAATGAACAATGGGACACTATTCTAGTATATTTAGGATGCAATTAATATTTCAACTCTTGCCATGCATGCAAGGTATTGATCTTGCACAAGCGAAACATGGGTTACAGAGTTAAATAATTTAAAGGTCTACTCACTATAGAATTACTTATTTGATCTGAAATGTTTTCTATGTTAAGCCAGCCATACACCCTAAATAGGGTAGATGGAGGAATCTCCCCCCCGCTGATTATTGCTATCTGACAGCTGGCACCCAGATAGTGGCAACAAGGCAATGCACTTCTTGTTTTTTGTCTGATTTAGCAGGAATGTGTCAAAATTAGAGCAGTCTATTGTGATCTTTACCCAAGAATAATTTTCTCATCTAAGCATGCATTTGACACACAAAACATTTGCACATGCATGGAATCCTTATAATTTTCTCATATAACAGTTGTTTAATCACTACAACCCTCATGAATGAATTGGTATTTTATCTCACAAAGCTTTATTTTGTCTTCACCATGCTTTCCTTCAAAAGGGCTATGTTTGTTAAAGACAGACACTGACTTTTACAAATAAATATCTGAAAAGTGTAGTGTGCATTTGTATTCAGCCCCCTTTACTCTGATACCCCTAACTAAAATCTAGTCTAACCAATTGCCTTCAGAAGTCACCTAATTTAATAAATAGAGTCCACCTGTGTGTAATTTAATCTCAGTATAAATACAGCTGTTCTGTGAAGCTCTCGGAGGTTTGTTAGAGAACCTTTGTGAACAAACAGCATCATGAAGGCCAAGGAACACACCAGACAGGTCAGGAATAAAGTTGTGGAGAAGTTTAAAGCAGGGTTAGGTTACAAAAAAATATCCCAAGCTTTGAACATCTCATGGAGCAATGTTCAATCCATCGTCCGAAAATGGAAAGTGTATGGCCCAACTGCAAACCTACCAAGACATGGCCCGTCCACCTAAACTGACAGGCCGGGCAAGGAGAGCATTAATCATAGAAGCAGCCAGGGGGTCCATGGTAATTCTCAAGGAGCTGCAGAGATCCACAGCTCAGGTGGGAGAATCTGTCCACAGGACAACTATTAGTTGTGCACTCCACAAATAAGACCTTTATGGAAGAGTGGCAAGAAGATAGCCATAGTTGAAAGAAAGCCATAAAAATTCCCGTTTGCATTTTGCGAGAAACCATGTGGGGGACACAGCAAACATGTGGAAGAAGGTGCTCTGGTCAGATGTGATTAAAATTGAACTTTTTTGCCTTAAAGCAAAACGCTATGTGTGACGGAAAACTAACACTGCACATCACCCTGAACACACCATCTCCACCGTGAAACATGGTAATGGCAGCATCATGTTGTGGGGATGCTTTATTTCAGCAGGGACAGGGAAGCGGGTCAGAGTTAATGGGAAAAAGAATGGAGCCAAATACAGGGCAATCTTAGAAGAAAACCTGTTATGCCGCGTACACACGATCGGATTTTCTGTCAGAAAAACCTTGGATGGTTTTTCCGATGGAATTCCGCTCAAGCTTGGCTTGCATACACACGGTCACACAAAAGTTCTCTGAACTTTCGACCGTTAAGAATGCGGTGACGTACAACACTACGACAAGCCAAGAAAATGAAGTTTAATGCTTCCGAGCATGCGTCGAATTGTTTCCGAGCATGCGTCGGAATTTTGCGCATCGGAATTGCTACAGACGATCAGATTTTCCGATAGGAATTTTTTCAGTCGGAAAATTTGAGAACCAGCTCTCAATCTTTTGTTGGCGGAAATTCTGACAGCAAAAGTCCGATGGAGCATACAACCAGTTGGAATTTCCATCCAAAAGCTCAGGACTTTTCTTGTTGGAATTTCCGATCATGTGTACGGGGCATAAGAGTCTGCAAAAGACTTGAGACTGGAGCGGAGGTTCACCTTCCAGCAGGACAACGACCCTAAACATACAGCCAGAGCTACAATGGCATGGTTTTGATCAAAGCATATTCATGTGTTAGAAGGGCCCAGTCAAAGTCCAGACCTAAATCCAATTGAGAATCTGGGGTAAGACTTGAAAATTGCTGTTCACAGAAGCTCTCTATCCAATCTGACAGAGCTTGAGTTATTTTACAAGGTAAAATGGGCAAAAATGTCACTCTCTAGATGTGCAAAGCTGTTAGAGACATCCCCAAAAAGACTTGCAGCTGTAATTGCAGCGAAAGGTGGTTCTACAAAGTTTTGATGAGCTGAATATAAATGCACACCACACTTTTCAGATATCTATTTGTACAAAAAATGGAAAACCATTTATCATCTTTCTTCCACTTCACAATTATGTGCCACCTTGTGTTGGTCTATCACATAAAATCCCAATAAAATACATTGGTGTTTTTGGTTGTAACATGACAAAATGTGGAAGATTTCAAGGGGTATGAATACTTTTTCAAGGCACTGTATGGTACTAATTAAACATTTCTGCCTGGAGTTCTGCTTTAAAAATAGGATTTTTATAACAGCTTACCTGTAAAATCCTTTTCTTGGAGTACATCACGGGACACAGAGCGGCATAGTAATTACTATGTGGGTTATAGAGCTTACCTTCAGGTGATGGACACTGGCACACCCAAGACAGGAAGTCCCCTCCCCTATATAACCCCTCCCATACTGGGAGTACCTCAGTTTTTGTAGCAAAGCAATAAGTGTCCCCAAAAGAGGGGTGGGAGCTCTGTGTCCCGTGATGTACTCTAAGAAAAGGATTTTACAGGTAAGCTGTTATAAAAATCCTATTTTCTTTCTCGTACATCACGGGACACAGAGCGGCATAGTAATTACTATGTGGGAAGTCCCAAAGCAATGCCCAAATGAGGGGAGGGAGACACAAGCTGGGCGCCATCAGACAAGAGGATCTATTGCAGCCTACAGCACCCTGCGCCCAAAGGCGACATCCTCCTGACTTCTCACATCCACCTGGTAAAACCTAATGAATGTATGTACTGAAGACCAAGTTGCGGCTTTACAGATCTGAGCCATGGAGGCCTGGTGATGCACTGCCCATGAAGCACCAACTGCTCTCGTAGAGTGCGCCCTAACTTTGAACGGAGGCAATCTTCTTTTCAAGCCATAGGCCTGAACAATGACCTGTCGAATCCACTTAGCCAAAGTGGATTTTGAAGCTGCCTGACCCTTTCTGGGGCCTTCCGGCAGAATAAACAAAGCATCCATTTTCCGAATCTGAGCAGTGGCTCGCAAATAGGCCTTAACTGCTCTTACTACATCTAAGGAATGTAATAACTTTTCTGCTACCGAGCTAGGCTTAGGAAAAAAGGAAGGAAGAACCACATCTTGGTTCAAGTGAAACTTCGTTACCACCTTGGGCAGAAAGGTTGGACGAAGACGTAGAACTACTTTATCCTTGTGGATAACCAAGTATGGCTCCTTACAGGACATGGCAGCTAATTCCGACACTCTTCTGGCCGAAGATATGGCTACCAAAAAAAATAAAAAAATTCTGGTGAGGAGTACCAAAGGAATGTCAAAAATCTCCTGCGCTCTCGGTGTATCGTCAAAACACGGGTAGTGTGGTTCCGTCTAAAGGCAAAGTCTAAAGTCTTGCAGCCCTCCTCAGAACAATGGGTGTTCATGTGGCTAGAAAAAAGAAAGAAAAAAGGAGGGCACACCGACCTAGTGTATTACCACTTAGACGTTTTATTTAAAATATAAAAAAGCAGTAATCCTACTCACAACCATGGACCATCTAGGCTCTGAGGAAAGGGGTGCGCCCCAGAAACGCGTCAGCTATCCAGTTGTCTGAAGTATTGTCCGACCCTCTCTGTCATCGAGTCCAGTCGGCAGGTGCCAAAGAATTTCCAGCTGATTTGTCCGATAAGCTTTTATCTAAGCTCCGTTTGTGAGTAGGATTACTGCTTTTTTATATTTTAAATAAAACGTCTAAGTGGTAATACACTAGGTCGGTGCACCCTCCTTTTTTCTTTCTTTTTACCAAAGGAATGTGCCATAGGGGTTCAAATGGTTGCTTCTGAAGAACTGAAAGTACCAAGTTTAGGTCCCATGGACATATGGGAGCTTTAACCGGTGGATTCTAATTTCTTGTCTATCGGATCTTTGAACATTTGAACATTATCCACTGGACATGTCAATGATTTGTTCACACAGGAGATGGCCGCATCAACTGTGGGCAAACTCCATTTCCGGGTAAAATTCTCCTCCATATTATAAATCACTGAAAACCCTTTAGGAGGAGCAAATAGTTTATCAGGATGTTCCCAATCTTGATAGATAAGTCCTTCCAGTAACGGATGGACTGGAAAAGAACAATTAGCCTGTGGAGCTTTTAAAGACCCCAGCGAGGAAACAGAAGCAGTCGACGGTTCAGAAAGAGGCAATTTAAAAGCCGATCGAACCATGTCCGTTAAGGACTGGACCAATAATCTCTCAGCTTGTGACGCAGAGAATGGTTCCTCCACTGTCGACTCTGAGGCAGAATCATCCTCAGCCTGATCCCCCTCAGGCAGGTCAACCCCTAATGGGACTGTTGTTCTGCTAACAGGTACCCAGACGGAGATCTTGCACGTTTTCTCTTCGGAAGAGAAGAAGCGATTAATGTCGCCAGTCTTTGCTCCAACCCTCCCAGAGCTGAGGCAAAAGCCTCCACTGTTACATACACAGGAGTAGGTGGACTGAGGGCAGCCGCAGCACCTAGCACTCCAGAGGGCTCCTTACGGGTACCAACCTCTGATTTATCAGGGGAGGCTGGTGCAGCAGGAGCATGCCCCAGGTCCTCCGAGCCCGATGGAGACCCTTTTTGCTTCCTAAGACTTTTTGTCCCAGAGCCCTTGGACGGCATTATTCCTAAGCCCAAAGCTGAGGATTTATATAGCCAAGTACACCACTTACTGAATGTAGTCTAACACACTTGCTGCTACATATATCAGTTGGTGCCTACTAATGTGTCCTTCTAGGGGATGCCTGTATCACCGCCTGCTGTATGCCTCTGTTAGTTACCACCAAGCTCTTGCTCTGTCCACTCCACAGCCAGCTGTACACAATACTGTGCTTTAAAAACAGCTAGGACGCCCGCGCATGTCTTAAATCCTATGTGAAACAAATTTCAGGATTAAGAATTAGGCATATATAGACTAGCGGGATAACCGTTAGGTAACAGGCAGAAAAAACACATTAGGACAAAAGGTTCCCGCAGAACCAAGTTCCACAGGGATCTCCACTTACCTTATCCACACCGCAGGACTCTGTTTGGCACAGAAGCCCAAACTTCACCCCTCACGGCGGGCAATGTCCGTAGACCTTCAGGGACCGGGGTACCAAAGGATCACCACTCCCCTGGACCTGTATATCACCCTGGCAGAAACGTCTTGGTTTTGGGTATGACCAGAGTACTGGATCCCAGGGTCCAGCCCTCCTAAGAGAGGCATTACAGGCAAAACCTCGTTCTTCTTTGCCGAGGCCCGGGTACCGACCGTTTGGCTATGAAGCACTTTGGACGGATCAGGAATAGCTTGCCTAGGCCCAAAAAGAACCTATACACAAGCCCAGATGAATACATGTTTAACCGTGACCAACACCTTAGACACTGGCAAAAAAACGGAGGTACTCCCGGTATGGGAGGGGTTATATAGGGGAGGGGACTTCCTGTCTTGCATGTGCCAGTGTCCATCTCCTGAAGGTAAGCTCTATAACCCACATAGTAATTACTATGCCGCTCTGTGTCCCGTGATGTACGAGAAAGAAAAAAGGCTTTATGTGATGTGTAACCTTTAAAAAAACTGAAAAAACAACTCCAACATGGATGAAGGCAAAATACTATGTGTTAAATAAGCTTAGATACCAATTATCCCAATCTTAAAACAAAAGGAATCAACTAAATTCCACAGCACCGGAGCACATTTTAGCATGTCTCTAACTAGAACCCAAATGTGCCAACGTTTCTCAATATTAACAAATATGAAAGTCTCATCCAATAGCCTATGGCAATGACGTGTGAAAGGACAGTTACTCCTGTGCATAGATGTTCAAGATAAAGCAGGTTCGATCTTGGTGCTACAGTGCTTGTACTGCGCCCTACTTCTAAAACCAAAACCATTTATCTCCCAGAAGGGAATGATTGTATCAACAGATTGACATATTTCAGATCTTTACCCCCTTTTTTCTGTAGCGGAAATGGTGCTTCGAAAGTACCTTCACTGAAATGTACAATGGGTAATGTACAAATACAGATTACAACATCTTGGTGCTATAATTTTGTTTACTACTATAAAATTGTCTAGAATCAAAGTGATGAAAGAGAACAAGTGAAAACTGTGATATTTTTGTGACAGTGACTTGTAACGGCTCGCTATCCTGACAAGGGGGCCCTGGAAAACCACAGGTAGGTCCCTTTTTAGCCACTTAAAACGCCTTGTGCTGCCTGCTAACTGTAAAGAGTCAGAGCTCATTCCCTCTCTGTTCTCATGCCAGACACAAGGGAGGGGTGGCAGGCAGGCTTCCAAAATGACAGGTGGTGAGGGGGAGGGAAACAGAGCGGAAATCTTTTTATCCACCTGAAAACAGCAGAAATGCGCCACAAATGCATCCGAATGGGTCCAGACGATCTGAAACGTGTGAACTCCCAGCCTCTTTAAAAAGCAGGACATTGTGTTAAAATGAGCAGCAGCTACTGGAATCACTAAATACAGCCAATTAACACTTGTGCTGCCTTTTCCTAGGAGAGCAACTACTACGCAGTCCAGTACCTGACAAACGAAGTCATACAGACTGACAGCAAAGTTTACATGTAGAAAAACAAGAACCAGTGTATAATGAAAGCTGCGGTATTCCCCCAGATTCAGACCTGTTAAGTTGAGACACGAGGAGGAGGAGGAGGAGAAATGGCCACACACAGGAACAAAATGTCAAATTGCTCCAGATTTCTTGCCAGAAATATTAGGGCACCTTAAAAAAGTTTATTTCATTAAAAGGTTATTGTTCTAAAATTATAATTGAATTACGTGGTGTGACTGTTCCAAGTACAAACAGTGTTTAATGAAGCCCTTGTTTAAAGGTAACCAGTCACAGCTACATATTTGTAAGACCCTGTTGCCCAACCTGGGGCTTGCGGGTAACATGCAGCCCCTGGCAGACACCCCAACACCCCCCCCCCAGCAGTCAGTAGTGGGGTTACAAGCATGGATTAGTAAAGAGACAGTAATGGCTGTGTTCTCTAACCGTCTCATTAAAACACACACCTAGGCTTCGACGGTCCCCTGCAATGTCTTTAGCGTTCAAACACTTCCATACCATATCTGCAGGCTCTGACTATCTAGTCTAGCATGTCTAAAGTCTCAGACAGTCCGCGGTAGCATTACATTAACTGAATATTATGTATGTTTTTTTGGTGCTGTCAGAGGCCACAGCTGAGGCCCGCTATACCTTATAAGTTGACAACCACTGATGTCAAGTTGTTAAAATTATAGGGGCTTTCTTTAGAAAGATTCCTATTCTCCCTTATTAGTTTTACTTGTATCGGAGGCTGACTTCTCTGAGCTGTCTGGCTCCCTGAGATCTCATAGTTGTATTGTCTCCTAGCTCCTGATTGTGGATAAGGCCTCATGCACAATGGGCGTTTTTACAGTTGCTGTTTTAGGCGCAAGACTTTTTTTTTTAACTGCCTCTAAACTCCCCTGCATGTTATCCTATGTGTTCCTGAACACATAGTCTTTTATCAGCGATTTTTTGGCACAAGAGTTTAGTGGCAGAAAATAAAACCCTCTGCCAGCATGTTCTGGAGAGGCAATGTTTTGGCACAAAAAACGCTGACAGCTCCTAAACTCTATTAAACTCTCCTAAACTATGCTAAATGCCAGTGGCCAGCGTTTAGCAGAGTTCTCTCTTTTTTTTTTTTAAGCAGAGACTGCAAGCGTCCTTAACAACCAGTGAATAGCTGGTTGTTAAGGAGCGGGCCAGGAAGCCCGCTGACAGCTGAATGCAAAAAAAAAAACAATGCCGGCAAAAAAAAAAAAAAATGCAGGTTTCTGCACAGATGTCAATGTAAATCGCAGCCCGAAATCGCAAAAAGTAGTACAGAAACGACTTTTTGAAATCGGTGCAGTGCTGCAGATGCGGCATCGCACCGATTAGGACAGTGCCATTGCTGCCAATTGCTGGCAAATGCCGCCGATTTGACATGTCAAAACGTACCAGTGTGAACCAGGGCTCAGTGAAACCTTTTGTAATTAAAATACAAAACGGTACAGCTGTCTGATACAAATGATCATATACCCTGCTTATCCAGATTTTATCTCCTATAAAATGGTACCTGCAACATGCATCTTTTCAACTTGCTATGAAGTCTCTCCTCCAAAGTGACCCATTCATGCCAGGCACCACTGGTGCCTACACACATCAATTCTTGTAATATTCCTTATATCAAATATTCTATCTTGTTCTATTTTTCCACAATTTGATTCTTATCTTACTGGAGAAAGGTTGTGGTCACTAAAGGGAAGGAAGACTTTGATACTAGGCTTTGCTAAAGGCCCTTTTTCCCCCAGGACCCTTTGGAGAGCTACACCTACCCACATGCAGGATATCCCTAGATTTTACCAAACTAGAGTTCAGATATTTTAGTCATATCTTGCTGACCATACCTTTTCCAAATAAAATTAAATGAGTGAAAAAAACAATGTTTTTTGCCAGTGGTTATGCAAAAACCCTTGAATCCTAAAGAAAAAATGCTGGGGTAGGATTCTGAGTGGTATATCTAACTAGATAAATCTCTTCCTCTGAACTGAGGAGAACTGGAAAAAAACAGTGACATGTCACATAAGCAGTGACATCCCACAGGTGCTTCAATTTCACATTATTTCAAGGCTTTTTCTAGAGACAGATCCTATAAGACAATAAAAGCTGGGGAAGTAGTCTGCTGTGGCACAGAGTGACTGGAAAGGAAAGGAAGAACTAGCACAGAATGCAGCTTTCCGCACGATTTCTGACAGAAATTTGTGAGTGCAGAACATTAAATGAACATGTCATAGCGGTAAAATGAAGTATCGGTGGAGTGAAAACAAGTAAATAAAAATGAAAACGTTCCTTCATTCTCACAGACCTGTCTGCATCATTCTTGCACCTACAGCACACGCCAGTCAGAATTAGAACATCCAGTTAAAAAAATTCCATAGCTGACAGCGCGTTGCCACAGTGTTGCAGCAACTGTGCCAAGGCTGCCACACTCACTCTGGATAAATATACTTCTACAAGCTGCAGACAGGGAGCAATATTGGCCTTTGAGGCTAATTGGCACAGTTTTATCCAGCCAACAACTATTCCTTTGGTGGTAAGTTGACCTCCTTTAGCCCCATCTGTCTGCACAGATATTTGAATTGCATCGATGGCTTACTTAGAAGTTGTCAATTAAAGAAAGATATGATGAAGTCTATGAATTATCTCATTTCTAACACATAAAGGTTCTGTGTCTCATTTAGAACAGCATCTGACAGGGAAAAAGATGTGCTGATAATTTCCATCTAGATGCTACGAACAACATGGTGACCCTCCTTTCAGGCACCTGATTCAGGAAGTTTCCCAGTGGTCTCCTTCAATTATCCACATCACTAAAATGTCTCATATACAGTGGGTACGGAAAGTATTCAGACCCCCTTAAATTTTTCACTCTTTAGCCATGTACACACGATCGGATAACCTATGGATTTTCGTCCGATGGATTTGTCCATCGGAAATCCGATGAAACTGTTTTTCATCAGTCTTGCCCACACACCATCAGTCAAAAAACCGACCGTTCCAAACGCGGTGACGTAAAACACTCTGATGAGCCGAGAAAAATTAAGTTTAATGCTTCTGAGCATGCGTCGACTTGATTCTGAGCATGCGTGGGTTTTTGATCCGATGGACTTGCCCATAGACGATCGGAGTTTTCGATCGGTTTTTTTATCCATCGGAAAAATTTAAAACATGTTCTATTTTTTAAAACCGATAGTAAAAAGACCGATAGGTCCCATACACGATCGGTTGGTCCGATGAAAACCATCCATCGGACGGTTTTCATCAGTCAAACCGATCGTGTGTACAGGGCTTTTGTTATATTGCAGCCATTTGCTAAAATCATTTAAGTTCTTTTTTTTCATCATTAACCACTTAAGCCCCGGACCATTTGGTAGCTAAAGGACCAGAGGTGAATTCAGAATTTTGCACTGCGCTGCTTTAACTGTAAATTGTGCGGACATGCAATGTTGTACCCAAACGAAATTTGCGTCCTTTTCTTCCCACAAATAGAGCTTTCTTTTAATGGTATTTGATTGCCTCTGCGATTTTTATTTTTTGCGATATAAACGGAAAAAGACCGAATTTTTTTTTAAAAAAATGATATTTTCTAATTTTTGTTATAAGAAAAATCGAATAAACTCAATTGTAGTCATACATTTAGGCCAAAATGTATTCAGCCACATGTCTTTAGTAAAAAAAATGTCAATTGGCATTGGCTACAAACTACATACATTTTTTAAAAGCCTTTAAAAGCCTTTACAGGTTACCCCGTTAGATTTACAGAGGAGGTCTACTGCTAAAATTACTGCTCTCCATCTGACCTTCGCGGTGATACCTCACATGCATGGTGCAATTGCTGTTTACATATGACGCCAGACCGACGCTTGCGTTTGCCATTGGGCAAGAGCAGGGCAGGACAGGGGTGTTTTTTTTTTTTATTATTAATTTTGCTTTTTTTTTTTTCTTAAATTGTTCCTTCCATATTTTTTTTTTTTTTATCATTTTTATTGTTATCTCAGGGAATGTAAATATCCCCTGTGATAGCAATAGGTAGTGACAGGTACTCTTTTTTTGAAAAAACTGGGGTCTATTGGACCCTAGATCTTTCCTCTGCCCTCAAAGCATCTGACCACACCAAGATCGGTGTGATAAAATGCTTTCCCAATGGCGCTTTTTATATCCGGGGCGGGGGACATTCCCTCCCACTGCTTGTAAAAGCAGTCCAGAGGCTAATTAGCCACTAGGATTGCTTTTACATGAAAGCCGGCCGCTGGCTGAAAAGAATGATACCAAGATGATACCTAAACCCGCAGGCATCAATCTGGTATAACCATTCAAAGTCCAGCAACATACCAGTACGTTGCTGGTCCTTGTTGGACATGTATTGTAATCTTTTTTTTTCATGCAGCCAGTTGGCTGAACGAAAATGATGGGCATACATGCACCATTTATATATGCCGAAGCATGGGGGCATCCTCCCGCAAAAAAGTTATGCCGCACACACATGGTCGGACTTTTCCACGGGCAAGCCTCCGTCGGAATTTCGACTGTATGTATGCGGCATTAGGAGCAAAATCACTCCTCCGCCCCTGCTGCCCCAATGCTTCGGCATATTTGCTTTTTTTTTTAACTGTGGTGGTGAAATCACCTCCTACAGCACTGGAGTCGCAGGGATCAGGCCTGTCTCTGCGAACGCTGCAGTTATGCGTGTTGTGTTTTGCAAGTGACAGTGATCGATCGATACTGCACTTGGGTGGCCTGGGCTGGACGGAGGGGCAAAACGCAGGTGCTAGCAGGTATCTGGGCTGATTCCGCTAACACTGCGTTTTTGGGAACCCTAAACTGCTGGGGACGCTAGTATAGATCTGATCAGATCAGATATTGATCTGTTCAGATACTATACCACTAAGGAGGGTGTATGCTTCACGCGTGGGTGTTAGCGTTACTGGCACTAACCTGACGCTGCCTGGGGTGTGACGCAGACCCTCTCTGACGCTAAAACCTAATTGATATCACCCGCCGGGCGATCAGGGGGTTAAACCTTTATTGGGTTATATACAGCGGGTGCCCTGACACTATAAAAAGCAAACTAACTAACCAGCGTCACCCGTAACACTTATATGATGATCACTGGTGAAAGGGTTAACTAGGGGCAATTAGGGGGTTAAAACCTTTATTAGATAATATATGGGGGTACCTGACGCTATAAAAACCTGCGGCGAACCTAAAAAAAATTACTGGCTACCGATCTGCATCACCAACGCTAAGACAGCGATCAGAAAAATGATCGCTTAGTGACAGTGGTGATAGGGGGTGAAAGGGTTACCTGGGGGGCAATCAAGGGGGTTAAACCTTTATTAGATAATTTATGGGGGTACCTGACGCTATAAAAACCTGCGGCGAACCTAAAAAAAATTACTGGCTACCGATCTGCATCACCGACGCTAAGACAGCGATCAGAAAAATGATCGCTTAGCGACAGTGGTGATAGGGGGTGAAAGGGTTACCTGGGGGGCGATCAAGGGGGTTAAACCTTTATTAGATAATTTATGGGGGTACATGACGCTATAAAAACCTGCGGCGAACCTAAAAAAAAATTACTGGCTACCGATCTGCATCACCGAAGCTAAGACAGCGATCAGAAAAATGATCGCTTAGCGACAGTGGTGATAGGGGGTGAAAGGGTTACCTGGGGGGCGATCAAGGGGGTTAAACCTTTATTAGATCATTTATGGGGGTACCCGACGCTATAAAAACCTGCGGCGAACCTAAAAAAAATTACTGGCTACCGATCTGCATCACCGACGCTAAGACAGCGATCAGAAAAATGATCGCTTAGCGACGGCGGTGCTAGGGGGTGAAAGGGTTATCTGGGGGTGATCAAGGGGTTAAACCTTTATTGGGGGGGGGGTTAGGGGGCTACACTGGACCTAAAACTAAATGTAGTGATACTTTTACAGTCACAAATGTCACGGATTGCAGTGATCAGTAAATAAATGGTCACTGCAATCAGTGACACTGTGACTGGGGGCTGGGGGGTGATCTGGGGGGGCGATTTATGTGCCTATGTGTGCTGGTGTTAGTGTAGTGTTTGTGCACTAACCTTGATGTCTTCTCTTGTACGGCGCTCGGTATATGTGAGCCTCGCACAAGAGATGACATCACTTCCTCCTGCTTCCTCTGCCTGTGTTTACATTACACAGGCAGAGGGGGCATTCTCATTCGCCGGGAGCGATCGCGGGGGGTGTGGCCGGAATCGAACAGTCGCCCCCCCATCTCGGATCGCTCCCAGACGAATTCCGACCGCTCACTGTACAGAAGGGGGGTCCGATTGGACCCCCCAACTGTACAAAGGCGATCACGTACACTCTACGTGATTGTGCCTGTCTGTGCCATTGTGCCGACGTATATATACAGTGAGCGGTCGTTAAGTGGTTAATGTACACACAGCACCCCATATTGACAGAATAACACAAAATTGTTGACATTTTTGCAAATTTATAAAAAAAGAAAAACTGAAATATCACATGGTCCTAAGCATTCAGACCCTTTGCTGTGACACTCATATATTTAACTCAGGTGCTGTCCATTTCTTCTGATCATCCTTGAGATGGTTCTACACCTTCATTTGAATCCAGCTGTGTTTGATTATACTAATTGGACTTGATTAGGAAAGCGACACACCTGTCTATATAGGACCTTACAGCTCACAGTGCATGTCAGAGCAAATGAGAATCATGAGGTCAAAGGAACTGCCTGAAAAGCTCAGAGACAGATTTGTGGCAAGGCACAGATCTGGCCAAGGTTACAAAAAAATTCTGCTGCACTTAGGAACCTTAAGAGCACAGTGGCCTCAATAATCCTTAAATGGAAGACGTTTGGGAAGACCAGAACCCTTCTTAGAGCTGGCCGTCCGGCCAAACTGAGCTATAGGGGGAAAAGAGCCTTGGTGAGAGAGGTAAAGAAGAACCCAAAGATCACTGTGGCTGAGCTCCAGAGATGCAGTCGGGAGATGGGAGAACGTTTTAGTAAGTCAACCATCACTGCAGCCCTCCACCAGTCGGGGCTTTATGGCAGAGTGGCACATGAAGATACATGAAAGCCCGCATGGAGTTTGCTAAAAAATCACCTGAAGGACTCCAAGATGGTGAGAAATAAGATTCTCTGGTCTGATGAGACCAAGATAGAACTTTTTGTCCTTAATTCTAAGCGGTGTTTGTGTGGAGAAAACCAGGCACTGCTCATCACCTGTCCAATACAGTCCCAACAGTGAAGCATGGTGGTGGCAGCATCATGCTGTGGGGGTGTTTTTCAGCTGCAGGGACAGGACGACTGGTTGCAATCGAGGGAAAGATGAATGCGGCCAAGTACAGGGATATCCTGGACGAAAACCTTCTCCAGAGTGCTCAGGACCTCAGACTGGGCCGAAGGTTTACCTTCCAACAAGACAATGACCCTAAGCACACAGCAAAAATAACGAAGGAGTGGCTTCACAACAACTCCGTGACTGTTCTTGAATGGCCCAGCCAGAGCCCTGACTTAAACCCCATTGAGCATCTCTGGAGAGACCTAAAAATGGCTGTCCACCAACGTTTACCATCCAACCTGACAGAACTGGAGAGGGTCTGCAAGGAGGAATGGCAGAGGATCCCCAAATCCAGGTGTGAAAAACTTGTTGCATCTTTCCCAAAAACACTCATGGCTGTATTAGATCAAAAGGGTGCTTCTACTAAATACTGAGCAAAGGGTCTGAATACTTGGGACCATGTGATATTTCAGTTTTTCTTTTTTTATAAATCTGCAAAAATGTCAACAATTCTGTGTTTTTCTGTCAATATGGGGTGCTGTGTGTACATTAATGAGGAAAAAAATTAACTGAAATGATTTTAGAAAATGGCTGCAATATAACAAAGAGTGAAAAATTTAAGGGGGTCTGAATACTTTCCGTACCCACTGTATATTATTATATAAAGGGTATTTGTAACCGTTTGTGTGCTAACCCAAAGACGTTCATCATCTTCGGGCAAGTAAAAAATGAAATCTTGCTGGTTGTTACAGTGGACCTGAACTCAAAATATTAAAAGTTGCTATCCTATAGGAGACATTACAGTTGTGCTCAAGTGTTTGCATACCTTGGCAGAAATTGTGAAATTTTGGCATTGAAATTGAAAATATGACTGATCGTGCAAAAAACTGTCTTTTATCTAACCACCTCCCGCCTGCCGTATTGACATGATGGGCAGGCAGCGGCTCTGCTGTTCTGGGGAGACGTCATTTGAGGACATGTCCCTGGGACACGACGCATCACCATTCCGATGACGAGGCTCTTTACCAATGTGATCAGCTGATCACATGTAAACAAGGAAATGCCAGTTATCGGCATTCCTTTCCTATACATCGACAGCGTGTGAAAGAGCCGATCAGCAGCATTTACTCCCAGGGAAGATCTGCACAGATAATCAGGGCACTGAATATCAGTGCAATCCCAACAGTACCCAGCAGTGATTCCAGTTAGTGCCCAGTCAGTGCTGCCTTTCAGTGCATGCTTATCAGTGCCGCCTAACAATGCCCATCAGTGCCACCTATCAGTGCTGCATATCAGTGCTGCCTATCAGTTGCTCCTCATTAGTGCCCACCAGTTAAAGGAGAAAAATTACTTATTTACAAAATTTTATAACAGAAACTAAAAACTTTTTATTTTTTTTAATTTTCAGTCTTTTTTTTTAGCAAAAAATAAAAAACCCAGTGGTGATTAAATACTAGGGTTGCATCAATACCACTTTTTTAAGACCAAGTACAAGTACCGATACTTTTTTTCAAGTACTCGCCGATACTGATTACCCGATACTTTTTAATGTCATGTGACAGTGGACTGTGTCAGTAGTTTTTTATTCTTATTTTATTATTTTTTAATTACAATTTATTTGGTTTTTATATTATTTTTTTACAATTTATATATTTTTTTTACAATGCTTTATTTTTCTTTGGAGTGTTTTCTTTTAATTATTATATTTTTTTTATCGGCCCTGTTGGGGGGTGGCTTTGATGAGATATCAGGGGTCTAAACAGACCCCAGACATCTCCCCTTTGAGACAGAGAAAGGGACTGAGGACAGAGATTCCCCAGTCTCTTCCTCTGCAGCCTCAGCTGCACTGAAAATGAATGGACAGGAGACAGTGGCTCCTGTTCATTCATAAACGGAGACATCGTAAACACTGATGCTCAGTTATGAATGGACAGTCAGTGATCACTTACTCTGTCTATTCAGAAAAAGGAGTTGGTAAATGACATATTTACCAGCTCCTTCCTCCGCTCTCCATCCCAACACATCCGGGACAGGGGGGGACTGGATGAGCACGGAGGACATGGAGGGGGACCGGAGCAGCACTGAGGACACAGAGAGGTACTGGAGGAGCACGGAGGACATGGAGAGGTACCAGAGGAGCACAGAGGGGGACCAGAGAAGCACGGAGGACAAGGAGGGGGATCGGAGGAGCACGGAGGTGGATTGGAGGAGCACGGAGGAAACGGAGGGGGAATGGTGGAGCACGGAGGACACGGAGGGGGACTGGAGGAGCACGAATGAGGACACAGAGAAGGACACAGGGGACAGTCAGGGATGATTTTCGCGGCGATGGGGGGAGTTATAAGCATCGATCTCCCTGTAAAGATTTCATTAAAGCAGCTGAAAGCCGCGGGGGCAGAGAAGCGGCTGTCAGATGCTTTATTGAAATCTATAAAGCAAGGGTGTCTAACTCAATTTCATTGTGGGCCGCATCAGCATTATGATTGCCCTCAAAAGGGCTGGTTGTATCTGTAAGATTAGATGTCCAGCGTATCCCATCCCCTTACATTAAATGTCAAGAGCCACCCCACCATCAGAAGTTGAGTCTCCCACTCTCCCTTACATCACAGTTCCCCCCCCCCTTACTTTATGCTGCTGCTGGAAAGAAGCTGGTTGCGTTGCTTGAAAGCAGAAAGTAAGGGTCTGGAGGAGGACCAGAGGAGGGCTGAAGCTCTCCTGCTGCTGCAGGAGAGGTGCAAGGACCATATGAAATGGCCTGGAGGGCCGGATATGGTCCGCGGGCCTGGTGTTTGAAACCTATGCTATACAGGGAGATCGATGCTTGTAACTCCCCCCACCACTGCACGGATTACTCCTAACTGCCCAGGTATTGGGTGAAGCATCGGAGCATTTGCACGAGTACAATTACTCATGCAAATGCTTGGTATCGGCAACAATACGGATACTAGTGTCGGTATCAGTGCAACCCTATTAAATACCACCAAAAGAAAGCTCTATCTGTCTCAAAAAAAATTATGTTTGGGTAAAGTGTTGACCACGCAATTGTCATTCAAAGTGCGCAGCACTGAAAGCTGAAAATTGGCCTGGGCAGAAAGGGGGTAAAAGGGCCCAGTAGTTAAGGATAGTGATCATATAAAAGCAATTTTTTATTGCATAGTTGTCTGGCTCCTTTTTAAATCATAATGATAATAGGGATCACCCAAATGGCTCTGATCAAAAGTTTACATGCACTGGAATGATTGGACTTGGTACAGACAAACAACACATTTTTCCCCAAGCATCATCTTATTGTGCTTATTAAAAACAACCACACCATCATTTTCGAAAACCTGTTTTTCTCCTGAGGTTACCTGTGGGTTTTTCTTTGTATCCTTAACAATTCTTCTGGCAGTTGTCGCTGCAATCTTCCTTGGTCTACCTGACCTTGGCTTTGTAACATGAGATGTCAGAATTTTCCACTTCTTAATAAGTGATTGAACATTACTGACTTGCATATTTAAGGCTTTGACTATCTTTTTTTATATCCTTTTCCGTCTTTATAAAGTTCCATTACCTTATTACACAGGTCTTTTGACAGTTCTTTTCTGCTCCCCATGGCTCAGTATCTAGCCTGCTCAGTGTATCCACCTGAGAGCTAACAAACTAATTGACTATTTATACACAGACACTAATTGCAATTTAAAAAGCCACAGATGTGTGAAATTAACCTTTAATTACCATTTTAACCTATGTGTGTCACCTTGTGTGTCTGTACCAAATTCCAGAGTATGTAAACTTTTTATCAAGGCAATTTGGTTATTTCTGTTATCATTATGATTTAAAAAGGATCCAAACAATTATGTGATCATAAATGGCTTCATGCGATCACTATCCTTAAATTAAAAAAATAAATTTTTGGCATGATCAGTCATATTTTTAATATCGTAAATTTCACGATTTCTGCCAGGGTGTGCAAACTTTTGAGCACTGTAGAAATGGTAATTGCATTTAAACAAATCTTGAAAGCTTTACTTTTCTTCCCCCAAATTCCTCATGAAAAAAAAGCAGTACACTTCCTGTGCCTAGATATTCCTTTGCCTTCAGCCTCCTAGCTGTATATCAGCAGTCTGATATAATCAAAGACACTGCTGGCTCTGACTGTCTTACTAGATATGGAGTGAGATTTGGGGATGTCACTGCTGTGCTACTCATTGCTCCCTTTGTTTGCTTGAGAGGAAGATGTAGCACGATCACCCTGCTTCTGCTTAATTCATTCTGTGGATCTGTTTTTCTTCTGCACCTTTCCTGTTGCGGTTTAAAGATTGTCCCTCAAGTCATCAGAGGGCATCTCTGACATGAGGAAGCAAGGCCCTGCCTCTACTAAAATGATTGGTGCTACACAGAGACACAGTTCAAAATGATAGGTCAGCAAAGAGGAAAGGATCATCATAAGGAAGCCTTCAGGTAATACGGTTAACTAATCTACTGTCCTCTGCTTGCCATTTCTAGGCTTAGGTTCAGGTCCTCTTTAAAGGCTACACTGAGACATATACGAGGCACAAAGTAATTTACAGTTACAGGCTCCCTTTTGACAAAGTTGTCACAGCGACGAAACATGTTGGGGAAGGAGCTAATGACATGTGCAAGACTAGCAAGGAAAGCAGAGGATTCTTACATGAAGTAGGATCGGCTGTGTGTTTAGTAGTTGTGCACTCAAAATGCTGAAAGAAAAAAAAAGTGCTGATAATGGAGCCGAAAAAGGGACGGCTCCATCGGGTGCCGCACGTGTAATCCTGGTGCACCCCTGTCAGAGTCTCACCCCCCCCTCGCAAGTGTCATGAGATGCAGCCTCACCAGTGCCTGGTAGCTGTGTAGCTGCTGTAACGATGTCCCGCCTCCTAGACCGCCTCTTGCGATAGACAGCACACTGATACAATGCCAGGAGTCATTGTGCCACGGGTCATAGGAGGCGGGATGTTACAGTGCTGCAACACAATTCAGATCCAGCTCTGTGACACAGTGTGAGATCGCGCTACCAGGCACTAGCAGGCTGTATCTCATGGGCACTGTTAGGCTGTACCTGATGGGCACTGGCAGGGTATATCTCATGGGCACTGGCAGGCTGTACCTGATGGGCACTGGCAGGCTATATCTCATGGGCACTGGCAGGCTGTACCTGATGGGCACTGGTAGGCTGTATTGCATGGGCACTGGTGGGCTGCATTTCATGGGCACTGGTGGGCTGCATGTCATGGGCACTGGTGGGCTGCATGTCATGGGCACTGGTGGGCTGCATTTCATGGGCACTGGTGGGCTGCATGTCATGGGCACTGGTGGGCTGCATGTCATGGGCACTGGTGGGCTGCATCTCATGGGCACTGGCAGGCTGCATCTGATGGACACTGGTGGGCTACATCTCCTGTACTATGTCTGCAGTCTCTGACCATCTCCTGTACTATGTCTGCAGTCTCTGATCATCTCCTGTACTATGTCTGCAGTCTCTGACCATCTCATGTACCATGTCTGCTAGAGGTGCACCAAATAGAAATGTTGCCAATACTATTAGCAATGTGTTTAAGTTTAAGTAAGAGATTGCAGACATGATACAAGAGATGGTTAGAGACTGAGGACATGATACAAGAGATGTTCCGAGACAGAGGACATGATACAAGAGATGTGCTCTAAAGGTGCCAAGAATGGCCATAAATAAATGCATATTAATTTAAACTGATGATATTAAATAAAAATTGAATATAATACACTTATATATAAAAATATTAATATTTTTTAAAAACTGTCAATTTCGGTTTGAGTTTTCGGCAAAGCGCATCCTGCATTTTCGGTTTCTGCACCAATACCGAGGAAGAGGAAGCTGTTAGTCTGCGCAGTGTTGAGATCAATGTTTAGTTTTCTAAGTGCAACATTGTTTCTAATAAATGTGTGAGTTTTAGCTCTTTCACACCTCCCCAAAGATGCTGCTTGCAGGACTTTTTTTCCCGCAAGCGCACTGCCCCAGTGTGAAAGTAGTCAGGCTTTCACACTGGGGAGGCATGAGAGGCAGTTTTCAGGCGCTATTGTTAGTGCTAAAACACCTGAAAACTGCCTCAGTGTAAAAGGGGTCTATCACACTATAAGAAATTCCTCTCCTACATTCCTTCTGAGAAACGAGGATTGACATTAATACAGGGAAGGAGGTCTTCAGCTGATTTTTATATATATCAACAACCTGGGCTTCCTAATGCGAGCTTGTTTTTCTTGAGAGAGATAGGCAAGTATAATTGGTGGATGTATGTCCAAATGCTGGTGGAAGGAAGCACTTTTGTGGACACATTAGTTTCAAGAAGATTGATATGAACACTTTCTGGAGTTGATCTCACATTTAACAAAGAACTATGCACAGAATTTCTCTAATTTATTTTTAGAACACTGGGTTTGACACTAAATCAAGTGGATTGCTGTTTGGATTTCACTGAATATTGTGATGAAAATTTGGTTACTTTATTACTAATGTACATTTGTGTGGAGTACTGTACAGTTCGAAGTTCCACATACCTCTTTGAAAGCAGGAGCCGCAAGCTGGGATAGAAGTTTCCTCGATACTGTACGATGGAAAAGAGGATGTGGAGTATGCACCACACTCCACCCAGTGGATGTTCAGGAACGTCCCTCAGAAGGAGGGGAATCGCGCGCGCGTGCCCACGCAGTGCCACGATCCCGATGCGCTCATGTCACCCGGACACAGCGCATCTCCGATCAGCAGGAGGGCTATGTGATTGGCCCTCCTGATCACATGACGGCCGTGTCCAATCACAGTTGTCATGTGATGTAAATAGAGAGCCAGTTGCTAGGCGACCGGCTCTCCTCACACAGAAGTTGTTAATGAGGAGAGGAGAGCAGATCGCTGCAGCCGGCTGGTGATCAGTGAGTATGAGCTGCTTTTTACACACTGATCACCAGCCTAGTGTCTCCAAACATGTAAAACACACATGTCCCCACACATATGTAACAGTAAAATCACATGTCCCAATGATCATCTGCACACATATGTCCGCAATCACCTGCAATCACCTGCACACATCTGTGCATGATCATCTGCGTACATTTGTCTGTGATGACACAAACCAATTATTATACATTTAACTGGATTTTTTTTACCAAAAACATGTAGCAGAATACATTTTGGCTTAAATTTATGACAAAATTAAATTTTATTGCATTTCATTTAAAATAGAAAGAAGAAAATATTGTTTTTTTTCCAAATTTCCGCAATTTTTTCGCTTATATCGCAAAAAAAAAAAAAAAAAACTGAGTCATGAATAAATACCACCAAAAGAAATCTCTATTTGTGTGAACAAAACAATAAAAATTTCATTTGTGTACAGTGTTGCATGACAGCGCAATTGCCATTGAAAGTGCGAGAGCGCTGAAAGCTGAAAATTGGTCTGGGAAGGAAGGGGGCAAAAGTGCCCAGTATTGATGTGGTTAAAGTCTTCCAGTGTCCCTCAATGGACAAGAAAAACAAAACAAAAAACAAACAAAAAAAACATATTAAATATTCATAAACCAAGGCAAAAATCTAATAGTTCATTCCATTCTCCACTTTTAACTAGGGATTAATTAACTACTTCAGGCCCACAGGACGTCATATGACGTCCTCGGGTTTGTGGGGGTATATCTGAATGATGCCTGCAGCTACAGGCATCATTCGGATATTGCCGGTTTCAGCCGGCGATTCCCTGCACCATGAGAATGATCATAGCGGCTGTTCCACTGCTTGATCGTTCTAACGGGCAGCGGAAGGGGACGTCCCCCCCTCCTGCCGCCCTCCGGTGCTTCTACCGACTCACCTGTTGGATCGGTGAGTCGGTGACAGGATCCGCCGGCCCCGGATGTAGATCACAGAGATTTCTGGCGGACCATATGGTCGCCAGAGTCTCTATGATCGTCGGAGGCCGGGCGCGATGTTATGACGTCACGCCCAGCCTCTGCATTCAAAAAAACGGTGCCGCTTCGGCTTTGAAGCGGTGATGGTTTTTTTTTTGTTTTGTTTTTTAGGCTTCCAAGCCTAGTGGTGAGATGTGGGGTCTTATCTCACTGTAAAGAGGACCTGTCATGTCATATTCCTATTACAAGGGATGTTTACATTCCTTGTAATAGGAATAAAAGTGATCAAAAAAAAAAAAGTAAAATAACAATAAAAAAAAAAAGCGAACGCATACACAAGTCCCGCCCACATATGAAAAGGGTGTTCAAACCACACATGTGAGGTGTCGCCGTGAACGTTAGAGCGAGAGCAATAATTCTAGCCCTAGACCCCCTCTGTAACTCGAAAAATGTAGCCAGTAAAAAAAATTAAAGCGTCGCCTATGGGGATTTTTAAGTACCGAAGTTTGGCGCCATTCCACGAGCGTGTGCAAATTTGAAGCATGACATGTTAGGTATCTATTTACTCGGCGTAACTTCATCTTTCACATTATGCAAAAAAAATTGGGCTAACTTTACTATTTTTTTTTTTTTTTTAAAGCATGAAACTGTTTTTTTACCCCAAAAAAACGCGTTTGAAAAATTGCTGCGCAAATACCGTGCAAGCTAAAAAGTTGCAATGACCGCCATTGTATTCTCTAGGGTCTTTGCTAAAAAAACATATAGAGTGTTTGGGGGTTCTAAGTAATTTTCTTGCAAAACAATGATGATTTTTACATGTAGGAGCGAAGTGTCAGAATTGGCCCGAGCCTAAAGTGGTTAAAGAATAAATAGGATAGAAAGTATTTTCATTTTTTATGTAAAGATTGTACTGACTCGATTCAGATAATAAACTAAAACTTGAATGAAAAAAAAAAAGTTTTTTCATATGGATAAGCCTGTCATTTGCATGTAAGAGCTACAATCAAATTACAGAATAAAAAATATTTGCAGTATGTTTATCAATGACTCTGGTGGCAAGCTGTTACTTAGCACTGAAGAAGCTGCAAAAGTCTGTGCTTGCTGACCGAGCCCTATGCTGTTAAACTGATAATATATATATTATATACACACACATACACAGTGGGTACGGAAAGTATTCAGACCCCCTTAAATTTTTCACGCTTTCTTATATTGCAGCCATTTGCTAAAATCTTTTAAGTTCACTTTTTTTCCTCATTAATGTACACACAGCACCCCATATTGACAGAAAAACACAGAATTGTTGACATTTTTGCAGATTTATTAGAAAAGAAAAACTGAAATATCACATGGTCCTAAGTATTCAGACCCTTTCCTGTGACACTCATATATTTAACTCAGGGGCTGTCCATTTCTTCTGATCATCCTTGAGATGGTTCTACACCTTCATTTGAGTCCAGCTGTGTTTGATTATACTGATTGGACTTGATTAGGAAAGCCACACACCTGTCTATATAAGACCTTACAGCTCACAGTGCATGTCAGAGCAAATGAGAATCATGAGGTCAAAGGAACTGCCTGAAGAGCTCAGAGACAGAATTGTGGCAAGGCACAGATCTGGCCAAGGTTACAAAAAAATGTCTGCTGCACTTAAGGTTCCTAAGAGCACAGTGGCCTCCATAATCCTTAAATGGAAGACGTTTGGGACGACCAGAACCCTTCCTAGAGCTGGCCGTCCGGCCAAACTGAGCTATAGGGGGAAAAGAGCCTTGGTGAGAGAGGTAAAGAAGAACCCAAAGATCACTGTGGCTGAGCTCCAGAGATGCAGTTGGGAGATGGGAGAAAGTTGTAGAAAGTCAACCATCACTGCAGCCCCCCACCAGTCGGGGCTTTATGGCAGAGTGGCCCGACAGAAGCCTCTCCTCAGTGCAAGACACATGAAAGCCTGCATGGAGTTTGCTAAAAAAACACCTGAAGGACTCCAAGATGGTGAGAAATAAGATTCTCTGGTCTGATGAGACCAAGATAGAACTTTTTGGACTTAATTCTAAGCGGTATGTGTGGAGAAAACCAGGCACTGCTCATCACCTGTCCAATACAGTCCCAACAGTGAAGCATGGTGGTGGCAGCATCATGCTGTGGGGGTGTTTTTCAGCTGCAGGGACAAGACGACTGGTTGCCGGGAAAGATGAATGCGGCCAAGTACATGGATATCCTGGATGAAAACTTTCTCCAGATTGCTCAGGACCTCAGACTGGGCCAAAGGTTTACCTTCCAACAAGACAATGACCCTAAGCACACAGTTAAAATAACAAAGGAGTGGCTTCAGAACAACTCCATGAGCATCTCTGGAGAGACCTAAAAATGGCTGTCCACCAACGTTTATCATCCAACCTGACAGAACTGGAGAGGATCTGCAAGGAGGAATGGCAGAGGATCCCCAAATCCAGGTGTGAAAAACTTGTTGCATCTTTCCCAAAAAGACTCATGGCTGTATTAGATCAAAAGGGTGCTTCTACTAAATACTGAGCAAAGGGTCTGAATACTTTAATAATAATAATAATTCTGTGTTTTTCTGTCAATATGGGGGGCTGTGTGTACATTAATGAGGAAAAAAAATGAACTTAAAAGATTTTAGCAAATGGCTGCAATATAACAAAGAGTGAAACATTTAAGGGGGTCTGAATACTTTCTGTACCCACTGTGTGTGTGTATATATAGATAGATAGATAGATAGATAGATAGATAGATAGATAGATAGATAGAGAGTGTGTCATGGATATGCAGTAGTGTTTGTCTGTCAGCTTACCTTCCTTCCCATGTGTTCATCTTAGAGGCCTGAGCCCTTTCACCTGGCTTCCTTTATAATCTCCTCCCAGCCTGACTCCACCCCAGGCCCTATCACTGAACACTATATTAACCTGTGCACTGCAAGCCTGCTTTGCTGATCAACGTGTTTGTTAGGCATTGTGTGTTTGGGTTCCTGCCTGCCGTGTGCTTCGTCTGTCTCTCTGTTACGTTATTGGCTTGTCTCCGACTATCCCTGTCTGCTCGTGACCCTTGACCTTCAGCTCGTTCTTCGTTATCCTTGTCTGCTTGTGGCCCCTGACCTTCAGCTTGTTATTCGGATCTCTCTCATCTTGTGCTGCTGCTTCCCCTCTTTTCCCCTTATCCTACGGGGCGTGAGCTAGGAAACTCCAGGGGCCGCGACCTGGTCCCAGCCTGCAGCTAACATCCTCACCACTAGAGGCCCTGGAGAAGACCAGCTGGGTCTTAGACTCCGCGCCCTGGGGAATCTTGGCTCAAGCTTCCGTTTGGATCCCGGTTGTGCTCCTCTGGTCCCGCTTTCCACAACCACCCAGTTTCCTATCTGCAGAAGCCAGCCATAGGGTTCACTACCTCGCGGTGCACTCCTGTCCCCCTACGGTGTGCATCTGTCACCTGGCCACAGGTGACCCTGACAGAGAGAGAGACGGCGCTCGTCACATTCGATGCCGTCGCCATCTTGCTACACCCTACACTACCCTTGTATGCGTCAAAGTCTCATCGAGCATGCGCGGGTTTCCATGGACAGGTAAACATACATACGACCAGGTTTCTCGGCAGTGTTTCCTGCCGAGAATCCCGACGAGAAAAATAAAGAGCAGGTTCTCTATTTTTCTCGTCGAGATTCCCAGCAGTTTTCCTGCCGAGAAACCATACACACGAACGGTTTTCTCGGCAAAAAGCTCTCCCAGCAGTTTTCTTGCTGAGAAAACCGGTCGTGTGTACGAGGCTTCAGTCATCAAAAGTGTTCCTTTTAGAAGAAGATTTCTCCTCTATCCCTGTTGACAACCCAAAATTTGCGATTCTCGTTCACTTTCACTCTCTGTAATAACCGTAAACGGGACAAATAGAGAGGGTGACTCTACCTAACAGGTTCACAATCAGCAATGAACACCTAGCAGGTCCTCTATTCCCTCTCTACCCTGCCCAAAACTAAAAAAGTCCAAAAGTGGTTAAATACAATTTTATAAAATAATAATTTTTCTTTAGTTTTTCTTCAGTTCTTTTATAGTTTTCCCTATTGAACAAATATACGGGCAGTGTAAGTTCCAGATTATTGGAAGTGAGGATATTTGCAAACCAAAATGCCACAGCTGTAAAGACATTTTAAAAACATCTTTTGCACTAATGCCAGAAAAGGAAATTACCATACAGTTGCCTCCTGTGGCCACTTGCATGGAGCAATAGGCTGTACAGATTTGCTTCACAAATGTCAAGTCAAAATATCATGTCAAAATATCAGGCAGGGCAACTTTTACATGCATAGTGTTGTGATCAGTACTATATTGCAGTCTCCTAGTGGTCCTCTATTACTAAATGTTAACAAGCGAAGCTCAGTAGTTTTATTTTATTTTAGAACCATCTGAAAACCGATACAGTTTCTGCTTTTTACAAATAAAAAAAAATACAAAAACAAAAAAAAAAACCAAGACAAAATAGCCTGAAACAAATATTTGTGCTGTTGCTTGTTCCCGTGCTGCTGACTGCTCCACAGACATTCATTCTGGCTCTGAACGGTTTTGTTTCAGCGATTTATCATGCTTCTCTTTATCCAATGCAGTGTACATTGCTGGCGGGGCACGCCAATGACCCTGGCTGCTCTGTTTCTTTAGCATTAGAGTGACAGCTGTAACCATGCCTATTTTGGGGGCACAGTCTGGAAAATGTGTTTTTTAAATGTCTTGACCCCCCCCCTCGATATTTGTTTTGTTACTTCACCTTGTGTGAATTACTTCTTTCACTATGCCAGATACAGAGGAGATTGGAAGTGTGAGATAAATATCTAATTTGTTCCACTTTCAACAATATTTGTTGGCGATCTGTTTTCTCAAAACGGCATAGCACATTAGCTAAATACAAAGACCTCTGACATTTATTCATTTATTAGTAATCTTACGTCCGCTTTATACCATTAGACTTATTGTTACATGGTTCATAATGGTTGGTTTACGAATACTACAGAAATTCTGTACAGCAACAATTGAAATGTATTTTTTCAGATAAAATAAAGTATTTGATTGGCTGCTACAGGTAAAGCTCCATTTTTGGACAGATCAGACCCATGGAAGCCCAATGATCCAGATTTAAAAAAATAAATTAGGGCCAATGCACACTATTGTGCTTAGGTTACATGTGCACTATTGCAGCGCACGATTTGTTCCAATTAGGTGCCATTAATTCTGGCACCCAGTGCGCTCTGCCGACAGACATGTGTTGTAGGACAGCGTAATGCACAGCAACTCACTAATGTGTGCTGCCACAAATGTTGAATGCAACTTTTTGGTGCATTTTTGTGCATTAGGCAGCCGATGCAAATTAATGGGCTTCCTTAAAACAACTCAGATTAACGTGCACGTGCTAATGCAAAGCAATACAGTGGGTGAAAAAAGTATTTAGTCAGCCACTAACTGTGCAAGTTCTCCCACTTAAAAAGATGAGAGAGGCCTGTAATTGTCATCATAGGTATACCTCAACTATGAGAGACAAAATGTGGAAACAAATCCAGACAATCACATTGTCTGATTTGGAAAGAGTTTATTTGCAAATTATGGTGGAAAATAAGTATTTGGTCAGTATCAAAAGTTCATCTCAATACTTTGTTATATATCCTTTGTTGGCAATGACAGAGGTCAAACGTTTTCTATAAGTCTTCACAAGGTTGTCACACACTGTTGCTGGTATGTTGGCCCATTCCTCCATGCAGATCTCCTCTAGAGCAGTGATGTTTTGGGGCTGTCGCTGGGCAACACAGACTTTCAACTCCCTCCAAAGGTTTTCTATGGTGTTGAGATCTGGAGACTGGCTAGGCCACTCCAGGACCTTGAAATGCTTCTTACGAAGCCACTCCTTCATTGCCCGGGCGGTGTGTTTGGGATCATTGTCATGCTGAAAAACCCAGCCACGTTTCATCTTCAATGCCCTTGCTGATGGGAGGAGGTTTGCACTCAAAATCTCACGATACATGGCCCCATTCATTCTTTCATGTACACGGATCAGTCGTCCTGTTCCCTTTGCAGAGAAACAGCCCCAAAGCATGATGTTGCCACCCCCATGCTTCACGGTAGGTATGGTGTTCTTTGGTTGCAACTCAGCATTCTCTCTCCTCCAAACACGACGAGTTGTGTTTCTACCAAACAGTTCTACTTTGGTTTCATCTGACCATATGACATTCTCCCAATCCTCTTCTGGATCATCCAAATGCTCTCTAGCAAACCTCAGACGGGCCCGGACATGTACTGGCTTAAGCAGGGGGACACGTCTGGCACAGCAGGATCTGAGTTCCTGGTGGCGTAGTGTGTTACTAATGGTAGCCTTTGTTACGTTGGTCCCAGCTCTCTGCAGGTCATTCACTAGGTCCCCCCGTGTGGTTCTGGGATTTTTGCTCACCGTTCTTGTGATCATTTTGACCTCACGAGGTGAGATCTTGCGTGGAGCCCCAGATCGAGGGAGATTATCAGTGGTCTTGTATGTCTTCCATTTTCTAATTATTGCTTCCACAGTTGATTTCTTCACACCAAGCGGCTTGCCTATTGCAGATTCAGTCTTCCCAGCCTGGTGCAGGTCTACAATTTTGTTTCTGGTGTCCTTCGACAGCTCTTTGGTCTTCACCATAGTGGAGTTTGGAGTGTGACTGTTTGAGGTTGTGGACAGGTGTCTTTTATACTGATAACAAGTTCAAACAGGTGCCATTAATACAGGTAATGAGTGGAGGACAGAGGAGCCTCTTAAAGAAGATGATACAGGTCTGTGAAAGCCAGAAATCTTGCTTGTTTGTAGGTGACCAAATACTTAATTTCCACCATAATTTGCAAATAAATTCTTTCCAAATCAGACAATGTGATTGTCTGGATTTGTTTCCACATTTTGTCTCTCGTAGTTGAGGTATACCTATGATGACAATTACAGGCCTCTCTCATCTTTTTAAGTGGGAGAACTTGCACAATTGGTGGCTGACTAAATACTTTTTTGCCCCACTGTATATTGTTATTGGGCCTTTAGATTGATTGAGAATATATTAAAACCTTTATCAGGTCTTTAATGCTGCCTATTACCCCAATGGTGACTGTATCAATTGTGGATATTTTTAACTGATTCAGGACAAATGTCCCCATACATTTGGAATAATATCCCTCACCCACCGGTGGTGTAGTGAGCAAGCTGACGTCCTGTTTTAAAGATGGCTGCTGCATATTCAATTGACCATGTAGTTGTCGGTGGAGTGCAACCATGTGTTTGCTGACATCACTCACAAAATGACCTGTGAGTGGTCAAGAGGAATGATTACATCCTGTGGGTGGTCGCTGGTATACAGGACTATAAACAGAGTCCCTGCGATGGGGGGGAGGCGAAGTCTGTTTGAGAGGTTCGTTTTGGAGCTGTGGAGGGAAAGCAGGAAGCAGAAGCTCCTCAATTGTCCTGTTTCCAGTGGAAGCAGTTGCCAGAGTTAAGTATTATTTGACCTTTCTTTGGGATATTGGGAATAGTAGTGTATGTTTAAGGCCCCTTTCACACTACTGCGACTTCAAAGTCGCTCAATTTTACCGCGATTCGCGGCCACGATTTTGCAGCGATTTCAGGGAATGCCTGTATAACTGGCATCAAAGTCGGACCAAAATAGTGCAGGGACTACTTTGAAGTCGGAACGACTTGAAGTCGTACTAATATGAATGGTTGTCATTGGAAATCATGGGGAATGACTTGTCATGCTACTTTGCAGTCCCAAATCGTGGGACAAGTCGTACAAGTGTGAAAGGGGCCTAAGTCTTGTTATTTGGTGTAATGTTTATGGCAACTTTTATGTGTAAGAAACTTTATGTATTTTGTAAGTCCAGTAAAGTTTTGTTTTATGCTTTTTATCAAAACTGCTCTTGGTGTGTCTGTTCATTTAAATATTCACTAGATATTTGAGTGGCTGTCCGGTATACCTTCATTATAAATTTTGTTGTTCCCACATTTGATACAACGACCTATCTCCCTGTGACACCAGGACAAGGAATTAGGTGAATAAGTGTTACTGGGACATGAAGGCTTAAGCCGGGTAAGCTCCGGTCAGAGACACTATATTACCCATGCAAGGTTAGCCCAGTGATCTCCCCCGCTAAGCTGTTGTGTTCTGACAGGGGGACTCTGGGACGCCCCCTGCCAGAACATTCTGATCAGTGCTCTCTGCCATTTGCTGAGAGCGCTGATTGGGAGTCAGTCTGCTGCTGGTGTTTCTGCATGCACGTCCGACAGAAGCCGACATACACACAGGCAGAATGTTAACCGTCTTTTTGAACCGGCAAATGTCTCCCGAAATTCTGCCCATGTCTATGGGGCTTTATAGTTTAATATTTCTTTATTGAGAGGTTACCTGTACAAGTAAGATAATAATTTGTTACAAAACAGAGGTTCTGTCTAGAACACATGTGACAAACACAAGGCCCGTGGGCCAAATCAGGCCCGCCAGGCCATTTAATGTGGCCCCCCACACCTCTCCTGCAGCTACGGCGCTCCCCCTCAAGCTTCACCCCCACCTTGTCTCAGCAGCCTGCCGCAGAGAGGACAGAACTCCTCCACCAGATCCTGCATCTGACTCTATCCCTCCTCTGGTCCCCCTCCAGACCCTGCACTTTCTGGTTCACAGCTCCACATCCATCTTCTTCCTGGCAGCAGCGCAAGGTAAGGGGGGGTGCACTGTGATGTAAAGAAGGATGGGGGGGGGGCTCTTGACATCTGATGTATGGGGGGGGGGAGCTCTGGACTCTAGTCTTACAGATGAAACTGGCCCTTCGAGGGCAACCTTAATGCTAATGCGGCCTGACGTGAAATCGAGTATGACACTACTGGTCTACAGTAAAAGTCACTTTGGTTTAACTAGACAAACATATTAAGCATATATAGATCTTTGAAAATTAAGGGCAATTATGCCCAGTACTACCGTGCTTCTATGATTTTAACTCTAGATGTTTTTTCTTATATTCAATAAGTCTTTATTGAGATTTTACATATACAAGTATGTAAGACAATCATTTGTTACAAAACAGAGGTTCTGTCTAAAGTCACTTTGGTTTAACTAGAGTGTACAGGGCTTTAAATGGCAAAAAATAAGAGATTCTAAGCTGTCCATCACTTTGCTAAATAAAAATCTTTTTTTCTTATGGTCTCTGTTGTAAAATCTGTCTATTGTAATAATTTTCTATTAATTCCTGTCCCTATGACACCCTGTCTCTAAAACAACACAAAGTGGATGGAAATCGCTCCAGTGGGTCTACAGACAGCAGTAAAACCTCTACCCATTCAAAACTGTGCTCAAAACGTGGGTTAGGCTTTAGGCTACATGCACACAGCTCATTGTTAGCCAATGTAATCATGCACATTTTGGTGTTTATTGTGGTACTTTATAGCAGTATTTATGGGAATGAAAAAAATATGTCCCAAACCTGCAGAGAGAAGTGTACTGACATAATTTACACATATATGTACATATACAGTACACACATACAGTATCTCACAAAAGCGAGTACACCCCTCACATTTTTGGAAATATTTTATTATATCATTTCATGTGACAACACTGAAGAAATGACACTTTGCTACAATGTAAAGTAGTGAGTGTACAGCTTGTATAACAGTGTAAATTTGCTGTTCCCTCAAAATAACTCAACACACAGCCATTAATGTCTAAACCGCTGGCAACAAAAGTGAGTACACCCCTAAGTGAAAATGTCCAAACTGGGTCCAAAGTGTCAATATTTTGTGGGGCCACCATTATTTTTCAGCACTCCCTTAACCCTCTTGGGCATGGAGTTCACCAGAGCTTCACAGGTTGCCACTGGAGTCCTCTTCCACTCCTCCATGACGACATCATGGAGCTGGTGGATGTTAGAGACATTGTGTTTCTCCACCTTCCGTTCGAGGATGCCCCTACTGATGTTCAATAGGGTTTAGGTCTGGAGACATGCTTGGGCAATCCATCACCTTTACCCTCAGCTTCTTTAGCAAGGCAGTGGTCATCTTGGAGGTGTGTGTGGGATCTTTTTCATGTTGGGATACTGCCCTGTGGCCCAGTCTCCAAAGGTAGGGGATCACGCTCTGCTTTAATATGTCACAGTACATGTTGGCATTCATGGTTCCCTCAATGAACTGTAGCTCCCCAGTGCCGGCAGCACTCATACAGCCCCAGACCATGAAACTCCCACCACCATGCTTGACTGTAGGCAAGACACACTTGTCTTTGTACTCCTCACATGGTTGCCGCCACACACGCTTGACACCATCTGAACCAAATAAGTTTATCTTGGTCTCATCAGACCACAGGACATGGTTCCAGAAATCCATGTCCTCAGTCTGCTTGTCTTCAGCAAACTGTTTGCAGGCTTTCTTGTGCATCATCTTTAGGACGAAAACCATGCAGACCAATTTGATGCAGTGTGCAGCGTTTGGTCTGAGCAATGACAGGCTGACTCCCCACCACTTCAATCTCTGCAGCAATGCTGGCAGCACTCATACGTCTATTTCCCAAAGACAACCTCTGGATATGACGTTGAGCACGTGCACTGAACTTCTTTGGTCGACCATGGCGAGGCCTGTTCTGAGTGGAACCTGTCCTGTTAAACCGCTGTATGGTCTCGCCCACCTTGCTGCAGCTAAGTTTCAGGGTCTTGGCAATCTTCTTATAGCCTAGGCCATCTTTATGTAAAGCAAAAATTCTTTTTTTCAGATCCTCTGAGAGTTCTTTGCCATGAGGTGCCATGTTGAACTTCCAGTGACCAATATAAGAGAGTGAGAGCGATAACACCAAATTTAACACACCTGCTCCCCATTCACACCTGTAACCCTGTAACACTAACGAGTCACATGACACCGGGGAGGGGAAATGGCTAATTGGCCCCAATTTTGGACATTTTCACTTAGGGGTGTACTCACTTTTGTTGCCAGTGGTTTAGACATTAATGGCTGTGTGTTGAGTTATTTTGAGGGGACAGCAAATTGACACTGTTATAGTAGGATTTTTAAAACAGCTTACCTGTAAAATCCTTTTCTTGGAGTACATCACGGGACACAGAGCGGCATAGTCATTACTATGTGGGTTATATAGAATTACCTTCAGGTGCTGGCACTGGCAACTTCCAAAACAGGAAGTACCATAAAGGATTTTACAGGTAAGCTGTTTTAAAAATCCTACTTTCTTGTTCATACATCACGGGACACAGAGCGGCATAGTCATTACTATGTGGGACGTCCCAAAGCAATGCCAAATGAGGGGGGGGGATATACCATACATAAGCTGGGCGCCATCAGGCATGAGGATCTTTTGCGGCCTGCAACACACTGCGCCCAAAGGCGACATCCTCCTGACTTCTAACGTCCACCTGGTAGAACCTAGTAAACGTGTGTACTGAAGACCATGTTGCGGCCTTACAAATTTGAGCCAGGGAGGCTTGGTGATGCACTGCCCATGAAGTTCCAACTGCTCTCGTGGAGTGCGCCCTAACTTTGAACGGAGGCGGTCTACTTCTCAAGCCATAGGCTTGTATTATGACCTGTCGAATCCACTTGGCTAAAGTAGATTTTGATGCTGCCTGACCCTTTCTGGGGCCTTCTGGCAGAACAAACAAAGAATCCGTTCTACGAATCTGAGCAGTGGCTTTTAGATAAGCTTTAACTGCTCTTACTACATTCAAAGAATGCAATAACTTTTCCTCTACCGAGCTCGGTTTGGGGAAAAGAAGGAAGAACCACATCCTGGTTCAAGTGAAACCTCGATACCACCTTAGGAAGAAAGGCTGGGTGAGGACGTAATACTACTCTGTCCTCATGAATAACCAGATATGGCTCTTTACAGGACATGGCGGCTACTTCCGACACTCTTCTAGCCGAGCATATGGCTACTAAAAATATCAATTTTCTGGTGAGTAGAACCAAGGAAATGTGCCGCAAAGGTTCAAATGGCTGCTTCTGCAGAACCGACAGAACCAAATTTAGATCCCATGGACATATGGGAGCTTTAATCGGTGGAATAATACGAGTCACCCCTTGCATAAAGGATTTGACAAGTGAATGCATAGCCAGGGGCCTTTGAAATAGTATTGATAAGGCCGAAACCTGACCCCTGATAGTACTTAAGGCAAACTTCCTGTCTACAGCCACTGTAGGAAGTCCAGAATTCTGCCTATAACGTACTTACGTGGATGCCACTTTCTGGCCTCGCACCAAGTGATGTACGCCTTCCAAACTCTATAGTAGATCTGCCTGGATACAGGCTTCCTGGCATTGATTATAGTTGATACCACAGAGTTAGAGAGACCTCTCTTCTTTAGGATGTGGGATTCAATAGCCAGGCCGTTAAACTTAGAGTTAGTAAGGAAGGGTGGTATATCGGCCCTTGCGAAAGCAGGTCCGGACGACGTGGAAGGGTCCAAGGACTCCCCACAGACATTTTGATGATCTCCGCGTACCAGGCCCTTCGGGGCCACGCTGGAGCCACCAAGATCACCGGCTTCTTTTCCAACCTGACTCTGCGAAGGAGTCGAGGCAACAATTGTAGCGGAGGGAATGCATATATCAGTCTGAACTGATTCCAAGGGAACACCAGAGCATCCGAGCCGCAAGCGAGGGGATCCCTTGTCCGGGAGACAAATCTGTCCACCTTTGCGTTGAATCTGGATGCTAGCAGATCTACATCCGGTGTTCCCCACCGCTGACATATTGCTCGGAAGACTTCGGGATGAAGGGACCATTCCCCTGGGCATAACTGTTGGCGACTTAGAAAGTCCGCCTTCCAATTCTCCACCCCTGGAATGAAGACAGCTGACATACATGGGACATGCTTTTCTGCCCATTCCAGGATGTGACTTACTTCCCTCTGGACTGCACGACTCCTGGTGCCTCCCTGATGATTGATATATGCCACTGCTGTGGCATTGTCTGATTGAATTCTGACAGGGGACCCTTGGAGTCTGGATGCCCAGGCTACTAGGGCATACCGGGCTGCTCGTATCTCTAAGAGATTGATGGGCAGGGTTTTTACTACATTTGACCATCTGCCCTGGAGAGACCATTGCTCCAGTACTGCCCCCAGCCTATAAGGCTGGCATCTGTAGTGACCACCTTCCAGGATATCGGACTGAAGGGTTTTCCCTTCTGGAGATTCTGGGGGATCAACCACCAGCAGAGACTCTTCCGAACGGAAGGGGACAAAGCCATCGGGAAGTCTAGAGCCTGAATTTTTCCGTTCCAGGCTGACAATATGGCCCTCTGTAAATTCCTTGAGTGGAATTGGGCGTATGGCACAGCTTCGAATGATGCTACCATCTTTCCTAGCAGCCTCATGCACAGGCGTATGGACGGCTGTCTTTTTGCACAAAGCAGACGGACCAAGCCCCTCAAAGAGGATACCTTGTCTAGAGGTAAGAAAATCTTCCTCTGGTCTGAATCCAGCCGTAGCCCTAGATATACCAGGTTTTTCACTGGCTGTAGGGCTGACTTGTCCAGGTTGATGACCCAACCGTGAGATTCTAGATACTTGATTGTATCGACAATTACCACTTCTAGCTTAGCAACTGAGTGGTCCATCAACAACAGGTCGTGTAGGTATGCCATTATCGTTACACCTCGTGTTCTTAGATCGGCCAACAGTGGGGCCAGAATTTTTGTGAACACTCGTGGTGCTGTGGCCAGACCGAATGGTAAGGCTCTGAACTGAAAATGGCGCCCTTCTACTGCAAAGCGTAGAAATTTTTGATGACCTAGAAAGATGGGAACATGCAAGTAAGCATCTTTGATGTCGATCGAGGCTAACCATTCCTCCCCCTGTAGGGCAGCGGTGACCGATCGGATCGACTCCATCCGGAAGGACCGGACGTTTAGAAATTTGTTTAGACTCTTTAGGTCCAATATGGGTCTTATGTCCCCGTTTGGTTTCGGGACTGTGAAAAGGTTTGAGTAGAAACTCAACCCCCACTCTTCCATAGGAACCTCCATAATTACTCCTTGGAGCAATAGTTGTTCTAACGCCACTAGGAGACACCTTCTTTTCAGAGGGTCTTTTGGCATGCCTGACCACATAAAATGGGAAGGAGGAGACTCTTTTAACTCCAACTTGTATCCCCGAGTTACTGCGGAGAGCACCCATCTGTCTTTGATCGTCTCCCGCCAGGTCTCTGCGAACAACTGAAGTCTTCCCCCCACCCGTTTGAGTGGGGGCAGCCCTTCATAGGCTTGACTTGGAGGCTGGTTTAGTACCTCTTCGGATCCAGGGCTTTTTATTACCCTGTGACTGTCCCTGATTTTTACCTCCTGAGTTTGACCGAGGAGGCCGTTGGAACTGCTTAGTAGCAGACGTCCCAGGGATAGGAGAGGTAGTCCTCTTAAAAGACGGACCCCTAGACCTCTTTTTAATTGGTAAGAGAGTACTTTTACCACTGGAAATCTTCTGGATATATTTATCCAGGTCTTCGCCAAAAAGGCGTTCTCCATGAAATGGGAAGCTAACTAAGAGCTTCTTACAGGGAGCCTCAGAAGACCAGTTCTTGAGCCACAGAAGCCTACGCATATGTACCAAAGACAGCGTGAGGCGGGAGGCCTGATGGATAGAATCCTTGATGGCGTCAACCGCAAAGCATAATGCTCTAGGCAGATCAGCCAGAGCCTGGGCCTGCTGGTCTGGCAAATCCCTCAGGACCATTTTCATTTGATCCTTTAAAGCTTGGCAGACCCCAATAGCTGCCACTGCTGGCTGTGTAACAGCCCCTGCTGTGGAAAAAGCAGATTTTAATAAAGATTCCAATTTTTTATCTACTGGATCTTTGAACATTTGAACATTATCTACTGGACATGTCAGTGATTTGTTCACAGAAGAAATGGCTGCGTCCACCGTAGGAACATTCCATCTCTGGGTGAATTTTTCCTCCATGGGATAGATCACCTGAAATTTCTTAGGTGGAACAAATAGTTTATCAGGATGTTCCCAGTCCTGGTATATAAGTCCTTCCAATAATGGATGAATTGGAAAGGAGCAATTAATCTGGGGAGCTTTTAGCGACCCCAACGAGGAGACAGCAGTAGTTGATGGTTCAACAAGAGGCATTTTAAATGCAGATCGAACCATGTCCGTTAGGGTCTGGACCCACAATCTTTCAGTCTGTGATGCTGAAAATGGTTCATCTACTGTCGATTCCTCAAAAACAGAGTTAACCTCCTCCTGATCCCCTTCAGGAAGGTCAGTCCCTTCCTGGGACTGTTGCTCTGCCAACAGGCACTCTAATGGAGGGGATGGAGATCTGGCGCGCTTTCTTTCCTGTAGAGAAGAAGCGATCAATGCTGCCAATCTCTGCTCCAATCTCTCCAGAGTTGAGGCAAAAACCTCCTCTGTTATATATGCAGGAGCAGGTGGACTGAGGACAGCCGCAGTACCTGGCACTCCCGGGGGTTCCTTATGGGTATTAACCTCTGATTTCTCAGGGGAGGAAGGTGCAGATGACTGCTCCAGATCCTCAGAGCTAGGGATGGGCCCGGTGCTCGATTCGAACCCATGTTCGAATCGAGCATCGGGCGTTCGCTCGCTCGTCGAGCCCAGAACTATTTGGGCCGTTCGCATCACATTCGTGTGATGCGAGCGGCCCCGCAATGCATTGCGGCCGGCGCGGCCGGCGCAGTGCATTGCTGGCTGATGATTGGCCAAGCATGCACTGTGACCCCGCATGCTTGGCCAATCACAGCGCCCGAAACTCGGAGAGCAATAATTGGCTACAGGCAGGACGCCTGTAGCCAATTACAGCTCAGGGGCTTTAGTACACGCCCCACCATTTAAAAGGCCGCCACGCCATCGGCCCCGGTCACATGAGTTCCGGCTTTAGGAGAGATTAGTCTGCTGATTCTGTCTTTGCTTGATACTGAAAGATATGCTCTTCTTTGCTAAACCATTGGCTATTTCTTTGCTAAACCATTGCTACCTAAGTCATTGATCGTTCATTGCTGCTGATTGCACAGTTAGTGTGTTATTAGCTGCTGCTGGGGATTAGTCTGGTGCGTGCTTACTGTTAGTACAGTATTGCAGTAGTACCAACCGCAGTGCTGTTAGCACAGCATTGCACCCCAACAGCACCCATAGGACTTCTAGTGTGTTAGTGGCAGCAAACAGAGCTCCTATATTTTCTTCTCAGCAGCACCCATAGGACTTCTAGTGTGTTAGTGGCAGCAAACAGAGCTCCTATATTTTCTTCTCAGCAGCACCCATAGGACTTCTAGTGTGTTAGTGGCAGCAAACAGAGCTCCTATATTTTCTTCTCAGCAGCACCCATAGGACTTCTAGTGTGTTAGTGGCATCACACAGAGCTCCTATATTTTCTTCTCAGCAGCACCCATAGGACTTCTAGTGTGTTAGTGGCATCACACAGAGCTCCTATATTTTCTTCTCAGCAGCACCCATAGGACTTCTAGTGTGTTAGTGGCAGCAAACAGAGCTCCTATATTTTCTTCTCAGCAGCACCCATAGGACTTCTAGTGTGTTAGTGGCATCACACAGAGCTCCTATATTTTCTTCTCAGCAGCACCCATAGGACTTCTAGTGTGTTGGTGGCAGCAAACAGAGCTCCTATATTTTCTTCTCAGCAGCACCCATAGGACTTCTAGTGTGTTAGTGGCAGCAAACAGAGCTCCTATATTTTCTTCTCAGCAGCACCCATAGGACTTCTAGTGTGTTAGTGGCAGCAAACAGAGCTCCTATATTTTCTTCTCAGCAGCACCCATAGGACTTCTAGTGTGTTAGTGGCATCACACAGAGCTCCTATATTTTCTTCTCAGCAGCACCCATAGGACTTCTAGTGTGTTAGTGGCAGCAAACAGAGCTCCTATATTTTCTTCTCAGCAGCACCCATAGGACTTCTAGTGTGTTAGTGGCATCACACAGAGCTCCTATATTTTCTTCTCAGCAGCACCCATAGGACTTCTAGTGTGTTAGTGGCAGCAAACAGAGCTCCTATATTTTCTTCTCAGCAGCACCCATAGGACTTCTAATGTGTTAGTGGCATCACACAGAGTTCCTATATTTTCATCTCAGCAGCACCCATAGGACTTCTAGTGTGTTAGTGGCATCACACAGAGCTCCTATATTTTCTTCTCAGCAGCACCCATAGGACTTCTAGTGTGTTAGTGGCAGCAAACAGAGCTCCTATATTTTCTTCTCAGCAGCACCCATAGGACTTCTATTGTGTTAGTGGCAGCAAACAGAGCTCCTATATTTTCTTCTCAGCAGCACCCATATGACTTCTAGTGTGTTAGTGGCATCACACAGAGCTCCTATATTTTCTTCTCAGCAGCACCCATAGGACTTCTAGTGTGTTAGTGGCAGCAAACAGAGCTCCTATATTTTCTTCTCAGCAGCACCCATAGGACTTCTAGTGTGTTAGTGGCATCACACAGAGCTCCTATATTTTCTTCTCAGCAGCACCCATAGGACTTCTAGTGTGTTAGTGGCATCACACAGAGCTCCTATATTTTCTTCTCAGCAGCACCCATAGGACTTCTAGTGTGTTAGTGGCAGCAAACAGAGCTCCTATATTTTCTTCTCAGCAGCACCCATAGGACTTCTAGTGTGTTAGTGGCAGCAAACAGAGCTCCTATATTTTCTTGTCAGCAGCACACATAGTACCTATAGTGTGTTAGTGTCAGCACCCATAGGACCTACAGTGTGTTGTGAGCACACATAGGAGTTCTATTTTTTATACTATATACACTACCGACTACAATGGCTGGAAGACCGCCAAGGAGAGGCAGAGCGTGCCGAGGCAAGAACACAGGGCAGGCAGGCTCTGTTTCTAGAGACAACAGTGCTGGCCGTGGACGTGGTCGTGCATCGTCATCAGCACGTGGCCATGGGACACGCTTGTCTTTGTTTTCGGCAGCTGGACATGTGGAGCCGCATCATGCCGAAGGCTTGGTAGAATGGATGACCAAGCCCTCCTCATCCTCCTCATCCTCTCTCACCCAGGCTCAGGGTACTGGCAGAGCAGCTGCCAACGCGTACTCAATGGCATCATCAGCCACCCCTTCCCTAGACCCACCATGTCCTCCTGAGGAGTCCCCCGAACTGTTTGAGCACAGTGTTGGGTACATGCTCCAGGAGGATGCCCAACGATTCGAAGGCTCGGATGATGATACCCAGCTTGAGGAAGTCAGTAGTGTGCGCGCAGAGAGAGGGGATGCTGAAGGACAGCAATCTGGCAGTAGTGTTCCACCAGCTGCAGCTTACTGCCAGGTTTGCTCTAGTGGTGAAGAGGGAGGGGATGATGAGGTCACTGACTCCACGTGGGTGCCTGAAGGGAGAGAGGAGGAGGAGGATGCAGCGTCACATGTCCAACGAGGCAGGATGCCCCCTGGAGGCCAGCTAGAGGCCAGCACAGCAACTGTACCACACCGCAGAGCTCCGCCTGTGCAGGGCGCTGCCTCTGCACGTTATCACAAAAGTTCTTTGGTGTGGGCCTTTTTTGAGACGAGTGCATCAGATCGCACCACTGCTATTTGCAATATTTGTCTCAAGCGTATCTCGCGTGGCCAAAACATCAGCCGCTTGGGCACCACAAGCATGAGCAGACATATGTCGACCTGCCATGCAGCTCGTTGGCAAGCACACATAAAAGACCCACACCAAAGAACAAAGCGGACCTCTCCTTGCTCCTCATCAGCTGGGATCTCCATCCCCACTATATCTTCAGTCCTCTCTGAAAGCTGCTCTGAGAGGACTGAAGGTGTAGAATTAGGTGTGTCACAACCAAGTACTTGCAGTACACCGACGTCCGATTGTAGCAGGCAAATTTCCCTGCCCTAGCTGCTGGACCGTCGAAAGAAGTATACTCCCAGCCATCCACATGCCCAGCGGTTGAATGCTAGCTTGGCTAAATTGCTAGCACTTCAACTGCTGCCTTTTCAGTTGATAGACTCGGCCCCCTTCCGTGAGTTTGTTCAATGTGCGGTTCCTCAGTGGCAGGTTCCCAAACGCCACTTTTTCTCACGGAAGGCGATTCCGTCTCTCTACTGGCATGTGGAAGGCAATGTCCATGCCTCGCTGGACAGGGCGGTCAGCGGTAAGGTGCATATTACCGCTGACTCATGGTCCAGCAGGCATGGACAGGGACGTTATCTTTCTTTCACGGCCCATTGGGTCACTCTATTGGCAGCTGGGAGGGATGCAGGACAAGGTGCAGTAGTGTTGGAGGTTGTTCCGCCACCACGCCTCCAAAATGCTACTACTGGTTGTGACACACCTCTCTCCTCCACCCCCTCCTCTTCTTCTTCCTCTATGTCCTCTTCGAGTGCTCTGTCCTCGGAACCAGCGGTGCTCCGTAGGCGTACAAGGGGCTACGCGAGTACGCAGGCAAAAAGATGCCATGCCGTGCTTGCGCTGGTGTGTTTGGGGGACAGGAGCCACACTGGGCCAGAGGTTCTGGCAGCTCTGCAGGGGCAGGCCGAGAGGTGGTTGACGCCACACCAGCTTAAGCCAGGAATGGTCGTTTCTGATAATGGCACCAACCTCCTCTCCGCCCTGCGAGAGGGGCAGCTCACCCATGTGCCCTGTATGGCTCACGTCCTCAACCTGGTGGTGCAGCGGTTCTTGGGCAGGTTCCCAGGCTTACAGGATGTCCTGAGGCAGGCCAGGAAAGTCTGTGTGCATTTCCGCCGATCTTATAATGCCAGTGCTCGGCTGACTGAGCTGCAAAAGGAGCTGAACCTGCCCAAGAACCGCCTAATATGTGACATGCCCACCAGGTGGAACTCAACGTTGGCCATGCTGCAGCGACTGCACACGCAGCAGAGGGCCATCAATGAGTACCTTTGCGACTACGGCACCAGGACAGGGTCAGGGGAGCTTGGCTTTTTTTCCCCACGCCAGTGGAGCATGATCAGGGATGCATGCACTGTCCTCTCACCATTTGAGGAGGCCACGAGGATGGTGAGCAGTGACAGTGCATGCATCAGTGACACTGTACCTCTTGTCCACCTGTTGGAGCATACGCTGCGTGGGATAATGGACAGGGCACTTGAGGCAGAACAGAGGCAGGAAGAGGAGGACTTCCTTGTCTCTCAAGGCCCCCTTTATCCAGACAATGTTCCTTCTGTCCCACCCATCACACAGGAAGAGGAGGAGGAGGAGGAGGAGGAGGATTGTGTGAGCATGGAGGTGGAGCCTGGCACTCAGCATCAGCAGCAGCAGTCTTTTAGGGATGATGTACAGTCCCAACAAACCAGTGGACTTGTACGTGGCTGGGAGGAGGTGGCTGGCGATCATGTCATCCTCAGTGACCCAGAAGACTCCGGACCGAATGCCTCAGCTAACCTACGCTGCATGGCCTCCCTGATCCTGCAAAGCCTGCGGAAGGATCCTCGTGTTCTTCGGATCAAGGAGAGTGACCATTACTGGCTGGCCACTCTCCTTGATCCACGGTACAAGGGTAAGGTTGCGGACCTTATCTTGCCGTCGCAGAGGGAGCAGAGGATGAGACATCTCAGGGAGGCCTTGCAGAAAGGTCTGTGCAACGCGTTCCCAGAAACTGGGAGGTTACAAACTCCTGGTCCTGGACGACGAGTTGCTGAGGCTTCGGTCAGTAGCAGAAGGAGCGGTGGGGAAGGTGGACGTCTGACCGATGCGTTCAGACAATTTTTTAGTCCGCAGCCCCAAGGTATGATCGGTTCCAGCAACCATCGCCAGCGTCTGATATACATGGTGCAGGAATACCTAGGGGCAAGGTCAGACTTGGACACCTTTCCCACCGAAAATCCTCTGGCTTACTGGGTCCTGAGGATGGATCACTGGCCAGAGCTTGCACAGTATGCAATTGAGCTACTGGCCTGTCCTGCATCCAGCGTTCTTTCCGAACGCACATTCAGTGCTGCTGGAGGATTTGTCACCGATCATAGGGTGCGCCTGTCCACCGACTCGGTTGATCGACTGACCTTCATAAAAATGAATCAGTCTTGGATCACCACCAGCTACCAGACACCTGAAGCGGATATAACGGAATAATTTATAATGTCACATCCCTTCAAGACTGCCTATGCTGATGCTGAGTGACTGTCCTGTTATGTTCACTGACTATCCTCTTCCTCCTCCTCAATGATCCATGCCACCACACCAGTGCCTAAGGCACAATTTTTCAGCCCCTGTATAACAGGGGCGTGTAATTACAATTTTTTAAAAAGATGCTTCGCAACAGGTGTGACTGCTGTGCTCAGAGTACAGTATCTGTGAGGGGTTGCAGTATTGTGGCACCAGCACCAGTGCCTAAGGCACAATTTTTCAGCCCCTGTTGGGGCGTGTAATTACAATTTTTAGGCAATGCTTTGCAACAGGTCTCATTGCTGTGCTCAGAGTACAGTATCTGTGAGGGGTTGCAGTGTTGTGGCACCAGCACCAGTGCCTAAGGCACAATTTTTCAGCCCCTGTATAACAGGGGCGTGTAATTACAATTTTTTAAAAAGATGCTTCGCAACAGGTGTGACTGCTGTGCTCCAAGTACAGTATCTGTGAGGGGTTGCAGTGTTGTGGCACCAGCACCAATGCCTAAGGCACAATTTTTCAGCCCCTGTTTAACAGGGGCGTGTAATTACAAATCTTGATCTAATAGTTCACAGCAGGGCCCATTCCTGCGCCCACCAAGAGTAACTATGAGGGCCTACAGTCTTGTGGCAACACCGTCCACCACCACCACCACCACCAAAGGCCCAATTTTTCTGCCCTGTTCAACAGGTGCATGCAATTACAAATCTTGATCTAATAACTCACAGCAGGGCCCATTCCTGCACCCACCAAGAGTAACTGTGAGGGCTTACAGTCTTGTGGCAACACCGTCCACCACCACCACCACCACCACCACCAAAGGCCCAATTTTTCTGCCCGGTTCAACAGGTGCATGCAAGTACAAATCTTGATCTATTAACTCACAGCAGGGCCCATTCCTGTGCCCACCAGTCTTGTGGCTACACCAACATCTAATAGGGCAAATTTCTGCAGAGTATATACGGCAGGCCCCTACTTTCAAACATCCAACTTACAAACGACTCCTACTTGCAAACGGCAAGAGAAAACAGGAAGTGAGAGGAAATCTACCCCTAGGAAGGAAAATTCTATCCTGTTAGATTTAATTTGGGAAAAAGGTATCTCCTCTCTACTGATGCTTTATCACCAATCCTTGTTTCAATTAAAACCCCACTTTTCCAAAAACATTTGTCATTGGGACGGAAAGTGAGGTGACATGTTCTGAACAGATGTGCAAAGACAGCAAATGTTACAGGGGTGATAACCCCTCCCTATGTTCTCCAAAAAGCTTAAAAATTGATTTTTTTGGGATGTAGCTACACTTCATAATGTACCTGTTCAGATTCTACTTAAGAACAAACCTACAGTCCATGTCTTGTTTGCACCACCTATATACTGCTGTTCAGAGTATATAGGGTTGTAGGTATAGGGTTTTATTTTGGGTGCGGGGTCCCCCTTAGTATCCATACAAGACCCAAAGGGGCTGGGGTGGGGGGGGTAGCCATGCCATTTTTCTCAAGGATTTTCAGCCATATGGCGGCCAGGACAAGACATGACATTAAAGCCGCAAGTGGTTTTAAATGGCTTCTTTTTTTCCTTTACAAATGTCATTTTGTGCAAGGACAGTTCTAAACACGGGAAACACATGCCACTTCACAGGCATACTTTAGACACCCCCCAGGTACCATATTTAAAGGAAAATTTCACTTTTTTTTTTTTCACTTTATGCATCATTAAAATGACTGCTCCCGAAAAAACTTTAGTTTTTAAAATTTCTTTTTGCATTGATATATGTCCCCTGGGGCAGGACCCGGGTCCCCAAACCTGTTTTATGACATTAACATGCATATTGGCCGTTGTAATTAGCAATTTTGATTTCGAACGTTCGCGTCCATTATAACGAATAGGGTTCGAAAATTCGCGCGAACTTTCGGTCCGTTCGAAGGTTCTGGTGCGAACCGAACCCGGGGGTGTTCGGCTCATCCCTACTCAGAGCCCGATGGAGACCCCCTACACTTCCTGAGAGGCATATCTCAGAGTTTTTTAGGCGGCATATTCCTTAGTTCAAAGCTGAGGTATTCCAGCCGCAATACACCCCTTTACTGAAATAGTCTAATGCAATTTGCTGCTATGTACATCAGTGGGTGTCTACTAATGCGTCTTTCTGGGGATGCCTGTATCAACCGCCCGCTGTAAGCCCCTATACCATGCTACCAGCTCCTTTTCATGCTCTGTGTCCAAAGCAAGCAGCGTGGACTGAGTCCTTTTATCTTGCTGGGACGCCCGCACATGCGCAGAAGCGCTGGGCGCACAGAGCGCGTCATCCGCCAGGCTCCGCCCCCTTTTTTGAAGCTAAAGCTTATAAAAAGAAAGCGTGTGCGCGCGCGCGTGCACGTGTGCGCTCTTGGCGCCATGTAGGGAGAGGAGCCAGGGTCCCTGTTTCACTAGGACTCGGGGATGGAAGGAAACTACTTGGCAGCATGACAGAGGAATGCAGCTTCCCTGATAGAGAGCTCACTCATCTGCCTGGACTTTCACCATGGAAGAAATAGTCCCAAGAAAAAAAGACGTTCCACAGCGGCCTCTAGTGGACAAACACAGGTACCGCACTTTTGTCTTTTTTTTTTTTTAAAACCTCCTTTATGAAAAACATTTCTAGGTTTACAGTTTTTAAAACTTCCTTTATGAAAAGACATTTCTAGGATTTCTTAGGCATATACAGCTATTAGCGGGAATACCTTTAGGTAACAGGCAGAAAGACATATTAGGCTTGGGGGTCCCCTCAATAGAACCAAGTTCCTGAGGGGCCCCCACTTACCTTTTCCCCGCCGCAGGACTTTGTTTGGTCCACAGAAGCCCAAACTTCACCTCTCACGGCAGGCATTGTACTAGACCTTCAGGGACCGGGTTCCCAAGGATTCCACTCCCCTGGACCTGTATAGCACCCTGCACAGATAGCCTCTTGGTTTTGGGTATGACCAGAGCTCTGGATCCCAGGGTCCAGCCCTCCTAAGAGAGGCATTACAGGCAAAACCCTGCTCTTCTCTGCAAGGCCCGGGTACCGACCGTTTAGCTATGAAGCTTTTTTGGTCGGATCCGGAATAGCTTGCTAAGGCCCAGAGAACTTGTACACAAGCCCAGATGAATACATGTTAACCTTGGCCAACACCTTAGACACTGGCAAAAAACTGAGGTGCTCCCGGATGGGAGGGGCTTATATAGGGGAGGGTACTTCCTGTTTTGGAAGTTGCCAGTGCCAGCACCTGAAGGTAATTCTATATAACCCACATAGTAATGACTATGCCGCTCTGTGTCCCGTGATGTATGAACAAGAAATAAGCTGTACACTCACTACTTTACATTGTAGCAAAGTGTAATTTCTTCAGTGTTATCACATAAAAAGATAGAATAAAATATTTATAAAAAATTTGAGGGGTTTACTCACTTTTGTGAGATACTGTATATGCACATAAATGCACCTGTAAATGTTCATAATTTCAGCCAAGTGGCTAGAATAAATTAATATTCTAGCCAACAGAATGAAATTACATAACCTTACGCACATGGAGACACGCAAATATATACCTGATTGAGCATTTTTTATGCTGGATTTTTCTGCAAGCTCCTGGCAGAAAGATAAAGTGTAAGTGGCCATATTTTAATACGTCTGTGCATGTAGCTTTAAAATGACCTATACCATCCTCTTGCTATCCCATTAAACAGTACTTGTGCATAGAGGTTGTAACAAGTTCTTTATTGCTGCCTCTCCTCATGTCACGGCTCTCTAGCAATTCCAAAATAAAAACCGAGAATGGCAATTTTTAAATCTTGCCAAAGATTCTGATTTTAGTCTTTGTGAAGAAAGATCAGAGTCTTTTACTGGACACTTTTAGATATTCAGGTTCTTGGTTGAGCTCTAGCTATGCATTTAGTCATTGTCCTGATGGAAGTGAACCTCCATTGCAGTTCCAGTTCTCTTGCAGATTGCAATAGTTTTTCCTTTAGAATAACCCTGCATTTGGCTCCATCCATCTTGCCCTTAATTCTAATGAGCTTCCAGTCCCTGACAATGAAAAGCATCCACAACCATGGTTCACCATGGAGATTGGGAAAAGTTCAGTTTCGGTCTCATTAGACAGAAACATTTCTCATATGTTTTTTGGAAAATTTAAAATAGGATTTCACTGGAGTGTCCTGGTAATTATTATTATTTAATATTATACAGAATTTATATAGCGCAAACAGTTTGTGCAGCGCTCTCCAATATAAAAGGGAGACTATAGAAGGGTCAAGTAACAGTGAGTATAATTGATGTGTGTTTTGATCACCCAGGTGCACCTCCACCGATATTGATATAAAATGCCTCCTTTCATGTTGTTAGTATTTTAAATTTTATTTGTGAAGGGCCAGTTCACACCACATGCAGTCCAGTGTGTTTTTTTCTGCATCAAAATCGCATGGAAAGTAGGTTATATGGTTTCCAATGGCATAGTTCACACCACTGCAGTCAGTTGCAGGACTTTCCAGTTCCAGAAAAAAAAAAAGTAGACAATGCTGCATTTTTCCTGCACTGGACTGTACTGGAACGCAGTAAAACGCATCAAAAACTCACCAGAACGCACTGGAAAACATCAAAAACGCCCCCAGTAAAGTGGGGAAAAAACAGGGAAAAAAATAAGAAAAAAAACCTCTAGAATGCATCCGGAAACGCATCAAAAAAGGGATTTTTATAACAGCTTACCTGTAAAATCCTTTTCTTGGAGTACATCACGGGACACAGAGCGACTTAGTCATTACTAATGGGTTATATAGATTACCTTCAGGTGCTGGCACTGGCCACTTCCAAACCGGAAGTACCCTCCCCTATATAAGCCCCTCCCATCCGGGAGCACCTCAGTTTTGTAGCAAAGCAATAAGTGTCCCAAAAAGAGGGGTGGGAGCTCTGTGTCCCGTGATGTACTCCAAGAAAAGGATTTTACAGGTAAGCTGTTATAAAAATCCCTTTTTCTTTTTCGTACATCACGGGACACAGAGCGACTTAGTCATTACTAATGGGACGTCCCAAAGCAATGCCCAATGAGGGGAGGGATACACTATACATAAGCTGGGCGCCATCAGGCATGAGGCTCTTTTGCGGCCTGCAACACACTGCGCCCAAAGGCGACATCCTCCTGACTTCTGACGTCTACCTGGTAGAACCTAGTAAACGTGTGTACTAAGGACCATGTTGTGGCCTTACAGACTTGAGCCAGGGAGGCTTGGTGATGCACTGCCCATGAAGTTCCAACTGCTCTTGTGGAGTGCGCCCTAACTTTGAACGGAGGCGGTCTCCTTTTCAAGCCATAGGCTTGCATTATGACCTGTCGAATCCACTTGGCTAAAGTAGATTTTTGATGCTGCCTGACCCTTTCTGGGGCTTTCCGGCAGAACAAACAAAGTATCCATTCTACGAATCTGAGCAGTGGCTTTAAGATAAGCTTTAACTGCTCTTACTACATCCAAAGAATGCAATAACTTTTCCTCTACCGAGCTAGGTTTGGGGAAAAAGGAAGGAAGAACCACATCTTGGTTCAAATGGAACCTCGATACCACCTTAGGAAGAAGGCTGGATGAGGACGTAACACTACTCTGTCCTTATGGATAACCAGATATGGCTCCTTACAGGACAAGGCGGCTAATTCCGATACTCTTTTAGCCGAACAAATGGCTACTAAGAAAATCAATTTCCTGGTGCAAAGAACCAAGGAAATGTGCCGCAATGGTTCAAATGGTTGTTTCTGTAGAACCGACAGAACCAGGTTTAAGTCCCATGGACATATGGGAATACTAACCGGAGGGCTAATACGCATTACTCCTTGTATGAAAGCTTTGACTAATGAATGCAAAGCCAAGGGTCCTTAAAAAAAATATTGACAAGGCCGTCTGACCCTTGATAGTACTCAAGGCAAGCTTCCTATGTACAGCCCACTGTAGGACGTCCAGAATCCTACCTATTACGTACTTACGTGGATGCCATTTCCTGGCCTCACACCACGTGATGTACGCCTTCTAGATCCTATAATAGATCTGCCTGGATACCGGCTTCCTGGCATTGATCATGGTAGATACCACAGGATTAGAGAGCCCTCTCTTTTTTAGAATGTGGGCTTCAATAGCCAGGCCGTCAAACCTAGGGCTGGTAAGGAAGGGTAGTATATCGGTCCTTGCGAAAGCAGGTCCGGACGATGTGGGAGGGTCCAAGGACTTCCCACTGACATTTTTACAATCTCCGCGTACCATGCCCTTCGGGGCCACGCTGGAGCCACCAGAATCACTGGTTTCTTTTCTACCCTGATTCTGCAGATTAATCGCGGTGGGAATGCCTATATCAGCTTGAACTGATCCCAAGGGAACACTAGGGCATCCGAACCGCAAGCTAGGGGATCCTTTGTGCGAGACACAAATCTGTCCACCTTTGCGTTGAATCTGGATGCTAGCAGATCTACATCCGGTGTTCCCCACCGCTGGCATATTGCCTGTAAAACCTCGGGGTGAAGAGACCATTCCCCGGGCATAATTGCTGGCGACTTAAAAAGTCCGCTCTCCAATTTTCCACTCCTGGGATGAAAACCGCGGATATGGCTGTGACATACCTTTCTGCCCATTCCAGGATGCAATTCGCTTCCCTCTGGATTGCACGACTCCTGGTGCCACCCTGGTGATTGATATATGCCACTGCTGTGGCATTGTCTGATTGAATTCTGACAGGTGACCCTTGGAGTTTGGATGTCCATGCTACTAGGGCATACCGGGCTGCTCGTATCTCTAAGAGATTGGTGGGCAGGGCCTTCTCTGCTTCTGACCACTTGCCCTGGAGAGACCATTGCTCCAGTACTGCCCCCCAGCCTATGAGGCTGGCATCTGTAGTGACCACCTTCCAAGAAACCGGACTAAAGGGTTTCCCTTTTTCCAGATTCTGGTACCAACCACCAATGGAGGCTCTTGCGAACGGAAGGGGACATTGGTAAGTCTAAAGCCTGAACTTTTTTGTTCCAGGCTGACAGTATGGCCCTCTGCAAGTTCCTTGAATGGAATTGACCGTAGGGTACTGCTTTGAATGAAGCCACCATTTTTCCCAGCAGCCTTATACAGAGGCGTATGGATGGTTTTTCTTTTTTGTACCCACTAAGTGGGTCAAATCTTTCAAAGACGACACCTTCTCTGGAGGTAAGAAAATCTTTCTCTGATTTGAATCCAGTCTTAGCCCCCAAGTATTCCAGGCTTTTGACTGGTTTTAGGGCTGACTTGTCTCGGTTGATAATGCAACCGTGAGATTCCAGATACTTGATTATCTTGTGAACGACCACTTCTAGTTTTTTTCACTGAGTGGTCTATCAGCAACAAGTCGTCTAGATATGCCATTATCGTTACACCTTGTGTTCCTAGTTTGGCCAATCGTAGGGCCAGGATTTTTGTGAACACTCGTGGTGCTGTGGCCAGACCGAAAGGTAAGGCTCTGAACTGAAAATGGCGCCCTTCTACTGCAAGGCGTAGAAATTTCTGGTGGGCCGGACAGATGGAAATATGCAAATAAGCATCCCTTATGTCGATCGAGGCTAACCATTCCTGCCCTTGTAGGGCGGTGGCCACCGATCGGATCGACTCCATCCGAAAAAGTCCTGATATGTAGGAACTTGTTTAGCCCTTTTATATTTAATATGGGCCTCATGTCCCCATTTGGTTTGGGGACTGTGACAAGGTTCGAGTAAAACCCGAACCCGTTTTCTTTCAGGGGAACCTTCATGATTACACCTTGGAGCAATAGTTGTTCTAGTGCCAGAAGGAGGGATCCTCTCTTCTGGGGATCGCTTGGCACGTTTGACCTTATAAAATGGGCAGGAGGAATGTCTTTTAACTCCAGCCTGTATCCCAGACTTACTGCGGAGATCACCCATCTCTGATGGTGTCCCGCCAGGTCTCTGTGAACAACTGAAGTCTTCCCCTCACCCGATTGAGTGGGGGCAACCCTTCATGACTTGGGGGGAGGTTTTGTACCTCTCTTGACCCAGGGTTTCTTTTACCCTGTGATTGTCCCTGATTTCTGCCCCCTGGATTTGACCGCGGAGGCCGTCGGAACTGTTTCACAGCCGATGTGCCAGGGACTGGAGAAGTAGGCCTCTTAAAAGAAGGACTTCTACCCTTGTTCTTAACCGGCAAGAGTGTACTTTTACCGGCAGAAGTTTTCTGGATATATTTGTCCAGATCATCTCCAGATAAGCGTTCTGCATGAAATGGGAAGCTAATCAGCAATTTCTTACAGGGAGCTTCAGCAGACCAGTTTTTTGAGCCATAGAAGCCTACGCATATGTCTACAGACAGCGTAAAGCGGGATGCCTGTTGGATTGTATCCTTTATGGCGTCCACCGCAACACAAGGCTCTAGGTAGGTCAGCTAGGGCAAGAGCCTGCTGATCTGGTAAGTCCCTTAAGACTTGTTTCAACTGATCTTTCATTGCTTGGCAGACTCCAATCGCTGCTACTGCAGGTTGTGTCACCATGCTTGCTGTAGAGAAAGCAGATTTTAGTAAAGACTCCAATTTTTTATCTATTGGGTCTTTGAACATTGGAACATTATCTACTGGACATGTCAGTGATTTATTTACACAAGAGATGGCTGTGTCCACTGTAGGGACCCTCCATTTTTTTTATGAACTTATCCTCCATGGGATAGATCACCGGAAATCTCTTGGGGGGAGTAAATATTTTACAGGATGCTCCCAATCCTGGTAAATAAACCCTTCCAATAAAGGGTGGATTGGGAAGGAACAGACAGTCTGGAGAGCTTTCAGCGACCCCAGCGAGGAGACAGTAGTGGTTGATGGTTCCGCCAGAGGCATTTAAATGCTGCTCGGACCATGTTAGTCAGAGACTGAACCCATAATCTTTCAGCCTGAGATGCTGAGAAAGGTTCTTCCACTGTTGATTCCTCTATAACTTTATCAACCTCACCTGATCCCCTTCAGGTAGGTCGATCTCTGGGACTGTTCCTCCACTAACAGACACTCTGCAGGAGGAGACGGAGATCGGACGCGCTTTTCCTGTGACAGGGAAGCAGCGATCAATGCTGTTAATCTCTCTTCCAATCCTCCCAGAGTTGAGGATAAAACCTCCTCTGTTATATATACAGGAGCAGGTGGACTGGGGACAGCCGCAGTACCAGGTACTCCTGCGGGGTTCCTATGGCTACTGACCTCTGAAATTTCAGGGGAGATTGGCGCAGTACAGCATGCCCAAAATCCTCAGAGCCCGATGGAGACCCCTTTCGCTTCTTGGAAGATCTATTTCCAGAGCGTCTGGACGACATATCCTATAAGCACAAAGCTGAGGTATTCCCGTCGTCATACACCAATTTTGCTGGTAATAGTCTAACATAGTTGCTGCTATATACCAGCTGGTGTCCACTAAAGTGCCTTTCTATGGGGATGCCTGCATCAACCGCCTCTGTGTGCCACTGTTTGTTGCTAGCTCTGTTTGCATCCAGCTGACACTTGTACTGTGTCTTTATACAAGCTGGGACGCCTGCACATGCGCAGAAGCGCCGTGGCGCGCATCGAGCGTCATCCACCCGCCCCGCCCCGCCCCTTTTTTTTTCATAGGAGGCGCGTGCACGCGCCCGCGCGCGCGCCCGTGCGCCATTGGCGCCCTTTTCGAAAATCAAACAGGGACTAGGAGCCAGGGCCCTTTTTGCCGGAGGGCCTGTGCGATGGATGAGCGCAGCAACAGGGCAGAGGAAGTGGATTCCCACAGAGAAACTTACCAACTGCCTGGATCTTTTGACTTGAGAAAACCAAAGATCCACATGACAAGAAAAATGGACCACAGCGGCCTCTAGTGGTTTAACACAGGTACCGCGGTCCCTTTTTTTTTTTTTTTTTTTCTTGACTACTATTAAAATTTTACATTTTCAGTAGTTACAGGCATACACAGATATTAGCGGGAATACCGTTAGGTAACAGACAGAAAGACAAATTAGGCTTGGGGGTCCCCCAATAGAACCAAGTTCCTGGGGGCCCCCACTTACCTGATCCCCGCCGCAGGACTTTGTTTGGTCCACAGAAGCCCAAACTTCACCTATCACGGCAGGCATTGTAATTAAACCTTCAGGGACCGGGTTCCCAAGGATTCCACTCCCCTGGACCTGTATAGCACCCTGCACAGACAACATCTTGGTCGTGGGTATGACCAGAGCTCTGGATCCCAGGGTCCAGCCCTCCTAAGAGAGGCATTACAGGCAAAACCTTGCTCTTCTGCTGCAAGGCCCGGGTACCGACCGTTTAGCTATGAAGCTTTTTTGGTGGGATCCGGAACAGCTTACTAAGGCCCAAAAGAACCTGTACGCAAGCCCAGTGAAAACACATGTTACTTCTTGGCCAACACCTTAGACACTGGCAAAAAACTGAGGTGCTCCCGGATGGGAGGGGCTTATATAGGGGAGGGTACTTCCGGTTTGGAAGTGGCCAGTGCCAGCACCTGAAGGTAATCTATAAAACCCATTAGTAATGACTAAGTCGCTCTGTGTCCCGTGATGTACGAAAAAGAAAACACACCGCAAAGCACCAAAAACTTGTTAACGTGTATGCAGAAACGCATCCGGAACGGATCTGGAGTGCGTTTTTGTGGTGGCAACCAGCCCCAAAAAATCGTAAGCCAGTGTAGAATTTGCAGAGAGGGGTGGAGGACACTGAGTAGTTGGGAAGGTATATGATTCTGGCAGCAGCATTCATGCTAGACTGAAGGGGGAAGACTTTCGTAGAGGTAGGCCTATGAGAAGGGAGTTAAAATAGTAAAGGCAAGAGATAGCAAGGGAGGGAATGAGTAGCTTAGTGGTTTTATCAGTTAAAAGCGGACGTCTACAAGATATGAATAGTACTCATTGGAAATCATGGGGTCCGACTTGTCATGCGACTTTTCAGTCCCAAGTCGCACAAGAGTAAAAGCTGCCTTACAGTTGTAATATTGATCTTGATAAAGAAGTCAGGAGAGGGGGCACAGGCTGGGAGAAAATTTGCTCGGTTTTAGCAAGACTGAGTTTGAGGAAGTGTTGTGACATCCATACTGATATGACAGTTAATAAGTTAGTAATGCAAGAGGAGACTGAAGGGGTGAGATGGGGAGTAGAGAGAAAGATTTGGGTGTCAACAGCTTAGAGATGGTATTGGAAGCTGTGGGATTTTTTTAAGTGATCAAAGGAGGAGGTGTAAATGGAGAAGAGAAAGGGTCAGAGGACAAAACATTGGGGGACCCTTACAGAAAGAGGAAGTGGAGAGGAGAGACAGTGTCAGGGCCTGGACTTGAACCTGGGACCTCTGCTGTGTCTGGTAATGGCTCTTCTTACTGAGCCACCAGGGGATCTGTTAGAGAACCTTGCCTAATGAGCAACCCTTGAAACTAAACATCCCCTCCACTCAAGTAGCCACCATTGGACATCTGGCCTATAGCAGATTATGGTCGTGTACTGTATCTCTAAAATGTTGTACTTATTGGAGGCTCCCTACCTATATTCTGAGGGTCACTGGTGATACCAGCCTGGTTATCTGGTTTTGTTAACACAATATAAACATGTTGTATATAGAACATCAATTGTTTTAAAACAGTTTCAATAAAAACATATTTTTAAACAATATTTATCTTCAGTGTGGTTCCAGTAAAGTCCCAAACTTTCTCCTATTTTCTCAATATTCTGATATTAGGGACAAGGCATAGTATACCTGTATATGTCCGCATTACCACTCTGCAATGATATAGGGGGTTATTTACGAAAGGCAAATCCACTTTGCACTGCAAGTGCACTTGTAAGTGCAGTCTCTGTAGATCTGAGGGAAAGATCTGAAATGAGGGGAAGCTCTGCTGATTTTATCATCCAATCATGTGCAAGCTAAAATGCTGTTTTTTATTTTCCTTGCATGTCCCCCTTAGATCTACAGTGACCGAACTTCCAAGTGCACATTTAACCCTTGGATCACCCCTGATGTTAACCCCTTCCCAGACAGTGTCATTTGTACAGTGACAGTGCATATTTTTTAGCACTGATCACTGTATTGGTGTAACTGGTCCCCAAAAAGTGCCACCTAGTGTCAGATTTGTCCACCGTAATATCGCAGGCAGCTGGTCTTTCCTAGGGCGCAAAATATTCTAGCACCGCCCTGACTACAGTGATAACCTGTCAAGCTACGTACTTACCGAGGCCGAGATGCCGAGAGTGGTTCACCCTTGCACCCAAGCGCACTCCGCCCCCTGGAGGTGAGACAGGGAGAGGACAGCACGAGGGAGCACTGGCCACCAGCAGGTAGAGGTGTCTTGCTGAAGAATCTAGCAGGGATGAGTCTGAAGAACAGGCCAGGAGTCAAACACCAAGGGTAGACAGGGTCAAACAGCAACCAGTAGCAAGGCACAAGTCCGTTTAGGAGTTTAGCAGGAAGCACCAGTATAGTCAGGTTAGGCAAGAAGTCCAGGGTACAGGCAGAAGGTAGAGGGCTGGAGACAGGCAGCAGATCCGGGTCACAGGCCGAGGGTCAAGCACAAGGAGAGAGGTAGAAGTCCGTTTAGCAAGCCAAGGGGTCAGGTTCAGGAGAAGCAGAAGCGTAGTCAAATCCGGTCCGGGTCACAGCAGGAGAACTTTAACTTCTTTCAGGCACAAGAAACACAGTAAAGCTGACAAACCAGCAACCAGATAGTGTTACTGCGTCTGTTTAAATAGGCCCGCCTGTAGACCCATTGGCGAGCTATTGCGCACGCGCATTCGTCGTTGCGCCGGTGCGCGCACCCGAGCACGCCGAAGCGTCGTCCCGCCACGCACGCGCATGCGCCGATGCGCCGTTTTGCCGCGCATGCGCACTGAGCGCAGATTGGTGACAACAGACGGGGAATTTCCCTGACAGTGCCCCCCCCCGAGGGGCGGACTCCGGACGCCCAGACTGGCCATTAATTCCGGATGTTCTTGGTGAAAGGCTCGTATTAGGCGAGGAGCATGCAAGTTCCTGGATGGTTCCCAGGAGTTGTCCTCCGGGGGGTACCCCTTCCATTTAACCAAGTATTGTAACTGTCTGCCTTTTTTCCTACAGCCCAGGATGGATTCCATCTCAAATTCTTTTTCCCCATCTACTTCAACTGGTGGTGGAGGAGGTTCATCTCTTCCAGGAAAGGCGTTGGGAATGACGGGTTTTAATAAAGATGAGTGGAACACTGGGTGAATCCTATAGGAATCAGGTAATGCTAGTTCAAAAGCCACAGGATTAATAGCTCGTTTGATCTTGAAGGGCCCGATAAATCTAGGGCCGAGCTTTCGAGAGGGAATAGGCAATCTGAGGTTGGCGGCGGAAAGCCAAACTTTTTCCCCGACTCTGAACGCCGGGTTTTCCTTCCTTCCCCGGTCATAAAATTTCTTGTAGGATCCTTGGCCATTCCGCATCATCTCCTGGAGTCTTTGGAAATTCGCCTGGACAGAAGCCACTCGGTCCTGGACCGCGGGAACAGGGCTCTCGGGGATGTTTTCAGGGAGAAAGGAGGGATGAAAACCGTAATTCACCCAAAAGGGGGTTTGATTGGTAGCAGAATGCATTGAATTGTTATAGGCAAACTCTGCGTAAGGAAGTAGAGATGCCCAGTCATCCTGGGAAGCAGAGCAGAAACAACGGAGGTATTGCTCCAGGGTCTGATTGGTTCTTTCCGTCTGGCCATTGCTTTGGGGGTGGTACGCTGACGAGAGGCAGGTTTTGACTTCTAGTGACTTGCAGAGTTCCTTCCAGAATTTTGAAGTGAACTGGACCCCTCTGTCGGAGGTGATACTCTTTGGTATTCCATGAAGCCTGGTTATCTCCTTAAAAAAGATTTGAGCGGTATCCATGGCTGAAGGTGTCCCAATCATCGGTAAAAAGTGAGCCATTTTTGAGAGGCGGTCCACAACGACCAGAATCGTGGTAAACCCTCCGGAGGAAGGCAAGTCCACGATAAAGTCCATGGACACGTCCGCCCAAGGGCGCTCAGGAATGGGTAAGGGTTTGAGCAGGCCCCAACTCTTGGTGTTTGGCCCCTTGTTACGCTGACACTGAGTGCAGGAAGCGACATAAGACTTGCAATCTTGCCTCCAGCCTGGCCACCAGAAGGAGCGGGAGACAAGTTCCGACGATTTACGTGCTCCGAAGTGACCTGCCAGTTTGAGATCGTGGAAGGTCCTCAAGACCAGCGGTCTTGTTTCCAGAGGGACGAAAATCTTGTCCTGGGACCAGAATAGGCCGTCCCGCTTCTCCAGGGAGGTAGTAACCGGATCAGAGCAGAGCCCGGAAGCGATTTTAATAGAGGTGAGTAGATCGGCCCGGGGAATCAACAGAAAGTTCTGAGCTGACAGAATGGTGCCCGGTTGGGCCGACTGAGGGGTTTCCGGAAACATCCTGGATAGCGCATCCGCCTTCCCATTCTTGGAGCCGGGTCTATAGGAAATGTGAAAGTTGAACCGGGTGAAGAAAAGGGCCCAACGGGCCTGCCTGGGGCGTAGACGTTGAGCTGTTCTTAAGTACTCTAGATTTTTATGATCTGTGAAGATCATGATGGGGTGTACTGCCCCCTCCAGAAGGTATCGCCATTCCTCCAGTGCGAATTTTATGGCCAGTAATTCCCGGTCCCCTACATCATAGTTTCGCTCCGGGGGAGTCAACTTTTTAGAAGCAAAGGCTACTGGATACAGGAGAGCCTTGGGGCCTCGTCTTTGAGAGAGGATGGCTCCGATGGCTGTCTCAGAGGCGTCCACTTCCAGGGTGAACGGCAGTAGAGGATCCGGGTGCTGAAGTACTGGTGCTGAAGTGAAGACATCCTTGAGGCGAGAGAAGGCCTCCTGAGCTTCTGGAGACCAGTGAAAACGGTTATTTTGCCGGGTAAGTTGGGTTATTGGGGCCACAATGGAGGAAAAGCCCACGATGAATCTCCTATAGAAGTTGGCGAAGCCTATAAACCGCTGTACCCCCTTCTTGTCGGTTGGGGCTGGCCAGTCCTGAATGGCCTTCACCTTCTGCGGGTCCATTGCGACCCCATCGATGGAAATGATAAAGCCGAGGAACTGTACGGTGGTCTTTTCGAACTCGCATTTCTCAGCTTTGAGGTAGAGTTTGTGCTTCCGAAGGATGGTGAGGACCTTCATGACATGAGCCCGGTGGAGTTCGATGTTGGTGGAAAAGATGAGGATATCGTCCAGGTACACTACTAAGAAGTCATCAAGGTGCTGTCTGAAAATGTCGTTGACTAGGTGTTGGAAGGTGGCTGGAGCATTACAAAGACCGAACGGCATGACCGAATACTCAAAGTGTCCGAAACGAGATCTGAAGGCGGTTTTCCACTCGTCTCCGGCCCTGATTCTGATAAGATTGTAGGCCCCCCGTAGATCCAATTTGGAAAAGACCCGAGCAGATCGGAAGCGCTGAAATAGCTCCGGAATAAGGGGTAGTGGGTACCTGTTCTTAATGGTTATCTTGTTTAGGTCTCGGTAATCGATACAGGGTCTTAAGGACCCGTCTTTCTTTTCCACAAAGAAGATTCCTGCACCGGCTGGAGAGGAGGAAGGGCGAATAAATCTCTTCTGGAGGTTTTCATCAATATAAGCCTTGAGGGCTTTCAACTCGGTTTCGGACAAAGGAAAGATACGTCCGAACGGAATTTTGGAGCCCGGCAAGAGATCGATAGGGCAATCATAGGGCCGATGAGGTGGTAGATGGTCGGCTTGCTGCTTATCGAACACGTCCCGGAATTCTAGATAGATGGAAGGAACATGCTGTAGGTTGTCCGGCTTGGCAATCATGGAAGCGCAGACCGAAGAGGCAGAGGCAAGACAGTTCTGGGAACAATAGGAGGAGGTGAAGCTAACCTCTTTCTTCACCCAATTTATGAGGGGCTCGTGTGCCTGTAGCCAGGGAAGACCCAGGATGATGGGGAACATCGGGGAAGGTATGAGGTCTAACCGGAGAAGTTCTTGATGACCCGAGTCAGAGATGGCAAGGATAGGTTTGGTTTCCTGCGTGATCAGCCCTGAACGGGGCAAGGACCCATCCGCCAGGTGGATCTGAAGGCAGTGGTCCTTAGGTTGAGTGGGGACATGGAATCTTGAGGCTAAGGCAGAGTCCAGGAAGCAGCTGCAGGCTCCAGAATCAATAATTGCCGGGAGGCGGATTGCCCCTTCCGGCAGCTGTAGAGACATAAAGAGAATGACATAAGACTGAGGGTTGTCAAAGAGTTGATAGTTTAAAGTGTCTTTAGAGATAGACTTACTAGGTCTTACGGGGCAGTTGAGGAGGAAGTGGCCGGCACCCCCGCAATATAGGCACAGATTGGCCTGGCGCCTTCGCTGTTTTTCCTCAGGAGTCAGGGGAGCCCGAACCAACCCGAGCTGCATGGGTTCTGGCTCAGGAAGAGGTGTGACTGCAGGCGCAGAGGTTGGTGGGTAGTGAGGTACAGTCCTGGATGGAGGCCAGTTGGGACGAGGAGATTGAAATCGCTCTGCCCGTCGTTCACGAAGACGCCTATCGAGTTGTATGGCGGATTGGATCAGGTTCTCCAAGGTAGTGGGGGTTTCGATCCTGGCCAGCTCGTCCTTGAGAGTCTCAGATAGTCCCTGGCGGTACTGGTATCTGAGGGCCGCCTCATTCCATTTGGTGTCGGCGGACCATTTCCTAAATTCCGACGTATAGTCTTCCACCGGCCTTCTCCCCTGAGTTAGGTTATGGAGGACGGACTTGGCCGTGGCTGATCGCTGGGGATCATCGTATAATTGAGCCATATGTTCAAAAAATGTCTCTACTGAGTCCAATATGGGGCTTTGTTGCTCCATCAGGCCATGGGCCCAGGCTTGAGGGTCATCCGTTAAGAGAGAGATGATAAACCCCACCTTTACTGCTTCCGAAGAGAAGGTCCTTGGTTGGAGGGCAAGGTAGAGGGAGCAGGCGTTTTTAAAGGCCCGGTATTTTTTGCGGACACCCGAAAAACGTTCCGGAATAGGGACCCTGGGTTCAGGGGTGGCCATCACTACTGTAGAACTCGTAGGTACTTGGGAGTTGGTGGCGGTGTTGGCAGAGGTGGCAGCTGTGGGGCCTGGCCCTAGGAGACCGGTGAGCTGTTGAAGACGGCCATCAATCTGGGTATATCCCTCTTGGAGTCTTTGGACAGTGTCTGTTAGGGTGGAGACCTGCTGGCAGAGGGTGTCAAATGGGGAACGCACTCTGTCGGCCTCAGACATCTGGCTGGTTTGTACTGTCAAGCTACGTACTTACCGAGGCCGAGATGCCGAGAGTGGTTCACCCTTGCACCCAAGCGCACTCCGCCCCCTGGAGGTGAGACAGGGAGAGGACAGCACGAGGGAGCACTGGCCACCAGCAGGTAGAGGTGTCTTGCTGAAGAATCTAGCAGGGATGAGTCTGAAGAACAGGCCAGGAGTCAAACACCAAGGGTAGACAGGGTCAAACAGCAACCAGTAGCAAGGCACAAGTCCGTTTAGGAGTTTAGCAGGAAGCACCAGTATAGTCAGGTTAGGCAAGAAGTCCAGGGTACAGGCAGAAGGTAGAGGGCTGGAGACAGGCAGCAGATCCGGGTCACAGGCCGAGGGTCAAGCACAAGGAGAGAGGTAGAAGTCCGTTTAGCAAGCCAAGGGGTCAGGTTCAGGAGAAGCAGAAGCGTAGTCAAATCCGGTCCGGGTCACAGCAGGAGAACTTTAACTTCTTTCAGGCACAAGAAACACAGTAAAGCTGACAAACCAGCAACCAGATAGTGTTACTGCGTCTGTTTAAATAGGCCCGCCTGTAGACCCATTGGCGAGCTATTGCGCACGCGCATTCGTCGTTGCGCCGGTGCGCGCACCCGAGCACGCCGAAGCGTCGTCCCGCCACGCACGCGCATGCGCCGATGCGCCGTTTTGCCGCGCATGCGCACTGAGCGCAGATTGGTGACAACAGACGGGGAATTTCCCTGACATAACCTTCATATGTTTTCTCACATGGCATATTCCCAAATAGTTGTTGGCTACAATTGTGTTCTTCACAGGTCTTTTTTTTTTTTACGACGACGACAACAATGAAATATGCCTGCACAAGGTGCATCACCACAGCAGCCTTCAGTTTGCTTTGGTTGCGCCTTTGACAGGATGCTTTACAGGCAGGAAGTTGTGAGAAACAGGGTAAGTGCATTGACACTGCACAACACAAAGTGCCCAAATGAGGACATTTATATTAGTATCACCAGCTGTTATTTTCATGAAAGCTAGCAATTGTCACAATCCAAGATCCTGCTCCTGGATGTAGCTGCTTTTCATGAGAGTGGAGTCTAAGGCGCCTTTCACATGGACGGCTATTCTGCTGCAGTTAAAAGCATGTTTTTTTTTCTGTGAAATTCAAGACTCCAGGCACTGCGATCAGCTGCACTTGTACAGTGCGTTTAGCTACGGTTTGCCATTTCCATAGCAACCCGACAGGGTACCGATTCGTATTGAACGGGGATCCGACTTGGATCCCCGCCAATGCCAGGCACTGTTTGGTATGAATCTTGAGGGGGAACTCCACGCCAAATTTTAAATAAAAAAACGGCATCGGTTCCCCTCCAAGAGCATACCAGGCCCTTCAGTCTGCGTGGGGGTCCCCCTCAAAATCCATACCAGACCCTTATCCAAGCACGCAACCCGGTCGGTCAGGAAAGGGGTGGGGACGAGCGAGCGCCCCCTCGTGAACCGTACCAGGCCGCATGCCCTCAACATGGGGTGGGTTGGTGCTTTGCCTGCCCCAAAGCAGAGAGTAGACAGGTTTTTAAAGTAATTTATTAGGCAGCTCCGGGGGTCTTCTTCCGACTTCGTGGTCTTCTTCCGACTTCGGGGGTATCTCAGGCCTCTTCTCCCTCTCTCCGGTGTCGTCTCCGCGCTCTCTGGTTCTACTCCGGTGCCTTCTTCCTTCTGCCAGACTCCTACGCTATCTTCTGCTGCTCTTTTGCTAGAGGAGGAGCCCGGTCTTCTGCGACGTCTTCTTCCCTCTTCTCTTCCTGAGATGTTGACACGACGCTCCCTCCCGCTGTAATGCCGTGAGCGAGGTCCGCAACAAATTATATAGGCATGGGGCGTGGCCACCGGGAAATGTCACCCGGTGACCCCGCCCCTTATGTCGTCACAGTCCCATCATGCCCCGGGACTGTTACGCCATAAGGGGGCGGGGTCACCGGGTGACATCACCCGGTGGCCACGCCCCATGCCTATATAATTTGTTGTGGACCTCGTTCACGGCATTACATTGGGAGGGAGCATCTTGTCAACATCTCAGGAAGAGGAGAGGGAAGAAGACGTTGCAGAAGACCGGGCTCCTCTGCTAGCAAAAAAGCAGACGATAGCGGAGGAGCCCGGCAGAAGGAAGAAGGCACCGGAGAAGAACCAGAGAGCGTTGAGACGACACAGGAGACAGGAAGAAGAGGCCCGAGAGACCACCGAAGTCGGAAGAAGACCCCCGAAGTCGGAAGAAGACCCCCGGAGCTGCCTAATAAATTACTTTAAAAACCTGTCTACTGTGTTTTTTTTTTTATTGCCACTTTTTCCCTCCAGGTGAATGGGGGAAAAGTGTACCCCATACTCATTCACATAGGGTGGGGGGCCGGGATCTGGGGGCCCCCTTATTAAAGGGGGCTCCCGGATTCTGATAAGCCCCTGCCCGCAGACTCCAACAACCAACGGCCAGGGTTGACGGGAAGAGGCCCTTGTCCTCATCAACATGGGGATTCCGCTTAGGGGTTCCCCTTAAAATCCATACCAGACCGAAGGGCCTGGTATGATCTTGGAGGGGAACCCATCCTGGTTTTTTATTTAAAATTTGGCGTGGTGTTCCCCCTCAAGATTCATACCAAACAGTGCCTGGCATTGGCGGGGACCCAAGTCGGATCCCCGTGCTTGTCGCTCATTGGGAAAGGAAAAAAAAAAAATCCTTTCCCGATGAGCGAGCCAGCTTGGCGCTGCTATCTGCAGCTGACACAGTGCACTGCGATTACCTGCGGTTATGTGCGGATAGCTGCGCTAAATTGCTCCAGAACGCAGTCAATTCTATTTTTTATATCCACACCAAACCGCATGTAATGAAAATGCAGCTAAAGGCAGTGTGTGAATGGGGCCATAGGAAAGCATTGTGTGCGTTTAGCTGCGGTAGAAAACACAGCTAAAAGCACAATTCTATCCGTCCATGTGAAAGGGGCCTAAAAGGTAGCTGGTGTGTCACCAGGGACACCTTCACAGAAGTTTGGGTTAGCTGTAAGCTACTTCCAGGTCACTCAACAGGTACTCACAGATGCAGCGGGGGGTAGGTGCTGGGTAATGGGGAGAATCTGGAGGCTGCAGGTGCAGAGATGGCACAGCTGAGGTTCTGAATAAAGATGCCACTGAGACTGTGGGTGCAGGCATGGTGCAGCACAGGCTGTGACTATTGATGCTGAGGACAGTGGATGCAGCTCGGTTGAAGCGAAGATGCAGAAGAGTCTGTGGTAGCTGCAAAGGTGCGGCCAGACTGCAAGTGCAGTGAAAATGCTGCAGAGTCTGTGGAAGTTGCAGAGGTAAAGCAGAAGCTGCAAGAGCAATGATGATGCAGCGGAGACTGAAACTGTAGCCAAGACGCAGCAGAAGCTGTGAGTGCAGTTGAGATGCAACAGAAGTTATGTTGCAAAGGTGCAGTGGGGCTGCGAGTGCAGTAGAGATGTAGCAGAATCTGTAGATGTTGCAGGGCTGCGGTGGAGATGCAGCAAAGTGAGGATGTTGCAGAGGTCTACCAGAAACTGCAAGTGCAGCAGGAATGTAGCAGAGTCTGTGGGTGCCGAGCAGCTAGACTGGATGTGTCAGGCAGAAGCAAAACACTTCAGTAGCCCAGGGGAGCAATATGAACTCCATTGTTGAGCAGTGACAACATATCTGGCTACCCCTTAGACTCTGCACTTAGGGTCTTGAGCAAATTGCAAATTAGCACATTTTTTTTAATTCCTTGGCCCATGTGAATGAACAAAAGTACAGTAAGGTAATGATTCTTGTCAAGTTACAGTATGACATCAGACAAATATACTGCTTTTACAAAACAACAGGAAAGGATAGCTGCAGTTACAATCTAAAGACAAAAAGTCTCCCTAATGCAAGTTCTTGGGAGCACCCGGGAAATATTACTTATAAACTGGAGAACTGTAGCTTATAAAGTATAGTAAGCAAACATTAAAAACTGTGTGAAAGGTAGACAGAAGTGTCTGAGCATATGGGAACCTAGTTTTAGAAATCAAAATGGAGAGAACAAAGGGGATGAGAATAGAACATGAGGAAAAAGAGTGACAGGTCAGGGTGAGAGCAGGTAAGGTGAAGAAGGAGGAAAGAAAGAGAAGAAAAGAAGGGGTGGGGGAAAAGAAGTTGGGGTGCAAGAAAAAGCAATGGGATAGGAGCAGAGGGCTTACAAAAGAAGATCCTCTGTTGCTGCAGAAAATATTAAATTAGGCAGGTCTAGTGGTTTAGGTTAGGTGGAGAATTCATCTATTACTCAAAAAAATGCTTGATAGGAGAGTATTCAATAGAATTATTTTTGTTGAATTTTTTTAAATGATTGTAAAGGGTAGAGTTGAGATCTTCCATGTGCATTGTATTGTTATTTCTAGAGAACCACTGGCCCATAAAAGGGGGGCGGGTAGTCTGTTTCCATAGGGGCGAATGTAGGGTCTCTAGCTCAATGTCTGTAAAATTATGGAAAATACTCCTTTTGGACCTCCACTGGTCACGTATAAGCAGACAAATCCAAAAGACATGGAGGAGAGGCCAGTGTGCAATTTACATCCAGCAAAAGGGGGGAGCTGTAAGGGTTGACGCAGTATACCAGAGCTGGGGTTTTGTACCACCTGGAGACAAGCTTGTAGCCTGTTTTCTTGTATTTTACTGGAATTGAATTTGCGGGCAAACGTTAACCATTTTGCAGTATATGGGGGGTAGGCTCCCCAGCATTAATCAGCATGTCATTGGCTGACGGTAGAGAATGTTATATTGGCTAGTCTGCTAACCAAATTTTCAAATGGTGTAAAAGATGTTAAATAGCGGCCTGTGACCAAAGATAACGTGTTAATTGAACAATGCTCCAATAGGCAAGGTCAGCTCTGAAAGGTGGATTTTAATTGATCCAGAGTCAGAAATCCATTGCCCATGTAATAGTAAAGGGTGCCAAAGTTCAAAAACTCAAAAACCAGGCTCCAAAGAGCCTAAGCAGAAAGTCAGAGGGACCCAGAATGGAAGATAGCTTGAAGGGTGTGGATAAAATTTTGGTGGAGTGAAAAAGTTGTGAGTCTATGGCACAAGTGGGGCCTATCAGTGAGTGAGTCTTGAACTCGGAGGGGAACATTTACCCAGGACAATCCTTTGAGGGGATGGGTGCTGAAATCTTGTTCTGAATGGATCCATTGCCTGTGTCGGATTGCTGAGCACCATTCAAGAATCCTGGCCACATTGGTGGCCTTGTATAATTGGGTGAGGTCTGGCAACCCTATGCCTCCTTTGGTCTCAGGGAGTTTAAATAAGAAGTGTTTAAATTCTTGCATTTGTCGAGCCCAAATAAAGTGAAGGAAGGTGGACCTTAGATCTGAGAGGCTGGTAGTGGGAAATGCGATCAAAGTAGTAGTTGTAGTAGGTGATTCTTGGGAGGACATTTATTTTTATGATATTATTCCTGCCAAACCAAGTAAATACGCCTGCCATCACATTTTCAATACAATTACTAGGCCTAAAATGTGTAGACACAAGACAGTGAGAACAAGGCCAAATGTCAAGGCAGAAGGCAAAGAGAGTTTTCGTCCAAAAAATTAGAGCTTCAGCTCTTTGTTAATGTAAGGGAATCATTTCTTTGGCAAAAGGAAAGAGGAGAAGGAAAAGAGGTGCCAGGAGGCAGAATGTTGGCATCAGTGGCAGCAACAGTGAGAAAAGAGAAAAATCTTTATTTGATCTTTTCTTAGTTAAAAGGATTCATTTAAAAAAAAAAAAATCAGCCTCTCAGTCACAAATTCTCTCTGACATGACACTTGCAGCAGAGCAGGCCGTTACATAAACAAAGTACATATTGGGCACCTACAGCCAGCAGTATATCCTAGACACCCAGTAGTCCTTTTTTTTTTTATTGACATTCTTGCTATGCTCAAGCTTAACATTTGCTTGACTAGGGCAGGGATGGCATTACAAGGAAAAAAAATATAAAGACAAAAATTATAAAAAAAAAAGTAAATATGTAAAAAATTACAAAAATAATAATAAATAAAAAATGGTGTGGGAGGGTAGAAATATGTTAAAGTGCTTGTAAACCCACTTTCTAAACAAACACCTACAGGTAAGCCTAGATTAAGGCTTACCTGTAGGTGCATGAAATATCTCCTTAACCTACACGGTTAAGGAGATATTTACATTTAAATGCGGCGACGGTGACGTCACGCGCATGCGCATGGGGTTAATCCCATTCACAAATTCGGCTAGGTCGCAGTATTCGACGATGTAGCCAAATTCGACGGGTCATGCGCGCATGCGCAGAGTCACGTCTTCGCCGCTCCGGCCAATCACAGCGCCGGAGCGGCGCTGTGATTGGCTGGTGCGGCGATACCCGGAACTAACATTCCGGCTATCGCCGCAGTGATGTCTGCGACTGGACAGAGGGACGCGGACTGCTTCGGGGGCCCCGATCTAAGGTAAGTGGTACATAATGAGCTAATATGCTAGTCATACTAGCTCATTATGCCTTTCTCTTGCAGGTGGGGGAAAAAAAAAAACGAAAAGTGGGTTTACAACCACTTTAATGTGCAACTACCGATGTCATGTATTATTCCTTTTGCTTACTCCAGTGAGTTACAGTGCCTTGAAAAAGTATTGATGCCCCTTGAAATTTTCCACAATATGTCATGTTACAACCAAAAAAAGTAAACTTATTTTATTGGGATTTTATGTGATAGACCAACACAAAGTGGCATATAATTGTGAAGTGGAAGAAAAATGATAAATGATTTTCAATTTTTTTTAGAAATAAATATCTGAAAAGTGTGGCGTGCATTTGTACAACTATTAGTCCTGCACTCCACAAATCTGGTCTTTATGGAAGAGTGGCAAGAAGAAAGCCATTGTTGAAAGAAAGCCATAAGACGTTCTGTTTACAGTTTGTGAGAAGCCATGTGGGGACATAGCAAACGTGTGGAAGAAGGTGCTCTGGTCAGATGAGACCAAAATTTAACTTTTTTGTTTAAAAGCAAAACGCTATGTGTGGCGTAAAACTAACACTGCACATCACCCTGAACACACCATTTTCTTCAGCAGGGACAGGGAAGCTGGTCAGAGTTGATGGGAAAGTAGATGGAGCCAAATACAGGGCAATCTTAGAAGAACACCTGTAATGCCGCGAACACACGATCGTTTTTAATGTCATTTTCAAAAACGACGTTTTTCTCAACGTGATTTTTCTTGTTTTCTCTCAAGCCTGTCTTGCATACACACGTTCATCAAAAAAAACGCTCGAGCAAAGCGCAGTGACGTACAACACGTACGACGGCACTATAAAGGGGAAGTTCCATTCGAATGGCGCCACCCTTCATGTTAGTAAAGTTCGTTGAGCGACGATTCACGCTTTTCAGCCTCGTGCTTTTCAGTCCGTTACAGCGTGACGAATGTGCTATCTCCATTACGAACGCTAGTTTTACCAGAACAAGCGCCCCCGTCTCATACTTGATTCTGAGCATGCGCATTTTTTTCCCCTCGTAAAAGCATACACACTACCGTTTTTCACGTCGTTAAAAAAACGATGTGAAAAATGACGTGAAAAAATAGAGCGGGTTCTCATTTTTTTAGGCCATTTTTCACGTTGTTAAAAATGCTCTGGAGCCTACACACGATCGTTTTTAATGCCCAATTTAAAAAATGGCATTTTTAACGACGTGAAAAAACGATCGTGTGTACGCGGCATTAGAGTCTGCAAAAGACTTGCGATTGGGTTGGAGGTTCACCTTCCAGCAGGACAATGACCCTAAACATACAGCCAGAGCTACAATGGAATGGTTTAGATCAAAGCATATTCATGTGTTAGAATGGCTCAGTCAAAGTCCAGATCTAAAGCCAATTGAGAATCTGTGGCAAGACTTGAAAATTGCTGTTCACAGATGCTCTCCATCCAATCTGACAGAGCTTGAGCTATTTTGCAAAAAAGAATGGGCAAAAATGTCATGCTCTGTGATGTGCAAAGCTGGTAGAGACATCCCCAAAAAGACTTGCAGCTGTAATTACTGTGAAAGGTGGTTCTACAAAGTATTGACTCAGGGGGGCTGAATACAAATGCAGGTCACACTTTTCACATATACTTATTTGCCACTTCGTGTTGGTGTATTACATAAAAATCCCAATAAAATACATTTACATATTTGGTTGTAACACGACAAAATGTGGAAAATGTCAAGGGGTATGAATACTTTTTCAAGGAACTGTATGCAATGGAACAGACTACAGATGATTCCTCTGCAAGCTCCTGCGCTTTTTTAAAGTGGATGTAAACCCACTCTAATCCTTTCTAAACTACTGCCATAGTGGTTATCTATAAGGATAGACATGCCTCTTGAATGTATCCTTAACAGACAGACAGGAGACATTTGACAGGTATGAGACCTGAAAAACTGCAGATTCTGTGGGTGGGTCTATTGTCCGGAGCTCGGTGGGTGGAGTCGTGATGTCAGTAGACTCTCTGCCCACCTCTAAACTCCCCTTGTCAACATGCATTTTCTCCTGTGTATTTATTACACTGAACTTCTGCTATGATCACTAACATCCAGTCAAAACCCAGAAAAGTTACCACATGACTTCAGCATGCCCAATCATGCTGAGGTGTGGGGCAGCCATGCCTGGGAGAGCTGGAGAAGAAAGGAGGAGGGGATCTGAAATACACAGAATGTCTCTCTCAGGTTCTTGCATGAGATATGTAAATCACCTGTCACTCATGGCAAGGGGGAGAAACTGACTCCTATTTTCCTGTCTGTCTGTTTTTATCTCACTGAAAAAAGATAAGAGGACTGCTCAGAGCTGGATTAACTCTTTGTGGCAAGACTGGGCACAGATGACATGAAATCCTTTACTGTAAAAAGTTTTTTGGGGGGGTTTACATCCACTTTAAATATTGAAATTACCATTCCTGGCCATATTTATTTGACCTGCACTGGGACAGGCTTACAAGGAAAAGAAAAATGGGAGTTGTTGCACTGATTGTTCTTTTTGTGAGTTATTCCAGCTTTTAGGTCATGCCCTATGCGCTGTGGAAGGAAAACCGGAAGAATTATATCACCAATTCCTGCCTCACTGTAGCTCACTATTTTTGTCACCTCTTCAAAAGAGTCAAAATGATTCAGGAGTCCTGGATGATGAGCCTCTGTCCTATGTCTGGAGCTTGGCCTCCTCAAGAGCAATGACAGGCTCTAATTCCAAACTCTGCTCTTTTAATCATTTTGTCACTGTCAGTGATCATACCGAGAAGAAAAGGAAAAGAGATTTGCAAGCCTTCATTACAACAAGGCAAAAATGGAACACTCAAACATTTTTGTGTGTAGACAGTTTGAAGTGGCTGGCAGTACAGTTTGTAGACAGTTTGAAGTGGCTGGCATTAGTGGCTGGCAGAAGTGGCTGGCAGTTTGAAGTGGCTGGCAGTACATAGATAATACGAGGGATGGGGTGGTCCAAGTGAATTGATAAAGAAGTTCGATAGATAGGTTAGATAGATAGATAGGTTAGATAGATAGATAGATAGATAGATTTTCTGTATCCCTCCTTGATCTAAGGAGAGCTGTTCATAGCTATAACATTCCCTGCAACCTGTAATTGTTGCAGCTCCTTCACCAAGCTAGAAATGGAGAACTCAAGCAATTCCACTGGATCCAGTCATAACCAGTTTAAAGGATTTCTAATTGATAAGAATCAAATGAAAGTAGATTGGGATTTTTCTGCTGTCTGTAATTCCACAGCCAAAAATACACTGCAAAAGTACACTGTGGCCAAAGAATGTCCCTTAAAGCCATGCTGGCTCTGAAGTACAACATACAGCTTTATAGGGGTTGTAAACCTTTATTATTTTTTATTTAAAATAATAAACATGGAACATTAAAAGGTTTTTCTGATCTGAACTATGCCTCTATTAGCTCACCTTCATAGTGGTTGACAGTCATTTTGTTTGTAACAGGGTTTTTGTTTAACTTAAGCTGGCCATAGACAGTTTGAATCTCGCCCAGTTCAGCAGGGACCAGCTGAGATTCAAACCATTTATGGGCAGGCTGAATGTACCCAAGTTGATCGATCTATTGATCAACTTTTGTACAATCAGCCTGTTGGAGTTTACATGCCATTATTACTAGCGGCTATTATAGCGGCTAGCAGTAATCACTGTGTTCTCCCAGCAGGGATGGCACCCCCTGCTGGGAGAGCACAATGGCTCCATGGGAGAGATTCTCAACATCGACTGTGTCGATGGGAAAATAGAGTGATTTTCTTTCCTGCAACCCGTTTATACCTGCCTACCTCAGATACGCTAAAAAAAAATGGAAGGGTTCCATCCTCCTCCTTTTACACAGAACAAAGATATTTAAGTGTAAATGGACAGTGGAGTCCATTTACACCTGGCCGACCAGAAAGCAGAGCAGTTTCTGTCTGTATATTCCCTGCATAAAACTAAGGTGAAACTGACATGTCATCCACCGGCTCTGCTCTGATCAGCAGGGGAACAGCAAATCACCTGCTGATCATAATGTGGGAAAGGGGTTTAATGCTTAAGCAAGCCATACAGACATGGGTTGAAGGAAAGAAAATCACCCAATACCGAATCGCTCCCGTTGCGCTATTGTGCTCTGACAGCGGGCTGTTTCCCCACTGTCAGAATACAATAATCACTGCTGGTAGATATAGCCGCCGGCAGTGATCACACGAGAAAAACCAGACAGGCTGGTTGTACTGAAGCCGATCGATAGATTAACTTCAGAACAACCAGCCGGTCCAAAGTTGGTTTAAATTTGGATGGTTCCTGCTGAACCGGTTGAATTTCAATCCATCTATGGCCAGCCTATAGCTGCTAGCAACAATCGCATGAAAAGTCCGACAGACTGGTTGTACCCAAGATTCAAAGCATCTATGGCCGGATTTAGTAAGCGGTCTCATAGCAAAGGAAGACTATAATTATTTAAAGTTCTTTAAAACAAAGTGTATTTTAAGGTACATAAACTTTCAAAACCCTCAGTTGTGTTACACAATGAGTGATTTTGCTTTAGTGGTGATTTAATTGTGTTGTGTACTTAAATGCACTTTTGGAAGTTACCGGTAAGTTAAATGTTCTGTTCCAGAGTTTGGAATACAGCACCAGGGCTTGTCTCAATAGACTTCTTAAATGGACTCCAGACACTGCTGGCTACCTTGTACTTGAACAGCTTTACTGCAGGCATAAAAGCAAACCAACCATGCTACTAACCTCCACAATATGTGATTGGATCTCGCTTTCCCTCCACGTGACTGCAGAAAAAGGTTACTAAGAGCACTGCAACCTGGATCACACATAGTGACATATTTAATACCTATGAAAAAAATAAGAATTTGTCACTAAAATACTTGTTAATGCAAAAAAAATTTTTTTATATACATTGTTATAAAATTAAACACATTACAAATAGCAACTATATTTAAAGGCTCTATTCCCTTCTTAAAGAAGTTGTAAAGGCAAAAGTTTTTTTTAATCTTAATGCACAACTGCTTTAGTTGAAATCAAAGAGAGTGAAGTCTGTGAGTCCACAACGGAGGGTCCATAGACAAGAAATTCAGGAAGAACATCTCACCACTGTAATGCCGCGTACACACGATCATTATTCACAGCGGTTAAAAAAACGCTGTGAATAATGACATTAAAAACGAGGGATCGGCTTGTTCCCCACACACGGTCGTTTTTCACGTAATTTTTTCTCTTGACGAGAAAAACGACCATCTGTGGGCTCCGCGGCAGTGTTTCCCTATGGGAAAACTGCCGCGGAAAACATGTCGAAAAAAACGACGAGAAAAATTAGAACATGTTCTAATTTTTCTCGTCGTTTTTAATGCCGTTTTTCTCGTCGAAAAAAACGGCAAAAAGCCCACAGACGATCGTTTTTCTCGTCCAAAGGAAAAAAATTTGTTTTTCTCGACGAGAAAAACGGCCGTGTGTACGCGGCATAACTCTGAATTATTTAAGATGTCACCCTTCATTCAAACCATTCATGACCATCAAATTAATTGTCAGGCCTCAACCTACAAACATTTTCAATCCCTTCATATCTTCTTGAAAACTAAAATGTAAGGCTGTCAATTACTTTTTGGATTATTTTTCAGTTCATGTTACAGCTCACATTGAATAACTACCCTGTCCTCTAGCTCAGAATGTTGATAGTTTTAGTAGATGGGTAGCTTGAGCCAAGCGTCTTAAGAACAGCAACTGAGATATCCCAAGATGCACTGAGAAACCAACAAGCGAACTGGAACGACATTATCAGCAGTCACTTCCGGTTCATGTCTATATATTCTGAAAAGGTCTGGTGCAGACATCACATCTCCTCCAGTGTGGAGCAGGAGTAAGAGGAGAGGGATCCATAGGGAGAGGACAGAGTGACAGAGGATCAGCAGAACTGGGGGATCAGAGCAGGAGAAACGAGCAGATGTTACACATGGTGAGCAGCATGGGAGAAATATACTGTAGCAGGAGGTGGGCGGAGGAGGAATAGCAAACCAAAGGACCAGCAGAGCTGGGAGTTATTACTGAGCGGGGGGGGGGGGATTAGCAAAGCTAGGGGTACTACTGAGTGGGGCATCAGCAAAGCTGGTGGTACTACTGAGTAGAGGATCTGCTAAACAAGGGTACTAATAAGCTGGGGATCTGCTAAACAAAAATAGTAATAAGCTGGAGACTTGCTGAACAGGGATACCAATGAGCTGGGGATCTGCTGAGTGGGGGTACTACTGAACTGGGGTTCTACTGGGGCCCTTTAAAACAAATAGAAAATCAACACACACATAGCATTTGCCAAGTTTCAAAAAAGCATCACTGAAGCACCAAAAACACATAACAAAAGCATGTTGAAGTGGTAGACGCATCATTGGGTGTTAAAGTAAAAGCACGTGTAAATGAGCCCAAGGGGCATAGACAGCTGCCTAGTAGCAAAACCTCCGATGTTTACAGTGGTCTGATGAGCACTCATTGACCAGTAATTCATATGTGACATTTAAAGTTTGAGTACTTTTCCTGCTAGAAGACAGAAGTAGTCAGGAGGTAGGTAACACAAGGCAGATTTGACTAGGTTAGATTCTACCAAATAATCAAGATAAGTGGAGGCTCTTTGTTGTGTCTGCTCTTAAAGTGGTTGTAAATCCTTACAAACCACTTTTCACTACAGGTAAGCCTATAATAAGGCTTACCTGTAGGTACCGTGGATATTTCCTAAACCTGTACGGTTTAGGAGATATCCCCTGTATCAGCATGTGCCAACGTCATCGGCACATGCACACTGAAGCAATGGCTCTTTCATGCCGTTGCTTCAGCTGATGTGCCGTGATCGGCGGCTCGCGCACGCATGTGACGTGGAGTGATGTCATCAGCTGTTCTGGCCAATCACAGCGCCGGAGCCCGCGAACCCGGAAGTAACATTGCGGTGACATGTCGCTGGTCACAGCGGTGTACGGGGACCGCTGCACCAGCTTCGATCTAAGGCAAGTATTTCATAATGAGCTAGTATGCGATGCATATTAGCTCATTATGTCTTTGTCTTGCTGTTTTTGTTTTTTTTAGGATGGGTTTACAATCACTTTAAGCACAAGCTACAGGTTTTAAAAGGATAACAGGTTTGCTTTTAGGCACCCTTCATATTACAAAAAAAAAAATGTGACTTTATTGTTAAGAGATAGATGTTTAGGAGTGAAGCTACTTGCACTATCTGATCAAAATCCACTTGGGCAAAAATGGATGCAGAGGAAATCCTATATCACTGCTGAATACAAATGTTTCCAAAGTACACAATCCCTCAAATCTCTGGAAGACTTTGCCCCCTAACACTGATAAATGATTATATCTACTATTGTCAAAGTGGTTCCAAAATACAGAGTGGCAAATTGTAAAAATGTCAGGGTCAGGGCACGATATAAAAACAGAGAAATGTTAAATAAAATAAATAAGATTCAGCTTCTAAAGTTGGTGTGCACAAAAATGAAAATCTGTTTAATCATAAATATTTCCTTGACTCTGAAGCTGATTTATTAAGTATCCGGAGTAACAAAAAGTTAAAGTGGACCTTCTTTTTTTTTTTTTATTAGAATCGATTTTCTCTACAGCAAATAAAATGTGTTTTTTGTCCCACTTTTATACAACAACAACAACACACAAAGGGACACATTATGTAATTATGATAAAACATCTGTGAGGGGGTTAGCTCAGCAGCAGGTGTGTGTGACCCCCTGGATGGGTTCACCACACAAAACAGGCACAGCAGACAGTGGTAGGAGAAAACAAAAGGGTGTGGTTTTATTTGAACTACCGTATATACTCGAGTATAAGCCGAGATTTTCAGCCCTTTTTTTTGGGCTGAAAGTCCCCCCCTCGTCTTATACTCAAGTCAGAAAAAATTTTACATTGGAAAAATAGTACCTGTAAAGAAGTTGCGGCTGCGGCGTCCATCGTTCAAATTCCGCGGTCTCTTCCTGTTCCTTCCGTGATAGGCGATTCTCATCAGACACTCTCCGCCTATCATGAACGTTCTCTCATCCTCAGTTTCCCAGCAGACGTCTGTGATTGGCGGAACACCCAACACAGTGTCTGCTGGGAAACTGAGGATGAGAGAATGTTCGTGATAGGCGGAGAGTGTCTGATGAGAATCGCCTATCACGGAAGGAACAAGAATAGACCACGGAATTTGAACGATGGACGCCGCAGCCGCAACTTCTTTACAGGTACTATTTACAATGTAAAATTTATAGGAAACAGTGAGCTAGGGAACAGTGAGGATAGGAACAGTAAGGATGGGAACAGTAAGGATGGGAACAGTGAGGATAGGAACAGTAAGGATGGGAACAGTGAGCTAGGGAACAGTGAGGATAGGAACAGTAAGGATGGGAACAGTAAGGATGGGAACAGTGGTGAGGATGGGAACAGTAAGGATGGGAACAGTGAGGATAGGAACAGTAAGGATGGGAACAGTGGTGAGGATGGGAACAGTAAGGATGGGAACAGTAAGGATGGGAACAGTGAGGATGGGAACAGTGAGGATAGGGAACAGTGAGGATAGGAACAGTAAGGATGGGAACAGTGGTGAGGATGGGAACAGTAAGGATGGGAACAGTAAGGATGGGAACAGTAAGGATGGGAACAGTGAGGCATTGTTGACCCTCGGCTTATACTCGAGTCAGTAAGTTTTCCCAGTTTTTTGTGGCAACATTAGGTACCTCGGCTTATACTCGAGTCGGCTTATACTCGAGTATATACGGTATATACAGACAAAAAAATACAGCAAAAACAAAAGAAACAGGAAAATAAATCCTGGTCAACCTGACCGCTCACTACACACGTTGGTGTCCCTAACTAACAACTGGGTACAGCCTTGTGCTGTCCCAGTCCCTAGCTCCCTGCTTTTAGAAGTTCTTAGCAATAACCACACAGGCTTTGGCTCACCGCACAGCGATCACACTCCCCAGACTATCCACACAGATCTGGTTCCAGGTTGGAGCATCTCCCTTAGCATGCTGGGAGTTCTTGTAGAGGCCCTAATGAGCCCACTTACTTCAGCTGGGCTCATTAACTCTTCCCCTGCAAGACTCCCAGCACTCTCCCTAGTGGTATAAATCGGCATAAAGCCTGAATCTAGGACATATATACCTTCCATCCTGGATGCAACCTGGTGATTTTACCTGCCTGCTGTCACACATTACAATCAGAAAACAGCATATGTAAGTTCACAAAGTATCTCCTATTATTTTTCACTTCAATTTTTACTGAAACATAGCTGAGGATCCCCATAAAAGAAAAGCTGAATGTTACAGGAGAGGGGTAGAACCTTAAAGAGGAACTGCAGTCTGCTCACATAATTTGTAATAAAAACATATTTGCCATTCTGAAGCTTCCCTCCAACCACTTTGCATATTATTTTATATATACTGTGATTCTCTACTTGCCAAATATGCTTCAGAAATCTCCCTCCACCGAGTTTGGCTGCATTCATTTTAACTGTGGGCAGCTGAAGCTGCTGCCTGTTCACTTCCTGGATTTACACACGCACACACAGAGGCACACCTCCAGCTCTGCACCTCTCATTGGCCCTCTTATGACTCACCCCCTCCCTTCCTGGCAAACTCTCACGAGAGTGAGAGAGAGAGAGAGCTGTGCATGATGTCATAAGCCTAGGCTTTTTACCAGACAAGAAACAGGAAGTGGTGCTGTATAAGATATTTATAGGCAGAAAAAAAATGTTTTACTATCCAAAAGGTAAAACAACAAGGGCAGAAGATTTAACAGATGGAAAGATGAAGTTCCGCTTTAAAGTGATATTCTTGGTTTTTCTTTTTTTTGTTTAAAAATAACAAGCATGTTATACTTACCTGCTCTGTATAATGGTTTTGCACAGAGCAGCCCTGATTCTCCTCTTCTCGAGTCCCATGTCGGCGCTCCTGGCCCCTCCCTCCTGCCGAGTGCCCCCACAGCAAGCAGCCATTGCTCTGTGTGTCCATTCAAACATGGAGCAGCAGCTCGGCCCCGCCCCCTCGGCTCACTGACTTTGACAGCAGCAGGAGGCAATGTATTACGGGGGCTGCTGCACACAGGAGGTTTTTTATCCAAATGCATAAAATGCATTAAGATAAAAAAAAAAAACATTCTGCCTTTAGAACCACTTTAAATATAATAAAGAACAGATCATGCGGTAACTTTCTTTAAAGGCCTCATGCATACTGGACGTTTGCCCAGCTCTACTGAACACCTTTCTCCTTGCAGAAAAAATTGGATTTTTAATAACGGCTTACCTGTAAAATCCTTTTCTTGGAGTACACCACGGGACACAGAGCCTTTAACCATTACATAGTGGGTTGTATAGTTCACCAAAGGTGATTGGACACTGGCACACCCAATGAAGACGAGTTCCCCTCTATATAACCCATCCCATAAGGGAAGTACCTCAGTTTTGTAGCAAAGCAGTAAGGATCCTATAGAAGGGCGGGCTCTGTGTCCCGTGGTGTACTCCAAGAAAAGGATTTTACAGGTAAGTCGTTATTAAAAATCATATTTTCTTTATCATACACCACGGGACACAGCCTTTAACCATTACATAGTGGGATGTCCCAGAGCAATGCTCAATATGAGGGGAGGGAAACACAGACCAAGCAGACCACCACCGGACGTGAGGCCCTAAACTGCTGCCTGTAACACACTACTCCCGAAGGCGGAATCCTCATGTCCTCTCACATCTATTTGATAGAATTTGGTAAATGTATGGACTGAAGACCAAGTTGCAGCTTTACAGATCCCATGGGCACAAGGTGGGTTTGACTGGCGGATTTACTCGCAGTACCCCCTGAATGAGATTTGACCCTTAATGGTACTCTGGGCTAGTTTCATATCTACCCCTAATTGACAAAAGGTCAGAATCCTACTAATGACATCTTTTTGAGGGTTCCACCCTCTGGATTCACACCAGGAAACATATACCTTCCAGATTCTGTAATAGATGAGCCTGGAGGCAGGCTTCCCAGCATTAATGAGAGAGGAAAGAACTGGACCAGAGAGGCCACATTTCTTCAATATGTAGATTTCAACAGCCAAACCGTCAAATTTAGCTTTTGTAAGGAAGGATAGAACACTGGACTCTGCGAGAGCAGGTCGTGTCGGAGTGGAAGAATCCAAGATTCCCCCACTGCCATCCTTACGATCTCGGTGTACCAGGACCTTCTGGGCCAATTCGGGGTCACCAGGATAACTGGTTTTCCCTCTTTCCTGATTTTGCAAAGCAATCTCTGCAAGATACAAAGGTGTCAAACTTCCTGTTGACCCTGGAGGCCAGCAAGTCTACATCTGGGGTCCCCCATTTCAGACATATAGTCCGAAAAATATCGGGGTGGAAAGATCACTCCCCTGGCAACAGTTGCTGGCGGCTCAGGTAATACGCTTGCCAATTCTCTACCCCTGGAAAGAAGATTGCAGAAAGACAAGGAATATGATTTTCTGCCCATATTAATATCAGGTACACTTCTCTCTGAGCATCCCGACTCCGGGTGCCTCCTTGATGATTGATATAAGCTACCGCCGTAGCATTGTCGGGCTGAATCCGAACCGGGTGACCCTGTAACCTGTGTGTCCAGGTTTTGAGGGCCAGGTACACTGCCCGAGTTTCCAATATGTTGATGGGCAGACTCCTTTCGAACTTGGATCAGGTTCCTTGGGCCGAGGCCTCTTCCAGAATTGCTCCCCAGCCAGAAAGACTGGCATACATGGATACCACTTTCCAGGTGACTGGGAGGAAGGATTATCCTCTTCCTAAGTTCTTGGTGTCCAACTACCTACTGAAGCCTTGGCGTATCCTTGAAGACGGGTGCATTGGCAGAACTAAAGCCTGGATTCTCCTGTTTCAGGCAGCAAGAATTCTGTTCTGAAGCAGTCTCGAATAAAACTGGGGATAGGGAACGGCCTCAAAGGAGGCCACCATTTTCCCCAACAACTTCATGCAAAGGCGAATGGATGGTCCCCCTGTCACATACCTGGTTAGGGAGCCCAACGTGCAGGGAGTGGCCTCTCGTAAACCTCCGGCTTGAGAACCCCTGGTAGAGCAGACAGGGGCTCAAGAGGGCAGAGGGACACAAGTGCCTGGTGGAAACTGAAGCGGATGGTGGTTGTGGCAGCTGGAGGGTAAGCAGCGGTCCACAGCAGGAGGTAGCTGATGGAGGGCATGCAGAGGTCCGCAGCAGGGCACTTGTAAGTCAGGAGACAGGCTTGGTGAGGACAAGCCGGGTCAAACACAAGCGGGCAGGTAAGGTGCAAGCAGGATCCAAGAATGGTTAAAGTCCAGGCCGGGTCAGGTTATCAGGCGGGCAGCAAACAGGTAAAAGGGAGCAGGCAGAAGCGAAGTCGGGACAAGCCGGGGTTGAAGGCAGGCAGCAAACAGGAGAAGTCAAGGAGAGCCGGATCAGGTATCAGGGTACACAAATCAGTAGTTCAGGTAGCAGGGGTCTCAGGAAACGCTGTAGACCGGACAGCAAGGAAGCAAAGTGACAGCTCTCTTTAAATAGGCTGACTTGGCGCCAAGTACCGTCATTAGGTGCGCGCGCGCCGCTATCGCGTGCGCCAAACAAATCTCCCGTGCACAGGAATTCTGACACCCAGATTGCTGGGATGACTGTGAAGACGTCTTTCCTGACACCCCCCTTTGCCTTGACCAAGTGGGCCAGTTCCTTCAAAGCTTTGATCTTTGGCTCCGGAAGGAACACTCTGCTTTGGGCCGTGTCTATGATCATGCCCACTCTACCCTTCTTAGGGGCTGCAGAGACGATTTCTGAAGGTTTGGGATCCACCCCAAATGCTCTAGGTAATTTACCGTACTGAGCACACTGTGGTTTAATCGTGCTACTGATTGTTCTACTAGAAGCAAGTCGTCTAGATATGCCGTCACTGCTATGCCCTGTGCCCTTAGATTTGCCAGAAGTGGGGCCAGAACCTTTGTAAATACCCAGGGCGCAGTAGCCAAGCCAAAAGGCAGAGCCACAAACTGGTAGTGGTAGCGTTCTACTGCAAACCTCAGGAACTTTAGGTGAGCGGGATGGATAGGCACGTGCAAGTATGCATCTTTGATGTCTATTGACGCCAAGAATTCTCAGCCTTGTAGGGTGGAGACCACTGATCGTATCGTTTCCATTCGGAAATGGCGAAAGTGCAGAAACAAATTCAGAGCTTTTAGCTCCAGGATGGGTTTGATGTCTCCGTTTGGTTTTGGAACCACAAAGAGATTTGAATAGAACCCTATGCCTTGTTCCTTTAGGGGGACTTCCATGATTACCCCCTGGGACAACGGGTGATCCAATGCTTGGAATAAGGGTTTTCTCTTCCCTTCATAAGGGCGCTTGGGGCTTTTGCTTGTTAGCTCTCTGGCCCCACGGCTTTTTTGGACCCTGGGCTTGACTCTGGGTCTTAGCTCTCTTTGCTGGCTGAGAATGCCGTTGCCACTGTCTGGAGGTAGAAGTTCCAGGAACTGGGGAGAGCGAGCGTTTAAAGCAGGGACGCTTATTCTTCTTCTTATCTGTTAATAAAGTAGTTTTACCACTTGAAATCTTTTGGATGTACTTATCTAGATCATCCCGAAAGAGTCGCTCCCCATAAAAGGGGAACCCGGGCAATCGTTTTTTACATGGAGCTTCCGCTGTTCAATGCTTTAGCCACAGAATCTTGCGCATATGCACCAGTTGGAGCGTGAGGCGGAATGCCTGCTGAATAGAATCGCTCATGGCATCCACCGTAAAACATAAGGCCTTAGGCAGGTTCTCCCAAAGTTTGACCTGATCTGGGGGAAGCTCTTTAAGCCCTTGCTTCACCTGTTCGCTTAGGACCTGACACATGCCAACTGCTGCCACGGCAGGTTGGGTTACAGCGCCAGCCAGAAGAAAGGAAGACCTAAGCAAAGATTCCAATTTCTTTTCAGAAGGAACTTTGAATACCTGAGCATTGTCTACAGAACAGGTCAGATTTCTATTCACACAAGAAATGGTTGCATCTACCGTAGGCAGCTTCCATTTCTTAGTAAATTTTTCCTCCATAGGATAAAGAACATGAAATTTTCTTGGAGGAGAAAAACGCTTGTCTGGATGTTGCCAGTCTGCGTAAATCAGGTTTTCCAATAAAGGATGAACAGGAATAGAACATACAGCCTGTGGGGACTTTAAAGAACCCAGGGAGGAGACAGGTGATTCAGCTAACCCGGATGCGGGTAACTTGAATGTAGACCGAACTGCTTCAGCATAACACTGCACCTGCAATTTAAGAACCTGGAAAGCAGAAAAGGGTTCATCTGATACTCCTGAACCATCTGATTGCTCCTCATCCCCTGATGGTACTGCGTTATCTTCCCCATCCTTATCAGATTTTTCTGAAGGAGGATCTTGAACAACAGAAGAAGACGTACTTCGCTTTTTGTCCTTCTGCGAGGATGCTGCGATTAAAGTAGCGACTTCCAAGTTGTTCAGAGCTACTGCTAAAATGTCTTCAGTGACATATGCAGGAGCTGGTATAACAGGAGAGGCTGCTATGCCTAATAACAGTAATGGCTCATCCTGTACAGGTGCTTTAGGTCTTGCAGGAGAGGATGGTACAGGGCAGGAATTGCCAGAACCCCCTGAATCAGGTGGGGATGCTTTACTGGCCTTTTTTGCCGACCCTGTATTTCTCCTATAGGAAGACATTAGTCCTAAGCCACAAGCAGAGGTACAAAATAATGCATACACTACTGTGTTAGTTAAGCAAAATACATAAAGTATGCAACTAATCAACTAATCACACAGCTTTAATGCTGAGTAGGTGTCCAAGAGTGCCTGAATCCAATCGCATAGAGAAGCTTACGTGCCCTTGGCTGCTGTGTCTCCTGCTTTAGAGAACTTCCTCCGGCGTCTGAGGTCATTTTTTGAAACCTCCTGCCCTGTGCCTGTGCAGTAGAGAGGCGCGCGTGTGCGCGCGCCCGCTCCCGTGCCCCCTCGGCCGCGCACATAAAAAGCGCGCGCGCGTGTAGGGGAATGGCGGCGCTAGTGAGGGGAGACAGGAGGACCGCTCTGACCACCTTACCTTGCCCAGAGAAGGTATTGTGTATCCGGGTATGCAGAACCTGCAGCGGAGGAGGCTCACTGTCTGTGGAGCAGCTGACACTGGCTTCTCTGGAGCATGGTGAGTGAAAACAGCTCTTTACTCCCTCCAGTGGCGGAAATAGGTAAGACACTCTACTCATAAAGTGGAAACTCTTTAAGATTTTTCTTTCTTAGGATCTTTTCCCACTTACCTGATCCCCCGCCGCAGGACTGCTGAAGACCAGACAGTACCAATCTTCACCCATAACGACGGGTATGTTGTGCCAACCTTCAGGGCTCTGGGTTCCTACTTAAAGGAGACCGCTTCCATGGGCCTTGTAAAAGACTGCCAGAAACGTTTGCGCTTAGTTATGTATAGGGAAAGTACTGGACCCTAGAGCCCAGTCCTCGAAAGAGAGACATTACAGTCAAACATCGGTCTTCTGCGAGGTACGGGTACCATCCTTTTAGGCGTATAAAATAAGTGCTTTGGATGGATCAGATTGCGCAGACCCTTGTGGCCCCCGGAGGGATCTTTTTTTTAATTTTTTTATTTAGAACAGGGACAAGGCCCCACAGGCCAACACATTACAAAGATTACATACGGTAGGATAGTAATAGAATCTCAATTTTTAGCATATAAGTTTACATCACGTAAAATAACTGGGCAATCAGAAGGGTGTGTATGTGCCAATTCCCAATTCAGAAGTGGGCCCGTGCACCCGGCCCCCATATTTTCAAATAGGAACAAAAGTGAGGAAAAAGGGCCCCCATTTCCGGGAGGTCGTCAAGAACAATAGGTAACTATAAAGAAAAGGGAAGCTAGAGAAAAGGAGAGAAAGAAAGAGAGAGAGAAGCGGTCAGAGGATAAAGAGAAATAGATAAGGAGGAGGGGGGGGGAGGGATCCGACTCCCCCTCCCAAAGGACATAATTCTAGTCCCCTGTCTGGGCTAGAGCAGAGGACGGGAGTGGACGAAATGAGTAGTACATATTCACACCGCTACCTCGGGTTCTCTCAGAGCTTGCCCCTCAGCTGAGAATATGAAAATATTCCACAGCTGCCAGGTGCTCTTGAATGTTTCCTGTATGTCTTGTGCTGTGAGGATGAGATCCTCCATATGCTTTATTTCCTCCACTTTGGTAATCCACCAGAGGGATCTTTTTAGCAGAGCTTCGCTTTAGCACATCCTTAGTCGCGACCAACACCTTAGACACTGGCGATAAAACTGAGGTACTTCCCTTATGGGAGGGGTTATATAGCGGGGAACTCGTCTTCATTGGGTGTGCCAGTGTCCAATCATCTCTGGTGAACTATACAACCCACTATGTAATGGTTAAAGGCTCTGTGTCCCGTGATGTACGATAAAGAAAAAGCAGCATCAAAAACACGCCCAAAGCTGTGTTTTTGTGAACATGTTTATGTGTATGTTTAGAGGCAGGAAAAAAGGCTCCTAAAATTGTTGTTTTTTAATGCCCAGTGTGCACGAGGCCTAAATCATTAGCTGCTTCCACCACCACACATAGGAATGCCAATCACACCAGAAGGTTAGACCTCACTCAGTATAGAGGTCAATAAATGTTATGAGCCCCTTATCACATCTCCTTCTTGGATATAATGCCAGCTGATCTCCAAACGTAGGCTTAAAAACACCCCTCCCCCCAACACTTATCTTTCCTTCTCTGTCATCCTTCCTCTATTAATCCTGCACATGGAGAAAAGGATTCCCGAAAAGAAGACTTTTTCTCAAAGCATTTTCTTTTACAATTTCTTTTACAGCAATCCTTTAGCATCTCAATTATGTTCTGAAAACATTTATGGACTGAAAGATTTGTGATGGGCTCAAACCATTTTTAGACCAAAAACAATATGTTAACACATGGGAAAAACCTGTGTGACTGGGCCCCGGCTGTTATTTTCTGCATACTTGTTTTGTCTGTGTTTCAGAAATATAGAAGCCAAACACAGCCAGAAAACTAACTTTTTAAGAGGGAGGTGAATAATGGCATTTTCCATATTTTATTCTGACAAGCATACTTTAAAATGTGCTTCTGAAAAGTAAATGCATTGGGCTCAGCTCACCCTGCTGTAATCAACGCGATTTTCAGTGAGATTATGCAATGCGACTTTGCATATTGGAATTCACTATTCCCAACATTCATGTTCCTGTATAAATGGCTGTGTGTATAAGTGGGTTCTGAAGCGACCACCGGCTGGAACCGAAAATAGTAAGAGTGAGAAATGTCACCAGCACACCATGAATCTCCAGAATGGGTCCTAAGCTTAAAGGGGTTGTAAATCCTCATGTTTTTTTCACCAGCAATTACTCCAATTACACCAGCAACCACAAAAAAACATTTAAATCAGATTTTTTTTTTTTTTATCAAATTCATTTTAAGAAAATGCTTCTGGAGTAGTAAAAATCTTTCTAAAGATACTTTTCTATTTAAGATACATCAATAATTTAGTTCGGAACTCATTCAATGAATCCAAGCTCTGCAAGCTGAGATAACATGCATTGCATTGATGCATTCACACAATTTCACAGTAACCATGAGATAAAACAATGTTCAGGAATATTCCTTTATCCCGTGTTTTGCAAATCTATGTACATTACAAACTGTATGATTATATCGGTTCTGATATCGCTGTTTTACTAACCCGACAGCTTATTATTCTAAATAGGAAACGTTCATTTTGTTTGCAAATATTAAAGATTCTAACTACCAGCAAGAATGAGTCCTTACGTTTAAGGAGCACCTGTCATTTCAGATCCATCATGACAGCGCCTGTTAGGGGACATCCACTCACCTGCTGCCACCACGTCCCTCACCTCGTGCCACTGCCGCATCACCAGCCGTCCCATTACAGTGAATGGGACTGTCGGTGAGTCAACAGCGGGTCACAGGAGGAGCCGCTGCGGCACAGAGATGACAGTTGCTCTTTAAAAATTATGATTTAAATTAAAGCGGAGTTCCACCCAAAAATGGAACTTCCGCTTTAAGTACTTGTGACTACTTGACATGCCACAATTGGCATGTTATTTTTGGGGGGGAGCGGGTACCTAGTTTTCACAGGTACCCAGCTTCCGCTTCCTCTCCTGGCACCGCCAGAAGGAAGATCACCTCTCCCCCTCCCTGCAATCTTCTGAGACATGTCACAGGTCCCAGAAGATTGCCTGGCCCTTCATACGTGCAGCGCAGCGCAGTGCACGCCCGGCTGTGAAGCCACAGCTGGGCACCCACACTTGCAATGCTGGTGCCACAGAGAGGAGGGGGAGAGGAGAGAGATGCAAGGCTTTAAATAGGTGGAACTGTGCTTTAAGTTGATTTAAATCAAGCCTTTTTTCTAGTGATTTAAATCATGATTTAAATTGACTTGATTTAAATCAAATCCACCCTGATACTAAGGGCTAGTTTACACTTGCTTCACAACATGTCTTTGGATACGCTATGTTAAAGCTCTCTGAACGCCAGTCAAAGCCCCTGACACTAAATAAAATGGTTAGCTTACAGTCCTGTTTACACCTTGCTTTTGCTTGGTCCTTCGTTGAGGATTTGGTGGAGATTTAATGGGGCTTCGATGAGACTTTGGTGGTGTTTTGGTTGGGCTTCGATGAGGCATTCGGTGACGCTTCAAGCGAGCTTTGCCATAGACTTCTGTGGAGACTTTGAAGATGCTTTGAAGCACCACTAAAGCTACATGGAGCATCATTTTTGAAGCAAAGCCGAAGCAAAGCAAAGCAAAAGCAAGGTGTAAACAGGACTGTAAGCTAACAATTTTATTTAGTGATAGGAGCTTTGACTAGCGTTCAGAGAGCATTAACAAAGCCTGTCCGAAGCCTTGTTTTGAAGCAAGTGTAAACTAGCCGTTAATGTGTGTTGAAGCCGAAGCAAGTGTAAATGAGCCCTTAGAGAGCTTTTTATCAACAAGTGTCCATATATCTTTAATTTCTACCTTTAGACCCCTTTCACACTGAGGCGGTTTTTCGTTTCAGTGCGACTTTTCACACTGGGACATTGCGCTTGCGGGACGTTAGGAAAAGTTCTGCAAGCAGCATCTTTGGGGCGCTCCCAAAATGCCCTGCCCATTGAGATGAAGGTGCAGCACTTCCGAATCGCATTAAAAGCATAAACGCCGCAACACGGGTGTTTTTAACCCCTTCTTTGGGGTTAAAAGCGCCCCACTAGCGACCGAAAAGCGGCAGTGTGAAAGGGGTCTTACAGTTATAGTACACATGCACCAAACTCAAAAGCAGGTCAAACGCAGCATGCCTTCAATAAAAAATATGAAGCATTTGGCATTGGTTTGTGAAGTGCCATGTGTTTAACATGAATTGCTGTTACCTTGAATGGGGGAAACAAAGCACTTAAAATGCAGTAAAATAGCAAATACTGTTGTTCATGTTAATAGCATTTTAATACTTACTAAGGCCAGCTCAGTGATACTTTGCAGCTAATGACTTGTACTACGATGCAGACAGATTCTATCCCACAGACAGGTACAAGGAACAATAAGCTTACCTGAGTAGCAGCGCCGGTGTACGATCTATACCTGTCTTTCCAGTCATTCACTAGTAAGCTAACCAGGCTTAAAAGACCTCCCAGTTATTATAGCTTTCTGGCAGAGCATTGTAGGATGAGAAGTTTGTCATTGGTCACGTGGTGTTTCCTACTGCTGCCACGATACTTGTGGGAAAGTGTTATTTAGGTGACTGACATAAAACAGAGCCAATCAGAAGGCACACAGGGACACGGTGAATGATTCATTAGGCTGTGTGAATGTCCCATCTGGAATGCAACAGGAAAACCTTGAAATTCAGCCATACGTGTAAGAACAAATACATGATTTAATAATGCAGCAAAACAGCTAAATAGGATGGTTTTGTATTTATAACTTGCTTTGTTCTAGGAATACACACTGGAAACAGTACAATATTTCACACTGACTGGAATAGTTTTGGACTTTTTAGTATATTTAAACTATATTTAAACTATATTGAATTAAATAACATTTTTGTGTCTTACTCACCAAATAATAAGCAATTCTGTTCAGCAATTTTTCTAATCTAGAAACCGCTGCTTGGCAGGTGCCGACTAAAAAAATACCTCTAGGTAAACCTTTTTTTATTTTAGTTTTGGTAAAGTGGTTAGACGCCCTGTCAAGATTTTATTGCTGTGTCTATTCTCATTGGCAACATTTACCCTCTCTGTATTTGTACCAGTGTTCATTTTGACATCAAATTTCGATTTCGTTTTAGTCATAGTCTTTTAACTAAAATGCCATTTTATTTTTAGTCATATTTTAGTCATCTGAATTGTTTGAGTTTGGTTGTATTTAAGTTGACTAAAATATAATGGGTTTAGTTAAATTGTAATGCGTTATTTAAGCATTTTTCTAGAATTTCCAAACTCATTATTTACTCCTGGAGTAAAAATCTAATCACATGGTATTATTTATGGTATTAAAGCGGAGTTCCACTGTTTTGTAAGTTTATTAAAAGTCAGCAGCTACAAAAAGTGTAGCTGCTGCCTTTAATAAACACTCACCTGTCCCAAGGTCCAGCGATGCGGCTGCCTGAAGCCTCGCTCCTCTCCCCTTCCTCTCCACGGCGCCGTCATTAGTAGTGTGGGCACCCACCTGTGACAGCTTGCGGCTTCACAGCCAGGTGCGAGTCGTGCTTAGCTCTCCTAGTGGCCAAGCAATCTTCTGTGACCTGTGACGTGTGCCAGAAGATTGCAGAGAGGGAGGGGCCATCTAAAGGGAGAGGAGTCGCCGCGGCGAGACAGCGGAAGAAGGAGGTGGGACAGGAAGTACCTGTCAAACCCAGGTACTCACCCCCCCCCCCAAAAAAAAAAAACGACATGCCAAATGTGGCATGTAAGGTTGTGAAAAGTGCTTAAAGCTTAAGTTCCACTTTTGGGTGGAACTCCGCTTTAAGGTTTGAACATGCACTACAGACACAGATTTAGCTGTATAAATAAAACCAAGTTTCATAAACAAACAAAAATATTGCTTTTTGACAAACAGAAGTGAAACTTTAAAATAAAAAATGTAAAACTCTATTGGCTGTAATGGCATTGCACATATTAATATAGTATCGACAATAACTATTAGGCTCCATGTACACAGAAGCTGATAAACTGCAGTTTATTGGCGTTTTTTTAAAAAGCCCATTAACGACACTCTATGTTAGCCTATGTGTTCATGTACACATAACGTTTTTTAGCTTTAATGAGCAGTGGAGTTAATGGGCTTTTTTCTGAACGCAAGAAAGTTTTTAGGCAGAAAAAAAACGCAAAACGCCGAAAAAAGCTCAAAAACGCTGGTCGCGAGCGTTTTTTGATCCATTGTAAAAAAAAAAAAGCTAAAAAACGCTACACTGAAAAACGTTAATAAACACTAGTAAAAAAACGCTGATAAAAGCTAGCTTTTTCTGTTGCTTTAAAAACGACAGTTTTTGAGCTTCTGTGTACATGGAGCCTTTAGAAAAAAACAACAACTGAAAAGCCTTTCTTATTTTTGTTTTCTTTCAGCAGCTTGGTAGATGGCACTTACTTATTCTTATGCAGTAGTGCAATATATGTTTAACGGCAGGCGGCCGCTCTGCGCCAGATCACGTACCTTGTACTTGATCTGACACTACTGGGTCTGGGGGCATGCGCTGCTGGCGACCCAATCCGATCACACACAGCGGAAGCCCAGCTGCAGGTACCACGGACTCGATGTCCGCCGGCACCCACCAATTGTTTAGTACAGAGGGAGAATGTCGGTCTGCCTACAGTTGGGTCCATATATATTTGGACACAGGCACAATTTTCATACTTTTGGCTCTGTATGCCACCAGAATAAAATTTTAATGAAACAATCCAAATTAATTTGTAGTGCAGACTTTCAGCTTTAATTCAAGGGGTTGAACATAAATATGAAGTACAAATTTTAGAAACTCCAACCATTTTTATACACAGTCCACTTTCAGGGGCTCAAATGTAATTGGACAAATTAATATAATCATAAATAAAATGTTAATTTTTAATATTTGGTTCAGAATCTTTTACTGGCAATGAATGTCTGGAACCCATGGACATTACCAAGGACTGGGTTTCCTCCTTTCTGATGCTTTGCCAGGCTCTAACGGCAGCGGTCTTCAGTTGTTCTTTGTTTGTGGGTCTTTGTGCCTTTAGTTTCGACTTCAGCAAGTGAAATGCATGCTCAATTGGGTTGAGATCAGGTGATTGACTTGGCCATTGCAGAATATTCCACTTCCTTTCCTTCAAAAGCTCCTGGGTTGCTTTTGCAGGGTGTTTTGGTTCATTGTCCATTTGTAGTGTGAAGCGCCGTCCAATCAACTTTTCTGAATCTGGGCTGACAGTATATCTCTAAACACTGCAGAATTAATCCAGCTGCATGTGTCTTCTGTCATATCATCAATAAGCACCAATGACCCAGTGCCACTGGAAGCCATGCATGCCCATGCCATCACACTGCAAGCTTCACCATGTTTTACAGATGACGTTGTGTGCTTTGGATCATGAGCCGTTTTCAAGCCTTCTTCACACTTTTTTCTTCCCATGATTCTTTTTTTTTTTTTTTACCAACAAAAATAGGATTTTTTACTCACCGTAAAATCCTTTTCTCTGAGTCCATGGACCGACACAGCTTCTCTATTGACAAAGTGGGTATTATCCGTTAATTAGGAGTGACTAGGCAGAAAAACTTGTAAAAAGTGTTGCATCACACCTTCTACAGTACCGCCCAGGGGGCGGACCCTCTGGGTATACCCTCTCAGTCTGCACATCGCAGATCAGTTCGTCAAAAAGCAGTACAAACTTAAAAGGAGGGGTGGGTGCTGTGTCGGTCCATGGACTCAGAGAAAAGGATTTTACGGTGAGTAAAAAATCCTATTTACTCTTTCGTCCATGGACCGACACAGCTTCTCTATTGACAAAGTGGGACGTCCCAAAGCAGTGTCAGAGAAAAAAACGAGGGGTGGTAACAGCATAAAAACAAACTTCACCCCAAAACACAAAACAGCACTCCTCCAACGGAGGAGTTGCAACTCTAAACAGCCGCCTGCAAAACCTTGCGGCCGAAAGAGGCATCCGAAGATGCACCTACATCAACTTTGTAGAATTTTGTGAAAGTGTGAGCGGACGACCAAGTCGCCGCTTTACATAGTTGGGAAACAGACGCTTGATGTCGGAAAGCCCAAGAGGCACCTATTGCCCTGGTCGAATGCGCCGTGACAGGAAAGGGGGGCGCCTGACCCTTTAAGGCGTAAGCCTGGATTACTATCTGTCGGATCCACCTAGAGATGGTGGCCGATGAGACTGCTTGGCCCTTCTTGGGACCAGCCACCGAAACAAACAGTGAGTCTGACTTCCGGAACAGGGAAGTAGCAGATATGTATACTCTCAAAGCTCGGACAACGTCCAAGGAATGCAACGCCGACTCCTTGGGATTCGACGGCTGAGGACACAAGGATGGAAGTACAATGTCTTCGTTGAGATGAAAAGCCGAAACGACCTTCGGAAGAAAGGAAGGCTGCGGCCGCAGCACCACCTTATCCTTGTGGAAAATCAAATAGGGAGCCTTGCAGGACAAGGCTGCCAGCTCAGAGACTCGTCTAACTGACGTAACAGCCACCAAAAAGACCACCTTCTGAGAAAGTGTCAACAGGGGAATATCTCTAATATTCTCAAACGGTGCCTTCTGAAGCACCGAGAGGACCAGGTTCAAGTCCCACGGAGGTAACGGGGGGCGGACCGGAGGGGCCACATGTCGAACCCCCTGCACAAATGTACTCACGAGAGAGTGAGTCGCCAGGGGTCGCTGAAAAAAGACAGCCAGGGCAGATATCTGTCCCTTAATCGTACTTAGGGCAAGCCTTTGGTCTACCCCATGCTGTAAAAACAGCAGGATTCTGGAAACCAAATAGGTACGCGGATGCCATTTCATTTCCTCACACATGGAGATGTAGGCCCTCCAAGTGCGGTGATAGACCTTCCTAGAGGACGGTTTCCGAGCACTTCTCATAGTAGAAATTACTGAGTCTGACAGGCCCCGGTCTCTCAGTACCTGGTTCTCAACAGCCATGCCGTTAAAGCCAATGACTGTAAAGCAGGATGGAGTATGGGACCTTGCGATAGCAGGTCCTTCCGTAGTGGTAGGCGCCAGGGGACGTCTGCTACCAGACGTACTAGATCGGCGTACCAAGGACGCTGAGGCCAATCTGGAGCGATTAGGATCATTGGAATTCCCTCTGCCTCCACTCTGCGGAGCAGAAGAGGAAGAAGCCTTAAGGGAGGGAAGGCATAGATTAGCCGATACTGGCCCCACGATGCTACCAACGCGTCCGTTGCGTCTGCCCATGGGTCTCTTGACCGGGCCACAAACCTCAATACCTTCCGATTGAGTCGGGAAGCCAGAAGATCTACGTCTGGTGTGCCCCATCTTTGGCAGAGGAGTTGGAACACCTCCGGGTGTAAGGACCATTCTCCCTGGTCCAGCATCTGGCGGCTCAGGTAGTCCGCCTGCCAGTTTTCCACACCCGGAATGTACACGGCCGACAGTGCCGGTACGCTCCTCTCTGCCCACTTCAGGATGCGAGCGATCTCCGATGCTGCAGCTGAGCTTCTTGTTCCTCCTTGATGATTGACATATGCCACTGCTGTGGCGTTGTCTGACTGGATCCTGACTGGACGCCCTTGCAGTCTCTGAGACCATTTGAAGAGGCACAGCTTGATCGCCCGGATCTCCAGGACATTGATCGGCAGGAGGGCTTCCTCTGGGGTCCAGCGACCTTGCGCCGACTGGACACCCCAGACTCCCCCCCAACCTGTAAGGCTGGCGTCCGTCGTGATCACTATCCAGTAAACCGGAAGAAATGACTTCCCGGCCATTAGAGCCGGTGCTGTCAGCCACCCTACCAGGGATCTCCTGACTAGGTGGCTCACTCGGATTTGATAATCCAGAGATGAAGGGCATCTGTTCCATCTGGACAGAACTTCCCTCTGTAACACTCGAGTGTGGTATTGAGCATATGGGACCGCCTCGAAGGAGGCTACCATGAGGCCCAACACTCGCATGCAAAAACGGAGTGACGACCAATTCCTGGAAGTCAGCTGCCGTACTGCAGCCCGGAGGGTCTGCAACTTCTCCACAGGGAGGAATACCTTTGCCTCTGAGGAATCCAGAATCAACCCCAGGTACACTAGGCGTTGAGTGGGCACCAATACTGACTTTTGCGTGTTTAGTATCCAACCACAGTCTCGAAGAGTCTGACAGGTAATGGACACGCTTACCTCTAATTCTGAGCTTGAAGGGCCCTTCAGCAGAAGGTCGTCCAAGTAACCTGTGATAGCGATACCCCGCTGTCTTAGAAGTGCCAGAATCGGAGCGAGCACCTTGGTGAACGTCCTGGGTGCTGAGGCAAGGCCAAACGGGAGGGCCACAAACTGGTAGTGGTTCTTCCCGATAGCAAATCGCAGAAACCTCTGGTGTCTGGAGTATATGGGGACATGCAGGTATGCGTCCTTGATGTCCAAGGAGGCCAGAAAGTCCCCCGGATGGAGAGCCGTGACTACAGATCGAACCGACTCCATCCGAAAACTTTGTACCTTCACAAAGCAATTGAGGGCTCTGAGATCCAAGCTTGGACGAACCCCCTCCTTCTTCGGCACAATGAACAGATTTGAGTAAAAACCCCGTTCCAGTTCTGGAACTGGAATAACTACCCCGCGTTCCAGTAGACCCTGGACCGCCCCATACAGGGCCTCCCGACGGGTCGGTAGTAGCTGGAGATTGGAGGTGTTGAATCTGTCCGGTGGACAAGAGAGAAACTATCTTGTAGCCTGAGGAGATTACTTCGCAAACACACCTGTCGGAGATTAGTGCTGTCCACTGAGTCGCGAATTTGCGAAGACGTCTCCCCACCCGAGAGCTGGGTGGGGGTGGACCTTCATGCGGACGCAAATTTGTCCGCAGGCTTATTGGGTATGCGGGACCAGGGACGCTTTTGTCCTTGGGCAGGCGCTTTATCGGCCTGGGGTCTTTTCCCTGTCGCCCTAGGGGGACGAAAAAACCACTTGTGTGCAGTAAAGGAGGGCCCTTGCCCTTGGCGTGGCCCCTTACCCTTGCTAATTTGGGGAAGCAAAGTGCTTTTACTTCCTGTGGCATCCTTGATGATGTCATCCAGAGAAGCCCCAAAAAGTCTGTCGCCCTTAAAAGGCAGATCCAACAGGGCTTTCTTGGAAGTCTGGTCCGCAGACCAGCCTTTTAGCCAAATCAGGTGGCGTATTGCTACTGCATAAACCGAAGTTTTAGACAGCAGGGGAATAGTATTCATGTCTGACTCGCAGACAAACCTAAGGCCCTGGACCAACAGGTCGGCCAATGTTATCTCATCAGGAGGAGCATCTCGCTCCTTAACCCCTGGAGTAGCAATCTTGCCCATTCAGTAAGTGTGTGAGACACTAGGGCCCCCGCCAATGCCGGGCGTACTGCCGAGCCTACCACTGAGTATAGGTAGCAAGCGAGTGCTTCAGCCTTCTTATCCACAGGGTCCTAGAAAACAGGAGCCCCTTCTACAGGAATTGTGGTGGCTCTATTAAGTCTGGACACCGGAGGGTCCACTATAGGGGGGAGAGGTCCATTTCTTCAGAAAACTCTCCTCAAAAGGGGTACCGTACCGCAAACCTCTTTGGGGCTGTAAAGACCCTCAGTGGGTTCTCCCATTCCTTGTATAAGAGTTTATCAAAAGACACACAAGGGAACACCTTAGCAGTGCGGGCAGGTCTATGAAACCCAAGTGGACCGGAGTCTCTGCTGCTTCTGCAGTATTTTCCAATTTTAGCATATCCCGCACTGCAGTAATAAGGTCAGATACCAAAGCCGTCTCGCGTACTGACCTGGACTTTGAGTCATTCTCACTGTCCGGTCACGGTCTGCAGTCTCTGGTGCGTCAGAATCTGGGCCCCGAGCCATAGCTGGACCTGGTTCTGCACCAGAATTATCCCCAGAAGCTTGCAGGGGATGGGGCGTTTACTACCCCCTGTATTCCCGTGTGCTGCTTCCACCCTGGCAGCAAACGCCTCTAGGATTGCCGACATAGCGTCCATAGACACCTCAGGGACACCAGCTGCTAAATCTGGTGTTTCAGGGGAGAAGACATCTGGCTCAGATGCCATGCTGACCACACGCTGACACTCACAGGGCTCCAGGCAAGATATCAATAGGCCACCCTCCTGCGCTGCAGAGATGCTGGGTCACCCAGAGGACTCACCACCCTGGATAGGTACTGCTATGCTGCGCCTATGATGCTGTCCCCTTGCTGCTGTGTCAGTCTGCTTCTTTTATCAGCACTTCCTGTGTGAATTTTCACGCCAGTGTAATGCACCCTAGAGGCCGGAGGCTCTCGCAAAATGGTTGCCAAAACCGTCTGTATGGAAGATAATGTGGGCTCTAAGAAAATGGCCGCCGACAGAAGATAGAGGTCAGGCAGCCATAGCCCACAAAAAAGATGGCCGCCGAACGGCAATATCTGCATACAGGGTGGACAAACATGGCCGCCGATCACCTGATAGGGGCCAGTGGGTGTGGCCGAACTACAGGAAGATGGCCGCCAGGCAGTTACAAGAGGCCAAACTTGGCATGGACCACCTCAAAATGGCCGCCGACAGCATGGAGACACAGAAACACAGGTAAGCAAAAATGACATTTCTTTTAAATGTTAGTTACAGCCAGCCCCGCTCCAGTGGGACCCCCTAGGTGACCCCCAGCACCCAGCAACCTTTAGCTAGAAGCCCAGGGAGGAGGGAAAGGCAGGGAGAGAGGGAAGAAAGGGGCCACAACCACTTACTTGATCTCTCCAGGAATGTCCAGCTAAATCACCCAGCCGAGGCAGGGGAGTTTTACTTACCTATCCTGCATGTATTCTGCTGGAAGACATTCCAAACAGATCATCGTCCGCGCACGGAAGGTGACTGTTGGCCAGGCATGCTGTGATTGGACCCAGAAGGGACGATCATATGTATGCCCTGGAGCATGACGCTCACTGGACAGGCTGCTGCGACTCGGCCGTAAGGTCAGCCGAAGCTGAGCGGTCCGATGCAAGCCTTGGAGCGTAAGCTCACCGGCCAGGCTGCTGCGACTCGGCCGTAAGGTCAGCCGAAGCTGAGCGGTCCGATGCAGGCCCTGGAGCGTAGGCTCACCGGCCACCCGTGGAGCGACGGGCATGTCGTGGAAAACCCAGCGCGTAGCTAGGGTCGGCACACGCTCGATGGCCGAAACTGGGGAGACTACAAGGATCGAGGATCCAGCCTGTCACCCAGTCGGCAGTTGATCGAAGATCGCAGGAAACAACAAATGTAGCAAAAAAATAAAAATATATATATCTTTTTTCCCCGGACCAATGAGCCCGAAGGGAGCCATGTCCTACTCCTTGCTAGACAGAAAAAAACTGATCTGCGATGTGCAGACTGAGAGGGTATACCCAGAGGGTCCGCCCCCTGGGCGGTACTGTAGAAGGTGTGATGCAACACTTTTTACAAGTTTTTCTGCCTAGTCACTCCTAATTAACGGATAATACCCACTTTGTCAATAGAGAAGCTGTGTCGGTCCATGGACGAAAGAGTAAATGATTTTATTGATTCAAAAGATGGTACATAGCCATATACATCAAAAAATTAATCAACACGTCCATGTACATGACCAATTGATACAGGGCAAGAGTAAATCAACAGCATCACAATACTTCTTATCCAACAACAGTGCAGCTATAAGCAGCTATAAGCAGATTTTCAACCCCACATTTAGCCAAACAACCTGTCCGCGACCAGGTCCACCAGGCGAGCCCCGATGTATCCAGCCACGGCGCCCAGAGATTCTCATATTTCTGTATACTCCCCCTGTGCTGGTAAATGAGTCTTTCCATACGTAGCATATCCCCTATCTTGCATATCCATTCCCTCGAAGTCGGGGGCGTTTCGGATTTCCAATATAGCATAATCAACCTTCTGGCTTGGAACATCACCCTCCGAACTGCCTCCCTGGTGTGTACTTCCAGCACATACTCCTCCACCACCCCCAAGAGTCCTACCTTGGGATCTACTGGTAGAGATGTCCCAAACACCGAGTTGACCACACTCACAACCTCGTTCCAATACAAATGTAGTTTGGGGCAACGCCACAGGGGGTGAATAAGGTCCCCATGGTCACGCCTACATCTGGCACATGTATCCTCAGTCTGCAACCCCATCAACCGCAGTCTATGCGGCGTGTAGTACACCCTCAGGATAATATACAATTGGGTGAGCCGTTGGGCCACATTCAGCATACACTTACCCCCAGAAATATCTCCTCCCATTCCTCCCCATCCATTTGGCCCACGTCCTTCTCCTATCTCTCCCTCATCCTCAGGGGATGCTGCCCCAGGAAGTATTGTAAAAGGATATTGTAGATTTGAGAAATAAATCCCTTTGAGGTCACAGCATCTCTAATGAGGCCAAACACCGGGGTTGGTGACAAGCACCACTCAGAGGACCTACTCTGTGCCCTAACCGCATGTTGAAGCTGCAGATACTGGAAGAGCATTGAGGACGGCAGGCCAAACTCCGCCTGCAAATCCGCAAATGTCCGAAGAGTGCCATTTTTAAAAACATGCTTAACATGGGTAATCCCGTATGTTATCCATCTAGCCCCTCCCTGCAACTTGGCCAATTCCATATAAGTATCGTTATGCCAAAGAGGACTATATTCAGTATACCCCTTGGCCTGCTGTATGTATTTACATTTGTTCCAAACTTTCTGGATAAGGTTATACGTAGGATATTTCTTGTTTGGCCTGGCAAATGCCAAGGCTTCCAGTGCCGTGGGAATGGGACCTGCATCTGCTGTGCGGAACATGAGTGCCTGGGAAGAGCCAGCCGGCTCAGTCCCAAAGCACCCCACCAGGTGCTGTAGCTGGGCTGCCAGGTAGTACAACCACAGATTGGGCAATGCCAACCCGCCGTCGTCCTTAGGCCTTTGGAGATGTTCTAGTTTTATCCTCGGGGGTTTATTCTTCCATATTAGAGCGCGAAAGATGGAGTTAACCATTCAAAAAGTTTTCAAAGGGATCACCACCGGGGCATTGTGAAGGCAGTAAAGTAATTGAGGCATAAGGATCATTTTCACAAAATTTACTTTACCCGCCACCGATATGTGGAGGCCGTTCCACGTCCTGACTCTCTCTCTAAACCTCTGAAGCAGGGGCGAAATGTTCAATCGGCCAAAGTCCCTTGGATTGGAGGTAACCTGAATCCCCAGGTATTTAAAGGAATCTGTGACTGGAATAGGGCACGACGAGGCCACTGTCTGCGTGGCGTCACCGTCTAACAGCAACAGAGCGGACTTCGACCAGTTAATCTGTAACCCCGAGTAAACCCCAAATTTTGTAATGGTTGCCATGGCCTCCCGCAGGGACTCGTCAGTATCTCCCAGCATAAGCAGGGTGTCGTTCGCATAAAGCATTATCTTCTCCTGCAGGGGGCCATAGCAAAATCCCACAATGTGCTCATTAGCCCTTATCTCGATGGCCAGGGGTTCAATAGCCAATGCGAAGAGCAGAGGGGACAGCGGGCAACCTTGCCTCATCCCTCTCCTCAACGCAAAGTCATGCGACAGAAAACCGAAGGCCCGAATGGCGACCTCAGGTCCACTGTACAAAAGGCGCACCCACGCTATATATGTGCCACCGAATCCGAAGCGCTACAATACCGCCCACAAATATTCTCAGTCAATACTGTCAAATGCCTTAGTGGCATCCAGGGACAGCAGAGCCCTGCTCCCCGCATTATCTACGTCTGACTGCATATTTAAGAATAACCGCCGCAGATTAATGGCCGTGAATTTATTTGGCATAAACCTTGCCTGATCGCCGTGTATGAGGGAGGCTATAACCTTATTAAGCCGCAGTGCTAGCACTTTCGCCAGAATTTTAATATCACATTGTAACAACGAAATTGGCCTGTACGATCCTGGATCAACCGGGTCCTTACCTGGTTTAAGGAGTAGAACAATATTTGCTTTTGCCATAGAGGGTGGGAGTTCTCCCGCCTCCAAGGCTGCGTTAAACACCCGCAACAAGCGTGGTAGCAATACCTCCGCATGCTGCTTGTATACTTCCAAGGGGATCCCATCCTCCCCCGATGCCTTACAATTAGGGAACAGTCCCACTGCCTCCTGCAATTCCTCTACTGTGAGAGGTGCGTCCAACCCCTCCCTCTGTCCTGTAGTAACCCCGTTAAGTACTGCTCCAGATCCGCCCGGTCATAGGCGGCTCCGGGGCAGTACAGCTCCTCATAAAACCCTGCCAACTCCTGCATAATAAGTTCGGGTGATCGGACAAGTGGCCCAGCTTTGGATTTTATGGCCCCTATGGTCGGGGACCTCTGTTGCGAATTCGCTATGCTAGCCAACATCTGCCCAGTTTTCTCCCCTTCCTCAAAAAATGCCTGTTTGGTAAAAAAACATTTTCCTCGGCAGTTGAGGAGAGCACACGCTCATACGCTGACTGAGCGGCCTGCCACTCCTCCCTATCCGAATCAGAGGGGTCCAAGACAAAGCGCTGCTCGAGCTCCTTCACCCTATTCTCTAGCTCCACCACAAGAGCAGATGAATCCCCTTTCACTTTAGTCATTTCAGTGGTCAAAACCCTTCTCAAAAATGCCTTAAAGGCCTCCCACTGCTGCATACAAGTACCCTCAGGGTTCTGAGCAGTGAAAAACCCACGCATGCTCTCTTCTATAGTTTCAGGGGATTTAAACAATTTCAGCCAGAACGCATTAAATTTCCACGGGGCTTTTGGGAGTGCAACTGGTCGGGAAACCACCAGGTGCACTATCAATGGGGAATGATCGGACACACTACGGGGCCTATATTCCATTGTGGACACATATTGGAGCATGTGTGTGTTTCCCACCCCCAAGTCTATCCTAGACAAGCTGTCATGCGATTTGGAGAAACAGGAATACTGTCGTATCCCTGGGTGACGATGTCGCCAGATATCCACCCAGCCCACCTCTTGCAACAACCGCGCCAGGGGGGTACCCCTGGAGAGGGCAGAGGCTCCTACAGCCGGGTGTCTATCCAGCGAGAGGTCCAAAGAACAGTTAAAGTCCTCAATCACCAGTAGCGGTACCTCCGGCCTACCATCCAAATAGGATATCAAGGCCCTCAGCAGCACCGCCGTGAAAGGGGGGGGGCATATACTCCAGCAATTACACGTTAAGGCACCCAATCTGCAATGAAGAAACACAAATCGACCATCAGGGTCAATGAGATTGTCCATCTCTTGGTAGTCCAATGAGTTGTGAATCAAGACACTCACCCCTCTAGAGTAAGAGGTGTGAGTAGAGTGGTAAGCTTTGTTCACCCAGTTATTCTGTATACACCCCACAGTCTCCCCCGTCAAGTGTGTTTCCTGGAAGCAGAATATCCCTGGTTGAAATTTTTTAAGGCACATGCGTATCATGGTTCTCTTAAGGGTTGAATGAAGTCCCCTCACATTCCATGAGACTATAGGAATCCCCGCCATTCGACAAAGTTAACCATATAAGCAAGCAGGTTGAACACCCCCAGGCCTGGGAGTCTGGCAGACATGGGAGTAAGTCACACATGTGCAAGTCACAAGCAAGTCTCAAGTCTTAACCTTCAAGTCTCAAGCAAGTCCCAAGTTACTGTGACGAAAAGCAAGCAAGTCAAGTCGAGTCCCTGCTAGAAATCAAGCAAGTCAAGTCAAGTCATTTATTTTGGTCAAGTCACAAATCAAGTCAAAATACTGATCTACCCCATACTGTATAAAAATAATAGGAGGGATAACAATAAATAATATTGGTTATGTGCCCATGCCTCACTGTGCCTCACTGTGCCCGTGTCTCACTGTGCCCATGCTTCACTGTGCCTGTCAGCCGTGTACCTGATCGGCGGCATCCCGGCGGCCATTCCAGTATTCTAAAGCCGCACCTCCTCCTCGTCTGTGATAGGCGGAACACTCAATTTCCCAGCATTCAGTGTTCCGCCTATCACGGACATCCGCTCATCCTCATAACACAGACGAGGATAAGAGGATGTCCGTGATAGGCTGAACACTGGCTGCTGTGAAATTGAGTGTTCCGCCTATCACAGACGAGGAGGCGCGGCTTTTGAACACTGCAATGGCCGCCGTCTGTCTGCATGACACGCTGATCAGGTAGGCAGACGGCGGCTTGCGGTTACTGTTAGTGGTGCCAAGTCATTGCAAGTCATATAGCCCAAGTCAAAGTCAAGTCGCAAGTCATTAGTGACAAGTCAAAGTCAAGTCGAGTCATTTATTAAATTCTGTCAAGCAAGTCGCAAGTCCTCAAACAGGTGACTCAAGTCTGACTTAAGTCAAGTCATGTGACTCAAGTCCCCCACCTCTGGAGTCTGGCAATCCTCGAACAAGTGCACAAGTCCTGAAGTAGTGTACATGAGCTAGTCATAGTGCCCATCATATAAACATTGCTGATAAACCACCCACCAAGAAGATGAAAAAGAAAAAAAACAACAAAAAGGAGAAAATTTGGGGAAGCAACAAGCATTCCCCTCCAGTAATGTAGAACCATTTCCTGTCAACAGGGCAGGACAACCATGGTCCCCTGGAAACACACCCAGGGGGTCTCTCATGTACACAATTCGTAAATCCACGCTGACGATGTCTGGAGCTCTCGTCTTGATATGTTGCAAGATAATGTCCCTCAGCCAGGGTTCATCCGGATAGGTTCAGTACTAAGTTTCCATGGCAGATCAAAGCACCTCAGGAGCCATGTTAAGGTCAGGCATCCTCCGTGTGCCAGCACACCCCCATCAGTCCTCCTCACCATTCTGATCACGCCGCCTCAGGGCTTGTTCATTGCGGTCCAGCCAGTTATTAGCATCTTTGACCGACTCAAAAAATTGCGCCTGCCCACTCACGATCACCCGCAGCTTAGCCGGGTACAACATGACATATGAGAGCTGCAGCTGCCGGAGCCTGCACTTCACATCAAAGAACTTCGCCCGGCGCCTTTGCACCTCAGCTGTGAAATCAGGATAGAAGGACACTCTGGCTCCATTATGTTGTATGTTGGCCCGCTCCCGTGCGAGTCTGAGCACAGTTTCTCTATCTCTATAGTGCAGTAATCTTGCTAATACTGGCCTGGGGGGCCCCCAGGCTGAGAGGGGCGAGCCGGCACCCTGTGGGCGCGCTCCACCGCGAACAGGGGAGAAAAGGCATTTTTCCCAAATATGTCCAGCAGCCAACCCTCCACATATGCTGTGGGGTCCCTGCCCTCAACCTTCTCAGGAAGCCCCACAATGCGAATGTTATTTCTCCTGAGACGGTTCTCAAAATCCTCTGCTCTGTCCAAAGCCTCCCTTGCAAGTTGATAAGCAGCTTTGGTATCCCTCTCAATGGGGGGTAAATGATCCTCGATTTTACTCACCCTACTTTCCACCGCAGTAGTGCGCATTTTTTGCATATCTTGTCGCAGCAGCGACAGTTCCTCTCTCATGGTGGCTACCGAGGCATTGCCAATGTTAATTGCCCTGAGGATATCTGCCAGCGTGGGCTGAGCATTCCCAGAAGTGTCTTGCTCACTAGTTTCAGGGATCCCAGAATCAGAGTGATCAGTCTCATCATTCTCACTGTTTGCAGATAAGATGGCCACCCCAGCCTGTGTCTCATGCAAAGCAGGCTCCGCTTGCTTTGAGTGTCCAGCCGCCTCATTCCCCATCATCCCATTCAGTTTCTGGGCATAGTACACCATATCTTTGGGTGTCTCCTTACCCTGTGCCTTGAGCTGCCTCTGTCCTTTAGGTCCCTGCTCCTTCACCCTGTCAGCGCCTCGTGAGGTTCCCTTCACTGCGGGCGCGGCGGCGCCATCTTGGAAATCGGGACCCATTTCAGAGTAAGTTTTCCGGGTCATTCCTCTGGTGCAGAGGGCTGGCGGAGGTTCCCCTGTAATCCCGGGATCGGCAGCTTGCAGCATATAGCAACGGAATGTCGGTAATGTGGCTGAGGGAGGATCAATCACGGATCAAGTTCAGGAGCTGTGAGGAGCTGTGTCCTCTCACATGCCGGTCCAGGCCACACCCCCCTTCCCTTGATTCTGGTACAGATTCATCTTGGTTTCATCCGTCCAAAGAATGCTTTTCCAGAGCTTGCTTTTTTAGATGTTTTTTGGCAAAGTCTAATCTGGCTTTTCTATTCTTGAGGCTTATGAATGGTTTGCACCTTGTGGTGAACCCTCTGTATTTGCTCTTGTGAAGTCTTCTCATGATTGTAGACTTTGACAATGATACACCCACCTCCTGGAAAGTGTCCTTCACTTGTCTGGATGTTGTGAATGTTTTTTTTTTCCCTAGTGAGGATCCTGCGATCATCCACCACTGTTATCTTCCATGGACGTCCAGGTCTTTTTGTAGCTTAGCTCACCAGTGTGTTCTTTCCTCAGAATGTACCAAACTGTTGATTTGGCCACTCCTAATGTTGCTGCTATCTCTCAGATGGATTTTTTTCCTTGTCAAAGCCTTATAATGGCTTGTTTCACTTGCATGGACCACTCCTTTGAATGCATGATGTAGGTTCACAGCAATAGATTCCAAATGCAAATACCACACTTATGCTGGCCATACACTATACAAAAAATCTGCCAAAATTCGGTCATTTGGCCAGATCATTTGTTTTTCGGTCAGTTAATGGGCACAAAATCGATAATTGTTGGGATGTTTTTGAGCCGAAAAAACGAAGGACAAGTTTGGAAATTTTTTGCCGAACGACTGATAAATTGAAAGGTTAATGTGTTTCCCGTCCGAACTGTTTGCACTAGGTATATGTAAAAGAAACAAACAAAAAATGGATTCATTTATGTCCACTGAACGATTTATCGGTCATTACATGATAGCACTATCGTTTACTTTCACGGCCGAATGTTTGTTTTTTTAAAATGGGTTTGGCCGATTTTTCGTATAGTGTATGGCCAAGCATTAGAATCAACTCCAGACCTTTTACCTGCTTAATTGATGAAGAAATAACAAAGGAGTAGCCCCCACACCTGGCTATGAAACAGATTTTGATTCAATTGTCCAATTACTTTTGGTCCCTTGAAAAAGGGGGGGTGTGACTAATTTTAGGAGCTGTAATTTCTAAACCCTTCCTCCGATTTAGATGTACATACCCTAAACTAAACCTGAGTGTGTGCACTTTCAGGTCATATCCATTATAGACGAATTATAGCTTGAATCGCTGCCATTACTAGTAAAAAAATTTAAAATAAATCCCATGGTTTGTAGACGCTATAACTTTTGCGCAAAGCAATATCAATATTCGCTTAAAATATGTAGCAGAATACATATTGGCCTAAATTGATGAAGAAATTTGTTTATTTTTTATTTTTGTAGTGGATATGTTTTATAGCAGAAAGTAAAAAATATTGATTTTATTTTTCAAAATTGTCGTTTTTTTTTTGTTTATTGTAATCAAATACCACCAAAAGAAAGCTCTATTTGTGAGAAAAAAAGGACATACATTTTATTGGTGATGAAGGGGGATCAATCTTCCGGAGATGAAGTGGTTAAAGGAGTTGTAAAGGCAGAAGGTATTTTATCTTAATTAGGGATGCACCGAAATTTTGTCCGCCGAAACATATCGAGAAAGAGAAAAATGGCTGATACCGAAAGGGGCGTGGTCCGCCCCAGGTGCCACCCATTGCGGGAGTGTCCCTCCCTCCTGCTTTCCTTGTGTTAGCAGGGGCACTGGTGTGGGCACACCCGCCTAGGGGCGAGCTGACCGCCACCTGCTTTATCATAGCTTTCCCTCCCTGCTCAGAAAAACCCTGTCCTCAGCCCGCCCAATCAACCATCCCAGCGTCTATATCCGGCCGCGGCTCCTCCCCCGTGGTTGCCTAGCAACGGGATGCTGTAGACCGCAAGGTGAGTGTAGACGGCGAGGTGAGTGAAGGTACCATGGCATGACGGCGTCCAAGGAGGAGGGAAAAAAGAGCGTGGGCGGGAAGAAGGAGAAGGCGGTGGAGGAGAGGACCAGAGGGGAGCCTGTCACCGAGGAGAACAAGGAGTTCTACAAACTCCAGATCTAGGACCTCGAGGGCTGCGTGGAGAGGTGATGGTGGAGGGGGCTACAGGTCTCAGCATGCCCTGACTGAGCAAGGAGCAACAAGTTTAAGGTAGCACTCCCAGCATGCCATGGCACAGTAAAATTAAATGTTTTCATGAAAGTGCATCAAACTCCTGCATACCACCTCTTTGATGCGCCTTCATAAAACACGCATACTGATCTAATGGTAGCACGTCTAAAAACGTGCATAGAAAATGTGACAAGGAAATGAAGGCACCAAACTCTTTTTTTAAACGCACATGAAAGCGCTGCAGTGGTATAATCAAAGCTGATTGGGATCCTTCTGACTCTGACCATATCCTGTACCATGTCCCCAGTCTCTGATCATCTCCTGTACCATGTCCCCAGTCTCTGATCATCTCCTGTACCATGTCCCCAGTCTCTGATCATCTCCTGTACCATGTCCGCAGTCTCTGATCATCTCCTGTACCATGTCCGCAGTCTCTGATCATCTCCTGTACCATGTCCGCAGTCTCTGATCATCTCCTGTACCATGTCCGCAGACTCTGATCATCTCCTGTACCATGTCCGCAGTCTCTGGCCATCTCCTGTACCATGGCCCCAGTCCCTGGCCATCTCCTGTACCATGGCCCCAGTCTCTGGCCATCTCCTGTACCATGGCCCCAGTCTCTGGCCATATCCTGTACCATGGCCCCAGTCGCTGGCCATCTCCTGTACCATGGCCCCAGTCGCTGGCCATCTCCTGTACCATGGCCCCAGTCGCTGGCCATCTCCTGTACCATGGCCCCAGTCTCTGGCCATCTCCTGTACCATGTCCCAAGTCTCTGGCCATCTCCTGTACCATGGCCCCAGTCTCTGGCCATATCCTGTACCATTTGCCCCAGTCTCTGGCCATCTCCTGTACCATGTCCCCAGTCTCTGGCCATCTCCTGTACCATGTTCCCAGTCTCTGACCATGTCCCCAGTCTCTGACCATCTCCTGTAATGTGTCTGCAGTCTCTGATCATCTCCTGTACCATGTCCCCAGTCTCTGGCCATCTCTATGTATAAAAATATTTTTTTAAAACAGTCACTTTCGGTATCGGTGCTGTTTCGGTATCGGTTTTCGGGATCCTGACATTTTTATTTTTGGTATCGGTTTCGGCACCAAAAAACCCATTCGGTGCATCCCTAATCGAAATGCATTCTATGCAATAAGATAAAAAAAACTTCTGTGTTTAGCAGCCTCCCCAGCAATCCCTAATTACTTACCTGAACCCCTTCTCTCTCCATCGATGTCCCCGAGTTCCTCGGCCGCCCGGGACACTCCTCCTGATTGGCTGAGACACAGCAGTGGCGCCATTGGCTCCTGCGGCTGTCAAAGTCAGTCAGCCAACCAGGGGAGAAAGAGGGCGTGGGCAAGGCGGGGCTCCGTGTCTGAATGGATACACGGAGCTCTGACTCGGCTCGGGTGCCCCCATAGAAAGTTGCTGGCTGTGGGGGCACTCGATAGGAGGGAGGGGCAAGGAGCAGAAAAGAGGGACCTGAGAAGAGGAGGATGCGGGTAGGTCTGTGCAAAAGGGAGGTAAGTATAACATGTTTGTTATTTAAGACTTTAAAATCACTTTAAACTTTAATGTGCTATTATTATAGCCTGGGGATGGAATTAAGTTGCTGATTTAGTAAAGGCCAGCAGATGGCACCAAAGAGATAGTGTGAATGAGTGTAATGTGTGGAACTGCATAGGAAAGGGAAACGTTTGATGGAAGCCTGCATCTCTCAGCCAATACAGCTTCTCAATAGAGTCAGGGGCTGGGGCTTTAACCACTTCAATACCGGGCACTTTTGCCCCTTTCCTTCCCAGGCCAATTTTCAGCTTTGAGCGCTCTTGCGCTTTTAATGAGATTTGCACGGTCATGCAACACTGTACCCAAATGAAATTTTTATAATTTTGTTCACACAAATAGCTTTATTTTGGTGGTATTTATTCACTACTTTGTTTTTAATTTTTTTGCAATATAAGCAAAGAAAAAAAGAGCGAAAATTTTGAAAAAACACAATATTTACTACTTTCTATTTGAAAAGAAATCCAATATAATCAAATTTTCTCATACATTTAAGCCAAAATGTATTCTGCTACACGTCTTTGGTAAAATAAATACTGATAAGTGTATGATAATTGGTTTGTGTGATCATGGACAGATGTACGCAGATGATCATGTACAGATGTGCACAGATGATCATTGGGACATATGATTTTACTGGGACAGGTGTTTTTACTTTGTGGGGAAATGTGTGGGGTGACACTGTTGTTGGGACACTATTTTGGGGATATTGTCCAGTAAAAGCCAGCTGGCTGCAACGATCCGCTCTCCCTCTCCTCACTGACAACTTCCGTGTGAAGAGAAGAAAGCCGACCGTCTAGCAACCGGCTCTCTGTTTACATCTCATGATGGCTGTGATTGGACACAGCCATCACGTGATCAGGAGGGCCAGTCACAGAGCCCTCCTGCCGATCTGAGATGCGTCGTGTCCGGGTGACACGAGCGCATCGGGATCGCGTTGCTGCGCAGGCACACGAGCGCTCCCTCTTCTTCTGAAGGACATTTTCTGAACGTCCACTCAGAAGGAGGAAGAGCCCACGGGGAGTTGGATAACAGACAGTTGGAGCTCCGAGGAAAGAATAAGTTCAGGTGGGTAAACGCCCCTCCTCCACATTTTTGTTCAAAAATTGTAATTGATTTTCGTCATAGTTTTTGTCAATTGACTTAATTCTAGGGTTGAGCGGACCCAAACTGTAAAGTTCGGGTCCGTACCGAACTTTTGGGTTTTTGGGTCCCGAACCCGAACAATTGACTGTATGTTCGGGTTCAGGTCCGGTGTTCGGCAATATGCATGTAAAGTCGCGCTTGTTTCCCGTGCTTAGAACTGTCCCTGCACAAAGTGTCATTTCTGAAGAAAAAAAAGTAATTTAAAACTCACTTGCGGCTATAATGAATTGTCGGCTCCCGGCAATACATAGAAAAGTCATTGATAAAAAAAAGAACCGTGGGGGATCACCCAAATTCAATTACCAGACCCTTCAGGTCTGGTATGGATATTAAGGGGAACCCTGCCGCAAATTAAAAAAAAAAATGTGTGCGGTTCCCCCAAATATCCATACCAGGCCCTTCAGGTCTGGTATGGATTTTAAGGGGAACTCCACCCCAAATAAAAAAAAAATGGCGTGGAGTACCCCCAAAAACTCAGACCAGACCCTTTATCCGAGCACGCAACCTGGCAGGCCGCAGGAAAAGAGGGGGGGACGAGAGAGCGCCCCCCTCCTGAACCGTACCAGGCCACATGCCGTCAACATGGGGAGGATGTCCCTATGTTGATGGGGACAAGGGCCTCATCCCCACAACCCTTGCCCGGTGGTTGTGGGGGTCTGCGGGTGGGGGGGTTATCGGAATCTGGAAGACCCCTTTAACAAAGGGGACCCTCAGATCCCGCCCCCCCTATGTGAATTGGTAATGGGGTACATTGTACCCCTACCATTTCACAAAGTCCCGAACTCGAACTTTTTTCCGAAGTTCGGCCGAACCTGTCGAACCCGAACATCCAGATGTCCGCTCAACTTTACTTAATTCTAATTTTATTTCGTTTTTCGTCCCCGAAAACATGCAGCTTACGAAAACTATGCAAAAAATATTTTTGCTGACGTAATTAACATGCATTTTTACTGGAGACCAGTGAGGGAAAATCCAAAATTTAGCATTCCTACCAGAACAAGAGGTAAGGGAAACCCTTCCAATGGGAACTTCTGTTTTTGAGACAAATGTCTTATGCCTCGTACACATGACCGGTTTTCCCGGTAGGAAAACTGCCATGAGAGCTTTTGGCCAGGAATCCCGGCCGCGTGTATGCTCCATCGCAGTTTTCCCGACAGGAAAACCACCAGGAAAAATGAGAACATGGTCTCTTTTTTCCTGCCGGGATTCCCGGCGGTTTTTAAGCCGGCAGTTCTCCTATGGGAAACACTGCAGTGGAGCATACACACAGCCGGGTTTCCCGACCAACGCTCTCATGGCAGTTTTCCTGCCGGGAAACCCAGCCGTCTATAGGGGGAAAAAGCTACCGAGCAGGTTCTCGGTCTTCCCGGCTGACTTTTTACCATCGGGAAAACCGATCGTGTGTACTAGGCATTAGAGGGCAATTCCCCTCATTTTGGGAAATTTTCTCCAATTTTCTGTTGCATCTCTGTGACAGGGAGTGAAGGGAAAACTCCTCAATGGTATACAGGCAGCAAAATAAATAACCTTGCTGGGATTCTAAGCAATCTCTACTTTTCTTTCTTTTTTATATCACATTTTTTTTATTGAAATTTGGACATTGTTTCCAAAAAAAGGTCCAAACATGTTTATCCCACAAAGATCCCCCCACCCTCCTTAGAATCTCCCAACAGCATGCTTGTACATACAAAAAAACAATTACATTTACAAACAAGTTCAAGTACGATTTGAAATAACTAATTGTATGGCATAGATAATCATTTATTTTAATCATTTCTTAATGAAGGAACAATTACCACAATAATCTGATGTCGCCTTTATATTGTCTAAACAGCCAACAAAAGGTATATCACCCAACTCTTCTAACAGAACATCCACTATCTCGTCAAGCATTAGAAACAAATGAGTAATGCCGCGTACACACGATCGTGGTTCACGGCGGTGAAAACCCCGCCGTGAATCACGACATGAAATTAAATGAAAAACGAGGGAACGGCATTTTCCCCCACACACGACCGTTTTTCCCGTCATTTTTTTCTTTGTCGAGAAAAACGACCGTCTGTGGGCTCCGCGGCAGTGTCTCCCTATGGGAAAACTGCCGCGGAAAAAAATGATGGAAAAAACGATGAGAAAATTTAGAACATGTTCTAATTTTTCTCGTCGTTTTTCCTGCCGTTTTTCTCAACGAGAAAAACGGCATAAAGCCCACAGACGATTGTTTTTCTCGGCGAAAAAAAAAAATGTCATTTTTCCCGACGGGAAAAATGATCGTGTGTACGCGGCATTAGAGTGAATGCTACAAAACTATTATTATCTCAGGGCAATAAGACAGTAAGAAATAACCACAAAAAAAAGGGTGAATACCTAGAGTGCTAATCCTTCCCTACTTTATCCAAAATAAAAAGTTTTGGGTGTACATACACCTTTAATTTTATTCTACTATAGTCAAGCAATACAGTGTGGTCAACACTGATTGGATAAGGAAGGAGCAGCAGCTTACTGAAGATACTGAGGCTGGTTTACTAAAATATTTGTCAATGTTCACGTAACATATTGTGTGAATATTCACTTCAATGATCTAGTCATACGGTACATGAAATAAATAAACAGGAATTTCCGTTTTATATGACTAGATCAGTGTTTCTCAGTTGGGGTGCCGCAAACACGGGAGGCAGTTTTACCCGCATCAGTGCCACGCATTGAAATGATACGGGTGGGCCAGTCGCCAGCACCACAACAACCAATCATGCTCTAGGGCTGGTCCTGCCTGCCCCCACCATGACAATACGTCCAGGGCAGGCAGCATGCAGGGCAACCCCCAGCATTAAGGAGAGGATGGAAGTACGCTTCTGTCCATATGAGCTCCACTTGCTACCCTTTTCAATGTTGCAGTAGCTGTAAGGCGGGGTGCCCAACCAGTGGCCCGCAGAGCCCTCTGATGTGGCCGTCCCGTTATCCCAGAGCATCAGTGTTGTGAATTAAGCCAGCGGTAGAGGAAGCAATCGGCTGTGGAGCAGAGTAGGCTGCGGAGCAGGAAGTCGATGCTTCCTGTATAGCGCCGCCTCCTGTCACAGGCAGAGTGATACCAAATGCACTCTGCCTGGGACAATACCTGAATGGAAGACTGTTATTAAAGTGGGTGTAAACCCACTTTTATTTTTTGGCCCACCTGCAAGAGAAAGGCATAATGAGCTATTATGACTAGCATAATAGCTCATTATGTTCCACTTACCTTAGATCGGGGCCCCCGAAGCCGTCCTCGTCCCTCACTGCAGACGCAGACATCACTGCGGCGATAGCCGGAATGTTACTTCCGGGTATCGCCGCACCAGCCAATCACAGCGCCGCTCCGGCGCTGTGATTGGCCGGAGCGGCGGAGACGTCACTCTGCGCATGCGCACGGGAGGCGTCCCACTCGGCTACGCCCAGCGATTGCTGGTAAGTAGCCGAGTATGTGAATGGGATTAACCCCATAAATGCGCCGTTGTCTACGGCGCGCATGCGCCGTAGACAGCGGCGCTTGTCATTTTAGTAAATATCTCCTAAACCATGTAGGTTTAGGAGATATTTCTTGCCCCTACAGGTAAGCCTTAATCTAGGCTTACCTGTAGGTGCAAGTTGAAAAAGTGGGTTTACAACCACTTTAACGGTAAGTTTATTACTAAAATCACAGTGTATACTGTATATGGGCAAATTTGTTCTGCAGTGGTTACTGGGCTGCTGCAGTTCACCTGCACTGAGCCATAGACTTCTGTTATTACCTGCGGGTTAGGTGCGCTTTTTGAAAATGCACTACACCTGCAAGATATAATAGAAGTCTATGGCAAAGTGCAGCTAGCCTGCAGGAAAGCCACATGTGCACTGCGTTGCACCCACGGTGTGGGTAAACAGCAGCGTATCAGTGTGAAAGCAGACTTAGGCCCCTTACACACAATCACTCCGACCCAACCGAAACCCTCCATACCCCTATATGGAGCAGAAGATGTAAAACGGACTTCTGTCCGTTTACACCTGCCTACCTTCAATCTGATCTTCTAAAAAGACCAGAAGGGGATAAGTCCCTTTCCGTCTGGGCAGATCAAATCAGAGGGTTCATAGAGATGGGTGGGCTGTGTCTGTCTTCGTTCTGCATATGCAGAGTGGACACAGACCTGTCATCCGCCTGCTCTGCTCATTGTGGACTGCGACTGGTTACCAAGTCACTTAAGTGGCCCTGGCTCTTCAAAAGGTTGGGCACCCCTGCTGTAAGGTAAGGTCCTGATGGGAAGAAGAGACTCTGATGCGAATGTGAGGGGAGACCTCTGATACGAAGAGGGGCTTCTGTCATGATGGGGAGTCTCTGACGCATTAAGGGTGGGGGACCTCTGATGTCAAATGAGGCTTCCAATGAGAAGTTATTTTCAGCAAGGCGGCTGTCCAGACTCAGGTTTCCCATTGATGGTAAGTAACATTTAGTTTTTTTTTAGACAGGGGTGCCTCAAGATTTTGCCTACTTTCAAATAGTAATGTGATGGAAAAAAGGTTGAGAAATGCTAGACATGTTAATTGAGGTGAAACGTCACACAAGTTATTGTGCTTACATTCGTAAATCAGCCTTAATATCCCTAAGCTCAATCTTCCAATCAGAAATCTACACGTGTTCTTTTAAACTGCACTATGCAAAGTTGTAAGGCTACATTCATATTACAGTGTTTTGTGAATATTCACTAAACCATGCAATTTTGCACACGTTTATGAAATGCACAACAAAAAACATGTATCTTGCTTGAGGCATGAACAGGAAGAGCATTAGGACATGCTGATCACCTTGTTGCCCTTAGGCACAGAAGAGTTTAGGTTGAGAGGAAACTATGGTCCCTTTTTTAGCGTACGTTTTGAAAAATATTGTCATCTCCTTTCTCAGAGAACACATTTGGATATGAGACAACTTCTTTGCTTGGATAAAAGAAGAATGTGGCACCTTGGATAACACTGCCCCCCAAATCATTAGATGGGGAACCCTGACTGTCTAAACAGAAACAGCACTATGCCTGGGATTGCAGCAAGAGACTGGATATCAGTCACGCTACGCCTACGCTTCTGTTTTACCAAAAGCGCCAAACTTCACTTACTACAGGGAGTTCCACTGATTGTCTTCCTTCCCTCTTCCTCTGTGTGTATTGGATGGTATTTTTTTCCTGGGAGCTGGTACTAGGAGCTAGGAGGATCACAAGGTGAAAATAAAATAAAAAAATAAAAAGGAAACATGCAGCTACCACATACAAGGACTTGTTAGCTAGAACAACTTTTTATACATTAGATATGCTTTAGTGCCAGTTCTCTTTTGTTTGCAGTGACCACATTCCAGAGGGCACCTCACTGTGTCTCGGGGAGTATACTTCCTAAAGCATGTGCTGTTTGATTTTCAATTTCTCTCTACTTTTCTATCACTAATCACTTAGTAGCTGAGAAAAACTTCATAGTACCGGAATTTTGCACATGAGACTTTCTGTAAGCGAGAGGTGGCAAGTTGCCTGCAGTGGCAAGGCATAGGTTTCCTTAAAACTTCTCCTCATGATTCACAGCGGAGTTAAGGTGAACAATACGCAGAAACTTTTCTGTGAAATGTACTTAAAATTCAGGGAACTGCACAATCTCTTTATGATCACCAGAGACCAACCAGACCCGTATTTGTACAATTTTACTTCAAAGCAGGATTATACTGAACAAAAACAGTGAAATATGAAAATAACAGTGACCGACAGAGCTTGAAGAACTTGTTTGTTTGTAATGCTTTAAGAAAACACAATAATGAATTTCATTTTATTTTTATGTTTATAACTTAATGTTTCCTGTATTTTATTTACAATGCATATGTATACAATAAATAAATATTCAATAAGTGAAAAAGGATCCAAAGAGTACTATGAGTTAGCTAAAAACATAGTACAATTGTAGCTCCCTTTTGTTTTGTTTTTTGCTTTCTTACTTTGGCTGAAACCCCAGATGTAGCCACCTGGGGAGCTGGCCAAAAAAAAAAAAGCAAAAATTACTTTTTGTTTAATTTTTGTTTTTTTAGTCCCGAGTAGGGATGAGCCAAACACCCCCCGGTTCGGACCAGAACCTGCGAACGGACCGAAAGTTCGCTCAAAATATCGAACCCCGTTAAAGTCTATGGGACTCAAACATTCAGAATCAAAAGTGCTAATTTTAAAGGCTAATATGCAAGTTATTGTCCTAAAAAGGGTTTGGGGGCCCGGGGTCCTGCCCCAGGGGACATGTATCAATGCAAAAAAAAGTTTTTAAAACGTCAGTTTTTTTCGGGAGCAGTTATTTTACTGATGCTTAAAGTGAAAAAAAAAATAAGTGAAATATTCCCTTAAATATCGTACCTGGGGGGTGTCTATAGTATGCCTGTGAAGTGGCACGTGTTTCCCGTGTTTAGAACTGTCCCTGCACAAAATTACATTTCTAAAGGAAAAAAAGTCATTTAAAACTGCTTGCGGCTTTAATGTAATGTGTGGTCCCGGCAATATGGATGAAAATCATTGAGAAAATCGGCATGGGTGGGTACCCCCCCAGCCCATTTGGGTCTTGTATGGATATTAAGGGGAAACCCGCAATTAATAAATTAAAAAAAGGAAAGGCGTGGGGCCCCCAGGCCCTATATACTCTGTACAGCAGTATACAGGTGGTGCAAACAAGACAGGGACTGTAGGTTTGTTCTTAAGTAGAATCTGTTTGTGATTTAGAACTGGTACATTTTTAAAGTGTAGCTCCAGCCAAAAAATCTATTTTTAAAGTGGAAGTAAACCCTCCTATCGTTTTCAGCCAAGGAAGCTGCCATCTTGACCTTTGTTTAATCTTCAACTGCCATGATGCTGCACGTGTGACCAGTTATGACAACAGCCATTGGATGGTTTGACAGTTTGGTTGAGAGCACAACCAATGTGGCAGTTAGCATTTCCGGCATGCCGGGAATTTAACTGTTTTTTTAAACTGTTAAATCAATAGGTTTACTTCCACTTTAAGCTTTTTGGAAAACATAGGGAAGGGTTATCACCCCTGTAACATTTTTTTGCTGTCTGTGCACCTGGTTCAGAACATTTCACCTCACTTTCTGTCCCAATGACAATTGGTTTTTGAATTTTTTATTTTTTTTGTGAAACAAGGATAGGCGATAAAGCATAAGTGGAGAGGAGACACGTTTTTCCCATATTAATTCTTACAGGAGAGAATTTCCCTTCCTATGGGTAGATTTCCTCTCACTTCCTGTTGTCTCCCTCCGTTTGCAAGTAGGAGTCGTTTGTAAGTTGGATGTTTGAAAGTAGGGGCCTGCCCTATATACTCTGCAGAAATTTGGGCCTTAGGTGTTGGTGTTGCCACAACACTGTAAGGCCTCACAGTTAATCTTGGTGGGCGCAGGAACGGGCCCTGCTGTGAAATATTAGATCAAGAATTGGAATTACATGCCCCTGTTGAGCAGGGGCAGAAATATTGGGCCATTGGTGGTGGACGGTGTGGTGGTGTTGCCACAACACTGTAAGGCCTCACAGTTACTCTTGGTGGGCGCAGGAACGGGCCCTGCTGTGAAATATTAGATCAAGAATTGTAATTACATGCCCCTGTTGAACAGGGGCAGAAAAATTGGGCCTTAGGCACAGGTGCCACAACACTGCAACCCCTCACAGATACTATAGTTGGAGCGCAGGAATAAGCCCTGCTGCAAATTATTGCATCAAAAATTGCAATTACACGCCCCTGTTAAACAGGGGCTGAAAAATTGGGCTTTAGCCACTGGTGGCGGTGCCCAGAACCAAAAATGTTCTTACAAGCTATCAGCATGAACATTGAGGAGGAAGAGGATAGTCACTCAGCATCAGCATAGGCAGTCTTGAAGGGATCTCCCATTCAAAAAAAAATATTCGGTTACATCAGCATCAGGTGCTTGGTAGCTGGTGATCCAAGACTGATTCATTTTTATGAAGGTCAGCTGATCAACCGATTCATTGGACAGGCACACCCTGTGATCGGTTACAAAGCCTCCAGCAGCACTGAATGTGCGTTCCGAAAGAAAGCTGGATGCAGGACAGGCCAGTACCTCAATTGCATACTGTGCAAGCTCTGGCCAGTGATCCATCCTCAAGACTCAGTAACCCATTGGATTTTCGGTGGGAAAGGTGTCCAAGTCTGATCTTGCCCCTAGGTATTCCTGCACCATGTGAATCAGACGCTGGCGATGGTTGCTGGAACTGCTCATACCTTGGAGCTGCGGACTAAAAAATTGTCTGAACGCATCGGTCAGACGGCCACCTTCTCCACCGCTCCTTCTGTGACTGACCGAAGCCTCAGGAACACGTTGTCCAGGACCAGGAATTTGTAACCTCCCAGGCTCTGGAAACGTGTTGCACAAACCTTTCTGCAAGGCCTCCCGAAGATGTTTCATCCTCTGCAACGGCAAGATAAGGTCCGCAACCTTATCCTTGTAACGTGGATCAGGGAAGGTTGCCAGCCAGTAATGATCCCTCTTCTTGATACCACGAATACGAGGATCCTTTCGCAGGATCAGGGGGGAAATGCAGCGTAGGTTTGCTGAGGGATTCGGTCCGGAGTCCTCTGGGTCACTCAGGACGACATGATCCGCAGCCACCTTCTCCCAGCCACGTACAAGTCCATGGGTTTCTTGGGATTGTAAATGATCCCTTGAAGACTGCTGCTGATGCTGAGTGCTAGGCTCCACCTCCATGCTGACACAAGCCTCCTTCTCCTCCTCTTCCTGTGTGATCAGCGGGCCAGCAGGAACACTGTCTGGAAAAAGGGGGCCTTGAGAGGTAAGGAAGTCCTCCTCTTCCTCCCTCTGCTCTGCCTCAAGTGCCCTGTCCATTATTCCACGCAGCGTGTGCTCCAACAGGTGGACAAGAGGGACAGTGTCACTGATGCATGCACTGTCACCATCCTCGTGGCCTCCTCAAATGCTGACAGGACAGTGCATGCATCCCTGATCATGACCCACTGGTGTGGAAAAAAAATCCCAAGCTCCCCTGACCCTGTCCTGGTGCCATATTGGCACAGATACTCATTGATGGCCCTCTGCTGCGTGTGCAGCCACTGCAGCATGTCCAACGTTGAGTTCCACCTGGTGGGCATGTCACAGATTGGGCGGTTCTTGGGCAGGTTAAATTCCTTTTGCAGGTCAGCCAGCCGAGCACTGGCATTATATGACCGGCGGAAATGCACACAGACTTTCCTGGCCTGCCCCGGGTACCTGCCCAAGAACCGCTGCACCGCCAAGTTAAGGACGTGAGCCAAACAGGGCACATGGGTCAGCTGTCCCTGTCGGAGGGCAGAGGGGAGGTTGGTGCCATTGTCGCAAACCACCATTCCTGGCTTAAGCTGGGGTGGCGTCAACCACCTCTGAGCCTGCCCCTGCAGAGCTGACAGAATCTCTGTCCCAGTGTGGCTCCTGTCCCCCAAGCACACCAGCTCAAGCACCGCATGGAATCTTTTTGCCTGCGTACTTGCATAACCCCTTTGAACGCCTACGGAGCACCGCTGGTTCTGAGGACAAAGCACAGGTAGAGGCCATGGAGGAAGAAGAAGAGGAGGGGGTGGAGGAGAGAGGTGTGTCAGAATCACCAGTAGTAGCATTTTGGAGGCGTGGTGGCGGAACAACCTCCAACACTACTGCACCTTGTCCTGCATCCTTCCCAGCTGCCAGCAGAGTCACCCAATGCGCTGTGAAAGATAGGTAACGTCCCTGTCCATGCCTGCTGGACCCTGAGTCAGCGATAATATGCACCTTACGGCTGACCGCCCTGTCCAGCGAGGCCAAGACATTGCCTTCCACATGCCGGTAGAGAGCCGGAATCGCCTTCTGTGAGAAAAAGTGGCGTTTGGGAACCTGCCACCGAGGAACCGCACATTCCACAAACTCATGGAAGGGGGCAGAGTCTACCAACTGAAAAGGCAGCAGTTGAAGTGCTAGCAATTTAGCCAAGCTAGCATTTAACCACTGGGCATGTGGATGGCTGGGAGCGAACTTCTTCCGGCGGTGCAGCAGCTGGGGCAGGGAAATTTGCCTGGTACAATCGGACATTGGTGTACCGATAGCAGATTGCCCGCAAGTACTTGGCTGTGACACACCCAATTCTACACCTTCATTCCTCTCAGTGCAGGTTTCAGAGAGGACTGAAGGTATAGTGGGGTTGGAGATCCCAGCTGATGAGGAGCAAGGAGAGCTCAGCTTTGTTCTTTGGTGTGGGTCTTTTAGGTACGCTTGCCAACGAATTGCATGGCAGGTTGACATATGTCTGGTCAAGCATGTGGTGCCCAAGCGGGTGATGTTTTGGCCACGCGAGATACGCTTGAGACATATGGTGCAAATAGCAGCGGTGCGATCTGATGCACTCGTCTCAAAAAAGGCCCACACCAAAGAACTTTTGGAATAACGTGCAGAGACAGCAGCGCCCTGCACATGCGGAGCTCTGCGGTGTGATGCAGTCGGTGTGCTGCCCTTAAGCTGGCCCCTGGAGTGCATCCTGCCTCGTTGGAGATGTGCCTCCTCCTCCTCTCTCCTATCAGGCACCCACGTAGAGTCCGTGACCTCATCATCCCCTCCCTCCTCATCACTGTAGCAAATCTGGCAGTATGCTGCAGCTGGGGGAACATGACTGCCAGATTGCTGTTCTTCTTGGGAACCCCCTCTCTCTCTGGGCTCACAATACTGCCTTCCTCTATCTGGGTACCATCATCGGAGCCTTCAAAACGCTGCGCATCCTCCTGCAGCATGTACCCAACACTGTGGTCAAACAGTTCAGGGGACTCCTCAGGAGGACATGGTGGGGCTAGGGAAGGAGTGACTGATGCCATTGAGCCGAGGGAAGAGGCCGCTTTGGCAGCTGCTTTGCCAGACAAAGTACCCTGAGCCTGTGTGAGAGAGGATGAGGAGGATAAGGACGGCTTGGTCATCCACTCTACCAAGTCTTCAGCATGTTGCGGCTCAACGCGGCCAGCTGCCGAAAAAAAGGACAAGTGTGTCCCACGGCCACGTGCTGATGAGGATGCACCATGTCCAAGACCAGCACTGTTGCCTCTAGACACAGAGCCTGCTTGCCCTCTTTTATTGGCTTGTGACTGTCTGCCTCTCCTTGTAGGCCTTCCAGACATACTAATGGCCTGCAGTGTGATGTAGCTGCACAAAGCTAGAATGTATATATATACTGATTATTCTGCAGCTAGCAGAATCAACTGCCTGCCTGTAGTATTATTAGGAAGAAAACACCAGCAATTGTCTTCAGTTAGCTTTAGGTGCACACTGTGCAGAGGACACAGTAAACTGACTGAAAATACTGCAGTTGCCAAGATGGTATTAATAGTAAGAGAACACCAGCAATTGTCTTCAGTTAGCTTTAGGTGAACACTGTGCAGAGGACACAGTAAACTGACTGAAAATACTGCAGTTGCCTGCTTGTGGTATTAATAGTAAGAGAACACCAGCAATTATCTTCAGTTAGCTTTAGTTGCACACTGTGCAGGGGACACAGTAAACTGACTGAAAATACTGCAGTTGCCTGCCTGTGGTATTAATAGTAAGAGAACACCAGCAATTGTCTTCAGTTAGCTTTAGGTGCACACTAGAGGTCGACCGATATGGGTTTTTCTCTGGCCGATGCCGATGCCGATATTTTGAAATTGGGGCGGCCGATGGCCGATATATGATGCCGATTTTTGTGGCCGATATTTTAGGCCGATTAAAAAAAAAAAAAAAAAAAAAAAACCCCCACTCTATTCCTTCCTGCTTACTCCTGTCACTCTAGCACACACTTGATGTCCTCAGTACAGATGGCACTGGTTTGGAACTGGCAGGTGGCACTGGTTTGGAACTGACAGATGGCACTGGCAGGTGGCACTATTGGAACTGACAGATGGCACTGGCATGTGGCACTGGCTGGCGGTACTGGTTTGGAACTGACAGATGGCTCTATTGGCACTGGCAGGTGGCACTGGTTTGGAACTGACAGATGGCACTGGTTTGGAACTGACAGATGGCACTGGCAGGTGGTACTGGTTCGGAACTGACAGATGGCACCGATTGGCAGCAGGGGGCACTGGTTTGGAACGGACAGATGGCACTAGTTTGGGACAGATGGCACTGATTGGCAGTGGCACTTGCAATTGGAACTGGGTGGCACTGGCGTGTGACACTGGTTGGCACTGGCTGGTGGCACTGACAGATGGCACTGATTGGCGGTGGCACTGACAGATGGCACTGATTGGCGGTGGCACTGACAGATGGCACCGATTGGCACTGGCTTGTGGCACTGACAGATGGCACTGGCTGGTGGCACTGGCTGGGGGCACTGACAGATGGCACTGGCTGTGGCACTGATAGATGGCACCGATTGGCGGTGGCACTGATTTGGGTGGCACTGACAGATGGCCCTGATTGACACTGGCTGGTGGCACTGACAGATGGCACCGATTGGCGGTGACACTGACACTGGCTGGTGGCACTGATTGACACTGGCTGGGGGCACTGACAGATGGCACTGGCTGGGGGCACTGACAGATGGCACTGGCTGGGGGCACTGGCTGGGGGCACTGACAGATGGCACTGGCTGGGGGCACTGATTTGGGTGACACTGATTGGCACTGGCTGGTGGCACTAACAGATGGCACCGATTGGCGGTGGCACTGATTGGCACTGGCTTGTGGCACTGACAGATGGCACTGGCTGGGGGCACTGACAGATGGCACTGGCTGGGGGCACTGACAGATGGCACTGGCTGGGGGCACTGACAGATGGCACTGGCTGGGGGCACTGGCTGGGGGCACTGACAGATGGCACTGGCTGGGGGCACTGGCTGGGGCACTGGCTTGGGCACTGACAGATGGCACTGGCTTGGGCACTGACAGATGGCACTGGCTTGGGCACTGACAGATGGCACTGGCTGGGGGCACTGACAGATGGCACTGGCTGGGGGCACTGACAGATGGCACTGGCTGGGGGCACTGACAGATGGCACTGGCTGGGGGCACTGATTTGGGTGGCACTGGCTGGGGGCACTGACAGATGGCACTGGCTGGGGGCACTGACAGATGGCACTGGCTGGGGGCACTGACAGATGGCACTGGCTGGGGGCACTGATTTGGGTGGCACTGGCTGGGGGCACTGACAGATGGCACTGGCTGGGGGCACTGACAGATGGCACTGGCTTGGGGCACTGGCAGGTTTCACACTAAGCCGAGTGTAATGTGTGAAACTGACAGAGAGGAGAGAGAGAGAGAGAGCTGTTAGAATTGAGCTCGATGTGGGGGTGGGCGGGCCAGCAGCTAAATTACACCAGCCAATGATTGGGCTGCTTTAGACGTAGTGGCCCGCCCAGATACCATCCCATTGGCTGGTGTAATATCTGCTGGGTCCCGCCCACCCCCGACATCAAGCTGACACATCCTCTCTCTCTCCTCTTACTTTCAGTTTCACACACACACACAGCACGGCGCTTGATGCTGCTGAGTGTGGAGAAGTGTGGAGGAGGGAGGAGGAGGAGGGAGGAGGAGGGGGGAGGAAGTGCAGCCAGTGAATAATATCGGCCAGTTTTGATATTAATCGGCCAAAGCCGATTTATCAAAAATGCCTAAATATCGGCCGATATATCGGCCAGCCGATATATCGGTCGACCTCTAGTGCACACTGTGCAGAGGACACAGTAAACTGACTGAAAATACTGCAGTTGCCTGCCTGTGGTATTAATAGTAAGAGAACACCAGCAATTGTCTTCAGTTAGCTTTAGTTGCACACTGTGCAGAGGACACAGTACACTGACTGAAAATACTGCAGCTACCACAATCACCTGCCTGCCTGTCAGTATATTAGGAAGAAAATAACAGGAACGGTTCTAGACAAACTGAATACAGTGTGTATATATATATATATACACACACACACACGCGCGCACACACACACAACACCTAGGATGCATATGTATAATAAATACACTGACTGTAACTAACTGACTCGCCTGCCTGCCTGCCTGCTCTATCAAACTCAAATGAAATGACACTCTCTCTCTCTCTCTATGCCGCCGAAACACACTACACAAGGCCGCCACGCAGGTGGCCTTATATAGTGGGGGGCGTGTACTAAACACCTTGAGACATAATTGGCCAAAGCCACCCTGGCTTTGGCCAATTATGTCTCTCGGTTCTTACCGCGCTGTGATTGACCAAAGCATGCGGGTCATAGTGCATGCTTGGCCAATTATCAGCCAGCAATGCACTACGATGCCGCAGTGAATTATGGGTCGTAACGCGAACGGCCCATAATGTTTGAAATTCGCCATACGTGGCCAATACACAGATTCACTTTAAAGTAGATTCTAAAGCACAGTTTAAAGGCACTGCTGAACATAAAACAACAAAAAAACCATTTAGCAAACAACTGGGAAAACTGTGTATAAAATACAGGTTTTGTAGCATCTTTTCCTTTACAGGGACTGATAAATCGCTGCTGAGGAGGGATTGCTGTGGAAGACTACAACAGCAGTTTCTGACACTCAGGGACCTTGGCCTACAGTCCCTATTTGAAAGTGGGGCGGAATGTGGTATTTTGATTGTACGCAAGCTTCCCATCCTCCTTACACTGCTGGGGTATTTTTTCTGCCTTACACAAGCATGGGCCTTGAATATTTGAGTCACCGGTGGCAGTAGATCAAAGGGAAGTGGGTGGGTGAGGAGGCCCTCATGTTAATTTAAGAATCTGACCCAAGTGCATGTCCATATACTGCAACTGCTTCCTGGCACTGCAAGCTCAGCTCTATGGTGGCACTGGATGTGGAAAAATGAAAGTAAAGAGAGTAGAGCATTACTCTGATCTAGACTACGTCATTGGAACTCAAATACTGAGAATTTGAAATTCAATTATCATAAGGCAGGGGATCTTGTGGTAAATTACAAGCATAAAGCCAAACGTGTCTATTTTTATATAGGGCAGTGTTTCTCAACTCTAGTCATCAAGGGGCCCCAACAGGTCATGTTTTCAGGATTTCCTTATTTTGCACAGGTGATTTGATCAGTTTCACTGCCTTAGTAATTACCACAGCCATTTCAGCTGAACGAAATCCTGAAAACATAACCTGTTGGAGCTCCTTGAGGACTGGAGTTGAGAAACACTGATTTAGGGATTTGTTAAAACCCCATGAGAGTTTTTTTTTTTTGCCATTTCCCTTAACCACCTTTCCTGGCTACACAATAGAAAGCAAGTGGAGATCTCACCAAATTGAAGAGACATCCCCTCTTAAGAAAGTTTTTACCAGAACATAAAAGGTTTTTATCTGGCAGACCTCCTATGCAGGTTAAAAGGAGAAGTTCACCTTTTGGAGCATGTGATACGTTACACCCATATTTAGGGGTGACGTGTAATATGCTCCAGCTCCCCCCTCTCCCCGTGGGGCTCTGCCAGCACGTGCACATTATTCATTCATGGGAATCTGTAAATGAAGAAACTACAAGTCCTGTCTTTTACAACGGCAGATGGCTTGTAGTTCTCAATGAACTGTGAGGGCACTAATGAACTCTTGTACTTCATTGACACTTGCTATTTTATTTTTAAGTTCCTTGCCAGAATTAAAGGCATCCACAACCTTCTTTCTGGGGAGTGTTAGAGAGTTGCTTTGCTCCTGGCATAATGATATCACGCATATTAATAGCAAATAGAACACCAGATCCTAGATACTTGTGGCTTGCATAGGACAGGCTGAGCCCGTCCATCTAAGTCTCCTTAAGAAGGTTCTAATCATTGACACCTAATCTGGAACACAATTTTAATTTAATGGATTTATGGTGGTGGTAAATGCAGGGGTGTGCTTAGATTTGTCACATAAAAAGTGTTTTGTCAATTTAGCTTATGAGAATGAATACATCATGTCAATTATGCATCATTTAATCAGGCAGTTAGGTAAATTTCCAACAGAAATACACAGACAGAAATATGCAAAAAAAGATTTATTTTTGTAAAAATAGGGAAAGGCTAGAACCCTTATCAGTGCTTTATTTTGGCTGCATACTTTCCTTTACTTCCTGTCAAGTGAAACCACTGTCAGCGTAGAGCTGGACAATTCTGGGTAGCCAAAAAAGCCCACTGGTGACTTTTGTCATTGAGAGCTATTGGGAAAGTGGGCGCTGAAATGTTGGGATAGGAATGAACTGATAGGGCAGGGGGCGTGTCCAGCGACGTGGGGAGAAGGACGTGTTCTGGTTGAGCTCCGCAGCCTGAGCCCTAATCTATTGCCACCCGGCGACACAGGAGAAAATAGAAACAGTACGGGGTTAAACCCTGTTGCTGCAAAGCAAAAAGACACAGATACCGGGGTCTGAGGGGTCTGGAGGATAGTTAGGCCGGCCCTCAGGCCTGTGGCTGAACCTGACCAGTGCCGCGCCTCCGCCATCTTGGGGCCTGTACCTGCACCGGATCCATCCTGACCGGGTAATCCTGCGGACCAAACGGCGACACCTCCGGATAGCAGCACGGAAGATTGCCTGACCCCACGGCAGGATAACTGGACTAGAGAGGTCTGTAGGCCGATCCTCAGACCTGCGGCCGAATCCATCCAGCGCTGCGCCGCCGCCATCTTGGGACCCGTGACTGCCTCTGAACCACCCCGCTCCGGTAATTAACGCCACAGATCACCCAGTGACACATCCGGAGCGCGGCCCGGACGACCACCTTATCCCACATCAAAACTGAAGGCAGGCAGAAGGTGGGTTACCTAACTAGGACCGGAGATAGACTGCAGTGTCCGGCGGCCATCTTGCTGCACCCAAGATCAGACGAGGACACCCTCCCTGCTACCAAACGGCTTGGAACTTCTCTGAAAAGTGGAGGGATCACTACATCCAAACCACAGGTGAGGCGACCTGACATTCAGATCAAGGTGACTGGCCAGTTATATGATAGCCATGTCCCTGTGATCCTGAACGGCGGCCATCTTGCTACACCCTGGGCCTAACAGTAGTAGAGACTCAGGCATGCCTGCCCCCTACCAATAAGCCACTATACTGCAGGTGCAATCAAACAGAGACACACAGACTGCTGTAATAAAATCCTGCTATACTGAATTGCAACCGGTCTTTCCCACTTTACCACTTGACGCAAGAGAAGTCCCTCCCTCACCGCAACTAATGCACTAATCACACCTACCCCTCCTATTGTGATTATATTCTCACAAGACTGTTCTGCTTCCTACTATCCTCACCTAGGATTTAGGGATAGTGGCTTGGCGCACAGCACCGATGGCAGATGTGTGAGTGAGAACTGAGCTGCTGTGAGACCTGGGTCTGAAAATTAACCGTACGCATAGTGAATATGACCACACAAATCAGAAAGGGAACACATGACCACGTTCTCCGCTCTCTGACTACCCCCAAAAGAAGGATAACTTCAACAAACCTGAACAAATACAGATATAGCGGGGGAAGGAGAAACTCCAAAATGACGACACCTCACAAGCAAAATATGGAGGAAGAATTAGAAGACGACGAAGTTTCCTTACCGCCATCTGAGGACTCGGCAGCGGGCCACGATGAAGGTGACAGACCTCTGACCTACGCTATCATGACAGATATAGCTGCGGATATTAAAAGATCATTCACCTCCGCCATTACGGACATTAAAACGGAGCTGCTTAGGCTCTCCGAACAAATGGCTGTAACGGAACGAGCGGGAAAAAGGAGAGACAGGGCACTGGTCAGACTGGATGACATCACTACCTCCCACTCTCAGCACTTGATTGAAATGAATAGACATTTGGAAGACTTGGATAATAGAGGAAGGAGACATAATATAAGAATCAGAGGTGTTCCTGAGACTGTTCTACCAGACCAAGTCAAACCGGCGCTGACTTCCATCTTCAACAAGCTTCTAGATAGACCTGAACAATCTCCCATAGAATTTGACAGGGCTCACAGGGCTCTCCGACCTAGGGCACCAGATGGAAACCCACCCAGGGATATCATATGTTGCCTACCCAACTTTGGTCTGAAAGAAGACGTTCTCCAGAAAGCAAGATCCAATGACCAAATCCTATTTAATGAGACCACAGTGCAATTGTTCCAAGACCTGTCACCAATTACCCTAAAGAACAGAAGAGCACTGAGACCGCTGCTGGAAGTCCTTAGAGAAAAAGGCATAATCTATAGATGGTAATTTCCATTTGCACTACAAGCCTCTCATATGGGCAAACAATACTTGCTCAAAATTCCTGAAGATTTAAAAAAATTCTGCGAAAATCTACAAATAGCTCCAATAGATCTCCCTGATTGGTACGCGGAATTCTTGCTGCCGCCGGAAATCAACAATTACCAATCTGGATCTGGTTCAACACCCACCCGTCCTCCTTCCCAACAAGGACCCTACCGCAGAAATGCCAACAGGAGCAACTCCGACTCTCCCTCTTCCTTCAAAGGAACTAGAAACCCAAGACCCAAGTAAACAATCTAATATTCACTTTTACAGAACTCACTGATGCAAGGGAGGAGAACAAAGAGAGAGGGGATGTCCCCCCCAAGATTTTATTTTATTTCAATTTTTTTTTTTTTTATGTTCTCGCAGCAGGAAACTTTAGATTGAAACTTCTGCACGGGAATTTAGTCTGTTTAGGTGTTATTTTATTTTAAGATACCCCTTTTACCCTAGTAAAATATAACCTGGTTTGTTTCCCAGGAGATATCCGCACACCCCTCTCGGATTAAAAGTAGGACAGTTGAGCACGGATGATACGCTCATGAACATGCCTTATTGAACCTACCCTCAAGGTCTAACAAAATAACTCCTTCTTCCATGAACACCGTAGGGGGGATACCAGATCTCTTGACCCTAAACGCCTTACATAAGTGTTACAATCTAAGCCCATGGTATCCATAGTGTTTGAAGACTTAGGAATAAGATCTCATGAGCGACTAACTATACTGCTTTTGATAAGGTTTAACTTGCATAATCTCTCCACTTGGAGGCAGGACGAGTGACAGACCGACATCAGACGAATATGAAGTGCATACCCTCATCTACCCTTTACAGCAACCGGATCTGTGAGTATACAAACTAACCGCATTAATGATGCAATGAGAGTGCGCTCCCTAGACAAACGAGAGAGAACAAAAATGCATCTGCTCTGGCAACTGGATTTTGAATGTCCTCACATGTACCGGTATGTACTGAGGGAGACAGACTTTTTCTCCAGCCGGTCTAATTGTAACTTGTCAAAATGTAACCATTTATCGGAGATCACCGATTTTTGGTAATGAGGGTCTTGTATATGTGACTATTGCTCTATGCTCTGTGCCAACCCACACAAGCACTTATTGGGGTGTGTCTGACCTCTTAACTGTATGTCCCACATGGTGCACTAGGTTACACGCATGGTGCGGGGTGAGGGGAAGGGGCTTCCATATGCTGCTAATGCCTACAGAATCTCACTATGCATTTCACGTCAGACAAGAATTATTCCCGAAAATCTAGTAGATTTGTGAGGACTCTCCTCCTTAGACCCCCTTTCGAGAGGGTGTTTTTTTTTTTTTTTTTTTTCGGGTCTTTTTGCCTCTCTCCTCCCTTGACTGCTGTTACGTTGTTAAAGTTATCGGTTTAAGTTTATATTACAATTCTATTATGCTCACTTCCCCCCAGGTCTCCCAGTTCTGCTCTCATTCTATATGAGAGATAACCTCACACGCAACACATTCTAGTGATACATTTTTGGTAAACATCATTCCACTGCCAAATTTGTGCCGCTGCGCCTCCCTTATATCCCTCAGAGTTTACATCGTTGTCTCGTTTTAAAGACAACTTACTTGCTCCCCACCTATCAGGTGTAACGTGAGCATTCACTCAACCTCCCCTATTTGTTCACCCCTCTTTCACTCTCACTACCCCTACTCCCTTCCTTAACCTACCCATAACCCACCTAATAACAAGATATTGCCCTAACCACAAACCCCTCGACTATAAGGCAAACCGTACCGGAATCTCAATCATACGATACGTAAATACACAAATTAGATCATGGCTTATACCCATCTAGGAAAATCCCCGACCCTGATATCCCACAATGTCAATGGCCTCAACATCCCTGAGAAGAGTTTGAAGATAATACCTATCACCTGTATCTCATAGGCACCACATCCCTTAATTTGTAAACTAAGTATAGGTATGGAGAGTATGGGACTTTTAAGGTGCAACAACTACACAATGTTCTATTTAAAATATGATTTTATTACAAAGACATTTTCATAGAAAGATATATTTTCTCATATGTACATTAAATACATGAGCCATCGAATAAACATATTTAAAATTTCCAACATGCATATAGACAGATTAACTCAACATGTTTCGCCAGTTTTTGGCTTCTTCAGGAGTAGTGTCATGCAATTGCTGAGAATAAAAAAGGAAAATAAATACAACATAATTTGTTCAATCTATTATCAAAGTTAAAGACACAAAAAACACAAAAAATATAGTTGTATTTAGAGATGACTGAAAACCAAATCCACCCAGAAGGATATTTCCAATCTCAGTTCAGTTTTACCCCATATTATATATATATGCTTTACCTGTAAATTTGTTGGTATGATCATAAAGAAAGGGTAAAGGACGGATAACCAGTAAGTTGAGCCACGTAGGGAGACCTCAAAAGGAAAGATTATTGGTGTATCATAGAAGGGAGAATATACTGGCACGAGTAGCCACCCGAAGCACACCAACAAAAGAACAGAGGATCATCTGGGGGAAACTATGAAAAGGAGTATTGGTCAGAACTTATAATATCTTTTATATTGACTTACTTCGTCTTATATCTTATATTTCCCATCCATATTTACCTTTCTATATATCAAACTGATTTCAAAACAAGCAACCGAAGAGATGGATGAGGGGGAGAAAAAGGAGTGGTAGAGAAGAAAAAGGGAAATTATCCCAATCTCTCCAAATCACCCCTTGTCGCCCCACTTCTATCCGCTCTATGGAGACACAAAGAAAGGGAGAAGAAAAAATTATTAATTATAAGGATGTTAAATAACCTTATTTTATTATGTTTTAATTTTTATTTTTTATTTCTATATATAGTCAAAAATTGCCATATATTTATGACTATTGATTACCTATTGTTTTCCCACATCTGGGTTAGATCCACCTTAAGATATTTTTACCGGTATAAGCAACCAGTTCCTAAGAAAATTAAAAAATATATATGTATGTATAAAGATTGCTACTTTGAATTAACAGCCTATTAGACCAAAAAGATAGGATAAGAACAATAATTCAGTATCAAGTCATTAATTACCTTAGCCTAGTAACGCAAGACGTCTTTTCCCCAGGGTGTTGGTCATGTTACTGAATTAAACCAGACTGCTCTGGACTATATATCTCCCCTCCTCCTTCCCATTGGACGCCTATTTCGCGCCAAATCAATGGGAGGAGCGGGCGCGTCATTTCCTGCATCCACCCCCTTTGCTATGCTGACCCGGATGTGACGATCGTGCTGGAGAATGCCGCACCGATGTTTGCAGGCCACTGCAAACCAGTCTAGTGGACGAGCCCCCGACAGGCAGGAAGCGCCGCAAACCTGATACAGGAAGCGGAAGTAGCCTAAAGTATAGAAAAAAGGCCAACTTCCCTTTAACTACAGCACTGTCGACACATGTTGATGTTAAGTAAGGGGCCAGGATATCATCGCGGGTTTTGTCAGATGGCGCTCCCCTTGTTCCCAGTTTGAGGACAAAGGAAAGCGCCCTGGGCGCCCATATGATCACCTAATCTGCCCCCTTCTATGGAGGTGAATATTTTTGGCTCAATTGTGTTCCGTTTTATATAAACATATATCCAATATATTTTACTGGGATTGAAACATTTCCCTCTGAATAGATAGGGATATATATTCAGCCATCTACATTTTACACTATAGGCAACAAAAATCGTTAAACACAATATAATAGATAAACAACATTCGAGTTGTTTAGAACAAAGTTTACATAACCAGCATTACTATTGAGATCCTATAGAAAGGGTTTGAAGCTGATGGACTCATTTAACCCCGGGTACACAGTTGCTCTTAAACTGTGTATCCATCTGGTTTCCCGTTGTAGGAGATTTTTATCCACATCACCACCTCTTTCGTTTATAGATATATATTCTAGGGCAAAAAATTTGATCTTATGTAGATCGAAGGAGTGAAAAAGGCCACTGTGTCGGCTAATAGGAGTCTCCATTTTTTTCTTCTTAATAAGAGACACATGGTCTCTTATTCTATGAAAAAATGGCCTTTTCGTTTTTCCAACATAAAAGGCCTTACAATCACAGATCATCAAATAAATGACGCCAATTGACTGGCAGTTACAGAAAAAATTGGGTCTGTAGGTGATTCCATTAGGCAAAACTAATTCAGTTACATCTAAGATGAAACTGAATTAGTTTTGCCTAATGGAATCACCTACAGACCCAATTTTTTCTGTAACTGCCAGTCAATTGGCGTCATTTATTTGATGATCTGTGATTGTAAGGCCTTTTATGTTGGAAAAACGAAAAGGCCATTTTTTCATAGAATAAGAGACCATGTGTCTCTTATTAAGAAGAAAAAAATGGAGACTCCTATTAGCCGACACAGTGGCCTTTTTCACTCCTTCGATCTACATAAGATCAAATTTTTTGCCCTAGAATATATATCTATAAACGAAAGAGGTGGTGATGTGGATAAAAATCTCCTACAACGGGAAACCAGATGGATACACAGTTTAAGAGCAACTGTGTACCCGGGGTTAAATGAGTCCATCAGCTTCAAACCCTTTCTATAGGATCTCAATAGTAATGCTGGTTATGTAAACTTTGTTCTAAACAACTCGAATGTTGTTTATCTATTATATTGTGTTTAACGATTTTTGTTGCCTATAGTGTAAAATGTAGATGGCTGAATATATATCCCTATCTATTCAGAGGGAAATGTTTCAATCCCAGTAAAATATATTGGATATATGTTTATATAAAACGGAACACAATTGAGCCAAAAATATTCACCTCCATAGAAGGGGGCAGATTAGGTGATCATATGGGCGCCCAGGGCGCTTTCCTTTGTCCTCAAACTGGGAACAAGGGGAGCGCCATCTGACAAAACCCGCGATGATATCCTGGCTTCTTACTTAACATCAACATGTGTCGACAGTGCTGTAGTTAAAGGGAAGTTGGCCTTTTTTCTATACTTTAGGCTACTTCCGCTTCCTGTATCAGGTTTGCGGCGCTTCCTGCCTGTCGGGGGCTCGTCCACTAGACTGGTTTGCAGTGGCCTGCAAACATCGGTGCGGCATTCTCCAGCACGATCGTCACATCCGGGTCAGCATAGCAAAGGGGGTGGATGCAGGAAATGACGCGCCCGCTCCTCCCATTGATTTGGCGCGAAATAGGCGTCCAATGGGAAGGAGGAGGGGAGATATATAGTCCAGAGCACAGTCTGGTTTAATTCAGTAACATGACCAACACCCTGGGGAAAAGACGTCTTGCGTTACTAGGCTAAGGTAATTAATGACTTGATACTGAATTATTGTTCTTATCCTATCTTTTTGGTCTAATAGGCTGTTAATTCAAAGTAGCAATCTTTATACATACATATATATTTTTTAATTTTCTTAGGAACTGGTTGCTTATACCGGTAAAAATATCTTAAGGTGGATCTAACCCAGATGTGGGAAAACAATAGGTAATCAATAGTCATAAATATATGGCAATTTTTGACTATATATAGAAATAAAAAATAAAACATAATAAAATAAGGTTATTTAACATCCTTATAATTAATAATTTTTTCTTCTCCCTTTCTTTGTGTCTCCATAGAGCGGATAGAAGTGGGGCGACAAAGGGTGATTTGGAGAGATTGGGATAATTTCCCTTTTTCTTCTCTACCACTCCTTTTTCTCCCCCTCATCCATCTCTTCGGTTGCTTGTTTTGAAATCAGTTTGATATATAGAAAGGTAAATATGGATGGGAAATATAAGATATAAGACGAAGTAAGTCAATATAAAAGATATTATAAGTTCTGACCAATACTCCTTTTCATAGTTTCCCCCAGATGATCCTCTGTTCTTTTGTTGGTGTGCTTCGGGTGGCTACTCGTGCCAGTATATTCTCCCTTCTATGATACACCAATAATCTTTCCTTTTGAGGTCTCCCTACGTGGCTCAACTTACTGGTTATCCGTCCTTTACCCTTTCTTTATGATCATACCAACAAATTTACAGGTAAAGCATATATATATAATATGGGGTAAAACTGAACTGAGATTGGAAATATCCTTCTGGGTGGATTTGGTTTTCAGTCATCTCTAAATACAACTATATTTTTTGTGTTTTTTGTGTCTTTAACTTTGATAATAGATTGAACAAATTATGTTGTATTTATTTTCCTTTTTTATTCTCAGCAATTGCATGACACTACTGCTGAAGAAGCCAAAAACTGGCGAAACATGTTGAGTTAATCTGTCTATATGCATGTTGGAAATTTTAAATATGTTTATTCGATGGCTCATGTATTTAATGTACATATGAGAAAATATATCTTTCTATGAAAATGTCTTTGTAATAAAATCATATTTTAAATAGAACATTGTGTAGTTGTTGCACCTTAAAAGTCCCATACTCTCCATACCTATACTTATCCCTGAGAAGAGATCCAAACTGTTAAAAGAACTTAAAAAAGTCCATCCGTCCGTAGTCTTCTTACAAGAAACACACTTCAAGAGCAAACATGTCCCTACATTCACTGATAACATGTTTACAAAAATGTACCATGCCACAAACCCTCTAGCCAAAACAAAAGGAGTTTCTATATTGATTAACAAGGATTCCCCCTTTGAAGTCAAACAACTCCTTTCAGACCCAGAGGGCCGCTTCCTCTTCCTCAAAGGCGTTTGGGCAGGCTCACCTGTTACACTCGCCAATGTTTACTTCCCAAATGCCGCCCACATCACATTCTGTCATAAGATAATAGACGAGCTAAAATGGTTTGCAGAGGGGTGTATCATCTTGGGAGGAGATTTCAATATTCCCCTCTCTCCCCTCAAAGACACCTCCACGGGACACACAGCTGTAACATATAGAATCCTCAAGCGAATCAAATCACTTTTAAGATCCCTATCTTTGGTAGATACTTGGAGATCTATACACACCACTGGGAGGGACTATACCTTTTTTTCCTCCCCACATAAACGATACTCACGAATTTACTTGATCCTGATCTCACAAAGGGATTTGTGCACCCTACTAAGGGCTGAGATAGGTATAATCTCCCTATCCGACCACGCACCCACAACCATCTCACTGACTTTTGACCCTCCGAAGCGCACCACTTTTAGTTGGAGACTCAATGCGTCACTCTTGACTGATCAGACCATAAAAGACGACATTCATGGAGCGATTAATGAATACTTTAAAAGCAATGTAGACGCAGATACTAATCCCCTAAATAACTGGGAAGCTCACAAAAGTGTGATAAGGGGAGAATTTATGAGATGGGGCGCCAGGAAAAAGAAAGAGAAGGAGAAAGAAATAGTCAATTTGTCCTCGCAAATAGCCACATTGGAATCACAACACAAACAATCACTCTCCATCAAGGTAGAAGAAGAACTGACGCGCTGTAGGGCCGCCCTCAAATCTGTACTTGACCTCAAAATTAGAAAGGCCCTCTTTTTCAAAAAAAGTATCTATTTCGAACACGGAGATAAAAGTGGCAAACTACTAGCCAAAGCATTAAAAGATACCACCATGGCAGGACACATACATGCCATAAGGGATAAAGATGGTACCCCTAGACATAAGACTACTGAAATAGCTGACCTTTTTCAGAAGTATTACTCAAAACTTTACGACCTCCCAGAACAACATAAGCCACCACATTTGACAACCACAAAACAAGAAACGATATCTGATTTCCTTAAGGATAGCCAACTTCCCACGCTCACTCAGGAAGACGCAGCGAAATTAGAAGAACCCATTGATACCGAAGAAATTTTAGAGGCAATCAAAGGCCTTAAAACAGGGAAAAGCCCAGGACCAGACGGTTTTACTTCACAGTACTACAAAACCTACACACATTTACTTATAAAGCCCCTTAGGTCCACATTTAACTATCTAGCTAAGACTGACCATAACTGAGAATCCTTCCTTATGGCACACATTGCAGTAATACCCAAACCGGACAAAGACCAGACGGAATGTGCAAACTATAGACCCATCTCCCTATTGAATATAGATCTGAAACTCTTGGCCAAAATACTAGCCAACAGACTGAAACCCCTACTGTCAAAAATTATAGGACCAGAACAAGTAGGATTCATGCCGGGCAGAGAAGCACGAGATAATATCACCAAAGCACTAAACTTAATACACTTCTCCCGACACTCTAGAACAAAGGGATTGTTGCTTTCTACTGATGCTGAGAAGGCTTTCGATAGGGTCTCCTGGGACTATATGATGGCCACATGCTCCCATATTGGCTTAAATGAAAATATGCTTTCTTGGATCACAGCCCTCTATCGAAATCCGAGTGCAAAGGTCAAGGTCAACAATACCTTTTCTGAATCCATTAAGATCCACAATGGTACACGACAGGGATGCCCCCTTTCCCCTCTTCTCTTCATCATCTCTCTGGAGCCTCTGATAAGGAAAATAAACCTAGCAGAGGATGTCTCAGGCTTTAAGATAGGGAAAAGAGAATACAAAGTAGCCGCCTATGCGGATGATTTATTATTTTTTCTATCACAACCGCACATATCCATCCCTAACTTAAAAATAATTTTTGAGACGTTTGGATTTATATCCAATTTTAAGATTAATCAATCCAAATCTGAAGCCCTGAATATTAACCTTCCTCCTGATCAACTAAAATTAATGAAGGACAACTACAATTATAGATGGGAACGAGACACATTGAAGTACTTAGGAATACACCTGACTAACAATTTAGACTCTCTTTACCAATACAACTACAAGCCACTACTCAACTCACTGACTAGAGAACTCCGAAAATGGTCCTCCAAGACCTTCTCGTGGTTTGGCAGAGCTTCAATTTTAAAAATGACGGTTCTCCCAAGACTGCTCTACCTCTTCAATGCACTTCCCATTAAAATCCCAGAGGCTTTTTTCACAAGCCTCCTCAGAGCCCAGAGATGCTTCCTATGGGCAGACAAGAAACCAAGAATTAATTTTGATTTGCTGACACGCCCCAAACATAGGGGAGGAATTGGTTTGCCTGACTTTAAAAAATACCACCAAGCCACCCACATTACTAGGATACTAGATTGGCACTGCCACGGTCAGGATAAAGACTGGATCCAACTGGAACAAAGCTTAACTCCAAACAACCTACTTTTCTACCCTTGGACACAACACTCCAAAACAGACAAAACTCAGACACATCCTTTAGTAGCAAACACCCTTCAGGTCTGGCACAAAATTGCAGGCAGATACAACATTGCCTCCATACCTGGGCCTCTGACCCCAGTTACTAACAATCCCGATTTTATTCCGGGCCAACGCCTGAAAGAAATACACACATGCACAACCTCCCAATGCCTATCAGACTCAAAAGTCAAATCTTTGGATACAATGCAGGCAGAATGGGGAGGGCCGTTCCCGGGCCTCTGGTTTTACATGCAACTAAGAGATTTCCTGATTAACAGCAAATTTAGGTCATCGTACTGTAGGCCAATGTCCCCATTTGAGAAACTTTGCTTCAAGAGATCCTCAGTAGCTCATACCACTTCTCTAGCCTACACCTGGTTAACCCAGGCTCAGCACACAGACGACTCGAAACATAAGGCTAAATGGGAAAACGACCTCAAAATTACGATATCGACACAACAATGGGAGAAGGCATGTATTATGACACACAAATGCTCCTTAAGCGCTAAATATCAGGAGATCTCTTATAAAATTCTTACCCAATGGTACATTACACCCCAGAGGTCTGGGAGATGGTCCACCACAGCCTCAAATACATGCTGGCATTGTGATCACGCTATTGGTTCCTTCCTCCATATATGGTGGGAATGTCCAAAAATTCTAGAGTACTGGGATGAGGTCAGGAAATGGGTCCAATTCATAACTGAAACCAGTCTCAATCTTACAGCAGCAGCCTGCCTGATTAACGTTAACAATTTCACCATAAGCAAATATAAGAAATCCCTCACTAGACATCTCCTCCTTGCAGCGAAAACACTCATACCCCTTCACTGGAAGACCAAACAGGTGCCAAAAATTAGGGACTGGTTGGATAGAATACACCATATACACAAAATGGAAGAAATTGTAGCTATGAAGAGGGAGAGTAACACCAATTTTGCCGAAATCTGGCAACCTTGGGTCTTATTCTCATACTCCTCTGAATTCCAATCACTTACTGCATAAGCCCTATCATAGAGAATGTATACATGTGACGGAAGGTTGTTGTTTCCCTTCTACCTATACTGCCATGCTTCAATCACTCCACTTCTCCCACCCCCCGCCCACCCCTTCCCTCCCTCCCTCTTGCCCATTCTTTTTACCTTTTCCATTCCCCCACCATTACATTTACTCAAATATATGTTCAATTTATGTTTGTTTTAGGTTACCCCATTACTATCATCAGGGCTTTATATTTTGTTATGCCTATGCCTATTTACTCTGCATATTACTGAGCCCTGAATGTTCAATTCTGTATTTTATATGCCTGATTTTTTACTTGTTATCTGTAACAAACTTTAATAAAACTCTTTGATTGTGAAAAAAAAAAAAAAAAGATAGGGCAGAGAAGGTGGTGGGGAGAGGAGCAGCTCTCCTGTATAAATGTAAACAAAACCACTTGTTAATTCATAAGCTCCTGGCTCTCCTCTCCCTTTTAAGCCACTTGATAATAAGTAACACATAGTGCAGAGGTCAGGAGTGCAAAATGCATGGAGTGCAGGGGTCAGGAATAAGAAACATATGGAGTGCAGGGGTCAGGAATAAGTAACATATGGAGTGCAGGGGTCAGGAATAAGTAACGTACCGACTGCAGGGGTCAAGAGTAGGTAACGTACCGACTGCAGGGGTCAAGAGTAGGTAACGTACTGACTGTAGGGGTCAAGAGTAGGTAACGTACAGACTGCAGGGGTCAAGAGTAGGTAACGTACTGACTGTAGGGGTCAAGAGTAGGTAACGTACAGACTGCAGGGGTCAAAAGTAGGTAACGTACAGACTGCAGGGTCAGGAGTTAATTATGTACAAAATGCAGGGCCAGGAGTAAGTAACGTAGAGAATGCAGGGGCCAGGAGTAAGTAATGTGCAGAATGCAGGGGCCAGGAATAAGTAACGTACAGAATGCAGGGGCCAGGAATAAGTAACTAACAGAATGCAAGGACCAGGAATAAGTAATGTACAGAATGCAGGGGCCAGGAATAAGTAACGTACAGAATGCAGGGGCCAAAATTAATGTACAGAATACAGGGGCCAGGTGTAAGTAACGTACAGAATGCAGGGGCCAGGAATAAGTAACGTACAGAATGCAGGGACCAAAAGCAAGTAACGTACAGAATGCAGGGGCCAAGAGTAAGTAACGTACAGAAGGCAGGGGCCCGGGCTAAGTAACTAACAGAATGCAAGGACCAGGAATAAGTAACGTACAGAATGCAGGGGCCAAAATTAACGTACAGAATACAGGGGCCAGGTGTAAGTAACATACAGAATGCAGGGGCCAGGAATATGTAACGTACAGAATGCAGGGGCCAGGAGTAAGTAACGTACAGAATGCAGGGGCCAGGAGTAAGTAACGTACAGAATGCAGGGGCCAAGAGTAAGTAACACACAGAGTCTTTTGGGATGAAGCTGGTTGGGCAGAGCCTATGCATGGTTATGCTGCTTTCCTAGGATCCAGGCAGCAGCTCTGCATGTGAGTTTTATGTACTGTTCTTATTGTTTTGCTTTTATGGGATGATGGTTTTGTTTCAAATAAATATACTACACAATGATCTCATTTAATTTGCTTTGTCTATGAGAGAGATGGTGAAACATTCCTAGGTGTGGAAATATCTTCTTGGCAGCCAAAAGGGAAAAGACCAGTCTGGAGCGGCTTCTATTCACGATGGAGGAGAACTAGGAGATACACCTGTTGATTTTTCTGTGCTGTGAGATTAGCAGTCTGGTGAGTTTGCATTACACTCATTTGGTGGTGTTGGGAAATAAACCAGAAGATTTGGCTTGTGATTCAGCCTAGAATACTGTGGTGAAACATTGCTGTGAAGAGCACTTCACTGGGAACTGATATACAAAGATTATTTATTGTTTAAATACACTGCACTTTCACAGATAGAGCACTTTGTATCTATCAATATCGTTACTGGTTGTACTTTTTGCACATATATGTTTGAAATTTATTGCACTTTATTGGAAATTTATAGGCGTTGCTATTTCAATATTATTATTAGGACTTTATGTACCGATCCTTTAGCTAGCGGCCTCTTTTAAACATTAGCACAGATTTATTTTTTATTTTTCAGGAGTAACGCACAGAGAGCAAAAGTCAGGAGTGTTTTATACATGGAGGGCAGAGGTCAAGACTCAGTAACATACAGAGTGCAGCAATTAACAGTAAGTAACACACAGAACACAGGGATCAGGAGTAAGCAACACACAGAGCAAAAGCTACTAGTAAGCAACATTGAAAAACAAACAATTACAACTTGCCCTTCAGGGTTTCCGGGAATACATGGTTAAAGGCTAAGTTTACCTTTTCAGGCAGAATTCGATTTTTCATAATAAATAGAAGCCTTTTTTAACATATTGTTTGCCAAAGCCATCCCAAAGTTATTATCTCTTACTTACCTAGTTCATGGCAGCTTTGAATTTGCACCTCTCTGTTTAAAATGTTCAAAACAATGCATTCTGAGCCCATCACTTCCTGTAGCATCATATGACCATCCAGGAAACTTCATATCCCATCATGCACTGCCTTATGCCCCGTACACACTACCGGGTTTTCCGACGGGAAAACTGTGAGGAGAGCTTTTGGCCGGGAATCCCGGCCGTGTGTATGCTCCCTCGCAGTTTTTCAGACGGGAAAACTACCAAACCCGCCGGCCAAAAAAAAAGAGAACCAGCTCTCCCCTTTTTCCCATCGGGATTCCTAACTGACTTTTTCCCGTCGGAAATCCCAAGCGTGTGTACAGGGCTACTTTTTGTTATTTCCACCCACTTTCCTACTTATTCCTTTAGGTTTCCATGCACTGTACAGTCTAATTGTACAATCTCCTTTAGGTATGCCATCAGCTATGTAGTGCATGGGCCTGTCTGATTTGATGAAAATTAAATGGATTGTTTAGGTCCTCCAATTCCATAACTTTTGTAAATCTAAAGGAAATTGTACAGAGATTGTATAATCAGATTGCACAGTGTGAGCAAGAAGGTGGTAAGGTACAAAACAATTGATCAGCAGAGGAAGACACTGGCTATGTATTCAATGGGAATGGTGCTCACTAACAATGTCCCATGTAATTAATGAGGTGAGTTGGAGCAATCTCCTGGACCAGAACGAATAGCTGAAAGTAATGGAGGAATTTTTTATAAAAAGACACTGGAGGCCGAGGTAAAGCCTGCCCTAAAATATAGAGAAAGCTTTTCTTTCTCTGAAAGAGTGGTACAGTACATTAATGATATACTGGCACATAGCAGAAGCTGTAATTTGGGGAAAAAAAAGTGAACTTAGCCTTTAACCACTTCCTGCCCACGATATAGCCGAAAGACAACTATAGCGTGAGCTCACATTGCCAGGAGGGCACCTATGGACATCTTCCTGTGATCGCGTTTTCCATGCACCCCCTGCGGAATGCATCAGTGCTGATCACAGATCGGTGTAAAGAACCAATCATAAAGCTCTTTTCCATGTGACCAGCTGTGTTCAATCACAGCTGATTACAGTGTAACAGGTTTTGCCGGTTATCGGCTGTCCTCTCCTCATGCTGAAAGCCAAAATTTTCAGACTTTTTTCCTTTGTTTAGCAAAAAATAAAATACCCAGTGGTGATTTAATACAGCCAAAAGAAAGCTCCGTTTCAAAAAAATTATAAAAAATTCCTTTGGGTACAGTGTTGCACGAGTCATTCAAAGTGTGATAGTGCTGAAAGCTGAAACTTGGCCTGGGCAGGAAGGGAGTGAAAATGCCCGATAGGCAAGTGGTTAAATTAAGCTTATAATTCCAAAATCAGTCTTAAATTGCACTGGCTATGCATACCTTTACAGAAAAGGGACTGTGAGGGGAGGAAAGTTCCTTGCTGATAAGCAGAGCCTGAGGCATGTCCCTGGCCACAAGGTAGTGCAGCCATAGATTATACAATTTCCTTATAGATTTACCTTCAACTATGTAGTGCAAGGGCCTGCCTGATTGCATACAAATTGAAAGTGTTTAGGTTTGACCTCATTATATTATTATATGGTTTTGGTAAATCTAAAAAAATTGTATGATTTTTGGCCAGCCTTAGGAGCTTTGGCCACCCAATGTAACAATGGGAGCCTTGGCCACACAAAACGATGGACTCTTTGGACAAAAAACAGGAAAGGAAAAGTGACCCATCGCACGTGTATTACAGCACAAGTGCAACCGGCTACCGAGTTCAGCAGTGCCAGTTTGGGGCGGCTGAGGCACCTGTGCATTGTAATGGGGACATGTTGGGAATACTCATTTCCTTGGGACAGACCCCTCAAAACATGGACTGTCTCCAGGTAACTTGGAATAATGGCAACTTTATTTCAGACCTGTACATGGCTTCATTCACAGGCGGAAGGAACCTAGGTTGTTCCATTTGCTGAGGGGTGAACAAAGCAGCTTTGACTCCAGCCACATCAATGCAGTTACCAATATTTGTATTACATTCTCCTTAACTCCTAAACATCAATATGTAATACTGTATCTAGATCACAATATGGGTATTTTCATTGGTGGCTGAATTGAGAAATGGTGGGAGGAGAATTAAAAAACTATATTCATTACATTCTCTAAGAGCCAGTTCACACAGGGGCAACACGACTTTGTGCGCGACTTTGCGAGGCGACTTGGACACGACTTTAGCGTGAACCACAGCGCGACTTGGAGCGACTTGAAGTCGCCTCCAGGACAGGGGACTTTTCCAGTGGCCAATCAAAGAGTAATCAGCTCTGTGGGAGGGAGGGGTTTACCTGAGAAAACTATTTTCTCTTCCTGGAAAGTTGCTTCAGTTAAGACAGGAATCCGACTTTGGAGGCGACTTCCATTGAAATCAATGGGTACAAGTCGCCTTGAAGTCGTACAAGAACCTTTTCTGAAGTCGGAGCGACTTTAGTAGTGTACATTAAGACGGCTCTCATTCACTTCCATTGAATTGTTCATGTCGCACGACTTGGGGCGACACAAGTCGGATCCCAAGTCGCGGCAGTGTGAACCGGCTCTAACACCTGTAGCTTTGAGTGTCGTATGTAACATGCACTGACAACAAATGAAGAAGTAGTCACCAATTTTAGCAGAGAGGGTTGAAACATCATAGATAAATACATGCAGCTCCAGAAAAGAGCATTATATGCTTCAGGGTACAGCTATGATGGGCTTAATATATCAAATGGTCAGTTCTAAGAACTGACACTTCCCTACAGCTACTGATTAAAGATTGAATCTGATTGGTTGTGGTGGAGAAAGCACTAATACGTTCATATGTAAAGGTCCTTTAGAGTGCTGAGGACACGGATAAAACAAATACAGGTATACAGTAGTTACTGCTAACCCCTTAAAATGTGCTTTTTCTTTCTGCCTGTTCTTTAAAACAGAAAAGTTCTATATATGTACTTCTGCCTGAAATAAAACTTCATGTAACATTGTTTTTAAACTCCACTGAACACTAATGCATTCTCTACATGACGTCCAATCACCTTTATTCTTCCAGCTTTCACGCAGGCTCCTTCCAGGCAATGAACAGAGAACTTGAAAAGTCAGATCACATGCGGTGATCATAGCCACAGTTCACTTTCTGTCTGCACAGGAGCTGCGCTTGGCAAACAAACTTGCTGACAGAGAGGACTGTCAGAAGGATGTACTTGGCACCACATAAAGGCCACATATGTGCCCGATAAGTTCTAACCAGAAAGAGAAACTTAAAATTAACACATTTATCTTTTGAAAAACATAAAAGGCATTGAGGAAAGGCTTTGGAATTTTGCAGGGTTAAGATATTTGTACCAAGCTTTAAACACTATGCAGAAAAAGTCTTTTGTTCCGCACCCTGGGTCTTTATTTTCAAAATATTTTCTATTCATTCATTGTAACTTATTTCATGAATTTATAGCGATGAATGGTTTCAATAGCTACAATAAATAGATTTTTAATTATGGAACCTAACATTGCTAAAAATTCATAGCATGCCGAGTGGAGTCACTGAGGCTGGGTTCACACTGATACTACACGACAGTCATACGACTTTCATCCTACTTTGCTCTGCGACATCAGTCCTACAATCGGTCCTACATCGGTCCTACATCCATCCGACTTGAACGAACAGGATACTACTTTGATCCGACTTTGTGATAGTCTGACTTGTGCTTTGAACAATCAAAACAATCCCAGAGTGAGATAAATTCCTTTTACTGCTGCTGTAATCACCATGTCGGATGTCAAAAGTCGGATGGTAAGGACAAGGATCCTACTTTGATCCGACTTCAATGATATTCAATGGGCTGAAGTAGGATCAAAGTCGGACCAAAGTAGTAAAGGGAGCATTTTCAAAGTCGGACCGACTTGTGTCAGACCAGTTAAGACGGCTCTCATAGGGAAAGATTGATTTTCACACGTCATGCGACATGAGCTCCCAATGTCGGAGTGTTTGTCATACCAGTGTGAACCAGGCCTAAAAAGGAAGGAAGCATCATACATCATGCAATTAATATACCACATTAGAATGCTGTACATCTCTAATATATAGATTCCCCTTTAGCACTTGGTTATTCACGGTTTGATTGGAGGTCAACAGAAGTGATAATTTCATGGAGGAATGCCTAAAATACGACTAAAACTAATATGGCATTTTAGTTAAAAGACTACGACAAAGCTTAATTGACATCAAAATTTGACATCAAAACTAACACTGCACTACCACATAAGAATAAGTAGGGGGCATTTACTAAGCCACTAAAAGAAAGAAAAAAAATAAGAAAAAGGCTTTTCTTGTTTTTATCTTAATACAGTGGAACCTCGGATAGCGAGTAACGCGGTTAACAAGCGCTTCGCAATACGAGTACTGTATTTTAAAAAATCGTAACTCGGTTTGTGAGTATTGTCTCGCAAAACGAGTACGATTCAGGCCAAAGCGGTGTGCAGTACCACGTTTGGCCTGATGTGGGGGGGGCGTCGGAGCCGAGCCGAACATCGCCGATCGGAAATGCACGGAAAGGCCCAAGGACAGCTCAGCTGACCTCTGCAAATCTCTGGGACAAAGTCTTTCCGAGGTTTGCCAAGGTCAACCGAGGTGTCCTTGGGCCTTTTTGCCCATTTCCGAGGCTCTTCGGTGCCCCCCACCTCTGGCCGCATGCGGTATTACATTCCATTGAAGTCAATGCAGAACAAATTATTTTCGTTTCCATTGACTTCAATGGGGAAACTCGCTTTGATATGTGAGTACTTTGGATTACGAGCATTCTCCTGGAACGGATTATGCTCGTAATCCGAGGTTCCACCTTATTTATTTCTGATAATATATTCAAGTAATATGTGCAATGGCATTACAGCCAACAGAGTTTACAGTTTTTTTTTTTTAGTTTTTTTAGATTTTAAAGTTGCACTTCTGTTTGTCAAAGAGCAATATTTTTGTTTGTTTATGAAACTTGGTTTTATTTAAGGCGTTATATATCACATGGCTAAATCTGTGTCTGTAGTGAATGTTCAAACTTAAATAACATAAAACATAACATGTAATCAGGTTTTTACTCAAGAAGTCTATAATGAGTTTGTCAATTCTAGAACAATGCATAAATAATGCATTATATCTTAACTAAACCCATTTGATTTGATTGGCTAAAATGTACTGAATATTTTAGTCGACTAAAACGAAAACAATTCAGATGACTAAAATACGACTAAAACTAAAATGGCATTTTAGTCAAAAGACTGAATAAAAATAAATCTAAATTTGACGTCAAAATAACACTGGTCAACAGCTAAGAACTAGTGTTACAGAAATAAATGTCATTAATGTTATTTTCTAAATTGTAATTTTTGTTCTTTATATTTATAGAGTTGCCTTTTGTATACATGGTTGATACATACAGCCCCTGACAAAGCCCCATGGCTGAAACATGTTGGGACTACGTATGACCCTTTCAACCCACCAGTGATGCAACCACCATTTGGAACCACCCCGCTGTGATTTGACACAGTGATATTGCTCTATCTCTTATCAACTTTGTATAAATTATTTAATAAAGTTTATTGTATACTTTTTTACTTAAACAGTATCTGGGTCCTCCATTGTTATGGTGATATTATATTCCAATTTAAGCATCGTTACAGTCCCTCCTCCTTTCTGCTGCTCTCTAAATCAAATTTTGGATTGAGGTGCGTTTCTTTGGTGTCTACCCTCAGCCAGACCAAAAAAACTCTAGAGTAAAGCCTCGTACACACGAACGAGTTTCTCGGCAAGAAACGACAAGAAAACTGCCGAGAGAGCTTTCTTGCCGAGAAAATCGTTCGTGTGTATGGTTTCTCGTCAAGAAAACCGACAAGAATCTCGACGAGAAATATAGAGAACCTGCTCTCTATTTTCTCGTCGAGATTCTCGTCAGCCTGTTTCTCGACGAGAAAATTGTGTGTGTGTACACTTACCTGTCCTCCGGGAAGCCCGCGCATGCTCGAAATGACTTTGACGCATGCGTGGTAGCTTCCTAGGCATAGATAGGGTGTAGCAAGATGGCGGCGACGGCATCAAATGTGACGAGCGCACGCTCGTCGTAGTTGACGATGTCACCGCGTTCGCTCCATTCAAAGAACCGCGGGTTCTTTTGAATCGAGCGTGTGTACACTCGGCCGGGACAAGTTTCTTGTCCAAGAATCTCGTCAAGAAAATCGACGTGTTTTTTCTTGACGAGATTTTCGGCCGTGTGTACGAGGCTTTACAGTTCAGTTACCCTCATCACCCCTTCTAACAATGAAAGCTTGGCCAATACAACTAGTGTTCACAATCATATAAGCACATGTAATCCATTTCCATTCTGGCAGACTGGTTTTAATATAGGTTGTGCATGTGTTTTACCTGCAATGGATCAATGCGGCAGGCTGACTCCTGAATGGGTGGGCACACTTAAATCCCTCTATTGCCAAATGCTTCCCTAAATTTTGCCATAAACAAACCAGAGGTGCACCGAATGGAAATTTTGGTGCCGAAACTGAAAATGCAGGATGCATTTTATAAAATTGTATTATATTCAACTTTTTAATTAATATTATGAATTTAAATGAATATGAATTTATTGTCCACCATTATCAGCACCTTTAGAGCAAAAAAAGCTCAAGAAAAATGCATCCCTTTAAATTCTATGTATGTTTTCACACTGGTCCGTTGCGCTTCCGTTGTGGTGTTAAAAATCTTGCTTGCTGCATTTTTGGTCGGTTAAAAAAACCACACCAAAAAACGTACCTCCCAGTTAAAATTCATTGAAATCGCAGCAAGAAGACATCAGTAACGCACCTTGTGTTACATTCTTGATGCGGTTTTTGAGTCACATGCACCATGAAAAACATACCATAAGCACAGTAAAATCACGTGCATTATCCCCATACTGTTAGAACACACTGAGAGAACACACAGTTAACCCCTTGATCGCCCACTAGTGTTAACCCCTTCCCTACCAGTGACATTTACACAGTAATCAGTGCATTTTATAGCACTGATCACTGTATAAATGTCAATGGTTACAAAAATGTGTCAATGGTTTCCGATCTAAAAAAAAAGAAGAAGAATGACATAAATCTTTCCCATAGTTTGCAGATGCTATAACTTTTGTGCAAACCAATCAATATATGCTTATTGCGATTTTCTTTTACCAAAAATATGTAGAAGAATATACATTGGTCTAAACTGATAAAGAAATTTGTTTTTTAAAAACATTTTTGTAAATTTAAAAAATATTTTTTAAATTGTTGCCCTCTTTTTGTTTATAGCACAAAAAAATGAAAACTGCAGAGGTGATCAAATACCATCAGAAAAAAGCTCTATTTGTGGAAAAAAAAGGACGCAAATTTTGTTTGAGTACAGCGTCGCAGGACCGCGCAATTGTCAGTTAAAGCGAGTGCTCTGGTCAGGAAGGGGGTAAAATCTTCTGTGGCTGAAGTGGTTAAATCAAACACCTAGAAGCAGTAGATCTGAGATGAAAGAGCGTAAGCTGAAGGTAAGGCTCCTCACAAAGGGGAATCACTGTTAAAGTAGAGCTATAGGCAAAACCTTTTTTTTTGTGTCACGATCTGTGAATTTCTCATTGTAAAATTGTTATGGATCAGCAAAACTGTCATATACATAAACCAGTTGCCATAACCATGAACTGTCACGGACATACTCTTGATAACAAATAGATTTGTTATGCATACAGACATTGAAAAAGAGTGACAAACAATCACGTTTGTTCAGCAAAATTACATTAAATGCATATATGTGAAAATTACAAAATATCTCGTCAAATAATTTTACAGTTTTGAAATCTATTTTTTTTTTATGTAGAATTAGTAATGATATATGTACAGTATATGTTGCTTATTTTGCTGATAAGATAGATCTCCCTGATTATGTGGCGGTTCCCAATGGAATCGCACAGGAACATGTTGCACCTTCCGGTGTGATTCAGTGTGGTTGCAATTTATAGTCCAATCGCTTGCATAGGCTGAAATCGCACTGGATCGCACCAAAAGTGGTGCATGCATGGAACTTCTGCATGAGAATCTTAACCCTGGACCTCCTGCTTTTGGAATGCCCTGCCTTTGTTAGGAGGCAGCCTTACCAAAGCCACTGTGCCTTATCACAATCAGATTGATCTACTGGTACGGTAATTTGAATCCAGCTCCTTGTTTTTACTTGTTTTGTACCGTTTCTGAGTGGAGGCAGTCATCTTGTAGAGGGAAGGCTTTATTTCCTCATGTCAGAGCCTATAGTAGGCAGCAAAATAGTTACATCACCAAATCTCAGTTGAAATCTAGTGAGACTGACAGTCAGGAAGCAGTGCCTTAGATCTCACACTGGAGATATACAGCTATAAATCTGTAGGCACAGGACAGCCTAGGCCAGCCCTCAAAATTTGCACTCGCCTGCTCGCATTTGGCGAGTGAATTTATGAGCAGTGCGAATAAGGACAGGGCTTCCCCTCCCGCCGCGCACACACTCGCAGTGCGGCCAGTACAATATCTGTATTCTACAGCGCCGCATCTCTCCACCTCCCCGCACTGCACACAGTGCACACACTAGCAGCAAAGCAAAGCTTTGCAAGGAAGTGTGCCAGCCAACGGCGCCCCCCTCCACCCATCTCCGTCCTGCACACAGGCTAGCAGCAGATTTGTGAACAGAATGGACACTGGCGCCGCCCCTCTCCACCTCAGCTTGGGTCCGCCCCTCTCCACCTCCCACAGGTTAGCAGCGATGCAAGGAAAAGAATGGACACCGGCGCCGCCCCTCTCCACCTCCGCTTGTGACCGCCCCTGTCCACCTCCGCTTGGGTCTGCCCCTCTCCACCTCCGCTTGGGTCCACCCCTCTCCACCTCCCACAGGTTAGCAGTGATGTGGGGAAAAGAATGGACACCGGCGCCACCCCTCTCCACCTCCGCTTGGGACCGCCCCTCTCCACCTCCAATTGGGACCGCCCCTCTCCACCTCCCACAGGCCAGCAGCTTTGCCCACAATTGTACCAGCAGCCTTGGACCGCCACTCTACACCTCCCACACATCCAAGGAGTGCACCGATGCCTGACCCCGTGGCTGCAATGGTATGTGACAATAAGACAGTCTGTTGTGATGTTCTGGAGGCATTGAGAGAACATATGTGCTGGATATGGGGGGGGGGGGCGTGTTAATTGGAGGCATAGGTCTGAATCACCCCCCCAATCCATTTTACCTATGCCCCCAATTCTGCCCCCTCCCCCAAATCCATTATACCTATGCCTCCAATTCCACCCCTCCTCCCCATTCTATCATACCTATGCCTCCAATCCCCCCTCCCCCTATCGATCATACCATATGATAGATGGGGGGGAGGGGAGAGTGGAATTGGAGGCATAGCTATGATAGAATGGGGGTAGGGGGGCGGAATTGGAGGCATGGGTATGATAGAATGGGGGTAGGGGGGCGGAATTGGAGGCATAGGTATGATAGAATGGGGGTAGGGGGGCGGAATTGGAGGCATGGGTATGATAGAATGGGGGTAGGGGGGTGGAATTGGAGGCATAGGTATGATAGAATGGGGGGAGGGGGCAGAATTGGAGGCATGGGTATGATAGAATAGGGGGAGGGGGGCAGAATTGGAAGCATAGGTATGATAGAATGGGGGGGAGGGGGGCAGAATTGGAGGCATAGGTATGATAGAATGGGGGGAGGGGGGCAGAATTGGAGGCATAGGTATGATAGAATGGGGGGGAGGGGGGGCGGAATTGGGGGCATAGGTATGCTGGTGAGGGGAGGTTGGAAGACGAGGTGTGCTGGGGGGTCGTTAAAAGCACAGGTTTGCTGGGGGGGCATTGGAGGCAGAGACATACTGGGAAAATGGATTATAGGTATAGAGGTGTGCTAGGGGGAGAAGGGATTGGAGACATAGGTGTGATGGAGAGGGGAGGCATTGAAGGTAGAGGTGTACTGCGTTGGAGGTAGAGGGTGACTGTGGGAGCCGTTGGAGGTAGAGGTGTACTGCGTTGGAGGTAGAGGTGTACTGGGGGGGAGGTGTTGGAGGTAGAGGTGTACTGCGTTGGAGGTAGAGGTGTACTGCGTTGGAGGTAGAGGTGTACTGGGGGGGAGGTGTTGGAGGTAGAGGTGTACTGCGTTGGAGGTAGAGGTGTACTGCGTTGGAGGTAGAGGTGTACTGGGGAGAGGCGTTGGAGGTAGAGGTGTACTGGGGGAGGCGTTGGAGGTAGAGGTGTACTGGGGGAAGGTGTTGGAGGTAGAGGTGTACTGGGGGGAGGTGTTGGAGGTAGAGGTGTACTGGGGGGAGGTGTTGGAGGTAGAGGTGTACTGGGGGAGGCGTTGGAGGTAGAGGTGTAATGGTTGTTGTTATTTATTTTTGTAACTTCTGAATAAAACATTTGACAGTGTTATTTCATGAGATCATTTACAAGGGCGTGTTTAGGGGTGGGGCAAGGTAGGGTTTTGGTGGGGCAACAGGTGGCGAGTAACTCTTAAGGCCTGGCTAGTAGCTCAGGACTTGAAATTTTTAGGCCTGGGCTAGGCACCCTCGCATACCAGAAAATGCATTGTTTTCAGGAAGAATTTAAAGCGGTTGTTACCCCAACACTTCATATTCCTGATATGTGGCCTCTGTACCATGTACTTGTATGAGAGAGTATCCTGTTCTCTTTGTATTGCTTTATTTTATGTGAAATCCCTGGTGTTCCTAGTAGTCCCCTTGATTTCCTACTAAAAAATTACCACACTAAGCAGGAGAGCACACTGTGGTCAGTTCTCTAGCTATGCTAGGAGCTCAGTATGCTCTCCTCCAATGATCAGACTTGTCCTGACACAACCCCCCCTGAACAGCCATTCACTGGGAAGCTCAGTGTGCTGCTACTTCTCCTCCCCCCAGCTCTTATGCAGCTGAGAACAGAGGGAATGTGATCACTTATAAAAAAGGGGAAAAAGGTATTTATGTTTTTTTTTTTTTTATCTATACAAAAATGTTTTGCCTTTTATTTCTATTTTAAACTTAATAGGTTGTTTTAAAAGGTTATCGTTTACAATCACTTAAATACAAAAAGTAAAAATTTTTCAAGGTACTCCTTATGTACAATCAACATTTCAAAAATGTTCCCTATAAAACAGCAAATCTGCACATTGTAAGTTCAGGTCCACTTTAAAGAATGACAAAGTTATCACTGGACAAACAGGCCCATAGCAGAAATGAAAAAATTGTTCATGTCTATACATGTGGGAGGGGTGAAGTGGTTAAAGACATATACCGTATATACTCAAGTATAAGCCAACCCGAATATAAGCCGAGGCACATATTTTTACCACAAAAAAAGGGGAAAATTATTGACTCGAGTATAAGCCTAGGGTGTCCGTCTGCATGCCTCACTGTGTCCATGTGCATGCCTCACTGTGCCTTACTGTGCCCATGCCTCACTGTGCCCAATCTCCCTACCTGATCTCCGGCGCTGTGTGACTAGACTGATGTTTAACATCGGAGTCTATGGAAGGGGTGCCCGGCTTTGAAAAATCGGTGCTCCCTGGCCGTAGGTCACCTGGACAACAAACTTTGCACACTTATAGAAATAGAGTGGGGCTACATGTGTGCTAAGTTTGGGGTCCAGGGGACCTAAGGCCGGCCAGTACTGTGTCCCCAAAATCACCAGAGAAATTACGGTTTAACATGGGAGTCTATAGAAGGGGTGCCCGGCTTTGAAAAATCGGTGCTCCCCGGCCATAGGTCCTCCAGACAACAAACTTTGCACACTTGTAGAGGAAGAGTGAGGCTACATGTGGGGTTCAGGGGACCTACGGCTGGCCGGGATCAGGCGCACAAAGTTGAAGATGGACACACACTCGAGTATAAGCCGAGGGGGGCATTTTCAGCACAAAAAAATGTGCTGAAAAAGTCGGCTTATACTCGAGTATATACGGTACTACAAAAAGAAACAGCTTTGACAACTTTCCATTGTTTTAAAACAATATGGATTTCCCCTTTGAGGCATTCATGCCATTTGTACATCCTAAATGACGCCCCTCATCAAATTCTATAGTAACTTGACATCAGTCTCATTGGGACCTGTAAGTTTGACAGGATCTGCATGTTTGCTTTAACGAAAGCCATTGTGGTTTTCTGTCCTGATGTAGGTATTATTTCTGGCATGGAGCTTGTAAAATACCAATTTCATTAGGAATTAGGCAGAGAAAAAAAAAAAAGAAGAAAAGAAAAGTGTGAGCTAACCTACAATGCCTTATACATGTATCTACAGAAAGTAGTTACAATTTACATTTAAAAATGTTTCAAACTGTACAAAATAAAGACACATGATGCTATCACAATCAAGAACAGACAATTCACGCAATCTCTTTGTAGAGCCATATGAGAGCAAAGGGTCAACCTCAGCCTGCTCTTTCTCTGATTAAAGAGCCCCCATGAGGTTGGTGTTTTGTCAGGGTTTATATGCTGCATTGGTAAAAGATGACAGTATGTTATGGGATGTTTATTAGAGCTCTTATCACCTACCACAAATTAAAATGCCTCATCGGACAGCAGAACCCAGCTGAGTTTTGTATGAACTTATGAGCATTTACACCTGTCGTGTTTTTGCCAAATATAGTAGGAATAAGAGACTTTTTTTAAACAGGATGATTTGGGCACTTTTTCTAATATTCTGTAAAAAATAAAAAATAAATGCCTGCAGGTTTCTGTATAAGCCTCTTTTAAAGTTTATTTGATTAAATTTGAACTTTGGGATGCAAAAAATAGAGCAATCTGTACACTACCCTTATAAACATTTAGGTAGAGGTGCACTGAATGGAAGTTTTGGTGCCGAAACCGAAAATGCAGGATGCACTTGGCCGAAAACCGAAAATGAAATGGAAAAATATAAAAAAAATTGTATATAGTATTATTTTCGACTTTTTAATTAATATCATAAATTTAAATGAATATGAATTTATTGTTGGCTATTATTGGCACCTTTAGCGCAAGAAAAGCTCAAGAAAAATGTATCCCTTTAAATTCTATGTATGTCTTCACACATTTTTGGTCAGTTAAAAAAAAAAAAAGCACAAAAAATGCGTCTTGCAGTTCAAATGCATTGAAAACGCAGCAAGAATGCATCATTAACGCACCCATGTTACATTTTTACCCACATAAGGACCGTCGCAAGACGATATACGTCGACAGAATGGCACGGCTGGGCACAAGGGCGTACGGGTATGTCCCCTTTAAGATCCCAGCCATGGGTCGCTCTCGCGACCCAGCCTGAAGCTCCATGACCACGCCCGCGGGACCCGCGGACCCAATCACCGTCGGTTTTACGCTGTCGGGTCACAGAGCTGAAGAACGTTGAGAGATAAGTGTAAACAAACCTTCCCCCGTTCTTCCTAGTGGCATGTCAGTGATCGTCTGTTCCCTGTCATAGGGAATGACGATCAGTGACGTCACACGCCAAGCCACACCCCCCTACAGCAAGAATCACTCACTAGGGCACACTTAACCCCTACAGCGCCACCTAGAGGTTAACCCCTTCACTGCCAGTGTCATTTTAACAGTAATCAGTGCATATTTATAGCACCGATCGCTGTAAAATGACAATGGTCCCAAAAATGTGTCAAAAGTGTCCGATGTGTCTGCCATAATGTCGCAGTCACAATAAAAATCGCTGATCGCTGCCATTACGAGTAAAAAAAAAAATATATTAATAAAAATGCCATAAAACTACCCCCTATTTTGTAGATGCTTTAACTTTTGCACAAACCAATCAATAAACGCTTATTGCGATTTTTTTTACCAAAAATATGTAGAAGAATACGTATCGGCCTAAACTGGGGAAAAAAATAAAAATTATATCTTTTTTGGGGATATTTATTATAGCAACAAGTTAAAAATATGTAATTTTTTTCAAAATTGTCGCTCTATTTTTGTTTATAGGGCAAAAAATAAAAACCGCAGAGGTGATCAAATACCACCAAAAGAAATCTCTATTTGTGGGGAAAAAAAGGGTGTAAATTTTGTTTGAGAGCCACGTCGCACGACCGCGCAATTGTCAGTTAAAGCGACGCAGTGCCGAATCGCAAAAAGGGGCCTGGTCCTTTAGCAACAAAGTGGTCCGGGGCTTAAATGGTTAATGCGTTTTTTGAGTCATATGATCTATGAAAAACACACCATATAAGCACAGTAAATCATGGTAAAATCTGCTCAAAATTGCGGTAAAATCACTGCAAAATCGACACAAAATCGCTGAGATTTTGTTGCATCTCTACATTTAAAAGCCAGTTTATAAACCTTACCATTTAGGAGAAAAATAGACTGTAATATCTGTGATGTCATTTTTCTAATTCATAAAATAACAACTTCAACAAGCTCTGGTAGGAGGTGCAAATCCAGGCATGTACAGCACATCCTGCTTTCTCACATTGTACCTATGAGAAACCACAATTCCCATCATGCAGTGGGAATTGTAATGAATGTGCGCGATTGAGAACAGGTACGTTTTTAATGTAATTATTGGACGGACTGTACCTGTTTGGCCACCTGTGAACCCGCTTTCCCTTCTGTGTACTCTCCATGGAGAGCTGTGACAGACCAGGAGACTCCTGGAATGTCAAAGGATGCATCAGTGGGCAATTCAGACCTGGAGTGTCAGACTCCTAGGTCCGCCCACTAAAGCGAGCGGCAACATAATTATGTCACCACTCACTTTAAAAAAACTACAGCAGAGCAGGGACAAGACTGGTGGCTGGGGGGATACAATGCATAGCGGCTACTGGTCTCGCAACACGGATGTCACAAGAATTGAAGCCATATCTCAAATAATGCACACCGTATTTCTCAGTGATGAAACAAAAAGCATATGGCTGTAAGGTATGAAAGCACCAATACTAAGAGGACATATTTTCAGCTTTAAAATCTTGCACTCTCAGGCAACGGTCACGATCAGGGGTCAGGCTCTGAGACCAGTAGTTAACCAATTGAGAGGTTGCAACCAATGCAGGCTTACCCAAGGTGCAGGGTCTAAGCACTAGCTGGTAATCACCAGAGCTCCTGATGGTAGAGATAGGTTTCACTGCATGTTAATACCAGGTTGCAGTGTTCAGGATAGCCCCACCAGGAGGTGAGCAAGCTGGGGTCCCATAGCACATGTAGAAGGTAGGGATTAAGAAGAAGCATAGTCATTAAAGCGGTCGTAAATCCCGCTTGGAAAATTTTCCCTACAGGTAAGCCTATAATAATGCCTGAAGCCTGCTGTGCCGGCTGGACGCAAGCAGGCAGACCCGTCCGTCAGGAGATACGAACAGTAGAAGAAGGTGACGTCAGCGTGTCGCTCGTTCCGCCCTACTAGTTTCGTGATAGGTCACGTCTTCCAGGGGCACGGGCGGTGCGCTGCGTCACCTCCCTATGTACACAAAAAAATCAACCAAAATCAATATACTTGCCCCCCCAGGACGTGATAGAATCAATCCCACCGACTATGGGGCGTCCCGGGGGGCAAGTCTGGTTTTTATGAATCTTAGGAAGGTAATATATCACTGGGGTACGGGGAGCATTAGGTACCAGAAAAAGCCTTTCCTTATTATTCAAAATACCATTGCTCAAACCTCGGTCCACAATAGCCTCCAGATCTCTTTTATATCTAACCACTGGGTCTCTTGTTAAAAGTGTATACGTTTCGACGTCATCCACAATACGGTGCATCTCTTTTAGATAGTCACACCGATCTAGGATGACTATCCCTCTCTCCCCTTATCGGCAGGTCTGATTACCAGTGACTTGTTTGAACAGAGAGATTCCAGGCCGGTTTCTAAGTCCTTTTGCATTTTGACTTTCCTGACTTTAATGAGTTCTAGAGCTTTCAAAACTACGTCACGGAAGACCCTAATGCTAGGTGCAAGGGACCCAGGGGGGTTGAAAAGTGATGCATTAGCTAAGTTGAAACTCGGCATTGGGTAACTGGTTATGCCTGATGGGATTGGATAATAGATATTGTTTTATATTAAGTCTTCTTGCATACTTGTGGACATCCATGTAAGTCTGAAATTTTCTCAGACTCCTAGGCGGAGCAAACTTCAGTCCCTTATCCAGCAACCTTTTCTCGGGGTCCGTTAACACTTGTTGGCTTAAATTGAAAATCCCAGTGCCTATACCCTCTTTCTTTTTGGCAGACTGGGCCCGCCTCCCCCCTCTGACTCCTCTCTTTGTTCGATGGGGCCTGCCCGACCCCGATGGTTACTGGGAAAACCCCAATTCTGGTTGGATCGATTACCAGGAGGACCCATGAGGTAATCAGGTCTTTGTTGGACATAACCTTGTCCATAATTACCAGAATGGTATGGTTGGGGGTTTTCCGTTATTTGGATTTTCATATAGAGAATCGTCCATTGGAATCCTACTGTGACTGCCATCTGTCCACCAGGTGTCGCGGCGCTTGTTAGCTGCTGGTGACACCGGGGTGGACATTGGTTTAATTTCTTGTTGGCATGGAATATTTTTCTAAGCGTCTCCATCTCCTTCCTGGGGTTAGATTCTGATCAAGTCCGGCCCCTTGGGGGATTGCTCTGTTCCTTTTTTTTGTTATTTTTATTGTATTTTTTCATCGTATTGTTGTCTAATTAACAAGTCCAATTGCAGTGTAAGCACTCGCTATTGGTGAGCATTGCGTGTTCCTTTTCCTTCTTTTTTATGGTTACCCTTTTTTCTCCAGTCCCAGTATACTAAATCTCGCAAGTATACGAGTTAGCCATGACGTATGATCTAGCGTGGACAGCGGCCCAGAGCGAGGCTTGGTTGCTCAGATGCGGAAGTGCGCAAGTGCATAGGGACTGGGAATGAGGCTTGGGTTGATTTTTTCGTGTACATAGGGAGTTGACGCAGTGCGCCGCCCATGCCCCTGTAAGACGTGACCTATTACGAAACTAATAGGGGCGGAAAGAGCGACGCGCTGACGTCACCTTCTTCCACTGCTCATATCTCCAGACGGACGGGTCTGCCTGCTTGCGTCCGGCCGGCGCAGCAGGCTTCAGGCATTTCTGTCATTGACAAATTGTAAGTGCAATATGTTGTTTTCAATTTTTTATTAAACATTAAGAGGTTTTACACTATTCGAAGCACTTTGTTTTTTCATGCCATATCCACATCATTTGGTTTCCATTATCATGGAGTGTGCGGAATAGCGGTGCGGTGGGTCCCTGTTGACATCCAGCCTAACGGTGCTCATACTCTAAGCCTCTCCAGGTCCTTCGTAACAAGGGACCACGGGGCTCTGGTAAGCAGAACTTTTTGGCATTCGTGGTGGATATCAATTATTTGGCCCTATTTCCTACTCCTGAAGAGTCTGGATCTTATCATTTAAGGATTTGTGCATGGGTGGATTTACACTTATTGAACTTATTCACTTTATTTCTGTGGACGTTTTAAGGACCACTCAATTTGCACTTTATGAACTATTATGGATTTAATATATGAACGATTTTTGTGATAATTTTTCAAATTGTGGCATTTATTCATACTTTTTCATCATTCAACACTTGGAAGTTTAATCATTTTCATTTATTATGTGTATGTTCACTTGAATATTTAGTTATTCATATTTCATCTGTATATTCAATTCTAGCGCGACTCTATTTTTCTTATTTTATGACCACTGTTTGATGTTTCACAGAAGAGTTGCTGCTCTTCACTAGAATTTAATACTTAACAGTTCTGTGGCCTCACGGAATTGTTTGTTTGATCTTAGCGCAGTTTCTTTTTTTCTTTTCCATATCTATTTTACACAACCATTAATTGCAGCTTTGAGATTGTGTGATTTACTGTCATCACGATGGACATTTTTGACTTTCGTGCCAAGCGAGTAGTTAATACGGAGGGAATGTTTGATTCCACCCCTATGTCCTCGGGTTCTGATGTCAGTGGTTTATTTATGAGATTGAAGAACCTCTTGACAGCACAGATCCACACACAATTGGACATCGCATCTTTGGAAACATATGTCAAGAATGCTATGGCCCGAGGAGTTTAAGGTGGGAAGTCAGTCCCCAGAGAGGTGAAACTGACTTAGAAGGGTGGGCTAAATATTTTAATGATTCCGGGGTGGCTCTTTTGTGCTTCCTGGCGGAGAGGAAGAGTGAAAAACTGGCTAGACTAGATGAAGAAATTAAACTAGTCAAAGAACAATTGGTCCCCCTCAAGAGTGGTGGAGTATAAGGAGTGCTCCAATAATCTACTCAAAACACTAGAACGAGAGGAGAAGGACCAAAAAACTAAGAAAAAGTAAAAGTTCATTAGAGACAGTAAGGACTACCAGTCCGGCCTGGTCTTCTTATGGCAGAGGTAACTTGCCTTGGAGAATGAGAGTGAGACTGTGATGGACACTCTCCCTCATGGGTCTGGAACAATTGGCTCGGCTATTAATCCTTTACCAGCACAAGTAAGGGGGGGTAACCAACATTCACCTAGACAGGTGACCCCACAACATCAAAATTCCCAAGAAGGGTCCCGCTCAGGCTGTGACTCCATCTAGGGGTTTCAAAAAGAGTGGGAATCCTAGACAGGATATCCAACAACAACATTATCAAGGAATGTCTCCACGCATGTGGGACAATTATCCAACTAGACAGGGACCTCCTCCCTATAATTCAGGCTATGATAGAGCCAACTCTGTTTACCGTCATGGGGATAATAGAGACCATAGTTACAATATTCCCACTCATAATCATTTCTTCCCTTTATCGGATTCAAAGGCCCCTGGAGGATTTGGATCTGATGGGGGAAGATACGATTATGGGAATTCAGATAGGAATCCCCAACCATACTATTCTGGTAATTATGGACAAGGTTATGGCCAACAAAGCCCTGATTACCTCATGGGTCCTCCTGATAATCGGTCCAACCAGAATTGGGGTTTTCCCAGGAACCATCAGGGTCGGGCAGGCCCCATCGAACAAAGAGAGGAGTCAGAGGGGGGAGGCGGGCCCAGTTGGCCAAAAAGAAAGAGGGTATAGGCACTGGGATTTTCAGTTTAAGCCAACAAGTGTTATCGGACCCCGAAAAAAGGTTGCTGGATAAGGGACTGAAGTTTGCTCTGCCTAGGAATCTGAGCAAATTTAAGACTTACATGGATGTCCATAAGTATGCAAGAAGACTTAATATAAAACAATATCTATTATCCAATGCCATCAGGGATAACCAGTTACCCAATGCCGAGTTTCAACACTCTAATTTAGCTAATGCATCACTTTTTAACCCCCCTGGGTCCCTTGCACCTAGCATTAGGGTCTTCCGTGACATAGTTTTGAAAGATCTAGAACTCATTAAAGTCAGGAAAGTCAAAATGCAAAAGGACTTAGAAACAGGCCTGGAATCACTCTGTTCAAACAAGTCACTGGTAATTAGACCTGCCGATAAGGGGGAGGGATAGTTATCCTAGATCGGTGTGACTATCTAAAAGAGATGCACCGTATTGTGGATGACGTCGAAACGTATACACTTTTAACTAGAGACCCAGTGGTTAGATATAAAACAGATCTGGAGGCTATTGTGGACCGAGGTTTGAGCAATGGTATTTTGAATAATAAGGAAAGGCTTTTCCTGGTACCCAACGCTCCCCGTACCCCGGTGGTATATTACCTTCCTAAGATTCATAAAAAACAGACTTGCCCCCGGGATGCCCCATAGTCAGTGGGATTGATTCTATCACGTCCCGGGTGGGCAAGTATATTGGTTTCTTTTTACAACCACTGGTCCAAAGTATCCCCTCTTATATAAGGGACACCAAACAGGTTATTAATTTATTACCCAGCACCACACCGAGGCAAGGCTTATGGTTGGTCACGGCAGACGTGACCTCCCTCTACACCATAATTCCCCACCAACTTGGTCTAGAGGCGGTCAGATTGTACCTAGTAAGGAGCTCGGGTTTGGTTCCACTTCAGATTGACTTCATTATGGAGTTACTGGAATACGCAGCCAGTCATAACTATTTCTGGTTTGATAACCAGTTTTACCGCCAGGACAGGGGAGTGGCAATGGGGGCTAAATACGCCCCCAGTCTGGCCAACCTTTTCATGGCCAAGTGGGAGGAGGACGTCGTCGATGCCTGTCGCAGACCGGAGGTGCTCCTCTGGGCCAGGTACATTGACAACGTCCTCCTCCTATGGGATGGCAGTGAGTCAGACCTGAATGAGTTCATGTCGTTCTTGAATGACAATAACTGAGGCATTAATTTTGAGGCAAGCCTGGAGGAAGTCAACTTCCTCGATTTAAAGATTTCTATCAAGGAGGAGAAATTTGTGACGACCACCTTCTTTAAATTAACCGATAGAAACTCTTATATCCCACTTGACAGCTGTCACTACGAACCGTGGTTGAAAGCAGTCCCACAGGGGCAATTTACGCGGTTGAGACGCAATTGTACTGAGGTTGAATCTTTTGACAGCCAAGCTTTGGTGCTCTCCAATAGATTTGCGGAGAAGTGTTATGACCAGACTTTATTGTCTCAGTTGGTCAAATCCACCAGAGAAACTGAGAGGGTGTCCCTTTTGAGAGAACGCATTAAAACAAATAGAGATAGTAGGTTTTCATTGCCATTTGTTACCACTTTCTCGGTACAACACCAGAGCATAAAAAGATTGATCCGAAAACATTGGCACGTTCGGACAACAGACCAAGTCCTAGCCCCCATACTACCCGAGAGACCTCAGATAGTGTTCAAGGGTGCATCTTCTTTATCTAATCAGATCGCTCCAAGTGTTCAGGACCCCCCAAAAGAGAATAGAACTTTTCTACAGAACCTTACGGGGTACTTTAGATGTAAAAGATGCCAGGTCTGTTCACTCAATAGATGCCAGGATAGGAAGATATGTACTTTCATATCTAGCAGCACCAACCGGTCGTATGAGGTGGAACCATTTATCACCTGCTCGACAGAGGGGGTGATATACCTCATTCAATGCCCTTGTGGCTTGCAGTACGTTGGGAGGACCAAAAGGGCACTCCGTATGAACACATTGCCAATATTAGAAAGGGTTTTGATAAACAGTCAGTGTTGAGACATTTTGATCAGGTGCATAACGGGGACCCTGCCAATACGTTGTTTTTAGGGATTGACAAATATAGACCTCACTGGAGAGGTAGTTCTGTGTTGCGGGAGATTTCAAAACAGGAAATGGTTTGGATTTACCGTTTAAAAAACTATATTCCATTTGGCCTTAACGTTGATACTGACATCAATGCTTTTATCAACAACTCATAACATTTTTCCTTTCAAGGTTTAGTTGTGGTTTTATATTCACTGTTAAAGGTAGGGATTTGTGATTTATATGTATGATGATGTAGGGGGTTTAGGACTGTAAATAGTTGGTTGGGACCATATTTGCATCAGCCTTCGATCTGGGTCTCTGTCCAAGTCCTTCATAACCTCTCATCAACCTTACATTGTCCTCTCAATATATAAATTTATTTGAAAAAATTAAAAAAATTTCCTATGATATTAATTTGTACACAATTTTATTTTTTTTGCCATTGTGGGCATTTCTAATTTTTATTTTTATTTTTGTCACAAATTTTTCTTTCAAAAGTTTAATTTGTATTTTTCGGTCATTATTGGCAGAGTGGCAGGTCTGGGGAGATTTTTGGAACGAACCCTTACGGTTGTTTCATATTTATCAGCCGATCAGCCACATATAGGCTGCAGAGTTTTCCGTTATTTGGATTTTCATATAGAGAAACGTTTATTGGAATCCTACTGTGACTGCCATCTGTCCACCAGGTGTCGCTGCTGGTGACACCGGGGTGGACATTGGTTTAATTTCCTGTTGGCATGGAATATTTTTCTGAGCGTCTCCATCTCCTTCCTGGGGTCAGATTCTGATCAAGTCCGGCCCCTTGGGGGATTGCTCTGTTCGTTTTTATTGTTATTTTTATTGTATTTTTTCTCCGTATTGTTGTTTAATTAACAAGTCCAATTGCAGTGTAAGCACTTGCTATTGGTGAGCATTGTGGTGTTCCTTTTCCTTCTTTTTTATGGTTCCCCTTTTTTCTCCAGTCCCAGTATACTAAATCTCGCGAGTATACGAGTTAGCCATGATGTATGATCTAGCGTGGACAGCGGCCCAGAACGAGGCTTGGTTGCTCAGATGCGGAAGTGCGCAAGTGCATAGGGACTGGGAATGAGGCTTGGGTTGAATTTTTGTGTACATAGGGAGGTGGCGCAGCACGCCGCCCGTGTCCCTGGAAGACGTGACCTGTCACGAAACTAGTAGGGCGGAACGAGCGACATGCTGACGTCACCTTCTTCTACTGCTCGTATCTCCAGACGGACGGGTCTGCCTGCTTGCGTCCAGCCGGCGCAGCAGGCTTCAGGCATTTCTGTCATTGACAAATTGTAAGTGCAATATGTTGTTTTCAATTTTTTATTAAACATTAAGATGTTTTACACTATTCGAGGCACTTTGTTTTTTCTACCACATCCACATCATTTGGTTTCCATTATCATGGAGTGTACGGAATAGCAGTGCGGTGGGTCACTGATGACATCCAGCCTAACAGTGCTAATACTCTAAGCCTGTCAGGTCACCTGAAGCCAGGTGACAGATGCACACCATTGGGGTCAGGAGTGCACTGCTAAGGTAGTGAACCATATGGCTGACTGCTGCGGGTGGAACTCTGGGCGGTTAAGGAAGGCAGGTCCACTGGAGCACTAACAGAGATCCCACAGGGAGCTAGAGCCTAAGATTCCCCAGGGCGCAGAGTCTAAGATCCAGCAGGTGTTCACCAGAGCCTCTAGTGGTGAGGATGGACTGGGCTGCAACTGGATCCAGGTCGCGGGCCCCAGAGTCCCCCAGCTCACGCTCATAGTAGGCTATAGAGGATAGAGGGGAAGCAGCAGCTCAGGATACAAGAGATAGTGAGGGGATAAGCCAAACGTCGGGGTGACTAGCAGACAAGGATAAACAAAGGATAAGCCAAAGGTCAAGGTCACAAGCAGACAGGGATAGTCGAGAACAAGCCAAGATCAGTAAAACAGAGACAGACGTAGCACACGGCAAGCAGTAACCAAAACACACAATAGCTTAACAAACAACGTTGATCAGCACTGCTGGCTTGCAGTGCACAGGTTAATATAGTGTTCCCTGATAGGGCCTGGGGTGGAGCCATGCTTGGAGGAGAGATTATTTAAGCAGCCAGGTGAGAGTGGCTGGCCTCTAAGGTGAACACATGGAGAAGGGGTAAGCTGAGAGACAAACATTACTGCATAACCATGACAAAGCCTCTCCGGGTCCTTCGTAACAAGGGACCACGGGGCTCTGGTAAGCAGAACTTTTTGGCATTCAGTGGTGGATATCACTTATTTGGACCTATTTCCTACTCCTTGATAAGTGTGGATCTTCTCATTTAAGGATTTGTGCATGGGTGGATTTACACTTATTCACAGTATTTCTGAAGACGTTTTAAGGACCACTCAATTTGCACTTTATGAACTATTATGGATTTAATATATGAACAATTTTTGTGATTCATTTTTCAAATTGTGGCATTTATACATACTTTTTCATCATTCAACACTTTTTCATTTTCACTTATTATGTGTATGTTCACTTGAATATTCAGTTATTTATATTTCATCTGTATATTCAATTTTCACTAGAATTTAATACTTAACAGTTCTGTGGCCACACGGAATTGTTTGTTTGATCTTAGCGCAGTTTCTTTTTTTTTTCCAAGCCTACTGTAGGTTAAATGAACATCTCCTTAAAGTGCACAGTTAGGAGATATGCCCCTTGCATGCAGCCAGTGACATCACTGGCGCATGCGCTCTGAATGAATGAATGACTTGTATAGCGCTACACATGCAAAATGAATCGCCTGTAGGCGCTTTTTGCAGCCAGTGTCTGCTTGGCTGGTGCGGTCATTTTACCCCGTAGGATCTTGACACGTTTGGGACACACAGTCGTAGACACAGCTAGAGGCCGAAACCGAAAATAAATGCGCGACGGCCACAAGAAAAATGGCCGCCGGCCGCAGCTATAACTGCGCCATTGAACCACCCAAGATGGCCGCCGAGCGCAAAATTCAAGCTCTAATGCGCGCTAATGGCGCACGCAATAACCACCTCAAACAGTGCTAATGCCGCGCTAATGGTGCACACAATAAACACCTCACACACCAGAAAAAACTGCCCCTCTCTCCAGAACCCACTACAGACATGAGCGCCCAACCAGGCCAGAGTGACCCCCAAGCACCCCACAGCACAGCACCAGTACAGGGTGGAGAGAGCAGCATAACAGGGGGGGAGACAGGGAGAAACCCCCCATATAAAGAAACACAGCCAGCATGTACTCACCTGCAGTAGGAGAGACTACTTACCCGTCCCTTTCAGGGACCCACTGGCTTGTTTCAGACAGACCTATCACAGAGCAGTACTGCGTAGCTGTCGGCCCGGTCCACCGCGAGAGATACAGTCAGTCAGGTACTGTTCAATCTTGAGAGGACCGCGGGAGCATGAAAGCAACCCGACCACCGCTGGAGTCATGGGGCATGTCGTGAACTGAGTCTCACGCACACAAGGCGAGGATCAGCACGCTCGATGGTCGGACAGGGAAGACTACGAGGATACCAGTGTACCCAACCTGTTGCCCAGCCGACAGTTGATTGAAGGTCTCAAAAATAAAATAAAATTTCCAAAGGAATACAATTTAAAAGTAAAATCTAAAATCTTCCAGGAGACTGGCTCCTGAGAGAGCCACGTCTTCTCCTTCTGCTAGGCAGAAAAAAACTGAGGCTGCTAGCTGCAGGTGGGAGGGTAATGTCCGGAGGGACCGCCCCCCTGGGCGGGGCTGTTCAGCTCTGGTTTGTTCTAGAATGTATGTTTCTAACATCTAACATTCTGCCTAGATCTTCTCCTGCGAGCAGGGACATAAACCCACACGTTTGCAGTATCCAGCTGTGTCAGTCCATGGACGGTAAGAGAAATAGAGTTTCCATCCGCCTGAATTGAGCAGATCGGATCGGATGTCAGCGGACATGTCACCGCTGACATACGTCACTTCATAGAACTACATGGAGAGTCCGTTCAGGTCTGCCTAAAAAACTGACAGGCGGACATTAACGTTCCGCATGTGTGAAAGGGGCCTAATTTCCCTCAATCTTCTCCACTCTCCTTCATTGGAACTTCACATGCACATGTCAGCAAACACACCGCGTTAAGGAGCAGCTTGTCAGTAAGTATGATCAGCAGAGGAGCATTATCAGTGTGCAGCGCCACGGGGGTTAAGAGTGCAGGACTCACTGTTTCTAACAGCATTTAAACATAGCTCATAGATCATACTGACAAGCTGCTCCTTATCGCCGCGGGGGTTAAGCGTGCAGGACTTGTTGTTTGACATGCTGTTAGAAACAGTGAGTCCTGCACTCTTAACCCCCGCGGCGCTGCACACTGATAATGCTCCTCTGCTGATCATACTCACTGACAAGCTGCTCCTTAACGCAGTGTGTGTGCTGACAGCTTTCCTCCATAGATAGGCAAAGCCAAGAACACTGCTCTTGCTAACACTGCCCTGTCCCCCTTACTGACATACTAAGGCAGGCTGCAAATGATGGGCACTGGAAGGCTGCATTTAAAGGAACCTGGTGAGGCTGCATTGATCTCCTGTACCACGTCTGCAGTCTCTGACCATCTCCTGTACCACGTCTGCAGTCTCTGACCATCTCCTGTACCGTGTCCCCAGTCTATGACCATCTCCTGTAATGTGTCCGCAGTCTCTGACCATCTCCTGTACCATGTCCCCAGTCTCTGGCCATCTCCTGTACCATGGCCCCAGTCTCTGGCCATCTCCTGTACCATGGCTCCAGTCTCTGGCCATCTCCTGTACCATGGCCCCAGTCTCTGGCCATCTCCTGTACCATGGCCCCAGTCTCTGGCCATCTCCTGTACCATGGCCCCAGTCTCTGGCCATCTCCTGTACCATGGCCCCAGTCTCTGGCCATCTCCTGTACCATGGCCCCAGTCTCTGGCCATCTCCTGTACCATGGCCCCAGTCTCTGGCCATCTCCTGTACCATGGCCCCAGTCTCTGGCCATCTCCTGTACCATGGCCCCAGTCTCTGGCCATCTCCTGTACCATGGCCCCAGTCTCTGGCCATCTCCTGTACCATGGCCCCAGTCTCTGACCATTTCCTGTACCATGGCCCCAGTCTCTGGCCATCTCCTGTACCATGGCCCCAGTCTCTGGCCATCTCCTGTACCATGGCCCCAGTCTCTGGCCATCTCCTGTACAATGGCCCCAGTCTCTGGCCATCTCCTGTACAATGGCCTCAGTCTCTGGCCATCTTCTGTACCATGGCCCCAGTCTCTGGCCATCTCCTGTACCATGTCCCCAGTCTCTGGCCATCTCCTGTACCATGTCCTCAGTCTCTGACCATCTCCTGTACCACGTCTGCAGTCTCTGACCATCTCCTGTACCGTGTCCCCAGTCTATGACCATCTCCTGTAATGTGTCCGCAGTCTCTGACCATCTCCTGTACCATGTCCCCAGTCTCTGGCCATCTCCTGTACCATGGCCCCAGTCTCTGGCCATCTCCTGTACCATGGCTCCAGTCTCTGGCCATCTCCTGTACCATGGCCCCAGTCTCTGGCCATCTCCTGTACCATGGCCCCAGTCTCTGGCCATCTCCTGTACCATGGCCCCAGTCTCTGGCCATCTCCTGTACCATGGCCCCAGTCTCTGGCCATCTCCTGTACCATGGCCCCAGTCTCTGGCCATCTCCTGTACCATGGCCCCAGTCTCTGACCATCTCCTGTACCATGGCCCCAGTCTCTGGCCATCTCCTGTACCATGGCCCCAGTCTCTGGCCATCTCCTGTACAATGGCCCCAGTCTCTGGCCATCTCCTGTACAATGGCCTCAGTCTCTGGCCATCTTCTGTACCATGGCCCCAGTCTCTGGCCATCTCCTGTACCATGTCCCCAGTCTCTGGCCATCTCCTGTACCATGTCCTCAGTCTCTGACCATCTCCTGTACCATGTCCCCAGTCTCCGACCATCTCCTGTAATGTGTCTGCAGTCTCTGGCCATCTCCTGTACCATGTCCCCAGTCTCTGGCCATCTCCTGTACCATGCCCCCAGTCTCTGGCCATCTCCTGTACCATGACCCCAGTCTCTGACCATCTCCTGTAATGTGTCTGCAGTCTCTGGCCATCTCCTGTAAAATGTCCCTAGTCTCTGGCCATCTCCTGTACCATGTCCCTAGTCTCTGGCCATCTCCTGTACCATGTCCCCAGTCTCTGGCAATCTCCCGTACCATGTCCCCAGTCTCTGGCCATCTCCTGTACCATGACCCCAGTCTCTGGCCATCTCCTGTACCATGACCCCAGTCTCTGGCCATCTCCTGTACCATGACCCCAGTCTCTGACCATCTCCTGTACCATGACCCCAGTCTCTGACCATCTCTATGTATAAAAATATTTTTTAAAAACAGTAACTTTCGGTATCGGTTTTCGGGATCAATCAAGATTTGTTTTTGGTATCGGTTTCGGCACCAAAAAACCCATTCGGTGCATCCCTAACCCAATCCTATACTTTTTTTTTTTTTTACTGCCTGGAGAGGGGCTTTAAGTCAACATTTACCACATCTGTAAATATAAGGCTGGACAAATCCCCCAAAAAAGTACAGCTCATACTTATATTCTGAACTTTTTGTACAGGATAGTAGTCAAAGTACTCACCCAGCTCTTGAATTTTACATTAAAAGATAACTGAACTTTAGATAAAAGATGCAAGCCTGCACCGGGCAGCTGACATGCTGCCAAACTAGAAATATAAATGTTTTCCTGTTCGCAGCACAGATTTCTGTTCCAACTGTCCAGCCTGTATGGGGCTGTTGCAATGTTTACATCCTCTGGTGCTCCTTTACAGCTTATCTATTCACAGTTGCACTGGAATCATATCTAAGGCCTCTTACACTCAGGATGGGCTTAGTTGGAGTACGCCTGTTCAGCAGTGAATCTGTCTGCTGATCCCCGCTGAGCAGGCAGATGGCTGGTCTGTGTCCGTTCCATTTATGCAGAGTGGACACAGACACCGCCTGCTCTCCTCCATGAGCGGTTGGATGTAAACGGACGGCCTGTCTGTTTACACCCGACTGCCGTCCGATCTGCCAGACAAATGGGGAACGGATCTCTCCATCTGTCTTTAGCGGATAGGATTGGATGTCCGTTGACACCCGCTGCTCCACAGAGGAGACTGGATGGTCCGTTTGAAAGAGCCCTAATGCCAAAAACACAATTAAAGGGCAACTCCACGTTTGTGGCGTAAAAAATAGCAAATATAAAAAAAATTATGTTATTAGAAAACGCCCTTTTCTTTTCAATCTTCAATGCTGTCATTTTCTGTAAATTTCAATGTAATATGGCAACCTAGAGGCATTTTGTACACACTTGGTGTTCAGAACACCCCCAGAAATGTATTTTCCTGCTTGTGCGATTGGCTCACTGATTTTCCCAAAAGAAAGGTTGTAGGTATCCTCTGCGTCCCAAATTTGTTTTGGGGTGAGATACTCTGAGAGGTTTGATCATTTCTAAAGGGATGCAGACCCAGCATTTTCCTCATTAGAACACTGCAAGTGCATTGGCCGATTAAAGTGGTTCTCCTGTCACTTTAAAAAGTATAAATGTCAGTCGCTACAAATACTGTAGCTGCTGACTTTTAATAATAAGACACTTACCTGTCAAGGGATCTGTGTTCACTTTGGCAGGTACTGAATCGGTCTTCAGGAAGCCTTGCAGCTTCTCAGTTGGCTCTGCAGTGCACATGTATGAGCCAATTTCTGGGGGAATTATCTAGGCGATTCCAGCAGATGTGGAGAGCAGGTACCTGTCAAAACTAGGTACCCGCTCCCCCCAAGAAAAAAGTTTTGCTCCATAAGTAGAAGAGAGTCGGGGGGGGGGGGGAAGAGCGGAACTTCTGTTTCTCAGTTAAGTTCTGCTTTAATAATTAAAAAAAATCTTTCATTCAGATTCAGTCTGCAGACAACAAATAGCTTTTTATTCAGAGCAGAAACAGGTAGGACTCTGGAACAAAGTTTGTTAAATTCCTTACAATGCACATTGATCACCCAGAGAGGATTTTTTTTCTCAACAAAGGTGGAGTTACTCTTAAAATTAAATTGGACCACTCCCCACAAACCCAAAAAGCCCTGCTGTATGCAGCTTTGCATGCTGATTACTAAAGCTTTATTTATATATTTACATTATGTTATTGTACTTCCTGTTTTCCTGAGGCACTGACGGCATAGATAAGACTTCATAGCTTAGGAATGCCAATCCAGTATGAAGAATCCTGCGAGATCTGGGGGAGAATTTTTTTTCTGGAGATCTGCAAAAGATTTGGTGCTGAATTCATGTGTGGGCCAGAACAGAAAATGTGGAAGAAGTTGGCCACTGATGATGTCTGCTTTCAAGATAGCAGCACGGTTTTACAGTAGGGGATGGAAAATATTGATTCCAGCTATGGTAGCACTTTTATATACAGAAGAGGGAAAGAACTGCGAAAGGAATGGTTAAAACCAATCTTTTTGGCATCTGTGTCCCATTGGAGAGATTCCCCTTCAATTTTTGTCTACTAGACACAACAGAAAGTGATAGGAAAGATATATAAGGAAAGGAAAATCACCTTCAGGCTGGGTTCACACTAATGTGAATTGGGTGCGGGGAGCCAGTTGACATATCTCCGGAGCGGCTTGCACAGGGGTCCTGTGCGTCTTTTGCTCCGTTTAAGGGCTGAATTCAGGCAAAAATGTATCCCTGATTCATCCCTGAAATGGAGAACAGGGACGCACCGGACACCCTGCTGCGATCCACATCTGGCAGTAGTGTGAACCCAGCCTTAAACAGTTGTACTTGGTAGTTTACAAGGGTTCAGAGTGTCAGGAAAGCTCAGCAAAGGTGAGTACAATGCTCAGGTAATGGGTTTTTAAGAGGCTTGGCCACTTTTGCCATTTTATGTATACAATTACGTAAACTGGGAGAGTGGATATGGGTGTTATAATAATCATGAGCATTTTTGTCTTCCCCAACAAGGATGCACTCTGGTTCCAGATCCTGTTACACAAAGCAATGGCAGCTGTGCAGATCTGAAACACTGAGTGATCATAGAAGCCTCTCAAACTGATCCCAAATGCAAGTGCAATACACCTGTAAACGAGCTGTATTTGCACATCAACACAAGCCCAAAGTCCGTAGACACAGGCCTTTAGAAATGCTAGTTGTGTTACTTATTTCAGATCCTCTGGTTCCATTGTTTTCTGAGTCACTGACAAGGAACACGTATGCAGATTAGGACTTCAGATTTCAATGTACACCTGCTTCTGGCCAGCTTTATTCCACTGAAGCTTCTGCTTTCTTTGCCCAGGATGTAGCCAAGAATCTGGTAGAATTGACCTTTAATGAAGGAGGTATCTCTGAAGATTCCATGTTGTAAACCAGGGGTGTCTAACGTTTTGACTAGGAACGCACCAATACTGTTTTTTATCGGTGAGTATGAGTACCAAACTTTTCAGTCAAGTACTCACCGATACAGAGTACCGATAATTTGAGGTGCGATTTGAGTCCATACAAAATGAGTTGGCGCAAATTTCACTGCAAAGAATCACATTAGATTTCCCCCACCAGTTCTGTGTATGTGAACCCAGTAAAGACAGCGAAGTGCCATGTAGTGCAGCAATAGGCAGTTTATGTTTACCAACTCACAAAGTAAATAGCTAGTCAAATCCGTATCTGCAGTATCCCCGTCCCACCGATGATAGCAAAGCATGGCTGCTGGAGGTGCTCACAGGGCTGGAGGAGAAGTTCCGGCACTCCTGGGGTATAGGGAGGAAGTGATGTCAGCTTGGGGGCAGACACCTCCTCCAGCCCTGCAAGCACCTCCAGCAGCCGTGGTTTGCGATCATTGGCAAGACGGGGACACCGCAGATATGGATTTGACTAAATATTTACTATGCGAGTTGCTATATCATAAACTGCTTATTGCTGCACTACATGGTGCTTTGCTTTCTTTACTGGGTTCACACACACACAGGAGCGGTGGGGGAAATTGCATGTGATTCGGACAGGAATCGCACTGCATTCCCGTTCAAAACGAATGCGATTCTTGGCAGTGTGATTTGTGCCAATTCATTTTGTATGGATGCAAATGGCACTGCAAAGTATCGTTTTCGGTATCAGAAGCATTTTCACGAGTATGAATGAAAATGCTTGGTATCGACATTGTTATCGATGCATCCCTAGTTTTGATCTTCCTGGACCACAATTGAAGAAGAGGAATGAATTAAGGCCACACATAAAATACACTAACAATAAGAAAAGCGGATGAGCAGAAAAAGTTGGGCAGATAACAAGTTAACGATTACAGATATAGATAATGTACCTATTTGAGTAATAAAACTTCATTTTTTTTGTAATATTTTTTATTATAAAAGTGAGAGGGCAACATACAACTAGTGCAATATTTGATACTGTTGTTGATAAACAACAATAAGGATAGCTCTCAGCAAGTAGGTGTAACTGCCAGCCCCGTTCACTTTAATGACAGGTCCCCAGTGGCCGCACCTATTCGCGGCTCTCTGCACAGCCAGCCATTACCTGCAGTGATTGCTGCTGGACACAGACAAAGAGCATCCAGCAGCGATCACCATAGGTAATCACTGGCTGTGCAGAGACCACGAATAGGTGTGGCCGCCGCCGACCTCTCATTATAGTAAACGAGGCCAGCGGCTGCACCTACTAGCTAAGAGCCGCAGGAGGAACTGCCGGTGTGAATGTGGCCTATATATGTGATGTGTGGGGAGGTAGAGGAGGGGGGGACCGCAGGCTGGACATTCCTGTTGTAAACTAAGGCTCCATGTACACGTTTTTACAACTCCTCCTAAATGAATAAACTTGACAGATAGTAACCCACGTTTAAAACGTCCGTTTTGCCGCGTTTGCGTTTTAGTAGCGTTTAAAAAATATATATATATATTTTTTAAATGCCGAAAAACGCCTATAAACCAAACGCGGCTAAATGCGGGTTACGGCATTTAGTCGCGTTTTGCATCTGAAACTTGGAAATCTTCTGCGTCTGAACCCATTTTTTTGCTTTCAAAGAAACGCTGTTAAACGCAACTACCTAAAAACTGCAATAAACGAGACTGTGTACATGGTCACATAGGATAACATTGAATGAGTTCAGGGGCAGTTGAAAAAAAGTGTCCAACTGCCTCTGAACGCGCGTTTAACAGCGTCCTGTGTACATGGGGCCTTACAGAATAGCTTGCCTAATCCATCTAGCAATAGTTGCTTTGGAGGCCTTCATTTTTGGAGCTGTAAATAGGACCAACAGATGACTAGATCTTTTCAAAATTTTGGTAGCCTATAGGTAGTTGAGAATACATCCTTGAATAATCAAAGAGTGGAAGCTTTCTTCTTGAAGGTTCTTAAGATCAACACAGAAGGACGGAAGACAAATTTCCTAGGACCTATGAAATACTGTTGCAACCTTGAGTAGGTGAATGGTTTTATTGAGATCAAAAAAACTGTCTTGCAAGTCAAGAATGATCATAAAAACTTCTTTGAGAAGGGACTTGCGGACTGACAATGTTCTCCATCCTGAACTTTTTGTAAAGTAGAAATCTGTTCAGCTTCTTCAGGTTTTTGCCATGGGAACACGAGGATAACATGTCTTTTACTTATATCTTATGACCCTGACCATTACTCAATAAATGATGTTTACAGTATCATCATTCTATTTTTCTTTTGATCTCTACATTTGGCTGTTCAAAGCCCCATGGGGAAAATTCCTTGTTCAAACTTTACATCGGGGTGTGCAGCCCTTGCTGTCTCTTCTATATGTGTCTTTCCCTAAGCTAACGAGGATAACATGAAATCCCTGAAAAATTGACCTTCCTGAATAGGAACAATTATGCTCTGAATGGAGTAGTCCAGCCTGATCTAGTTTGGCTGGGCTTTTCCTATGGGTCACAGGAGTGCAATTCGTTTTGCACTTCTGTGACCCGTTTTCAGCAGAGAGCGGTATGAAGTCCACTCTCTGATAACGTCACACAGATCAGTCCAGGCACCGCGTCATCCCCATTGGGAGTCTGGATTCGCCAAGTGTTTGGACTGATGACCGGCTCAGCCTCTCAGCGAGCCACTGAGATGGCCGCCCCATGCCCCTCCACAGCTTAGCGCTCCAGTGAGTGTGGAGAAGCAGAGCAGGAGAGATGCTGATTGATAGGCAGCCATTGGCCATGTTCGATTGCTCGCTTCTAAGTGAAGAGGTGCCGGGGGACAGATGCAGCATCAGACCGATGCTGCATCCACCTAGTTAAGTATGATTCTACAATAACCCCCAAACCCATACTTCTCTTTGAAGGGTAAAAATCTGTATGCCATTAATCAGAGCAGCCACTCTCTTTGGATCCTTTGAAGGCTTGTTCAGAAAAAAAAGTCTACGGGGGAGGAGTTACAAATTCTAGGTTTTGACTCAAGGATTTCTTCCCAAGAATGAATACATTGGGAAAGCTTTCCCTCCCCCTCTAACCTCAACCTTGGCTTCACCCAGCACCTTTATTGAAGAACTCTGAAGGAGTATAGAGAAGCTCTGCTTTTGGCTTAGGCCAGCCAAATACGGTTCGAATTGGCCGAGATTCGAACCGTTAATGGGCGGGCTGAATGTATCAAGTTGATCGATCAATCGATCAACTTGGGTACAACCAGCCTGCCAGATTCCCTTGCGATTATCGCTAGCACTGTCTTCTCCCAGCAGGGACGGCTTCCCCAGGCAGGAGACGACAATTGCCCGGCAGGAGGGATTCCCCTGTCAGCACTGTCTGTGTTGATGAGGGAAATCGAGTGAATTTCTTGGGTTGTAGGAAAGAAATTTGCTCCATGTATGGCCGGCCTTACTCATACTGAATGGTCACTTTTTCTTCTGGTCCTGAGACTTCTTCCCCTGTTGAGTTGGATTTATGACCTTGGAAGACAGGGCACATGCTCTGGGGGTTTCAAAAGCTGAATCCTCCAGCAATTAGGGTACAATTATTACATCATTAAGGAGAACAGGCAAGTCCCTAAGATATGGCAGGAAATCCAGGAGTCAGGTGTCAGGTGTCTGAGAGATCTTCCTCAGAAGGGGAGACCGCCGAGCTAACAACCATCCAGTCAGAAAAAAACAACAAACAAAATGTTGCTACTGGATGTTGGGATTCACAATCTACGCCAAAATCCAACTAGCACTTTCTAAGCAGTTACAGCAAACCCCTTTCTTCATTTTGAGATAAAGATTTTACATAAAGGAATGAAAGCCGATTATTGTAAGCACCCCTGTCAGTGGTAAATGGTTTGCTTCAACACTGTCACTTTTGCTGGGCAGATTGGACTGTTAAAGAAAGTTGCAAAATAACAGACTCACTGGTTGGATCAACAGACAAAAATAAAGAAAAGAATGACTAAAAAATAAATGTGGCCTGGTACGGTTCAGGAGGGGGGGGCGCTCTCTCGTCCCCCCCTCTTTTCCTGTGGCCTGCAGGTTGCATGCTCGGATAAAGGGTCTGGTATGGATTTTTGGGGGAACTCCACGACATTTTTTTTTAAAATTTGGGGTGGAGTTCCCCTTAATATCCATACCAGACCTGAAAGGCCTGGTATGGATATTTGGGGGAACTCCACGCATTTTTTTTTTTAAATTTGCGGCAGGGTACCCCTTAATATCCATACCAGACCTGAAGGGCCTGGTAATTGAATTTGGGGGGACCCCCACGCTTTTTTTATCAATGACTTTTCTATGTATTGCCGGGAGCCGACAATTCATTACAGCCGCGAGTGAGTTTTAAATGACCTTTTTTCCTTCAGAAATGACACTTTGTGCAGGGACAGTTCTAAGCATGGGAAACAAGCGCGACTATACAGGCATACTATAAACACACCCTAGGTACGAAATTTAAAGGAGTATTTCGCTTTTATTGTTTCACTTTAACCACTTAAGCCCCGGACCATTTTGTAGCTAAAGGACCAGAGCTGTTTTCAGAATTTTGCACTGCGCTGCTTTAACTGTAAATTGTGCAGACATGCAATGTTGTACCGAAACGAAATTTGCGTCCTTTTCTTCCCACAAATAGAGCTTTCTTTTAATGGTATTTGATTGCCTCTGCGATTTTTATTTTTTGCGATATAAACGGAAAAAGACCGAAAATTTTGAAAAAAAATGATATTTTCTAATTTTTGTTATAAGAAAAATCGAATAAACTAAATTGTAGTCATACATTTAGGCCAAAATGTATTCAGCCACATGTCTTTAGTAAAAAAAATGTCAATAAGCGTATATTTATTGGTTTGCGCAAAAGTTATAGCGTCTACAAACTAGGGTACATTTTCTGGAATTTACACAGCTTTTAATTTATGACTGCCTATCTCATTTCTTGAGGTGCTAAAATGGCAGGGCAGTACAAAACCCCCCCAAATGACCCAATTTTGGAAAGTAGACACCCCAAGGAAATTGCTGAGAGGCATGTTGAGCCCATTAAATATTTTTTTTTTGTCTCAAGTGATTGAATAATGACCAAAAAAAAAAAAAAAATGACAAAAAGTTGTCACTAAATGATATATTGCTCACACATGCCATGGTTATATGTGGAATTGCACCCCAAAATACATTTTGCTGCTTCTCCTGAGTACGGGGATACCACATGGGTGGAACTTTTTGGGAGCCTAGCCGCGTACGGGCCCCCGAAAACCAAGCACCGCCTTCAGGATTTCTAAGGGCACAAATTTTTGATTTCACTCCTCACTACCTATCACAGTTTCGAAGGCCATAAAATGCCAAAATAGCACAAAACCCCCCCAAATGACCCCATTTTAGAAAGTAGACACCCCAAGGAAATTGCTGAGAGGCCTGTTGAGCCCATTGAATATTTTTTTTTTTTGTCCCAAGTGATTGATTAATGACAAAAAATAAATAAAAAATTACAAAAAGTTGTCACTAAATGATATATTGCTCACACATGCCATGGTTATATATGGAATTACACCCCAAAATACATTTTGCTGCTTCTCCTGAGTACGGGGATACCACATGTGTGGGACTTTTTGGGAGCCTAGCCGCGTACGGGACCCCGAAAACCAAGCACCGCCTTCAGGATTTCTAGGCACAAATTTTTGATTTCACTCCTCACTACCTATCACAGTTTCGAAGGCCATAAAATGCCAAAATAGCACAAACCCCCCAAAATTACCCCATTTTGGAAAGTAGACACCCCAAGCTATTTGCTGAGAGGCATGGTGAGTATTTTACAGCTCTCATTTGTTTTTGAAAATGAAGAAAGAAAAAATAGGATTTTTTACTCACCGTAAAATCCTTTTCTCTGAGTCCATGGACCGACACAGCTTCTCTATTGACAAAGTGGGTATTATCCGTTAATTAGGAGTGACTAGGCAGAAAAACTTGTAAAAAGTGTTGCATCACACCTTCTACAGTACCGCCCAGGGGGCGGACCCTCTGGGTATACCCTCTCAGTCTGCATCTTCGCAGATCAGTTCGTCAAAAAGCAGTACAAACTTAAAAGGAGGGGTGGGTGCTGTGTCGGTCCATGGACTCAGAGAAAAGGATTTTACGGTGAGTAAAAAATCCTATTTACTCTTTCGTCCATGGACCGACACAGCTTCTCTATTGACAAAGTGGGACGTCCCAAAGCAGTGTCAGAGAAAAAACGAGGGGTGGTAACAGCATAAAAATAAACTTCACCCCAAACACAAAACAGCACTCCTCCAACGGAGGAGTTGCAACTCTAAACAGCCGCTTGCAAAACCTTGCGGCCAAAAGAGGCATCCGAAGATGCACCTACATCAATTTTGTAGAATTTTGTGAAAGTGTGAGCGGACGACCAAGTCGCCGCTTTACATAATTGGGAAACAGACGCTTGATGTCGGAAAGCCCAAGGAGGCACCTATTGCCCTGGTCGAATGCGCCGTGACAGGAAAGGGGGGCGCCTGACCCTTTAAGGCGTAAGCCTGGATTACTATCTGTCGGATCCACCTAGAGATGGTGGCCGATGAGACTGCTTGGCCCTTCTTGGGACCAGCCACCGAAACAAACAGTGAGTCTGACTTCCGGAACAGGGAAGTAGCAGATAGGTATACTCTCAAAGCTCGGACAACGTCCAAGGAATGCAACGCCGACTCCTTAGGATTCGACGGCTGAGGACACAAGGATGGAAGTACAATGTCTTCGTTGAGATGAAAAGCCGAAACGACTTTCGGAAGAAAGGAAGGCTGCGGCCGCAGCACCACCTTATCCTTGTGGAAAATCAAATAGGGAGCCTTGCAGGACAAGGCTGCCAGCTCAGAGACTCGTCTAACTGACGTAACAGCCACCAAAAAGACCACTTTCTGAGAAAGTGTCAACAGGGGAATATCTCTAATATTCTCAAACGGTGCCTTCTGAAGCACCGAGAGGACCAGGTTCAAGTCCCACGGAGGTAACGGGGGACGGACCGGAGGCGCTACATGTCGGACCCCCTGCACAAATGTACTCACGAGAGAGTGAGTCGCCAGGGGTCGCTGAAAAAAAAGACAGCCAGGGCAGATATCTGTCCCTTAAAATCGTACTTAGGGCAAGCCCTTGGTCCACCCCATGCTGTAAAAACAGCAGAATTCTGGAAACCAAATAGGTACGCGGATGCCATTTCATTTCCTCACACATGGAGATGTAGGCCCTCCAAGTGCGGTGATAGACCTTCCTAGAGGACGGTTTTCGAGCACTTCTCATAGTAGAGATTACTGAGTCTGACAGGCCCCGGTCTCTCAGTACCTGGTTCTCAACAGCCATGCCGTTAAAGCCAATGACTGTAAAGCAGGATGGAATATGGGACCTTGCGATAGCAGATCCTTCCGTAGTGGTAGGCGACAGGGGACGTCTGCTACCAGACGTACTAGATCATCGTACCAAGGACGCTGAGGCCAATCTGGAGCGATTAGGATCATTGGAATTCCCTCTGCCTCCACTCTGCGGAGCAGAAGAGGAAGAAGCCTTAAGGGAGGGAAGGCATATATTAGCCGATACTGACCCCACGATGCTACCAACGCGTCCGTTGCGTCTGCCCATGGGTCTCTTGACCGGGCCACAAATCTCAATACCTTCCGATTGAGTCGGGAAGCCAGAAGATCTACGTCTGGTGTGCCCCATCTTTGGCAGAGGAGTTGGAACACCTCCGGGTGTAAGGACCCTTCTCCCTGGTCCAGCATCTGGCGGCTCAGGTAGTCCGCCTGCCAGTTTTCCACACCCGGAATGTACACGGCCGACAGTGCCGGTACGCTCCTCTCTGCCCACTTCAGGATGCGAGCGATCTCCGATGTTGCAGCTGAGCTTCTTGTTCCTCCTTGATGATTGACATATGCCACTGCTGTGGCGTTGTCTGACTGGATCCTGACTAGACGCCCTTGCAGCCTCAGACCATTTGAAGAGGCACAGCCTGATCGCCCGGATTACCAGGACATTGATCGTCAGGAGGGCTTCCTCTGGGGTCCAGCGACCTTGCGCCGACTGAACACCCCAGACTCCCCCCCAACCTGTAAGGCTGGCGTCCGTCGTGATCACTATCCAGTAAACCGGAAGAAATTACTTCCCGGCCATTAGAGCCGGTGCTGTCAGCCACCATACCAGGGATCTCCTGACTATGTGGCTCACTCGGATTTGATAATCCAGAGATGATGGACATCTGTTCCATCTGGACAGAACTTCTTTCTGTAACACTCGAGTGTGGTATTGAGCATATGGAACCGCCTCGAAGGAGGCTACCCTGAGGCCCAACACTCGCATGCAAAAAACGGAGTGACGACCAATTCCTGGAAGTCAGCTGCCGTACTGCAGCCCGGAGGGTCTGCAACTTCTCCACAGGGAGGAATACCTTTGCCTCTGAAGAATCCAGAATCAACCCCAGGTACCCTAGGTGCTGAGTGGGCACCAATACTGACTTTTGCGTGTTTAGAATCCAACCACAGTCTCGAAGAGTCTGACAGGTAATGGACACGCTTACCTCTAATTCTGAGCTTGAAGGGGCCTTCAGCAGAAGGTCGTATAAGTAGCCTGTGATAGCGATACCCCGCTGTCTTAGAAGTGCCAGAATCGGAGCGAGCACCTTGGTGAACGTCCTGGGTGCTGAGGCAAGGCCCAACGGGAGGGCCACAAACTGGTAGTGGTCCTTCCCGATAGCAAATCGCAGAAACCTCTGGTGTCTGGAGTATATGGGGACATGCAGGTATGCGTCCTTGATGTCCAAGGAGGCCAGAAAGTCCCCCGGATGGAGAGCCGTGACTACAGATCGAACCGACTCCATCCGAAAACTTTGTACCTTCACAAAGCAATTGAGGGCTCTGAGATCCAAGCTTGGACGAACCCCCTCCTTCTTTGGCACAATGAACAGATTTGAGTAAAAACCCCGTTCCAGTTCTGGAACTGGAATAACTACCCCGCGTTCCAGTAGACCCTGGACCGCCCCATACAGGGCCTCCCGACGGGTCGGTAGTAGCTGGAGATTGGAGGTGTTAAATCTGTCCGGTGGACAAGAGAGAAACTCTATCTTGTAGCCTGAGGAGATTACTTCGCAAACCCACCTGTCGGAGATTAGTGCTGTCCACTGAGTCGCGAATTTGCGAAGACGTCTCCCCACCCGAGAGCGGGGTGGACCTTCATGCGGACGCAAATTTGTCCGCAGGCTTATTGGGTATGCGGGACCAGGGACGCTTTTGTCCTTGGGCAGGCGCTTTATCGGCCTGGGGTCTTTTCCCTGTCGCCCTAGGGGGACGAAAAAACCACTTGTGTGCAGTAAAGGAGGGCCCTTGCCCTTGGCGTGGCCCCTTACCCTTGCTAATTTGGGGAAGCAAAGTGCTTTTACTTCCTGTGGCATCCTTGATGATGTCATCCAGAGAAGCCCCAAAAAGTCTGTCGCCCTTAAAAGGCAGATCCAACAGGGCTTTCTTGGAAGTCTGGTCCGCAGACCAGCCTTTGAGCCAGATCAGGCGGTGTATTGCTACTGCATAAACCGAAGTTTTAGACAGCAGGGGAATAGTATTCATGTCTGACTCGCAGACAAACCTAAGGCCCTGGACCAACAGGTCGGCCAATGTTATCTCATCAGGAGGAGCATCTCGCTCCTTAACCCCTGGAGTAGCAATCTTGCCCATTCAGTAAGTGTGTGAGACACTAGGGCCCCCGCCAATGCTGGGCGTACTGCCGAGCCTACCACTGAGTATAGGTAGCAAGCGAGTGCTTCAGCCTTCTTATCCACAGGGTCCTAGAAAACAGGAGCCCCTTCTACAGGAATTGTGGTGGCTCTATTAAGTCTGGACACCGGAGGGTCCACTATAGGGGGGAGAGGTCCATTTCTTCAGAAAACTCTCCTCAAAAGGGGTACCGTACCGCAAACCTCTTTGGGGCTGTAAAGACCCTCAGTGGGTTCTCCCATTCCTTGTATAAGAGTTTATCAAAAGACACACAAGGGAACACCTTAGCAGTGCGGGCAGGTCTATGAAACCCAAGTGGACCGGAGTCTCTGCTGCTTCTGCAGTATTTTCCAATTTTAGCATATCCCGCACTGCAGTAATAAGGTCAGATACCAAAGCCGTCTCGCGTACTGACCTGGACTTTGAGTCATTCTCACTCTCCGGTCACGGTCTGCAGTCTCTGATGCGTCAGAATCTGGGCCCCGAGCCGTAGCTGGACCTGGTTCTGCACCAGAATTATCCCCAGAAGCTTGCAGGGGATGGGGCGTTTACTACCCGCTGTATTCCCGTGTGCTGCTTCCACCCTGGCAGCAAACGCCTCTAGGATTGCAGTCATAGCGTTCATAGACACCTCAGGGGCACCAGCTGCTAAATCTGGTGTTTCAGGGGAGAAGACATCTGGCTCAGATGCCATGCTGACCACACGCTGACACTCACAGGGCTCCAGGCAAGATATCAATAGGCCACCCTCCTGTGCTGCAGAGAGGCCGGGTCACCCAGAGGACTCACCACCCTGGATAGGTACTGCTATGCTGCGCCTGTGATGCTGTCCCGCTGCTGCTGTGTCAGTCTGCTTGCTTTTATCAGCACTTCCTGTGTGAATTTTCGCGCCAGTGTAATGCACCCTAGAGGCCGGAGGCTCTCGAAAAATGGTTGCCAAAAACGTCTGTATGGAAGATAATGTGGGCTCTAAGAAAATGGCCGCCGACAGAAGATAGAGGTCAAGCAGCCATAGCCCACAAAAAGATGGCCGCCGAACGGCAATATCTGCATACAGGGTGGACAAACATGGCCGCCGATCAGCTGATAGGGGCCAGTGGGTGTGGCCGAACCACAGGAAGATGGCCGCCGGGCAGTCACAAGAGGCCAAACTTGGCATGGACCACCTCAAAATGGCCGCCGACAGCATGGAGGAGGAAGGACACAAACACAGGTAAGAAAAAATGACATTTCTTTTAAATGTTAGTTACAGCCAGCCCCGCTCCAGTGGGACCCCCTAGGTGACCCCGAGCACCCAGCAACCTTTAGCTAGAAGCCCAGGGAGGAGGGAAAGGCAGGGAGAGAGGGAAGAAAGGGGCCACAACCACTTACTTGATCTCTCCAGGAATGTCCAGCTAAATCACCCAGCCGAGGCAGGGGAGTTTTACTTACCTATCCTGCATGTATTCTGCTGGAAGACATTCCAAACAGATCATCGTCCGCGCACGGAAGGTGACTGTTGGCCAGGCATGCTGTGATTGGACCCAGAAGGGACGATCATATGTATGCCCTGGAGCATGACGCTCACCGGACAGGCTGCTGCGACTCGGCCGTAAGGTCAGCCGAAGCTGAGCGGTCCGATGCAAGCCTTGGAGCGTAAGCTCACCGGCCAGGCTGCTGCGACTCGGCCGTAAGGTCAGCCGAAGCTGAGCGGTCCGATGCAGGCCCTGGAGCGTAAGCTCACCCGCCACCCGTGGAGCGACGGGCATGTCGTGGAAAACCCAGCGCGTAGCTAGGGTCGGCACACGCTCGATGGCCGAAACTGGGGAGACTACAAGGATCGAGGATCCAGCCTGTCACCCAGTCAGCAGTTGATCGAAGATCGCAGGAAACAACAAATGTAGCAAAAAAATAAAATAAATATATATATATCTTTTTTCCCCGGACCAATGGGCCCGAAGGGAGCCATGTCCTACTCCTTGCTAGACAGAAAAAAACTGATCTGCGATGTGCAGACTGAGAGGGTATACCCAGAGGGTCCGCCCCCTGGGCGGTACTGTAGAAGGTGTGATGCAACACTTTTTACAAGTTTTTCTGCCTAGTCACTCCTAATTAACGGATAATACCCACTTTGTCAATAGAGAAGCTGTGTCGGTCCATGGACGAAAGAGTAATATATTTTATTTTTTTTCAATTTTAAAAACTTTGTGACAAAAAGCGAGATCTGCAAAATACTCACCATACCTCTCAGCAAATAGCTTGGGGTGTCTACTGTCCAAAATGGGGTCATTTGGGGGGGTTTTGTGCCATCTGGGCATTCCATGGCCTCCGAAACTGTGATAGGCAGTGAGAAGTGAAATCAAAAATTTACACCCTTAGAAAGCCTGAAGGCGGTGATTGGTTTTTGGGGTCCCCCAAAAAGTCTCACACATGTGGTATCCCCGTACTCAGGAGAAGCAACAGAATGTATTTTGGGGTGTAATTCCACATATGCCCATGACATGTTTGAGCAATATATCATTTAGTGACAACTTTGTGCAAAAAAAAAAAAAAAAAAAAATTTTTTCCGCAACTTGTGTCAACATATTAAATATTCCATGGACTCGACATGCCTCTCAGTATATAGCTTGGGGTGTCTACTTTCCAAAATGGGGTCATTTGGGGGGGTTTTGAACTGTTCTGGCATTTTATACACAACATGGCCCTACAGATTAAAATGGTGGGTGTTGCATTTTTTTTTCTACACAGTATTTGCGCAGCGATTTTTCAAACGCATTTTTTGGGGAAAAAATACACTTTTTTTAATTTTAATGCACTAAAACACACTATATTGCCCAAATGTTTGATGACATAAAAAGATGATCTTAGGCCAAGTACATGGATACCAAACACGACAAGCTGTAAAATTTTGCACAAACGCGCTTTGGCGACAAACTACATACATTTTTAAAAGCCTTTAAAAGCCTTTACAGGTTACGCCGTTAGATTTACAGAGGAGGTCTACTGCTAAAATTACTGCCCTCGATCTGACCTTCACGGTGATACCACACATGCATGGTGCAATTGCTGTTTACATATGACGCCAGACCGACGCTTGCGTTCACCATTGGGCAAGAGCAGGGCAGGACAGGGGTGCTTTTTATTTTATTTTTATTATTAATTTTGCTTTTTTATTTTATTTTTAAACTGTTGCTTCCATATTTATTTATTTTTTATCATTTTTATTGTTATCTCAGGGAATGTAAATATCCCCTATGATAGCAATAGGTTTTGACAGGTACTCTTTTTTTGAAAAAACTGGGGTCTATTGGACCCTAGATCTTTCCTCTGCCCTCAAAGCATCTGACCACACCAAGATCGGTGTGATAAAATGCTTTCCCAATTTCCCAATGGCGCTTTTTATATCCGGGGGGGGGGGGACATTCCCTCCCACTGCTTGTAAAAGCAGTCCAGAGGCTAATTAGCCACTAGGATTGCTTTTACATGAAAGCCGGCCGCTGGCTGAAAAGAATGATACCAAGATGATACCTAAACCCGCAGGCATCATTCTGGTATAAATATTCAAAGTCCAGCAACATACCAGTACGTTGCTGGTCCTTGTTGGACATGTATTGTAATCTTTTTTTTCATGCAGCCTGTTGGCTGAACGAAAAAAAAAAGATTGATCGGTGGGTATGCCCACCATTAGAATACCGCCCTTCATCCACCCACTTCTAATGATGGGCATACATGCACCATTTATATATGCCGAAGCATGGGGGCATCTTCCCGCAAAAGTTATGCCGCACACACATGGTCAGACTTTTCCACGGGCAAGCCTCCGTCGGAATTTCGACCGTATGTACGCGGTATTAGGAGCAAAATCGCTCCTCCGCCCCTGCTGCCCCAATGCTTCGGCATATATGCTTTTTTTTTTTTAACTGTGGTGGTGAAATCACCTCCTACAGCACTGGAGTCGTAGGGATCAGGCCTGTCTCTGCGAACGCTGCAGTTATGTGTGTTGTGTTTTGCAAGTGACAGTGATCGATCGATACTGCACTTGGGTGGCCTGGGCTGGACGGAGGGGCAAAACGCAGGTGCTAGCAGGTATCTGGGCTGATTCCGCTAACACTGCGTTTTTGGGAACCCTAAACTGCTGGGGACGCTAGTATAGATCTGATCAGATATTGATCTGTTCAGATACTATACCACTAAGGGGGGTGTATGCTTCACGCGTGGGTGTTAGCGCTACTGGCACTAACCTGACGCTGCCTGGGGTGTGACGCAGACCCTCTCTGACACTAAAACCTAATTGATATCACCCGCCGGGCGATCAGGGGGTTAAACCTTTATTGGGTTATATACGGCGGGTGCCCTGACATTATAAAAAGCAAACTAACTAACCAGCGTCACCCGTAACACTTATATGGTCATTACTGGTGAAAGGGTTAACTAGGGGCAATTAGGGGGTTAAAACCTTTATTAGGTAATATATGGGGGTACCTGACGCTATATAAAAACCTGACGGCGAACCTAAAAAAAAATTACTGGCTACCTATCGGCATCACCGACACTAAGACAACGATCAGAAAAATGATTGCTTAGCGACAGTGGTGATAGGGGGTGAAAGGGTTACCTGGGGGGCGATCAAGGGGGTTAAACCTTTATTAGGTAATATATGGGGGTACCCGACACTATAAAAACCTGCGCGAACCTAAAAAAAATTACTGGCTACCGATCGGCATCACCAACACTAAGACAGCGATCAGAAAAACGATCGCTTAGCGACAGTGGTGATAGGGGGTGAAAGGGTTACCTGGGGGGTGATCAAGGGGGTTAAACCTTTATTAGGTAATATATGGGGGTACCTGACGCTATAAAAACCTGCGGCGAACCTAAAAAAAATAACTGGCTACCGATTGGCATCACCGACGCTAAGACAGCGATCAGAAAAATGATCGCTTAGCGACGGCGGTGCTAGGGGGTGAAAGGGTTATCTGGGAGGCGATCAGGGGGTTAAACCTTTATTAGGGGGGGTTAGGGGGCTACACTGGACCTAAAACTAACTTTAGTGACACTTTTACAGTCACAAATGTCACTGATTGCAGTGATCAGTAAATAAATGGTCACTGCAATCAGTGACACTGTGACTGGGGGCTAATCTGGGGTGTCTGGGGGGGCCTGGGGGGCGATTTATGTGCCTATGTGTCCTGGTGTCAGTGTAGTGTTTTGTGCACTAACCTGCATCTTCTCCTGTGCGGCGCTCGGTATATGTGAGCGCCGCAGGAGAGATGACATCACTTCCTCTGCCTGTGTAAACATTACACAGGCAGGGGAAGGATTCGATTCGCTGGGAGCGATCGAGAGGGGGTGGCCGGAATCGAACGGCCGTCCCCTCATCCCTGATCGCTCCCAAACGAATAACGGCCGCTCACTGTAAAGAAGGGGGGTCCGATCGGACCCCCCAACTATACAAAGGCAGTCACGTAGATATACGTGATTCTGCCTGTCGGTGCCATTCTGCCGACGTATTTTTACAGTGGGCGGTCGTTAAGTGGTTAAGCATTAATAAAATCACTGCTCCTCGAAAAAACGTCCGTTTTTAAAACTTTTTTTTGCATTGATACATGTACCCTGGGGTAGGACCACTTTTTAGGACAATAACTTGCATATTAGCCTTTATGATTAGCACTTTTGATTTCGAATGTTTGAGTCCATTGTATTTAATAGGGTTCTAAAGTTCACGCGAACATTCTGGCTGTTCGCAGGTTCTGGTGCGAATCGAACAGGGGGATGTTCAGCTCATCCCTAATTCCAAGCATCAACTACCCTTTCAGTAAAATAACACTTTCTGAGTTTTGAACTTCCCTCCAGTTAAGCCTCGTACACACAACCGTTCGTATGTATGGTTTCTTGTCGAGAAAACTGCCGGAAATCTCGACGAGAAAAATAGAGAACCTGCTCTCTATTTTCTCGTCAGGATTCTCATTTTTCTTGTCGGGATTCTCGTCGGCCTGTTTCCCGACGAGAAAACCGGTCGTGTGTATGCTTTTCCGAGTCCTAAAAAAAATCAGGCTTGCTCAGAATCAAGTATAAGACGGGAGCGCTCCTTCTGGTAAATAATGGAGATAGCACATTCGTCACGCTAAAACGAACTGAAAGCACGAAGACTGAAAAGCGCGAATCGTCTCTCCCCAAACTTTTACTAACACGCGGTAATACGAGATCAGCAAAAGCAGCCCAAGGGGTGGCGCCATTGAAATCGAACTTCCCCTTTATACTGCCGTCGTACGTGCTGTACGTGTCCGCGCTTTCCAACGACAAGATTTGGAATTGACAGTGTGTATGCAAGGAAAGCTTGACAAGAAGCTCGTCAAGCTTGACAAAAATCTCGTCGAGAAAAACAACAGTTTTTTTTACAACGAGATTCTCGGTCGTGTGTACGAGGCTTAAGTTTGAGGCCATGTCTCGTATTCTTGATTTTGATTTCCTATGGAAAAAACTGACTTCCTGAACCTTATTCACCCCCCTGATGTATTCAAAGGTTTCAATCATGTCTCCCCTTTCCCTTCTTTCCTCCAGACTGTACATATCAAATTCCTGAAGTCGCTCTCCATATGTTTTATCCTCCAGACCGTTCACCATTTTTGTTACCTGTCTCTGGACTCGTTCTATCTTATCAATATCTTTCTGTAAGTGAGGTCTCCAAAACTTTCAAAGGAGGAAGAGTCTGCAGGAGCCTGGCAGTACATCCGTCATCCACTGCAATGCTGTGCAGGCTCCTATGGAAAATAAATAAATGCACAATTTTTATCCTGCAACTATACATGTCCATTTATTTCTTTATATAAGGTGGACTTAGGCTGGATTCACACCTACCGTATGTGCTTTTTGCATTTTGCAGATTTGCACTACAGTCCATTTACCATAGTTTCCTATGGAACACGTTCTGTAGTGCAAATCTGCAAAATGCACTAAAACTGCATAGGTGGGAATCCAACCTAAGCCTTATAGTGGTTGTAAATCCTTTACAACCACTTTAAAGGGTTGTAAAGGTATGCATTCATTGCATTAAGGTGAAAAAACATCTGAGCATTAGCGCTCCCCCAGCCCCCCCGTTTACTTACCTGACCCCTCGAAAGTCCCGCGCGTGAATGCGCAGGCTTCTCAGCTCATTCATTGGTTGATTGAAAGCAGCGCAGCCATTGGCTCACGCTGCTGTCAATCATATCCAATGACGTGGCGCGCCGTGGGGCGGGGCCGAGTGATACAGTGAGCGGCTACAGCGGCCGGTTGTATCACGGGAGTGCGCCCACAATAACTTTCCACCATGCGAGGGAGCTCGCATGAAGGTGGAAAGTTCTTGCGGGGGGAGCCCAGACAGCTGCCGAGGGACCCCAGAAGACCAGGTTTGGGGACACTCTGTGCAAAACGAGCTGCACAGTGGAGGTAAGTATAACATGTTTGTTATTTTAAAAAAAAATCTGTTTAGTGTTCCTTTAAGGCTTGATTCACACCAATGCGGTTTTTGATGCATTTTTCAGAAATGCAGGGAAAGTTTCCTATGGAACATGTTCACATCAATGCATTTTTGTGCCTCTACGTTTTTGGAAAGGGTCGAGGACTTTTTTTTCCTGCAAAATGCAGCGTTTTGCATGTAATAGTATTCAATGGACCCCCATCCAAAACGCAAGTACCGCGTTTTTACCGCAATTGCGTTTTTATTTATTTCTTATTTTTTACACTGTATATAGCTGGTTGCTAAGGAGGGGGCCTGGTTGCTAAGGAGGGGGCCGGCTTCCCGCCCTCCTCCTTAGCAACCAGCTATATACAGTTTAAAAAAAAAACGTCAAACACGTCAAAGTCGCAGTAAAAACGTGGCAAGCACTGCAAAAAGCACTGCAGAAATGCTCAAAAGCAACATGCAGATTTGAATCGAGCCTCACCTACAGGTAAGCCTAGATTAAGGCTTACCTGTAGGTGCTTGAAATATCTCCTAGACCTACACGGTGCCTTCTACTACCCATGCGCCGTCTTGAAAGGGCACGCTGTGCCGTTTCAAGCTGGGGTCATGCCGTGACTTGCGGCTCCCGCGCGTCACACGACTCCGATCATTTTCAGAGCCAGCGTTCGCAGCCCCGGAAGGAAGAGGGGTGAAGCATGGACGCTCGCTGCTAGCGAGGAAGACGGGGACATTGCGTGCTTCTCCTGCAGGTATGTGTCACATAATGGGCTACTATGCGATGCACAGTAGTCCATTATGCTTTACCTTTGCAGGGAAACAAAGAGGAAGTAAAACCCATCAGGGTTTACTTCCTCTTTAAGTGCCTGTTCACACCACAAAAACGTCCTCCAGATCTGTTCCGGATTATTTTCTGCATGCGTCTTTTTAACGTTTTTTTTTTATGCGTTCCGGTGCGTTTTTGATGTATTTCTGGATACATTCCAGATGCATTTTTCTTCTTTTCTTCTGTTTTTTTTTCTTCACTATACTGGGCTTCGGTGCGTTTTTTAGGATTTTTACCGCGTTCCAGTAAAGTTCCATGCACTAAAAACTAGAATTGAAACGCATTGCACTGTAGTGAACTTTGCCACTGGAACCCATATAACCTACTTTCCATGCTTTGATGCAGAAAAGAAAAAAGAAAAAGGCAAGCACTGCACTACATGTGGTGTGAACGGGCTCTTAACCAGTTCAGGCCCACTCCAGTGTCCCTTTAACCACTTACCGACTATAGCTTAATGACAGCGAGGCCGGCTAGTTCTGGGATGCCATCATACGACGGTGTTCTGTGATTGGACAGCGTGCTCTGTGATGGCAGTGTCCTCCAAACACAGCTGATCACAAATTGAGGTAAAGAGCCAATCAGTGGCTCTTTACCATGTGATCAGCTGTGTCCAACCACAGTTGTAAATAGAAGCTGGTTATTAGCACTCAACAGTGCTGCTAATCAATGTCACCTACCAGTGCCCATCAGTGCCCCCTCGTCAGCGTCACCTACCAGTGCCCGTCAGTGCTGCCTATCAGTGCCCCCTCGTCAGTGTCACCTACCAGTGCCCATCAGTGCTGCCTATCAGTGTCACCTACCAGTGCCCATCAGTGCTGCCTATCAGTGCCCCCTCGTCAGTGTCACCTACCAGTGCTGCCTATCAGTGCCCCCTCGTCAGTGTCACATACCAGTGCCCATCAGTGCTGCCTATCAGTGCCCCCTCGTCAGTGTCACATACCAGTGCCCATCAGTGCTGCCTATCAGTGCCCCCTCGTCAGTGTCACATACCAGTGCCCATCAGTGCTGCCTATTAGTGCCCCTCGTCAGTGTCACATACCAGTGCCCATCAGTGCTGCCTATTAGTGCCCCCTCGTCAGTGTCAAATACCAGTGCCCATCAGTGCTGCCTATTAGTGCCCCCTCGTCAGTGTCACATACCAGTGCCCATCAGTGCCGCCTATTAGTGCCCCCTCGTCAGTGTCAAATACCAGTGCCCATCAGTGCTGCCTATCAGTGCACACTAGTGCCCCCTCATCAGTGTCACCTATCAGTGCCCCCTCATCAGTGTCACCTACCAGTGCCCATCAGTGCTGCCTATCAGTGCCCCCTCGTCAGTGTCACATACCAGTGACAATCAGTGCTGCCTATCAGTGCCCCCTCGTCAGTGTCACATACCAGTGCCCATCAGTGCTGCCTATCAGTGCCCCCTCGTCAGTGTCACATACCAGTGCCCATCAGTGCTGCCTATCAGTGCCCCCTCGTCAGTGTCACATACCAGTGCCCATCAGTGCCGCCTATTAGTGCCCCCTCGTCAGTGTCACATACCAGTGCCCATCAGTGCTGCCTATTAGTGCCCCCTCGTCAGTGTCACTTACCAGTGCCCATCAGTGCTGCCTATTAGTGCCCCCTCGTCAGTGTCAAATACCAGTGCCCATCAGTGCTGCCTATCAGTGCACACTAGTGCCCCCTCATCAGTGTCACCTACCAGTGCCCCCTCGTCAGTGCCCATCAGTGAAGGAGAATAATTACCTGTTTGCAAAATTTTATAACAAACAATGTAATTATTATTTTTATTTTTTTGGTCTTTATTCGTTTATTTAGCAAAAAATATAAAAACCCAGAGGTCATTGAATAACACCAAAAGAAAGCTCTATTTTTGTGAAAATGTCATTTGGGTACAGTGCAGCATGACCGCACAATTGTCATTCAAAGCGTGAGAGCCTTGAAAGCTGATAATTGGCCTGGGCAGGGAGGGGGTAAAAGTACCCAGTATTGCGGTGGTTAAAAGGCTGTGAATGCCCAGGGGCGGGAAGGAATGGCGATCATGTGATGGGCTGTCACAGGATTGGAAGTTGGTCCCGCTGGATACTGATCAGTGACACGTATGTGCGGCTCGTGGACATTACAGCCCTACCGCTTGCCGTCGCACATAAGGGTTATGTGGGTGGCAGCAAGTATAAGTAAAGATTTTCCTCTCACTTCCTGTTGAAGCTATGGGATAGGAAGTCAAGGGAAATCTCCCCAGTGGGGACACAGAAGACTTTTCCTTCAACCCTTCAGCTGTGCAACATCCAAACTTTTTCTGAGTGACTTGTTTGCCTTTCTATGTGACTATGAAGGGTCAGCAGGGGATACAGGTTGGTGGCACAGAATGCTGGGACTTGTAGTTCTATAGTATGTAGCGGGCACATCCTAAGGTGACAGTCTGTACACACCAAGTACTCTACTCACTGCTCTCTTTCCGGGGATCACCACCACTGCTGTGCGCGCGCTCCCGATCCCCCGGCGGGCACACGCAGCCGCACCAAGCTCACCTCAGCCGCACAGCCCCGGCATCGACCCGCCCCTCCCCTTCCAGGCTTCCCTGCCTACCCAGCATGCCGCGCGGTCCCGGAGAGCGGCGGCCATGTTGTCATGAGCTGAGACCTGTTTCTGTCTGTAACCGCCAGCCGTTCCGGGACCGTTTGGAGCTCAGAATACCGCAAGAGACCGGATCTCGCCCATGTGAGAACGGAGAGCCCGAAACAGCATGGCCGCCATGTTAGGAGGTATGAGAGGACCGGGCCGCATTGTCATGAGTAGGCGGGGGGACCATTATAAGCTGCGATAGAGGCCTAGCCGGGGTATAGAGCCCCCCACTTCTACTGTGTAGAGACCCCCTTCTACTGTGTAGAGACCCCCCCCTTCTACTGTGTAGAGACCCCCCCCTTCTACTGTGTAGAGACCCCCCCCTTCTACTGTGTAGAGACCCCCCCCTTCTACTGTGTAGAGACCCCCCCCCCTTCTACTGTGTAGAGACCCCCCCCTTCTACTGTGTAGAGACCCCCCCTTCTACTGTGTAGAGACCCCCCCTTCTACTGTGTAGAGACCCCCCCTTCTACTGTGTAGAGACCCCCCCTTCTACTGTGTAGAGACCCCCCCTTCTACTGTGTAGAGACCCCCCCTTCTACTGTGTAGAGACCCCCCCTTCTACTGTGTAGAGACCCCCCCCCTTCTACTGTGTAGAGACCCCCCCCCCTTCTACTGTGTAGAGACCCCCCCCTTCACTGTGTAGAGACCCCCCCTTCTACTGTGTAGAGACCCCCCCCTTCTACTGTGTAGAGACCCCCCCCCTTCTACTGTGTAGAGACCCCCCCTTCTACTGTGTAGAGACCCCCCCCCCTTCTACTGTGTAGAGACCCCCCCCTTCTACTGTGTAGAGACCCCCCCTTCTACTGTGTAGAGACCCCCCCTTCTACTGTGTAGAGACCCCCCCCCCTTCTACTGTGTAGAGACCCCCCCCCTTCACTGTGTAGAGACCCCCCCTTCTACTGTGTAGAGACCCCCCCCTTCTACTGTGTAGAGACCCCCCCCCTTCTACTGTGTAGAGACCCCCCCTTCTACTGTGTAGAGACCCCCCCCCTTCTACTGTGTAGAGACCCCCCCCTTCTACTGTGTAGAGACCCCCCCTTCTACTGTGTAGAGACCCCCCCTTCTACTGTGTAGAGACCCCCCCTTCTACTGTGTAGAGACCCCCCCTTCTACTGTGTAGAGACCCCCCCTTCTACTGTGTAGAGACCCCCCCTTCTACTGTGTAGAGACCCCCCCCTTCTACTGTGTAGAGACCCCCCCCCTTCTACTGTGTAGAGACCCCCCCCCCTTCTACTGTGTAGAGACCCCCCCCCTTCACTGTGTAGAGACCCCCCCCTTCTACTGTGTAGAGACCCCCCCCCTTCTACTGTGTAGAGACCCCCCCCCTTCTACTGTGTAGAGACCCCCCCTTCTACTGTGTAGAGACCCCCCCCCTTCTACTGTGTAGAGACCCCCCCCCCCTTCTACTGTGTAGAGACCCCCCCCCCTTCTACTGTGTAGAGACCCCCCCCCCTTCTACTGTGTAGAGACCCCCCCCCTTCTACTGTGTAGAGACCCCCCCCCTTCTACTGTGTAGAGACCCCCCCCCTTCTACTGTGTAGAGACCCCCCCCCCTTCTACTGTGTAGAGACCCCCCCCCTTCTACTGTGTAGAGACCCCCCCTTCTACTGTGTAGAGACCCCCCCCCCTTCTACTGTGTAGAGACCCCCCCCTTCTACTGTGTAGAGACCCCCCCCCCTTCTACTGTGTAGAGACCCCCCCCCTTCTACTGTGTAGAGACCCCCCCCCCTTCTACTGTGTAGAGACCCCCCCCCCTTCTACTGTGTAGAGACCCCCCCCCCTTCTACTGTGTAGAGACCCCCCCCCCTTCTACTGTGTAGAGACCCCCCCCCCCTTCTACTGTGTAGAGACCCCCCCCCCCCTTCTACTGTGTAGAGACCCCCCCCCCCTTCTACTGTGTAGAGACCCCCCCCCCCCTTCTACTGTGTAGAGACCCCCCCCCCCCTTCTACTGTGTAGAGACCCCCCCCCCTTCTACTGTGTAGAGACCCCCCCCCCCTTCTACTGTGTAGAGACCCCCCCCCCCTTCTACTGTGTAGAGACCCCCCCCCCCTTCTACTGTGTAGAGACCCCCCCCCCCTTCTACTGTGTAGAGACCCCCCCCCCCTTCTACTGTGTAGAGACCCCCCCCCTTCTACTGCGTAGAGACCCCCCCCTTCTACTGCGTAGAGACCCCCCCTTCTCCCGTATAGGGAGACCCCCCCCACTTCTGTATAGGGATAATCAGAGAGGAGATCAGGCCTGGCACTGTATACAGGGACTCACATCCATATACTAACAGTGTATACAGAGGATGTGTCACCCTAATAGACCCAGTACACAGCTCCCCTCCATACATTGTGTTACGCACACACACATCAGCCATAACATAATGACCACTGACAGATAATAAACTGAATAACATTGGTTATCTCATTACAATGGTACCTGAAAGTGGGTGAAATATATTGGGCATCAGGTGAACATGTCCCTGACGGTGCGTTAAGTGGGAGTAAACTTCCTTGTATGATTCTTACCTAATAAATAATCATAATGGCCCTTTCACACAAACGTGTCGGGGCTCCGCTTTGCTCCGTCGATCCCCGCTGAGCAGGCAGATGACCGGTCTGTCTCCGCACACTGTGCAGGGACCGACCTGTCAGAGCGCCGCTCTTCCCTATGGGGGATCGGATGACGACGGGCCGTAGAGTCCGTTATCATCCAATCCGCCAGACTGATGGAAAATAGGGTTTTCCTCCGTTACACTTTGGTGGGTCGGATGTCAGCGGGCATGTCACCGCTGACATCCGTGGCTCCATAGAGGTGCACGGAGCGTCCGTTCTGGTACGCCTAAAAAAAAGACAGGCGGATCTAAACGGTCCGCCCATGTGAAAGGGGCCTAAGGCTTACCTGTGGGTACATTGAATATCTCCTAAATGTGCACTGTTTAGGTGCAGTGGTCTTAAACTGGTAGCCCTCCAGCTACAAGTCCCATTATGCCTTGCTTGTAACTGTCAGCCTTGCAATGCCTCATGGGACTTTTAGTTTTGCAACATCTGGAGGACCGCCAGTTAGAGACCTCCTGGTCTAGGAGTAAGGATGAGCGCAGGCGTGTTCACAACCTGCACGTGCCCACGGCCTCCAGGAAGTCGGCACTGCACAGCGCTAATCACAGACAGTGAAACATTTCTCGATCTGTGCAGTGCCGACTTCCTGACGGGCTCTGCACATGCAGGTTGTGAATACGCCTGAGCTCGTCCCTATTTAGGAGATATCTACTTGTGAAGCCGCCAATGATGTCACCATCACATGGGCTCTGAAGGAACAACCTCTGGAGCCCTGTGCTATGAAAAGTGATTCCAACACACTTGCACAGGAGTGACATCATCACGGCTCGTCCATTCAAAAGACCGGAGCCCGCCAACGCGGAAGAAAGACCGGGTGAAGATGAAAGCCCTGTCAGCAGTGACAGCGTGCAACTGGAGGGCTTCGATTTAAAGTGGTTCTAAAGTCTGAAGTATGTCAATGGACAGATAGAGCAGTGGTTTGGATGCGAGTCCAATCCATGGCGGGATTAGACACCATTGGAGTTGATTTTCTAAAGGCAAGTGGACTGCTCACTTTGCAAGTGCAGTTGTGTTCATTTTCCTTAGGCCACTTTAACACGAGGCACTTTACAGGCGTTTTTAGCGCAAAAAATAGAGCCTGTAAAGTGCCTCTCCTGTCACTCCAGTGTGAAAGCCCGAGTGCTTTAACACTGGAATGGTGTGCTTGCGGGACGTTAAAAGTTCTGAAAGCAGCATCTTTGTGACGGTTTAGGAGCGGTGTATACACCACTCCTAAAACGCCCCTGACTATTGAAATGAATGGGCACCGCTGCTAAAGCGATTCGGCAGTGGCGCTACATGGGCGGTATTAATCCCTTCGGCTGCTAGCAGGGGTTAAAAGTGCCCCGCTGGCAGCCGACGCTCTCACCGCCCGTGTGATACTGCCCTTAGTAAATGTAATAAAGCTTAATTTTGTAAAGAATACCCAATCGGGTGCAAGGAAAAAAAAAAACAGCATTTTTGTTGGTACATGTTTGGATGATGGAAATCAGCAGACCTTCACCACATTTACTAAGCTCTGTGGAAAAATGAGTATAACAACTTAGGCCCCTTTCACACGGAGGTCCGTTCAGGTCCGCCTGTCAGTTTTTTAGGCGGACCTAAAACGGATCCTCCATGTACCCCTATGGAAGCACGGATGTCAGCGGAGACATGTCCGCTGACATCCGCTCCGCCAAAGTGTGACGGAGGAAAACCCTATTTTTCCTTCCGTCGGCGGAGCGGATCGGATGACAACGGACTCTACGGTCCGTCGTCATCCGATTCCCCATAGGGGAGAGCGGCGCTCTGACAGGGCGGTCCCTGCACAGTGTGCGGGGACCGCCCAGTCATCCGTCGGCTCAGTGGGGATCAACGGAGCGATCCCCGCTGAGCAAGCGGAGCTTCACGGGGCGGATCTGCAAGGATCCGCCCCGTGTGAAAGAGCCCTTAGTGCTGGTTCACACTGGGGCGACAAACGCTCCGACATTAGGAGCTCATGTCGCATGACGTGTGAAAATCAATGTTTCCCTATGGGAGCCGTCTTAACTGGTCCGACACATGTCGGTCCGACATTAAAAAGTCTCCCTGTACTACTTCTGTCCGACTTTGATCCTACTTCAGCCCATTGACTATCATTGAAGTCGGATCAAAGTCGGATCCTTGTCCTAACCATACGACTTTGGCATCCGACATTGTGATTACAGCAGCAGTAAAAGGAATTTATCTCACCCTGGGATTGTTTTGATTGGTCAAAGGACAAGTCAGACTATCACAAAGTCGGATCAAAGTAGTATCCTGTTCATGAATGTCGGATGGATGTCGGACCAATGTCGGACCAATGTAGGACAGATGTCGCAGAGCAAAGTAGGATGAAAGTCGTGTCGTATAGTGTGAACCCAGCCTTAGAGTGCACAGTCTATCTGCCTTTAGTAAATCCACTCCATTAAAACATTGTAGCAAAATTACATCAGATGTACAAACAAAGCAAAACACATTTATTTATGAAAAACATATAACCCCAATGATCAGGCATAGTTCAATATCCACCATAGGTGCAAAAATCCAAATCGGTCCAAATAATATATTCCAGCCAGCATGGATTCAGTATGCAAACCTATATAATCCAAATAACCCAGCAGCGAGCCATATATATTTTTTGGGGGGCGGGGTTTAATACTGTTTGAAATGCTCATTTCGTTTAGGGGTGCAGGAACAAGGTTTATCACTGTTCAGCAGCCTCCTGTGCTGTTCTCTTCTTGTTGGTGTTCCAGGCTGTGGGCTGTCACTTGTAGTCATCATGTACAGTGCAGGGCTGTTAACCTTGCATTGTATGTGGGGGAGGTGAGCGCACGACTGCAGCTGATCTCTTGCCTGGTACACAAGATGAGATTATCGGACAAATGATTGTCCGTTTTTTATTTTTTTTGCATGCTACAGTAGTCTCATATCAAAAGTGAAGAGGTTACTAAAGTTACGAAAAATTCTTGTATGGCAGAATATAAATTTGGTGGTGTTGTATTTGTAATGTATTTTTGGACAAAAACTGTACTGGTTTATTGAAAATGGAATTGTACGATCTGGTATCGTGCGAGAAAAATGTTTGTGCTTGTCCCATCGGATAACTTTGCATGACCTGTCCTGATCGGCTCTCGAAAGCTGTGTACCAATGACCAGGTTATCATACGATGGCTTTGAAAGCGGTATCTTTCATACAATTTTCTGATTGTGTTTACGGGCCTTTAGAACGGTGGCAGCTGCTTTATGGTACATGATGCTTTAGTAAACGAATCATCTTTTAGTCAGTGTTTGCATTTGCTTGTCCATCATTCTTCCTCGCCTACCTTTCTTTTTAGTCTCTCCTATAAATGTGTCGTCTATCTAGAAATCATGTAATCTCTTCACCTGGCTGTGAATTTCTTTTATTTGTTGGTTACAGATGCCAAGTGTAAGGCGATGCGGGAAATGCACAGGAATCGCTGCGTTTCCCACATCGCACCATAATTGCACTTCATGCGATCTACTGCGGGTGTCAATTGAAAGGTAACACCCCTAAAGCAAGTCGAAGGATCGTATCGCATGTGTATGAACAGCTATGCAATCCGATTCCAGTGTGACAAAAAAATGTTCCTGCGCCTTTTTTGTGCGGTGCGATTTGAACCACACAAAATGATGGGCTCAAATTGCACCATACAGAATTGCATGTGATTTGCTCAGGAATGCGGTGCGAATCACATGCGATATGACCCTTGGCATAAGTGTGATACTGTACTAAAGCAACGGCTGCCATAGATGTCTTGAATTTCAGCTGATTCATGCTAGAATCTAAAATCTGAGTATGGCAAGCCTGAATCTCTTTGTATATTGATAGTCACTTGTGAGACCGGAGGGAGGGGGGGGGGGGAACCGGAAAAGTGGAAGTTCCATTTTTGGGTGGAATTCCGCTTTAAATTACAAATGAACTTTTTCACTTATATTTCACATTAATTATTTGGATAAAAAACAGCGCCGATAACGACCCCCAAAATCAGTCATGCTCTATAAGCAGATTATCTCTAATTTATGCATCCTTTTAGGCCTCATGCACACTGGACGTTTTTTGACGTTTTTACAAGCAGCTGTTTTTGGCTGTAGACATTTTTTTTCTACAGTCATTAAACTCTCCATGTTATCCTATGTGTCCATGCACACATGGGCTGTTATCAGCAGTTTTGGGCAGTGGCGTTTTTGAGCAGTTAAAATACCCAAAATGAATGAGATGTTTTTCTGCTGTAAAAACGCTTATAAACATCGATAAATGCTCGAAAACGTGGCTCACCGGCGTTTTTTGATGTTTTTCGATCCATTGAAAAAAGCTAAAAAACGCTATTGCAAAAACGTTGAAAAAGCTACTGGCGTTTTTATAACGTTATTTTAATGTCCAGTGTGCATGAGGCCTAAATCTTAATTCGCCACATGTTTTCATAAACATTAGATACCTGCCAATGTTCTCTAACAGTACTTGGGATTACTGAATGTGTCTGTAGTGCTCTCGGGGGTGTGCCTTGTATTGGGGGTTGTGTCCCCCTCCCTCCTTTTTCTATCGGTCCTTACCTTGGCTGTCGCAGGGCAGCTGTCATTGTTTTCCATCTCTCTGTAAAGGTGAGGGATGCCCCCGGGCATCATGTGATGTCTGTTTGTAAATTATTGTTATATGGGTTCTAATGAATAAATCTTGAGCTCCTGAAGAAGTGGAACGTTTTAAGTCCGAGAAACTTGTTGAGCCATATGGCCTATCACAACCGCTATAGGAGGAAATGAAGGCATTATGGGGAATACCCAGTGTCTGTTGAAGGCTTTGTTAGAGCGGGGGATGGCGCATATTTGATTTTGGGCTCTTTGTTGTTGTTGTTATAGTTATACAGGAATTATATAGCACCAACAGTTTGCGCAGTGCTTTACAACATGAGGGCACGCAGTACAGATGCAATTCAATACAGGTGGAATCGGAGTGCCCTGCTTATCAGAGCTTACAATGTAGGAGGTTATCTGCACTGTTTGTTTATTTTTTTTACCCAAGAAGTTTTTTTTATAGGGTTGCACCAATATCAGTGCTAGGACTAAGCATTTGCATGAGTGCTCCGATACCTGAAACTGAAAGCTTTGCGGTGCGATTTGAGCCCATTCAAAATGAATGGGCTCACATTGCACTGCAAATTGCATGCGATTTGAACAGGAATGTGGTGCGATTCCTGTCTGAATTGCGTGAAGTTTCCCCCACCGCTCCTATGGGAACTCAGGCTTGTCATAAGTACTTCAGCCTGTGTTAACACGGAAGCAGTGCGAGAAACCGTACGTAATTAGTAAAGAAACGCACCGCATTTGTGTTAAAATCACATGCTATTCTTTGCAGTGCGATTTGAGCCCATACTTTTTGTATGGGCTCAAATCGCACTGCAAAGGTATCGGGCCGGCGAGTACTTGACCGAAAGTTTCGGTACTTGCCGGTAAAAAAACGGTATCGGTGCAAACATACTTTTTTTTTTTTTTTTTAAATATAAATTTTATTGATTGTTTGTGTTTTTTTTTTGTTTTTTTTTTTTTAAAAGAGCCGGGGTAAAGCCCCACAAGATACAAAAAAGACACAAAAACAGTGAAGGTCGCAGCCTCCAGAATCTATAGTACAGTAGATGATGTTAAATAAGATCGCATTTCAGGTGTTCCTATCGTTAACAGTCTTGCCTTGGTCTGGTAGGACCTCCGCTCAACATCAGTGAGTATTCTGTCTCACACACCCTCAAGTAAACACCCTACGGAAAGCTTGTGTTAGATACGTTTGAGTCAAATGACAAGAGTAAAGAAAAAGAAAGTAGGAAAAGTAAGATAAGAAGAAGAGAGAAGTGGGGTGAAGGGGGGAGTGGAGTGGGGGTGGGTGGCAAGGTGGGGAAAGGGGAGGGGGGGGGTTGGCATCTCTGGTATGTTATTCTGTATTCCGACTTAAAGGTTGCTCAGGTTCCGAGAAGGGTTGTACCTTCGTCCGAGTAAATAAACATGTTCCACATAGTCCAAGTCTCTTTGTAAACTTCATGTTTGTCCTGGGCTGTCAGTATCAGATCTTCCAGTCTGTTCATATCTTCCGCTTTCCGCAACCACATTTCTATGGTCGGTGGAGTTTGTTGTTTCCATAGTATGGGAATGCAAGACTTAGCTGCATTTGTCAGGTGACGTAGTAGGGACTTTTTGTATGTTCTGTGGGAAAGAGTCGATACATGCAGTAGGAAGAAAGCTGGGTCATGTGGGATTTGGTATTCTGTGAATCTTTGGGATATAGTTCGGACCCCCGTCCAGAATGCTGTTAGCTTGGGGCAGGACCAAAATACATGCAGCAGTGTTCCCTTTTCTGTCCCGCACCGCCAACAGTACTCTGAGGTGTCTGGGGAAAATCACATGTAGGCGGCTGGGTGTTAAATACCACCTCGTGAGAATTTTGAAATTTGTCTCCTGTATTTTCGTACATAGGGAGGACTTGAAAGAGAATTGTATTATGCTTTGTACTTGGGGCGCCGTAAAGGTGCGGTTTAGGTCTGTCTCCCACTTTGTAATTCCCGGAAGTTGTGGTTGCTGGGTTGGTGTATTGAGGAGAGAATACATTTTGGAGAGGACCCGGGGTAAAGGCTCCATCCCCGAGCAGTATTCCTCGAATGTGGTCATGGGTCTGGAGTATTCTTGTGGGTGTGGGATTGTCTGAAGGAAGTGGTGTAGTTGAACCGCGTTCCAAAAGGGGAGTTGGAAAGGGCCTGTTGTGTCCGTTAGTTCAGGAATGGAGGGCCATCTATCTCTTATCACAGGGCTCGACAAACCCCGGGCGCCAGGTCGCCATTGCGACTAGAATTAGCGACCTGGCGCCTGGGGCAGCACAGCTGGGGTATCCTGTGTCTCCGTGACCCCCCCTCCGCGCCGCGGGATCGCGTCGGGCCGCGCCGGCCGGTAATTGAGGCCGCGGCTTTGCGGCCTTCTGCAGGCCTATGCTTCCTTCTGTGGTCTAGCGCCATCTTGTGGTGGCCGTTGGTATTGCAACCAGCAATGCTAATGGAGTTTCCCTGTCTGTTTTCCCTGCCATCTCCTTCCCTCTAATTAGAACCCCCAAACATTATATATATTTTTTATTCTAAGACCCTAGAGAATAAAATGGCGGTCATGGCAAAACTTTCTGTCACACCGTATTTGCGCAGCGGTCTTACAAGCTTACTTTTTTGGGAAAAAATACACTTTTTTTTTTTTTTTTATTAAAAAATAAGACAACAGTAAAGTTAGCCCAATTTTTTTATATTGTGAAAGATAATGTTACGCCGAGTAAATTGATACCCAACATGTCACGCTTCAAAATTGCATCCGCTCGTGGAATGGCGACTAACTTTTACCCTTTAAAATCTCCATAGGCGACGTTTTAAAAAATTCTACAGGTTGCATGTTTTGAGTTACAGAGGAGGTCTAGGGCTAGAATTATTGCTCTCGCTCTACCGATCGCGGCGATACCTCACGTGTGGTTTGAACACCGTTTTTATATGCGGGCGCTACTCACGTATGCGTTCGCTTCTGCGCGCAAGCTCGGCGGGACAGGGCGCGTTCCTGGCTCCTAACTTTTTTAGCTGGCTCCTAGATTCCAAGCAAATTTGTCAAGCCCTGTCTTATCACATATTGAGACGCTGTGGTACGGCCCGAGGCTCGTAGTGTCTGAAATTGTGTGGTTACCATTCCTGTGGAAAACCTGGGGTTTCCCAAGATCGGTGTTAATGGTGACAATTTGGTTGTCAGGGCAGTTTGTAAAGCCGCTTGTAGGCCTTGGCGAATAGTATTGCCTATCAGCGGGTGTAATTTTGTCTCTGATGTCAATGCTTTGCCACACCACATCGTTGTTTTCAATGGAATGTCAGCCTGGTGGTGTTCTATCTGTACCCACAACTTAAATTCTTGGTGGCGGCTCCAGTCTATAACCCTGCCTAAGTGTATTGCCTGGTAGTATCGCTTTATGTCTGGCAGTGCCAACCCTCCACATTGTTTCGGCATTGACAGCTGAGTGCGTGAGATCCGTGGTTTTTTGTGTCCCCAGACAAAGCGGGTAAACAAGGCCTGTACCCGCTTAAAGTATGAGGGTGGTATTTTAATGGGTAGGGCCTGGAAGAGGTATAAGAATTTAGGCAGTATGCACATTTTCAGTAAGTTACATCTTCCAAACCAGGAATGAATTCCCTTGTGCCACGAGTCTAGAAGAAGTTTTACGTTTGACAGTAGAGGAGGAAAGTTCCGTTCATATATTCCGGAGAGTTCGGGTGGGATATTAGTCCCCAGATAAGTCAGGGAGGAGGATGTCCATTTAAATTGAAAATTTGATCGTACCGTAGGGATCATATGCAGTGGTATAGATATTGCCATTGCCTCTGACTTGGAAAAGTTTATCTTTTAAGTTCGATAATTTCCCATATGTATCGAATTCTCTAAGCAGATTCGGGAGGGACACCCCTGGGTTGGTAAGTGAAAAGAGCAAGTCATCTGCGTATGCTGATATCTTGTGTTGCGTTTGCCCTATAGTCACGCCTTGTATGTCAGGGTTCCGTCTGATTGTGGCCAGGAAGGGTTCCAGTGAGAGGGCAAACAAGAGAGGGGATAAAGGACATCCCTGTCTTGTCCCATTCAATATTGGGAAGGGGTCCGATAGTACCCCATTTGCCTTCACCTGTGCTGTCGGACTGGTGTAAATTCCGGTTATCCTATTTAACATTACCTCTCCCAGGCCTACGTGTCGAAGAACTGTAAACATGAACGACCAATTCACCCGGTCGAAGGCCTTCTCGGTGTCAGTATTCAGTAGTACGCACAGGGTTTTTGTGATCTTCACTCTATGTAATAAGTTCAGCACCTTAATGGTGCTGTCCCTTGCCTCCCTAGATGGGATAAAGCCTACCTGGTCTAGATGAACAAGATGGTGAAGGTGTCTCGCAAGTCTGGTGGCAATGATCTTGGTATAAATTTTTAAATCAAAGTTTAGGAGCGATATCGGCCTGTAGCTACTGCATGCTGCCGGGTCCTTTCCTTCCTTGTGTATTACTGAGATGTGGGCACTTAAACTATCTCTGGCAAATACTTTGCCGGATCCTATGGCGTTAAACAGCCCAAGCATGCGCGGCCCCAGTATCTCTGTGAGTTTCTTATAGTACTGTAGGGTGTACCCGTCGGGTCCTGGGGCCTTACCCGGCTTCATTGTTTTGATAGCTTGTTGAAGTTCTAATAATGTTATCGGGGAATCTAGTTCCTCCCGGGACTCTGGTGTAAGTGAGGGCATTGCGGACGAAGTAATGTAGTGTGTCATGTCTGCTTGGGAAGGCGAAGCCGCTGGGAGGTTATATAATTTGGAGTAGAAATCTTTAAATTCTTGTGTGATTTGTGAGGGTAGAGTTACTTTCTGACCTCCTGCCTTGGTAATGTGGGGAATGTATGTAGATAATTTATGTTCCCTGACTGTTTTCGCTAGTAGCTTTCCACATTTATCCCCTGATTCGTATGCCATTTTCCGACACGACTGTATGGCTGCCTTGGCTCTGTATTGTAGAATGTCAGTAATCTGTTTCCTGATAATTGTCAACTCCGCCTCAGAGGTTTGCGTGGGGGTGTGCTTATGTCTGGATTCAGTGATGTTAAATTTTTTCAATAACTGGGTAAGCTGTGCAGTGCGTTCCCGTTTAATACGGGCTCCGTGCTTGATGAAAATCCCTCTCATAACTGATTTGTGTGCTTCCCACAATATCCCCGGGTCACACTCTGGCTGGTCGTTTTCCTGAAAGTAGTGATTTAAAGCCGAGGTAATCTCCGCGAGCACGTCTGGTGTTTGCAGTAGACTTTCATTAAGTCTCCAGAATTTATGTCTAGGTGAGGATACGTCAGAAAGCTTGTAAATCAGAAAGATTGGTGCATGGTCAGACCACCTCCTGTTTCCTATGGATGTGCTTTCTACTGCATGAAGTTGTGTATGGGGGATCATAAAGTAATCTATTCTGCTATATACCTGATGTACAGATGAATAAAACGTATAGTCACGGTCTCCCGTATGTTGCAGTCGCCAGATATCAATAAGTTGTGATTTATGTAGTGTCTTTGCTATGCGTTTGAGTTGATTCACTGGCATAGAAGATTTGCCTGCTGAGGTGTCTACCAAAGGAATCAATGGAGCGTTAAAGTCTCCACTGATCAGTAATTGTCCTGCCCTAAAGTCCTGGAGTTTCTTCAAAGTATGCTCCAAGAATGCCGCCTGCAGGTCGTTGGGGGCATATAATGTTGCTATCGTAACTTGTACGTTGCCTATGAGTCCCTTGAGGAAAATGTATCTTCCAGAGGGATCGATTAGTGAGTCCTGACATTGCCATGGGACTTTGCTGGAAATTAATATGGAGACTCCTTTAGATTTGGCTGTGGGGTTAACAGAGTGGTATGTCATCGGGTAATGTCTGTTGCGTAAATACGGTAATTTATTGTGCTTAAAGTGTGTCTCTTGGATCAGAGCCACATCCGTTTGGGATCTTTTCAGGTCATCTAACAGTATGCGCCTTTTTTCTGGCGTGTTAAGGCCTTTCACATTAAGTGACTGAATTTTGAGATGGTGTAACGCCATAATTGGGTAGGGGGTAGGGGGAAGGAAGTGGAGACTGGGTTCGGGTTAGAGAGGGGGGGGCAAGGGTGCGGGTCAGAGATAGGGGTGACGTAAAGGGTGACGGGAGGAGGACAGAGAGGGGGGGGGTAGCAGGTGAAAGAGGAGAGTAAGAGTAAAAGAGTGAAAGAGCAAATGTAGAGGGTTGGGCCTAGTGCCCTTAGTCCTCTAAGTAACTTGTTATTTGTATATAATGCCTGGGGTCAACGTTGTACCCCCGGCAGAACACACTAGCCTATTTGGGGTGCGGGTAGGACAAGGCTCGGGGAAGAACGAGTTCCCGACTCTTGTCTCCCAATCCAACAAAACTCTGCTGTAACGTGCAGTCAGCAATAATACACCATTGTAACATAAGGAACCAAAATAAGAAAATGAAATGAGCGAGGAGGACCATACATGTAACATAAAGAAGTACATACATAAAATAACGGATATCAATCCTGCGGTCAACATTAAACTTTTTATTTTAAGGTCCTGGGAAGTTAAAGCAAATTTCTCCAAAATGAATGTGATGCCCATCTTCTAAAGATATCATAGAAACAGGCATTTCAGTTCTCTTACTTGCTTTGACAGTTCTAACACTTTAGATCCCCCATCGCTTTCTATTTTGGTTTCACCAGGACAAATAGAGAGTGAATCTTCCCACAACACAATGATAGTTACCAGGGGTTCTAACCCTTCCATACTTTATCCAAAACTTAAAGAATACAAATTTCCTTTAAATGCACATTAACCTCTTGCTGACCACATACAGCCTATATGCGGCTGCAGAAAAAGTGGGCTTTAATGCCTGGCCTCTGCAGATATGCGTCAAAGGCAACCTTAGATTAAGTGCTGATGGTCACTGCATGTTCCCAGCAGACTGACCAACCTGTCTCTGACAATTCTAGGTCACGGCTTCTGATCAGGAGCAAATAGGATGATCTCTGTCATGTGAGGGCCAATCACAGCAGTCAAATGACAAAGAAGCTGTGCACATTAAACCTACTTAAAGGGCTGCCGCATATTAAATCCACTTAAAGGGCTGCTGGGAGGTGATGAAAGGGGTTAATTATTTTATTACTTTTTTGGTTTTCATAATTTTATTTTGGGTATCTTTGTTTCGATAATATACAGCTGGTAAAATAAGTATTGCACACGTCACTATTTTTCTAGGCAAATATATTTCTAAAGGTGCTATTGACATTACATTTTTTTACCACATGTCGGTAACAACCTATGCAATCAATACATATAAAGAAACTAATAAAAATAAGTTCAGAAATTAATTTGTGTTCTAAAATTAAATGACACAGGGAAAAAGTAATGTACACATGAAGAAAGGGAGGTGCAAAAAGGCATGGAAAGCCTAGACACCAGCTGAAATCTATCAGTAATTAGAAAGCAATCCGGCCCCTTATCAGTGCAAATTAATATCAGCTGGTTCAGGCTAAGCTGATGGCCTAAAAAAAGGTGTCTCATTACCAAGGTGTCACACAAACATCTCATGATGGGTAAAAGCAAAGCGCGCTCTCAAGACCTTTGCAACCTTATTGTTGCAAAACATACTGATGGCATTGGTAACAGATTTTTAAACTTCTAAATGTTCTAGTGAGCACTGTTGGGGGCCATAATCGGGAAGTAGAAAGAACATCACTTCACCATAAACCGGCCATGACTCAGTACTCCTCGCAAGATCTCTGACAGAGACGTGAAAAGAAATATCAGTAGAGTTGTCCAAGAGCCAATGACCACATGTGGAGCGCTTCAAAAACCTGGAATTAGCAAGTACAATAAAACTCTAGGTAATGCACTCAACCACCATGGCCTGTATGCACGCACACCACACAAGACTCCATTGCTGAAGAAAAAGCATATTGAAGCTTGTTTAAGGTTTGCTGCACAACATTTAGACAAGCCTGAGAATATAGTCTGGTCAGATCAGAACAAAATGGAACTCTTTGGATGCCATAATACACAAAAGGAAGTATGAATGGAAAAATGTGCCAAGACATTATTGACAAAAATCTGCTGCCATCTACCAGGATGATGAAGATGAAACAAGGGTGGGCATTTCAGCAAGGCAATGATCCCAAACACAAAGCCAAAGAAACCCTCAATTGGTTTAGAAGAAAATAAAGCTGCTAGAATGGCCCAGCCAATCACCGGACTTGAATCCAATAGAAAATCTATGGAAAGAACTAAAGATCAGAGTTCATAGAAGAGGTCCACGGAACCTTCAAGATTTAAAGACTGTGAAGAAGAATGGGCAAAAATCACACCTGAGCAATGCATGCGACTAGTTTCTCCATACAGGAGGCATCTTGAAGCTGTCATTACCAACAAAGGATTTTGTACGACGTATTGAATACATTTCAGTTAGCATGTTCAATACGTTTTCCCTGTGTCCTTCCATTTTATTACATATAACTTAATTTCTGAACTTATTTGTTTTGTTGTCTTTGTATGTATGGGTTGTTGCCGACATGGTGAAAATGTTATGTCCATCACCTTCGAAATATATTTACCTAGAAAAATGGTGGCGTGTTCAATATTTTTTTTTACCCGCTGTACATCATGTCTCTGCCTTTGTGCTCTATGTAGCAGGGCTTATTCACACCAGATGCGTTGGGACTATGCTGTTGGCAATTTCCAGCACAGCCCCAATGCATAGACAATGCAAAATGTGTGGTTTCATATGCTGTTGCTTCACACCACAGCATTTATGTTGCTCGCTAAAACAGGGATTGCATGATGTACTTTTTTTTCAGCACAGTGGGTTGCAACTTGAACCACCACATCTCATTGCTGCTGTGGTGAATAGAAGTGTATTGGTATGTCACGCAAGTTCAGCGCATCAGAACCTGAGTGAACTCTCCCAGTGTTAATGCAGTCAGCACAGCTTGCTGATTGATGTAAATGAACTCTAATACAATTTGTATTAAATGTTGTTTTGCTTATGCCTTATGTTGAATGTTCCACAGTATTTCCAGCTCAGCTTATCCCCAATAGGTTTTGTTTGATAGGGGTATCTTAAAATGTGAATCAAATTCACTCTGTACCAATTCTCAGGACAAAAAGCTAATTAACGTGTGCCCTTGTACCACAAGTTGATCAATTTATTGGTTGCTTGCTTCCAGTAAAAGAAGTTCTATAGAACAGCAATATACAAGGCATTCAGGTCGTTGTGATCACTGTATGCTTAGTTGGTGGGAAAAGCGATAAGGTAGTAAACTGCCAGCTAGTAAGAAGCAATGGTAAGCTCCAACAAGCAGGGCCCTCTGATCCCTCTGTATTGATTTGTATTTGAGTGTACTGTCTAAAGCGCTGTGCAAACTGTTGGCGCTTCATAAAATCTGTATAATAATATATATTTGAGAATAGTCGTATGATGAAAGCTGGCCTTGTGCTATCAGGGTTCTTGTGTTATTAAAGCGGAGTTCCACCCAAAAGTGGAACTTCCGCTCATCGGACCCCCCCTCCGGTGCCACAATTGGCACCTTCCGAGGGAGGGGGGACAGGATACCTGTCTTTGACAGGTATCCTTTCCCACTTTCGGGAGTCTGAGCCATGGCCTGTGACATCAGCATGGGGCTCCCTCCTCCCCTGGCCGCCGGGCCAGTAGGAGAGGAGTGGGCCTCGCACATGTGCAGTAGGGTTCCCGGCGTGAAGCCGAAAGGCTACACTGCCGGGTACCCTTACCCGCAATGGTGGCAGCAGCACCCGACAGCTGATGCAAACAGCTGCTGCACACAGAAGGCTTTTTATCTTAATACATAGACTGCATTAAGATAAAAAAACCTTCTGACTTTACAACCACTTTAAATACCAGCAAAAGAAAGCTCTATCTGTCTCAAATGATAAAAATTTCATATGGGTACAGTGTTGCATGACCACTCAATTTGTCATTCAAAGTGTGACGGCGCTGAAAATTGGCCTGGGCAGGGGTAAAAGTGCCCAGTAGGCAAGTGGTTAAAGGTCAATTTGGGAATTGCGTCTGAATGGGTAAGGATATCTAATGTATGTAGAGTACGAGATTTGTTTTGTGTCTATACTATTGCATGTACACATTTTGTATTTTTGTGACAGACTTGTTTTGATACCTCCCTGTTTTTAGCAGATTACTAATTTTGGAAGGAGACACTGATCTCGGCATTAAGGGTTGCAGACTTGCGGGTTAATCGAGTAGATTGGTGATCTTCACTTAAAGTGGATGTAAACCAGATTCATGAAATTTGAGCTGGTCACATATCGGGGTGGATAAAAATCGATGATTTTGTTTTTATTTAAATCAGGTTTTTTTTTTTTTTATAAAATGCTTTTGGAGTAAAAATCTAAAGATATTTTTCTATTTAAGATACATTAATTTAGTTCAGCATGAAATGGAGTTTAGTTATGTAGCATTCACAATATTTTTTTTTTGGTAAACTCATTCAATGAATCCAAGCTGAGATAACTTGCACTGCATTGATGCATTCACATAATTTCAATGTACCCATGACATAAAACAAAGTTCAGGAATATTATTTTATCCCATTGTTTTGCAAATCTATGTACACTACAAACTGGTATGATTGTTTGAAGAGAAATGCATCTGCACCAGGCTCTAAGTGTGAGGAGCAAGGGCAAGCAGTAAAATCGAAAGTGAAACCTCGTAAGCAACATAGAAACCTTGTAATCTTTCTGCACATACCGTATTTTCCGGGGTATAAGACAACCTTTCTCTTATCGTCCATGGACTGACACAGCTGGATACTGTAAACGTGTGGGTATATGTCCCTGTTCGCAGGAGAAGATCTAGGCAGAATGTTAGAAACATTCTAGAACAAACCAGAGCTGAACAGCCCCACCCAGGGGGGCAGTCCCTCCAGACATTACCCTCCCACCTGCAGCTAGCAGACCTTTTTTTCTGCCTAGCAGAAGAAGACGTGGCTCTCTCAGGAGCCAGTCTCCTGGAAGATTTTACTTTTAAATTTTATTCCTTTGGGAATTTTATTTTATTTTTGAGACCTTCAATCAACTGTCGGCTGGGCAACAGGTTGGGTACACTAGTATCCTCGTAGTCTTCCCTGTCCGACCATCGAGCGTGCTGATCCTCGCCTTGTGTGCGTGAGACTCAGTTCACGACATACCCAATGACTCCAGGGGTGGCCGGGTTGCTTTCATGCTCCCGCGGTCCTCTCAAGGTTGAACAGTACCTGACTGACTGTATCTCTCGCGGTGGACCGGGCCGACAGCTACGCAGTACGACTCTGATAGGTCTGTCTGAAACAAGCCAGTGGGTCCCTGAAAGGGACGGGTAAGTAGTCTCTCCTACTGCAGGTGAGTACATGCTGGCTGTGTTTCTGTGTGTGGGGGTTTCTCCCTGTCCCCCCCCCCCTGTTATGCTGCTCTCTGCACCCTGTACTGGTGCTGTGCTGTGGGGTGCTTGGGGGTCACTCTGGCCTGGCTGGGCGCTCATGTCTGCAGTTTTTTTCTGGTGTGTGAGGTGGTTATTGCGTGCGCCATTGGCGCGCATTAGAGCTTTGAATTTCACGCTTGGCGGCCATCTTGGTGTTCAGTGGCGCAGTTATGGCTGCGGCCGGCGGCCATTTTCTTGTGGCCGCCGCGCATTTATTTCTGGCGGCGGCGTGAATCCCCTTACAATCTCCTCACAGACTGAGCGGTCCTTAAGGGTTGGTGGGTCCTCCCGGGTATCCCCTCCTCAGCCTCAGCGTAGCCAGTGGGTGGACTGTATATTCACTGTATAGTGTATAAGGTCTCAGAGGGTGGCGTTATGGAGTCTGATACACCTGCTCTCCACACTTGCCTGGGGCAACTGGCAGTGCTGCACAGTTAAACATGTTCATATGTTTCCTGCACCTGCGGTCCTTATGGACCAGTTGTCAGCAGTCCTGGAATCATTCCTGTCAGAATGGAAGCGGTGTGCGAGCAAAAGGAGCTATAAGCCCCCTCCCCCACAAAAATCTTTAGTGAAGGAGTGCTCTGAGTCAGATATGGGCCTAGCTACTGTGCTCAGGACCCGAGCTCTGAATATTTAATGTTTATGAACAGGACATTCCCTTGTGAGGAAGACTCCAGTTCTGTGTCAGTGAATGACAGGGCGCTTGTAAGTGATCTTCATTGATGATGTGAGGAACACTCTCAGGCTGGAATTGCTGTGACAGGCCTTTCTTTTACACAGCTTCCTCACTGTTTTCCTCACACGCTGCCTCAAGAGCAGCATGGATGAGGGAGGACTTTATTCATTTATGTATCTAGTCCCTGTGAGCCTTCTGTGTGATATCCTGAGGCAACATTTCCCGCCATTTCCTGGGGAATGATTTGAGCTCTGACAACCTCTGATCCTCAGACCGTGTGTCTACCTGTTACCTGCATGCTGCTTCGGCAGCACAGTCAAGCAGGTTGGAATGATACAAAGATTATTATGCGCCTCTGCGCCATAATTTTAAACTCATCCTATACCTCTACACCAGGGCTTGACAAATTTGCTTGGAATCTAGGGAGCCAGCTAAAAAAGTTAGGAGCCAGAAACGCGCCCTGTCCCGCCGAGCTTGCGCGCAGAAGCGAACGCATACGTGAGTAGCGCCCGCATATGAAAGCGGTGTTCAAACCACACGTGAGGTATCGCCGCGATCGGTAGAGCGAGAGCAATAATTCTAGCCCTAGACCTCCTCTGTAACTCAAAACATGCAACCTGTAGAATTTTTGAAACGTCGCCTATGGAGATTTTAAAGGGTAAAAGTTAGTCGCCATTCCACGAGCGGACGCAATTTTGAAGCGTGACATGTTGGGTATCAATTTACTCAGCGTAACATTATCTTTCACATTATACAAAAAAACTGGGCTAACTTTACCGTTTTTTATTTTTTTATTCATTTTATTTTATTTTTTCCCAAAAAAGTGCGCTTGTAAGACCGCTGCGCAAATACGGTGTGACAAAGTATTGCAACGACCGCCATTTTATTCTCTAGGGTGTTAGAATAAAAAATATATATAATGTTTGGGGGTTCTAATTAGATGGAAGGAGATGGCAGGGAAAACAGACAGGGAAACTCCATTAGCATTGCTGGTTGCAATACCAACGGTCACCACAAGATGGCGCTAGACCACAGAAGGAAGCATAGGCCTGCAGAAGGCCGCAAAGCCGCGGCCTCAATTACCGGCCGGCGCGGCCCGACGCGATCCCGCGGCGCGGAGGGGGGGGGCACGGAGACGCAGGATACCCCAGCTGTGCTGCCCCAGGTCGCTAATTCTAGTCGCAATGGCGACCTGGCGCCCGGGGTTTGTCGAGGCCTGCTCTACACTGCATACATTCACAGTGTATGTATGTGTTATTGGTCTCTGTGTCTGCGAAGGTGTCGTCCCCCCCCCCCCCCCCCCCACGTTCCAATGCCATACAATACATGATATAAACGTACAAAATATCTTTATGCACGACTCCAGATACATTCACAGTATATGTATGTATTATACTCTCTGGGTCGGCGGGGGCTCCGTTGTCCTCCTGCACTCTCATGGTATGTACGCTTCGGCTCTCTGCACATTATAGACATGTTCAATATGTTTATTGCACATACTATACATGTTTACAGTATGGGTATACTGTTTGCGTGGGGTTTCTCCGGGTACTCTGGTTTCCCCCCACGCTCCAATGGAAATGCACAGCATAAACATGTGCAATATATTGATTCACATGCTATCATTCCTACACGGTATCTGTGTGCTGTCTGCGTGGAGTTCTTCCGGGTGTTCCGGTTTCCTCCCACGTGCTGACGGTATCTGCGCCTTTGGCCTTCTGCACAGTTAAACATGTTCAATGTTTATCACGCATGCTATAATACCTACACGGTATGTGTATGCAGTTTGTGTGGTTTTCCTCCGGGTACTCCGGTTCCCTCCCACACTCCATCGGTATGGGTGCTTCGGCGCTATGCACAGTCTAAATTTGTGTGATTGGATATCCACATACTAACATACCTACCCGGTATGTCTTTGAAGTCTGCGTGGGTTTCCGCCCACGCTACATGACATGCATGCCTTTGGTGCAATACACGGTGTAAACATACACATTATGTTGTTTCGCTTTTGCGTTTATCTAGCAAGGTTACTCTGTGGTATAACAAGGAAGCTGAGACTTCTGCAGTGTGTAAATGTGCTTTTACTATACAAAGATGCTGTACATACAGAACTATTACAATATTAGGACTAAAATACAAGACTGACAGATCTCTATAACAAGCAAAATGCCTAGCAAATAGAACAGCCTATGGTCTATGACTACAAATACATTTAAAGGTTACTTATCTTCGATTACTCGTGATCTCCATTGGCAATAATTCTTCTTGGAGACCAGGTTCTGTTCTTCTTCATGATCTTACAGCAACATGGTGTGTGTGTCCCTCCTAGCTTAGGCCTGCTTTTATGTGTGCTGTTTACCATTGTTACCAAACAGAAAACATAGATGTTTACTGTAGCTGTATTTCAACAATAGCATTGAATACAACAATGCTATCTACCTATTGTCTACTCAAAACGAAACCTGTAATCTAAACTGTAATTCTTTTCAGTTTGAGAGCTGAAAGAAATCTCAAACAGGTAATGTACTAAATACAACAATGGTATCTAATCCCATTGTCATTTGTTTTGAGAAATCTACTCAAACCAAAAGGCTGACAGGTAATCTGACCAACTCACTATTGTAAAATTGTCCCATGTATCCTATGTCTGATTAATATAATAAAAATCATATTTTTAGCAAACGCAATATATATGTCTATACACTACACTAAATACATTTTTTTTTTTTATAATTCAAATTTTATTAGAAATTTTCTTTACATATAATAAACAAACATATGTTACAATTCATATTCTCACATAAACCCTATAAGGGTGGAAGTGCCTCCCCACCACCATCTATCCCCATCCCTCCGCCAGACCCATGGGGACCCCCCCCCCCCTCCCATCTATTCTATGTGGATTTCATGTGCTCTTACAGTCTTACAGCTCAGTCTAATTACTGTGCTCTCCATACTATTTTATTTGAATTAATTCATATCTAGTTATTTAGTGTACAAGTGACCCTTCCCCCAAAAAAAACGAGAAAAAAAACCCCTCCTAAAATAAGTGTGTATATTATCTATTGTCTGCTCAGTATGTTCGGACCATCAGTCCGATCACTATGTTATGTGTATATTATCTACTTGCTTAGTGTGTAAAGTGACCCTTCCTTCCCTTCTTCAAAAAAAAAAACATCTCGTAAGAGATGGAATTCCTGGTTCAGGCAGATGAGGTGGAGACACCAGGGGGGGGGGGGGGGGAAGGCTATCCCTCCCACATTCATCACAAACTTAACTCTATTACATAAAAACAAAACATACAACAAAGGGGGAAAAAAAAAAAAAACCTTTTTAAAAGTTGTAGTTTATCCTAAATGTGTAACATTGTGTTCCCTTTGGGGGGGGGGGGGGGTCATGGGGTATTATCCTGTCTACACCTTTTATCTCTTCCCTTCCACTGCTATATTCTTAACCTCTTTCTATTTCTGGGGCCTGGAATTCCCATCCTGTCCATTTTTTTCTTATATTCCTCCTGTTGATTTCTTATCTTAGATACCCATCTTTCCGCTTCCATTATTACATCTTCTTCCCTTTTCCATTCTATCAGAGTGGGACATGTTGTCTGCTTCCAATACTTAGGTATTAATTTCTTTGCGTTTAATAAATGCGGTGTTATACTTTTTTTATATGATTTTATTGCAACCGGGGTTCCGTGGAACAAAATATGCATGGGTTTGGACTCTATAGGTATACTTGATAACTTCTTAATCCACGGCATTACCTTATCCCAGAAGCCTCTTATCTTGGGGCAGGACCACCAGATATGCAGGGGAGGAAAGAGGCGCATTGGGCCCATGGGAATCGAATGGGAACACAATGTGCTCAACGTATGCTCCAGGAGGTTATTTAATCCCTCAATCAGAATTGATAGCAACACAAGGAGACCTGGCAATGGCAGGATGGAGATACAACCAAATGACCAATTTCTTTAAAAAGCTAGAACCCCAGATTAGGACACGGGACTCGATGACGACGTTTGAGGCTATGTGCGTAGGGAAGGTGGGAACCCGGCACATGTTGTCCCGGATGTACAAATTGGTCCTGAGTGAACAAAACACTACAATCCCATATTTTATCCAAGAATGGGAGAAAGAACTGGGTCATACATTCACAGTAACACAAAAAAATCAATTTATAGAAGCAACATATTCATCTACTATAAGTTCATCAATTCATGAGATGTCATATAAATTTATGACTAGATGGTATCGAACACCGACGCGATTGGCACAGATATATCCGACAGCAGATAGTCTCTGCTGGAGAGGATGTAAAGAGCAAGGCACTTTTCTACAATAAATACATTTACAGTAGCTGTAGGTATTGCATTCTCTGAGTATGCGTGGGGTACTTCGGTTCCTCCCACGCGCCAACAGTGTGCGCGCCTTCGGTGCTATGCACACATGGGCTTGTGCAAAATGTTTAGCGCACATACTATAATACCATACATGGTATGCGTATGCAGTTTGCATGGGTTTCATCCGGGTGCTCAGGTTTCTCCCCTGCGTTCCAATGGTGTGCACATTCTCAGCGCTATGCACAGTATAAACATGTGCAATTTGTTTATTCGCAGGCTAACATACCTACACGGTTGTGTATGCCAGGGCTCGACAATCCCTGGGCGCCAGGTCGCAAATGCGACTAGAATTGGCGACCTGGGGCAGCACAGCTGAGGTTACCTGCATCTCCGTGCGATCGCGTGATCTCGTCGGGCCGCGCCGGCCGTTAATTTAGGCCGCGGCTTTGCGGCCTTCTGCAGGCCTAGGCTTCATTCTGTACTCTGGCGCCATCTTGTGGTGGCCGTTGGTATGACAAGTCAACCAGCAATGCTTGCCTGTTTCACTGCTCGCCCATCTCCTTCCCTTTACTTAGAAGTTAAGCCCAAACTGTGTGTGTGTGTGTGTGTCTGTGTGTGTGTGTGTGTGTATATATATATATATATAACACCCTAGAGAATAAAATGGCGGTCGTTGCAATACTTTCTGTCACACCGTATTTGCGCAGCGGTCTTACAAGCGCACTTTTTTGAGGGAAAAAAATACACTTTTTTAAATTAAAAAATAAGACAACAGTAAAGTTAGCCGAATTATTATTTTTTATATTGTGAAAGATAATGTTCAGCCGAGTAAATTTAATACCCAACATGTCTCGCTTCAAAATTGCGTCCACTCGTGGAATGGCGACAAACATTTACCCTTTAAAATCTCCATAGGCGACATTTAAAAAATTCTACAGGTTGCATGTTTTGAGTTAGAGGATGTCTAGGGCTAGAATTATTGCTCTCGCTCTACCAATCGCGGCGATACCTCACATGAGTGGTTTAAACACCGCTTTCATATGCGGGCGCTACTCGCGTATGCGTTCGCTTCTGCACGCATTGGTCGTTAAAAAAAAAAAAAAAAAAAAACCTGGCTCCTATCTTTTTTAGCTGGCTCCTAGATTCCAAGCAAATTTGTCAAGCCCTGGTGTACGCAATCTGCATGGCTGGTTTAAGTCCAAGCCCCGATGTGCGCGCCTTCGTCGCTGGCACAGTATATACGTGTCGAATAGGTTTATCCACAAATACTAAACTACATACGCCGTATGTGGTGGTATTATCATGCTCTTTGTGGCTGGGTGGGTTTCCTCCCACACTCTCTATTTGCGCTTTTGACGCAATACATAGTATAAACTATGTGTTTGTACAATCAGCACTTATCCATGGGTAGCTGCTGGATGGAGCATTGTCACAAGGATCCCTGGTTTCAGGGGTATCACTTTCCACCTGCTTTCAGTGGTGATCAGAAGAGCTGGCTTGGACTGTGTTCGCCAGGCTGAGGTTAGCGTTACGCCCGTTAGTGGCTGCGTCTCTGGCGTTTTTTGTAGCTCATTGACTGGGAAAAAGCCTCTGCTTCATCCATCAGTCGGCTAGCAGGTGCACTACAACTGCTTTTAGCCTTTAGGGTCTCTGTGCCCGGGGTGGGTTTGCGCCACCTGTGGAGGCTGAGGTACTAGTCCTCTGACCGAGTTTCTAGGGAAGTTCCGTCAAGTTGCCTTTATTGGCCAACATTTGAGGCACCCTGTACACTGGGGCCTCCCTTCTCCGATACATTGCGGAGTCTCTTTGGGATTTTCATACATCTCGCTGCAAGACGGTCCTGTCGGCCGTGTGCATTGCAGGGGAAGGGTCCTTGCATCCGGAGGTGTTTCCACCTTCTTTACCGAAGGTGGGGCACCGGAAGTGGACCTTATGGCCTCTCGACTCACTCGCAAGTTGGCAAGATCGTGGTCAGATCCAGGGACCCCTGGGCGGACGCGTTGGAAGCCCTTGGGGGCAGTATCGCCTGATATATGCTTACCCTCCACTACTGTTGCCTCGCCGGCTTCGCAGAGTAGGGGCTGAGGCCCTTACAGTGCTCCGGAACGGCGAAATTGGTACGCCGATCTACTTCGGCTAGTCGCAGACGTTCCTGGCGACGGCCTATTGGGGTGGACCTTCTGTCTCATGATCCCATACTTCATCCTGCTTACAGTCCTTGGCTTTAATGGCATGGCTGTTTAAAGCCAGGTGCTGAAGGACCGAGTTCTCTCGTATTCGGTCATCTCTTCTATGTTGTTGACAAAGGAATCTTCCTCCAGAAAGATATCTCACCGTACCTGGAAGGCTTACATCGCTATGTGCGAGGAACTTGAGTGGCATCCTCGGATGTATTCCGTTCCCAGGATTTTGCTGTTCTTACAGCGTTGTGTGACCCAAAAGCTGGCCTTGCATACCTTTTTTTTTTTTTGGGTCGGATTTCGGCCCGGGCTGTCTTTTTCAACGACCGCTACCAGGCCATTCCTTGATTAGCACCTTTTGTGCAGGGGGTTCGCCATGTGATCCCCCCTGTCAAGCCTCCTCTCCCTACTTGGGATCTGATTTTGATGCATCTCGGTTCTCCAAGCACATCCCTTTGAGAATATCAGAGAGATTACTCTCTTGACCTTGTCCCGGAAGTTGGCCTTCTTAGTGGCCATTGCTTCGGTTAGACGGGTGTCTGAGTTGGCGGCCTTGTCCGGCAAGTCGCCTTACTTGGTCCTCCATAAGGATATGTTGGTGTTGCGCCCACGACCATCCTTCTTTTCTAAGGATGGTCTCGGCCTTTCACCTTAAGAAGGACATTGTTGTTCCGTCCTGGTGTCCTCACCCATCGCATCCCTGAGAGTTTGCGCTTCATACATTAAGATGGGTACAAGCCTTACGAGTGTACCTGTCTGCTACTGTTTCCATTCGGAAATCTGGGTCTGGTCCAAAACAGGGCCGAGCGGTGTCGTCTGCCACCGTCTTTAGGTGGATCAGGCAGACCGTCATACAGGCCTATGCCCTTAAGGGGCGAGCGCCTCCCTTTCCGGTTGCAGCGCATTCCACCAAGGCAATTGGTGCTTCCTGGGCCTTCCGACATCAAGCGTCGGTTGCACAAGTGTGCAAGGCGACGACCTGGTCGTCGGTTCATACCTTTTCAAGATTTTATAAGGTTGATGTGGCTGCATCTTCGGATGCTCCCTTCGGCCGCTAAGCATTGCAGGCCGCTGTTTAATGTTGCAACTCCTCCGTTGAGGAGCTCTGCTTGTTTGGAGTGAAGTTTTGGTTGTTCCTTTACTACTGCTCCCACCCTTCTGAATCTGCTTTGGGACGTCCCACACGTTTACAGTATCCAGCTGTGTCAGTCCATGGACGATAAGAGAAAATACGATTTCTTTCTCGTACATCACGGGACACAGAGCGACATAGTCATTACTAATGGGTTATATAGATACCGTCAGGTGCTGGCACTGGCAACTTCCAAAACCGGAAGTACCCTCCCCTATATAAGCCCCTCCCATCCGGGAGCACCTCAGTTTTTTGCCAGTGTCTAAGGTGTTGGCCAAGAAGAAACATGTGTTTTTCACTGAGCTTGCGTACAGGTTCTTTTGGGCCTCAGTAAGCTATTCCGGATCCGACCAAAAAAGCTTCATAGCTAAACGGTCGGTACCCGGGCCTTGCAGAGAAGAGCAAGGTTTTGCCTGTAATGCTTCTCTTAGGAGAGCTGGACCCTGGGATCCAGAGCTCTGGTCATACCCACGACCAAGATGTTTTCTGTGCAGGGTGCTATACAGGTCCAGGGGAGTGGAATCCTTGGGAACCCGGTCCCTGAAGGTTTGATTACAATGCCTGCCGTGATAGGTGAAGTTTGGGCTTTTGTGGACCAAACAAAGTCCTGCGGCGGGGAACAGGTAAGTGGGGGCCCCCAGGAACTTTGGTTCTATTGGGGGACCCCCAAGCCTAATTTGTCTTTCTGTCTGTTACCTAATGGTATTCCCGCAAAATTCTGTGCATGCCTGTAACTACTAAAAAAATGTAATTTTTAATGGTGGTCAAGAAAAAAAAAAAAAAATTTTTATATATATATTTAATATATTAGACTGCGGTACCTGTGTTTGTCCACTAGAGGCCGCTGTGGAATGTTTTCTTGTCATGTGGACTAGCTTCTTCTCAGCAGAGCAAAGTCCAGGCAGATGGTGAGTTCTCTTATAGGAAACTGCTTCCTCTGCCATGTTGCAGTGCTTGTCCATCCCCCGGCCTGCGGCAAAGAGGGGCCCTGGCTCCTGTCCCTTGTTACCATATTTGAAATTAGCGCCGAAGGCGCACGTGCCCGCGCCTCTATATATAGAGGTGAGCCGGGAAAGGGGGCGGAGCCTGGGGGATGACGCTCTGTGCGCGCCGCAGCGCTTCTGCGCATGTGCGGGCGTCCCAGCAGTTTTAAAAAAAACCACAATATTGTAGTGAGCTGGCTATGAAGTACAGAGACAGAGCTGGCAACATTTAAAGGCATACAGCAAGCGGTTGATACAGGCATCCCCTAGAAAGGCACATTAGTAGACACCAACTGTGATATAGCAGCAATTGTGCTAGACTATTCTCAGTAAAAGTGGTGTATTACGGCTGGAATACCTCAGCTTTATGCTTAGGAATATGCCGTCCAGAAGCTCCGGAACTGAATCTTCCAGGAAGCGAAGGGGGTCTCATCGGGCTCGGAGGATCTTGGGCATACTCCTGCTGCACCAGTCTCCCCTGAAGTTCAGAGGTAAGTGACCGTAGAGACCCCGCAGGGGTACTTGGTACTGTGGCTGTCCTCAGTCACCTGCTCCTGTGTATGTAACAGAGGAGGTTTTTTCCTCAGCTCTGGGAGGATTAGAGAGAGATTGTCAACATTTATCGCTGCCTCCCTGTCAGGGAAAGCACGCCTGATCTCCGTCTCCTCCTTCAGAGTGCCTGTTAGCAGAGCAACAGTCCCATACAGGGATCGACCTGCCTGAAGGGGATCAGGATGAGGTTGATTCTGTTATAGAGGAATCAACAGTGGGGGAACCTTTTCTCAGCATCTCAAGCTGAAAGATTATGGGTTCAGTCTCTGACTAACATGGTCCGATCAGCATTTAAAAATGCACCTTGCGGAACCATCAACCACTACTGTATCCTCGTTGGGAGAAGCCCCCAGACTGTTTGTTCTTTTCCACTTCACCCTTTACTGAAAGGGCTCATTTACCAGGATTGGGAACGTCCTGAGAAAATATTTATTCCCCCAAGAGATTTCCGGTGGTCTATCCCATGGAGGATAAGTTCATCAAAAAAAAAAAAAAAAAAAAAAAAAATGGAAGGTCCCTACAGTGGACGCAGCCATCTCTTGTATGTATAAATCACTGACATGTCCAGTGGATAATGTCCAAATGTTCAAGAACCCAATAAATAAAAGATTGGAGTCCTTATGAAAATCTGCTTGGTGATACAACCAGCAGTAGCAGCTATTGGGGTCTGCTAAGCAGTGAAGGATCAGTTGAAACAGGTCTTGAGGGACTTGACAGATCAGCAGGCTTTGCCCTAGCTGATCTACCTAGAGCCTTAGGCTTTGCGGTTGACGCCATAGAGGATTCAGTCCATCAGGCCTCCCGCCTTACGCTGTCTATAGTACATATGCGTAGGCTCCTATGGCTCAAAAACTGGTCTGCTGAAGCTCCCTGTAAAGAATGGCTGGTTAGCGTCCCATTTCATGGTGAACGCTTATTCAGGGAAAACCTGGACAAATATATCCAGAAAATTTCCAGCGGTAAAAATACGCTCTTGCCGGTTAAAAGCAGAGTTAGAGGTCCCTCTTTAAGAGGCCTGCTTCTCCAGTCCCTGGGGCATCGGCTGTGTAACGGTTCCGACGGCCTCCTCGGTCAAATCCCGGGGGTAAAAAACAGGGACAGTAGCAGGGTAATGAGAAACCCTGGGTCAGGGGAGGTACAAAACCTCCCCCAAAGTTAAATTCATTGAAGCCCCCACTCAGTCGGGTGGGGGGAGGACTCCAGTTGTTGGCAAGAGACCTGGCGGGACACGATCAAGACAGATAGGTGCTCTCCGCAGTAGGTTTGGGATACAGTTTGGAGTTAAAAGACTCTCCTCCTTCCCATTTTTGAGGTCAAACGTGCCAAGGGATCCCCGGAAGAGAGAGTCCCTCCTGTTGGCACTAGAACAACTATTGCTCCAAGGAGTAATTATGGAGGTTCCCCTGGAAGAATGAGGGTTCGGGTTTTACTCAAACCTCTTTACAGTCCCGAAGCAAACGCGGACGGGAGGCCCATATTAATTCTAAAAGGGCTATACAAATTCCTGTATATCAGGTCTTTCCGATGGAGTCGATCCGATCGGTGGCCACTGCCCTACAAGGGGAGGATTGGTTAGCCACGATCGACATCAAAGATGCTTATTTGCACATTCCCATCTTTCCAGTCCACCAAAAATTTCTACGCTTTGCAGTAGAAGGGCGCCATTTTCAGTTCAGAGCCTTACCCTTCGGTTTGGCCACAGCACCACGAGTGTTTACAAAAATTCTGGCCCTTTATTGGCCAATCTAAGAACACAAGGTGTAATGATAATGGCATATCTGGATGACTTGTTGCTGATAGACCACTCAGTGAAAAAACTAGACGTGGTCGTTCACAAGACGATCAAGTATCTGGAATCTCACGGTTGGATTATCAACCGAGACAAGTCAGCCCTAAAAACCAGTCAAAAGTCTGGAATACTTGGGGCTAAGGTTGGATTCAGGCCAGAGAAAAATATTCTTGCCTCGAGGAAAGGTGTTGTCTTTGAAAGATTTGATCCACTTAGTGGGTACAAAAAAGACAGCCGTCCATACGCCTGTATATGAGGCTGCTGGGAAAAATGGTGGCATCGTTCGAAGCAGTACCCTACGGTCAATTCCATTCAAGGAATTTGCAAGGGGCCATACTGTCAGCCTGGAACAAAAAAATTCAGGCCCTAGACTTACAATGTCCTTGTCCCCTTCCGTTCGCAAGAGCCTCCGTTGGTGGTTGGTTCCCCAGAATCTGGAAAAAAGGAAATCCTTCAGTCCGATTTCTTGGAAGGTGGTCACTACAGATGCCAGCCTTATAGGCTGGGGAGCAGTACTGGAGCAATAGTCTCTCCAGGGCAGATGGTCGGATGCAGAAAAGGCCCTGCCCATCAATCTCTTAGAGATACGAGCAGCCCGGTATGCCCTAGTAGCATGGACATCCAAACTCCAAGGGTCCCCTGTCAGAATTCAATCAGACAATGCCACAGCAGTGGCATATATCAATCATCAGGGGGGCACCAGGAGTCGTGCAGCCCAGAGGGAAGTAAATTACATCCTGAAATGGGCAGAAAAAATATGTCCCAGCCATATCTGCGGTATTCATTCCAGGAGTGGAGAATTGGAAGGCGGACTTTCTAAGTCGCCAGCAATTAGGCCCAGAGGAAGGGTCCCTTCACCCCAAGGTTTTCTGGACAATATGTCAGCGGTGGGGAACATCGGATGTAGATCTTCTAGCATCCAGATTCAACGCAAAGGGGGACAGGTTTGTCTCTCGGACAAGGGATCCCCTAGCTTGCGGCTCGGATGCCCTAGTGTTCCCTTGGGATCAGTTCAAGCTGATATATGCATTCACACCGCCACAATGGTTACCTCGATTACTCCGCAGAATCAGGGTAGAAAAGAAACCAGTGATTCTGGTGGCTCCAGCGTGGCCCCGAAGAGCGTGGTACGTGGAGATTGTAAAATGTCAGTGGGGAGTCCTTGGACTCTCCCACATCGTCCGGACCTGCTTTCGCAAGGACCGATATACCACCCTTCCTTACCAGCCCTAGGTTTGACGGCCTGGCTATTGAAGCCCACATTCTAAAAAAGAGAGGGCTCTCTAATTCTGTGGTATCTACCATGATCAATGCCAGGAAGCTGGTATCCAGGCAGATCTACTATAGAATCTGGAAGGCGTACATCGCCTGGTGTGAAGCCAAGAAATGGCATCCACGTAAGTACGTAATAGGTAGGAGTCTGGACTCCCTACAATGGGCTGTAGATAGGAAGCTTGCCTTGAGTACTATCAAGGGTCAGATTTCGGCCTTGTCAATATTTTTTCAAAGGCCCTTGGCTTCGCATTCACTAGTCAAAGCCTTTATACAAGGAGTGATGCGTATTAGTCCTCCGGTTAATATTCCCATATGTCCATGGGATCTAAACTTGGTTCTGTCGGTTCTACAGAAACAACCATTTGAACCATTACAGCATATTTCTTTGGTTCTTCTCACCAGGAAATTGATTTTTCTAGTAGCCATTTGTTCGGCTAAAAGAGTGTCGGAATTAGCAGCTATGTCCTGTAGGGAGCCATATCTGGTTATCCATAAGGACAGGAGTAGTGTTACGTCCTCATCCAGCCTTTCTTCCTAAGGTGGTATCGAGGTTTCATTTGAACCAAGATGTGGTTCTTCCTTCTTTTTTCCCCAAACCTACTTCGGTAGAGGAAAAGTTATTGCATTCTTTGGATGTAGTAAGAGCAGTTAAAGCTTATCTAAAAGCCACTGCTCAGATTCGCAGAACGGATACTTTGTTTATTCTGCCGGAAGGCCCCAGAAAGGGTCAGGCAGCGTCAAAATCTACTTTAGCCAAGTGGATTCGACAGGTCATTATGCAAGCTTATGGCTTGAGAAGGAGACCGCCTCCGTTCAAAGTTAGAGCGCACTCCACGAGAGCAGTTGGAACTTCATGGGCAGTGCATCACCAGGCCTCCCTGGCTCAAATCTGTAAGGCCGCAACATGGTCTTCGGTACACACGTTTACTAGGTCCTACCAGGTGGACGTTAGAAGTCAGGAGGATGTCGCCTTTGGGCGCAGTGTGTTGCAGGCCGCAAAAGATCCTCATGTCTGATAGCGCTCAGCTTATATATGGTGTATCCCCCCCCTCATTTGGCATTGCTTTAGGACATCCCATTAGTAATGACTATGTCGCTCTGTGTCCCGTGATGTACGAGAAAGAAAATAGGATTTTTATAACAGCTTACCTGTAAAATCCTTTTCTTGGAGTACATCACGGGACACAGAGCTCCCGCCCCTCTTTAGGGACACTTATTGCTTTGCTACAAAACTGAGGTGCTCCCGGATGGGAGGGGCTTATATAGGGGAGGGTACTTCCGGTTTTGGAAGTTGCCAGTGCCAGCACCTGACGGTATCTATATAACCCATTAGTAATGGCTATGTCGCTCTGTGTCCCGTGATGTACTCCAAGAAAAGGATTTTACAGGTAAGCTGTTATAAAAATCCTATTTTTTGTACTCACCGTAAAATCCATTTCTCTGACGTCCATGGACTGACACAGCACCCACCCTTCCTTTTTAAGGTTTGTACTGCTTTGTTACAAACTGAGGTCTGCTAGCTGCAGGTGGGAGGGTAATGTCCGGAGGGACCACCCCCCTGGGCGGGGCTGTTCAGCTCTGGTTTGTTCTAGAATGTTTCTAACATTCTGCCTAGATCTTCTCCTGCGAGCAGGGACATATACCCACATGTTAACAGTATCCAGCTGTGTCAGTCCATGGACGTCAGAGAAATGGTCCCTCCGGACATTACCCTCCCACCTGCAGCTAGCAGCCTCAGTTTTTTTTCTGCCTAGCAGAAGGAGAACACGTGGCTCTCTCAGGAGCCAGTCTCCTGAAAGTTTTTATTCCTTTGGGAATTTTATTTTTGAGACCTTCAATCAACTGTCGGCTGGGCAACAGGTTGGGTACACTAGTATCCTCGTAGTCTTCCCTGTCCGACCATCGAGCGTGCTGATCCTCGCCTTGTGTGCGTGAGTCTCAGTTCACGACATACCCAATGACTCCAGGGGTGGCCGGGTTGCTTTCATTCTCCCGCGGTCCTCTCAAGATTGAACAGTACCTGACTGACTGTATCTTTCGGGGTGGACCGGGCCGGCAGCTACGCAGTACTACTCTGTGATAGGTCTGTCTGAAACAAGCCAGTGGGTCCCTCCTAGGGACGGGTAAGTAGTCTCTCCTGATGCAGGTGAGTACATGCTGGCTGTTTCTTTGTGGGGGGTTCTCCCTGTCTCCCCCCTGTTATGCTGCTCTCTGCACCCTATACTGGTGCTGTGTGGGGGTGCTTGGGGGGGTCGCTCCGGCCTGGGGGGGGCGCTCATGGCTGTTGGTGAACTCTGGGAAGTGTTCTGATGTGGAGTGTGAATCTGTATTGCGTGCGCCATTAGCGCTGTTTTTTCAATTTAAATAGTGCACTCAGCGGCCATCTTGCCGCGGCTCAAATGCACGGTTATACAGGCGCCCGGCCGACATTTTCTTGTAGCCGCGGCGCTTTCACTTTCGATTTCAGCCTCTAGCGGCGCTGCTGACGGCGCGAAATTCCTCCAGTCTCCTCGCAGATTCTTCACTCTCCTCAGACTTCCCTCGCGCTGCAGCGTGGCTCATACAGCGGAACCGAGCGGTCCCTAAGGGTGGTGAGTCCTCTGGGTATCCCCTCCTCAGTCTCAGCACAGCCAGTGGGTGGACTATATTGTTCACTGTAATAGTGAATAAGGTCTCAGGATGTGGTGCGTGCCTTACGGGTATACCTGGCGGCTACTGCTTCTATTCGGAAGTCTGACTCACTGTTTGTGTCTGCCTCTGGTCCGAAACAGGGCCAAGCGGTGTCGTCTGCCACCATTTCTAGGTGGATCAGACAGACTGTTATACAGGCCTATGCCATTAAGGGGCGGGCGCCTCCCTTCCCGGTTACGGCACATTCCACCAGGGCAATTGGTGCTTCCTGGGCTTTCCGACATCAAGCGTTGGTTGCACAAGTGTGCAAGGCGGCGTCCTATACCCATACCTTTTCAAAATTCTATAAGGTTGATGTGGCTGCATCTTCGGATGCTTCCTTCAGCCGCAAAGTGTTGCAGGCCGCTGTTTAATGTTGCAACTCCTCCGTTGAGGAGCTCTGCTTATTTGGATTGAAGTTTTGGTTGTTCCTTTTACTATTTTGCTCCCACCCTTTCTTCTTATACTGCTTTGTGATGTCCCTCATGTAATCAGTATGAGAGCTGTGTCAGTCCATGGACGATAAGAGAAAATAGGATTTTTGTACTCACCGTAAAATCCGTTTCTCTGACGTCCGTGGACTGACACAGCACCCACCCTTCCTTTTAAGGTTTGTACTGCTTGTTACGAACTGAGGCTGCTAGCTGCAGGTGGGAGGGTAATGTCCAGAGGGACCGCCCCCCCTGGGCGGGGCTGTTCAGCCCTGTTTTGTTATAGAATGTTTTAACATCTAACATTCTGCCTAGGTCTTCTCCTGCAAGCAGGGACATATACCCACACGTAATTGGTATGAGAGCTGTGTCAGTCCATGGACGTCAGAGAAACGGATTTTACGGTGAGTACAAAAATCCTATTTTTTTCACTTCTGGGGAGTCAGGGACTGTAGTGGGGGGGGGGGGGGGGGGGTCAGGGTGTGTGTGTTTCCAAGTAGCGTGGAATCTGGACTATCCGTGCACGGATTACTCAGCTGCAGCTTTAGCTTGACAGCCACTTTACATACACTCACGAGTATGTCCTTACTCGCGAGTGTATATAAAGTGAGTGTACTTAAAGCGGGGTATGCCTGTAGTAAGTATGCAGATCTTTTTTATACTGGGTATGCTGGATAGGTAAAAGAAGGGAATAGAGAATGTTTTTAGGAATAGTGCTAAACTTTCCTTCCACTTTAAATTCTTTTTTGCTCCCCTTTTCCGTCAAAGGGTTTTGATATGTAGGCGGTCCCCGAGTTACAACCAAGATTTGAAGGTTTGTTAAAGGGGTTGTAAAGCTTCGTATTTTTTCACCTTAATGCATCCTATGCATTAAGGTGAAAAAACACCTTGCACTCTCACCCCCCCCCCCCCCGTTTTACTTACCTGAGCCACGAAACTCCGTAGGCGAGATCCCGCAATGGTTTCCCCCAGCTTGAGGCGGCTCTTCATTGGAAATTGATAGCAGCGCAGCCATTGGCTCCCTCTGCTGTCAATCAAATCAATGATGCGGGGGGCAGGGTCAAGTGATACACTTGGCGTCTATGGCCGCCACTGTATCACACGGGAGCGTGCCCGCAAGCTAACCCTCTTAGGAGAGCGCTACCCAGAACGGGGGGTTAGCTCTTGCGGGGAGGAGCCGAGACAGCCACGGGGGACCCCAGAACACCAGGATCGGGGCCACTCTGTGCAAAACGAACTGCACAGTGGAGGTAAGTATGGTATGTTTGTTAATTAAAAAAAAAAATACCTTTACAACCCCTTTTTAAATTAAATTTGTATTTGTAAGCCAGAACGGGTAATTTCAAAAAAAAAAAATTTTTTTTAGGATAATAATAAGTATAAAAGTAATTTTAAGTTTTTTGGATAGCATAGGGAAGGGTTAACACCCCTGTAAGTTTTTTGTTTTGCTGTCTCTGATCAGAAGATTTCACCTCACTGTTCTGAACTTTTGACAATTGGATTTTGAAAATTTTGGGTTGTTGTGGAAACAAGGATTGGTGATAAAGCATCAGTGGAGAGGAGACACCTTTTCCCATATTAACTCTCTTACAGGAGTGAATTTCCCTTCCTAGGGGTAGATTTCCTCTCACTTCCTGTTGTCTACCTGCGTTTGTAAGTAGGAGTCGTAATGTAAGACAGATATTTGTAACTCGGGGACTGCCTGAACATGTTTTGGTTCTGCCACAAATCCAGTGAGCTGATAACTTCCTGTGCTCTCCACTGCATTTGTTATCGGCTAGCATTGTCCTGTACTATAGAACACCTCCCCCTATGTTTTGGAGACGGGGAGGTGTTCTATAATCTTCATACACGTCTTGCCCTAGGGTGCTAGTACTATTCCTCCAAAAACAAAGTATCAGTAATGGTGAGCTTGCATTGTCATCCTAGGACAGAAAGTGTTGCTGATGGCATGATTGGGTTAAAAAAACAAACACACACCATATCTATGGGCTTTTGTAGAGCTGCAATATGTTACGCATGCATACTTTCTCATTGTGAATCTGTTGATAAAGGTTGTATTAGTGCAGTGCTGATATTTCCCAAAGTCCCCAAAATGTAACTTCATATAAACATCTTCTAAGAACCTGACAACCAGTCAATAGGAGAAGATGCATATATGATGAATTCTAATTGTCTGGTGAAAAGAGCAGGAAAACTATTCGTTCCATATGTGCTTGTACGCAATCAGATACTATCATGATGATTCTGCGTTATTGATTATGTAAACTAACCCTGTTGATTGACTGAAAACAAGCCGATACCTGCGTTGGGGTAATCCTTGGGGTCCTGATTTCTGCTGCTTTTCTTTCATGACTTTTTCTTTTCCTATCTAGCGTTATCTTTGGTTCCAGGGGAGTAGGGGGGTCTGAGAACTGGGAGTTCCCAGCTTCACAGCTGAAGGTCATGAGATCTGGGAATAAAGATCTGCATTAAACATTTTCAACTGATGTTAGGGCAAATTATGAATAAAGGCCTAAATCGATTGACTGTGCAATTGATGACATTGCATACATCTGCTTGTCATGCCTATTTGATTTCCATGCTGTCAATTTAAATATTTTTTTTCTTGCATATTCAGATACATTTTGGGAAAAGATTAACTGTTGCTTATGTACATTAATGCTTGTTTCAAACAGGTGTTAAAAATGGGTGGTTCTTGTGCGTTTTCTAGCGCCCACCGAAAGTCTAACAAGGCAGCTGGAGAGAATATACACATGCTGCAGCAAATTTAAAGTGGAAGTAAACCCTTCTATCATTTTCAGGCAAGGAAGCTGCCATCTTGGCCTCTATTGGATCTGAAATTGTCATGGTGCTGCACATGTGATCAGTTATGACACCGACCATTGGCTGGTTTGATAGTTTGGTTGAGCGCACAACCAATGTGACAGTTGGCATGCCGGGAATGTAACTGCTTTTTTAAACTGTTAAATCGATGGGTTTACTTCAGCTTTAAGGATTTTGTTACCCTACACTTCATATTCCTGATATGTGGCTGCTGTACCATGTACTGGCATGAGTATCCTGTTCTTTGTATGACTTCCTTTAGGTGAAATCCCTGGTGATCCTGCTAGTCCCCTTGTTTTCCTATGACCACACTAAGCAGGAGAGCTCACTGTGGTTGGTGTACTCTCCTCCAATAATCAGACTTGTCCTAACACGCCCCCCTGCACAGCCATTCACTGTGAAGCTCTGTGTGCTGCTGCTTCTCTCCCCACAGCTCTGATGCATCTGAGAACACAGGGAATGTGATTACTTTATAAAGAAAAGAAAAAAAGGTATTTATGCTCAATGCTCATGTAGCCAGAGGCCTCTGATTATTGAAGACTTTGTACTGCCACCTTTTAAAGTGGATGGTGGGACATTATTGATTTTTTCACTTGCATAAATATTTCTTGCTGATGAACAGCGGACTTTTAGGATTAATACTTTGGTTATTTTTTCGCAAAGTTTTTTTTTTTTTTTTTTTTACACTTGCATGTTACATATGTTGTAATGGGATCACCTTGGGGTTATATGATCTGTTTCACAGGCAATTGTCACTTTAGTGTAATATTGAGAGTTTTGCAAATGTCTTTCACTCTTTGGTTGGAGGGAAGCTTTAGAATGGCAAAGATGTTTTTATTACAGATTATGTGAACAGACTGCAGTTCCTCTTTAAAGCAGAGTTGCACCCAAAAATGGAACTTCCACTTTTTGGAATCCCCCCACCACCTGTGGTGTCACATTTGGCACCTTTCAGGGGGGAGGCGGGAGCAGATACCTGTCTAATACAGGTATTTGCTCCCACTTACTGGCATAGATCACCTCAGTTAAATACGCCACTTCCGGCGCCTACTCTGTCCCCCCGCTGTCTTCTGGGAGAGACACATGTCCCAGAACACAGCGGGGTGAAGTGAAACGCAGCGCAACTCGCGCTTGCGCAGTAGGGAACCGAAGCCGCAATGCTTCACTACCTGATTCCCTTACCAAGTATGGCGGCGGCAGCAGCCATCCTCGAGCGACAAATCGGCTTCGGCTGCCATCGCGGGTGCCCTGGACAGGTAAGTGTCAATATATTAAAAGTCAGCAGCTGCAGTATTTGTAGCTGCTGGCTTTTAATATTTTGTTTTTTTTAGTGGGACCTCCGCACTTTTCAAACAAAGGGCCAGTTTATTGTCCTTCGGACTTGAGGAGGGCCGAATTGTGGCCAGCAGGGGCAGAAAATGTCACTGGTCCAGCATGAGTGAGAATAAATATGGCCTTAGTGTTGGTGGTCAATAGGAGTAGGAGTACAGTCCCTATTAGTAGGAGGAATAGTATCCCCTCATTGGTATCAGTGGAAGAAATAGTGCCCCATTGTTGGTGTCAGTGGGAGGAATAGTGCCCCAAGGGCCAGATTAAAGGAGTAGTAAAGTTACATGTTTTTTCACCTTAATGCATCCTATGCATTAAGGTGAAAAAACATTCGACAATACCGCCCCCCCCCCGAGCCCCCGTTTTTCTTACCTGGCCCCTCGAAAGTCCCATGCTCGTCCCCGTCATCCTCTTCGTTTTTCTGCCTGGCCGCCGATTGGCTACACTGGATAGATTGAAAGCAGCGCAGCCATTGGCTGGCGCTGCTGTCAATCACATCCAATGACGCGGCACGCCGGGGGGCGGGGCCGAGTGATACAGTCGGCGGCTATGGCCGCCGCTGTATCACGGGAGCGCGCCCGCAATCACTCCACACCATGCGAGCTCACTCGCATTAAGGTGTGGAGTCCTTGCGGGGAGGAGCCAAGACAGCCGCCGAGGGACCCCAGAAGACCAGGATCGGGGCCACTGTGTGCAAAACGAGCTGCACAGTGGAGGTAAGTATAACATGTTTGTTATTTTAAAGCAAAAAAAAAAAAGGTATAGTGCTCCTTTAAGGGTAGCAAAGGGCCGCATATGGCCCTCGGGCAGCAGCTTGGTGGCCCCTGCTCTAAAGAACAAAACATTACTATGTTTATAGTTCGCTCAGCAGCTGTGGAATGTTGTGAAACTTGGCTGACTGCCTTTTTTTTTTTTTGTCGGCTTGAGCAAAGAACTCTGCATAGAATTGGGAAAACGCTTTGTTGAGACCACAAGGCGGGTAGAATCTCGATTCTTAACGATTAATTGTGCAGCTTTACCACCTACGGAATGTTATATTTTACAATCCAAAAGGGAGAAAATTACAAATAATGAGCAATAAGTTAAATGTTACAATGAAAACCCAGTCAAAATTGAAAATTTGCCCATGATCAGTATGTTAAATATGTTTTTAACTTTTGATATTCTTAATTTTCTGGTTTGCTGATTGTGTGGCTCAGATTACACTAAGCTACACAATCAGCTGCTTCCTGTTCTTCACCGACAACAGTTTGCCTGCGGAGCTGAATTTGGCAGCTCTCGGGTACTTCCTGAAAAGGTTGTTGGTCACCGTGTGAGAAATCCAGCCTAGCTTTCAGTACACACACACACACACACACACATATACACACACACACACACACACACACACATATACACATACACACACACACACACACACACACACATATACACATACACACACACACACACACACATACACACATATACACACACACATACACATACACACACACACTGCATTATACTGCAGCCTTTGTGTTACACACTACAATGTGGTATCATGTGGCGTTAATGTATATAGTATTCATTGTAGAATGAGCGGAGACCCCAGAGCACTTTCTTTCAGCTACACTAATCTTTCCCCCTGCATCCAGCTCCCTTCTGTTGTAGTCTTGATTCAAAACCCTGCACAGCTATACTGTATATGTGCACTGGACCTCCCAGCCCTCCTGTGTAGTGTGTTTTTTTTTTTTTTTTTTTTTTTCCTTTTTTTATCCATTTTCACATTAAGATGCACAAAGCGTCATTATTGATGAGAAACCCTGAGCAGGGAACCTATGATCAGCTCCTCGCATCCTGTATACGCCAACTGGCTACACAGGAACAGGGTCACTTCCTGGAAGTGATGTCATTAGCCTTCAGTAACCACGCCCACTTTTTTTTTTTTTCATTTTGAGACATAAGGCTGAACTTGGCTTTATGATTGCAGGGGAGAATTTAAAGTGATACTCTAGTCTCAGTTTAAAAAAAAAAAAACATTTTATACTTCTGTACAGTGGTTTTGCACAAAGCAGCTCCGATCCTCCTCCTCAGTGCTGCCACAGCAAGCAGCTTGCTATGGGGGCAGCCGAGCTGTCGCTCTGTGTGTCCATTCGGACACAGAGCTGTGGTTTGGCCCGCCTTCTCTCCTCATTGGCTCACTGACTTTGACAGCAGTGGGAGCCAATGGCGCCACGCTGCTTTCTCAGACAATGAGGGAGAGTCCCGGGCAGCTCACACTCCTGCTACATCGCTGGATCAAGATGGGCTTGGGTAAGTATAGGGGGGCTGAGGGGGAATGCGGCACACAGGTTTTTTTATCTTAATACATAGAATGCATTAAGATAAAAAAAAAAAAAAAAAAACCTTCTGAATTTATGACCACTTTAAGTATTGGTCTTTCCTTCGACTTTAAATTGTTACTAAACCCACAACAGTAAAATCGGTCTATATATGCAGTAAAGCTAAGTGATTAATCCTCTGCATTGTGTAAAAAGGCTGTTTAAACCTGTCTTCTCTGGTCCTCCCCTTCTTCCACGGACTCCAAAACATACCTGGATAAGACAGAGTACTGGAGTCACAAGGTGCCTGGACTAATGCCTGTCTCAGCCTCTCAGCGAGCCGCTCAGACGGCCGCTCCCCGCCCCTCCACAGCTCAGCGCTCCAGTGAGTGTGGAGGAGCAGAGAGCTGAGCTGCTAACTGATAGGCAGCAGCTCTCTGCTAGGGGAGCCGGGAGAACAGAGCCGATGGTGATGCTCGGTTCTCAGTGCAGAGACGCTGGGGGACAGATATAGCATATGACTGATGCTGCATCCACCTAGGTATGTATGAAACTGCAATAACCCCCCAACCCATACTTTTCTTTTAACTTTCATGTTTAATATTTGAAGTGGGTTCTATCTGAAAATGGTTTTGATTTGCTTTATTATTATTTGAGTTAACAAGATAATCCTTTTCACAGATGATGACTTTGATCAATTTGATAAACCTGGCGCGGAAAGGTCTCGAAGAAGACGACCTACAGATGATGACTGGGACAGGTAGTTACACATCTCAGAAGTGCTGTACAAGGATTAATATCTCTCTATTTGATATAATTTTGTATTCATCTTGGTTTATGGTTTAAATTCTGAATCTAATGAAGATGTCATCGTGCTTAGGAGATGCATGTTTTGCCTGGAGACACACAAGAACAGTCTTATATGATCTAAATGTAAAAGCCCCACAAACATTTCCTTTTCAACTACAGAAAAAAAGTACCCTTACCATAAATTTTAAAAGCTAGAACTCTTAAGGGGGTTGTGTAAAGGTTTGTGTTTTTTCACCTAAATGCATCCTATGCATCCTATTACCTGAGCCCGTTCACCTACTTGGCTCGTCTCCGGCGGCGTCTTCTCCGCGGTGTCTCGGCGTTAACTGGAAAGATTGATAGCGGCGCAGCCATTGGTTCCGCTGCTGTCAATCAAATCAATGACGCGGCCGCCGGGGGGCGGGACCGAGTCATACACTGTTTCTATGGACGCCGAGTGTATGAGACGGGTACGCGCCCGCAAGGTAACCCCCTCGGGAGAGAGCTTCCCAGAGGGGGTTAGCTATTTCAGGTAGGAGCCGAGAGAGCCGCAGTGGGACCCCAGAACAGGAGGATCGGGGCCACTCTGCAAAAAGAACTGCACAGTGGAGGTAAGTGTGACATGTAATAAAAAAAAAGAAATTAACCTTTAAAACCACTTTAAAATGATCATTTTGTTGGCTGTTTTACCTTCAATGTTGGCTAATGAGAGTTGAATTAAAGCAGAATAGAGGACAGTGATAAGACGCAGTTGTTTTGACCCTCAGGTCTCGATTTTATGCTCTTAGTTTTAAATTACCATCTTGGCCACTAAAAACGGTTCTTTTTTCTTTAAAGCGGAGTTCCACCCAAAACTGGAACTTGCGCTCATCGTATTCCTCCCCCCCTCCGGTGCCACAATTGGCACCTTTCAGGGGGGAGGTGGGGACAGGATACCTGTCAGACAGGTATTCTTTCCCACTTCCTGAAGTCCGGCCGCGACGTCACCGCGGGGCTCCCCTCCTCCCCTGGCCTCCGGGCTAATAGGAGAGAGGAGCGGGCCTCGCACATGCGCAGTAGGGTTCCCGGCATGAAGCCAAAAGGCTACACTGCCGGGTTCCCTTACCCGCAATGGCGACGGAAGCACCCGAAAGCTGATGGGAAAACATCAGCTGCGGTGCCGACATCGAGGGACTGCAGGACAGGTAAGTCTCCATTTATTAAAAGCCAGCAGCTGCAGTATGTGTAGCTGCTGGCTTTTAATTTTTTTTTTTCGTCACAGGCCAGAACACCCCTTTAACCACTTACCGACCACACTATAGCCGAAAGACAGCTACAGCATGGTTGTCCGGTTCTGGGAGGGTGTCTATTGACGCAGCTGCCGTTTACCATGTGATCAGCTGTGTCCAATCCCAGCTCATCACATGTAAACAAATGCTGGTTATCTGCATTTCCTTTCCTCAGCGCTGTCACTGTGTCAGGAAAGGTAAGCCAATAACCGACTATCCTGTGACAGGGGACAATTGCACTGATAATCAGGGCACTAATTATCAGTGCCCTGATGATCAGTGCAGCCCCATCACTGCCCATCAGTTCACATCAGCGAAAAATAAAAATTGATTTAAAAAAATGTTATGACAAAATCAAAAACAATTAACGTTTGTTTAGCAAAAATTAAAAAACCCAGTGGTGATTAAATGGCACTAAAAGAAAGCACTATCTGTCTCAAAAAGTGATTCAAAATGCGACAACACTGAAAGCTGGTCAGGAAGGGGGTGAAAGTCCCCAGTAGGCAAGTGGTTAAACAGTCAAAGTGGTGCTTAGCTCCAGTGCAGGTTGCACTAGACACATGTAATTGAAAGCAGATCAAGTATTTCAGATTGTAGGCTCGAATTATCGGGCTTGCTGCTCCGATAAGTGAAGCTGTGATCTTGTATTAACCTGAAGTTTGGTTGTTAGGTGAGTGTTACTAAACCCATTAACCACTTAAGGACCGATCCTGTTTTTTCAGACTTTTTTGGGCTAAAAAATGACTTAAAACTCCCAAACATTCTACATTTTTTTCTAACACCCTAGAGAATAAAATGGCGGTCATTGCAATACTTTTTGCGCTGTGGTCTTACAAGCACACTTTTTTGGGGGAAAAAATTAACTTTACTCTTTCGTTCATTGACGGACACAGCAGCAATCTTGACAAGTGGGTATTATCCTTCATTTAGGAGTGATTAGGCAGAAAACTTGTAGAAAGTGTTAACACATCACACCTTATACAGTACCGCCCAGGGGCGGACCCTCTGGGTTTAACCCCTCTCTCTGCACCTCGCAGATCAGTTTTTTTCTGCCTATCATAGAAGGACATGGCTCCCTTTGGGCCCATTTGGTCCTGGGGGTTTTTTCTAAGTTTTTTTGTTTTCTTTATCGTACACCACGGGACACAGAGCTAGTCATTACATAATGGGTTAAGGGTCACCAGCGGTGATTGGACACTGGCACAACCAATGGAAGACAGTTCCCCTCCATATAACCCCTCCCATCAGGGAAGTACCTCAGTTTTTTCGCCAGTGTCGAAAGGTGTTGGACGCGTTAGGAGGTGCTAAAGAAAAGCTCTACCAAAGAGACCCTCTGGGGGTAAAAGAGCTATGCTTTCGGATCCATCCAAGACGCCTACAAATGAGCTGAATCTGGATGGGATCCGGGCCTCATCCATGAGGCGTCGCCTGTAATGTCTCTCTTCGGAGGACTGGGCTCTAAGATCCAGCACTTTCGCTATTTCGCTATAAAGTCCTGGTAAGAGTCTTGTACAAGGCCCAGGGGAGAGGTATCCTTTAAATAGGAACCCATATCCCTGAAGGTTGGCACACATAGCCCACCGTGAAGGGTGAAGTTTGGTATCTGTCTGAAAACTTTCAGCAGAAAAACCTGCGGCGTGGATAAGGTGAGATTAGAAGGTCCATAACTAGGTTGGGACCTTTTTCAAAAAGTGGATGTCTTCTTTTTTTCCACCACTGGGGGGAGTAAAGAGCTGAATATACTCACCTCACTCTGTTCAGTGTCGGCTTCGGCGAAGTACACTGCTCGTCACCTCCGCTGCTGAGCTTGCTTGAGCACCCCGCTCCTCCTTCCGGTGGCCGATACAGACACCTGCAGATGCAGGTAAGTGGGGACAGGGGCTGATGAGAGTCCTCTCTCACTATGGCCACCACCATAGCGCTAAAGGCCGTGCGCGCGCGCGGGAGCGCGCTTTATCGGAGGGGGGGGGGGCCGAGGCGTGCGCGGGCACGTGGCGCGCGCAGGCACAGAAACGGCGCCAAATTTAAAAGACTGCCAGTGTAAAAAGCACTGCAGCAGCAAGCAAGCTCGTTAGTTCTCTTGTTCCTGGCAGAGAAACACAGCAGCTATACAGGGACGTAAGACTCCATGTGGTTGGATTGGGTACTTCCTAGAAGACATCCATGTTATGCATAGTTATGTGTTAAAAGTTGCATACTTAATGTATTTGCTAAACTGAACACGGTAGTATATGCATTTAGGTACCTTGTATTTTGTCTAAACAGTAAGTCTTCCAGGGGAAGTAATGCGGACAAAAAGAGATAAAAGAGCACCGCTGCCTGAGACAGGGGGCTCTAGCTGTGCTGACTCGGTACCTTCCTCTCCTGTGTTGCCAAAAGCACCTGTACAGGATGAGCCATTACCTCTGTCAGGTATGGCGGCTTCCCCAGTGAAGCCTGGGCCTGCATATGTCACTGAGGACACTTTATCAGCTGCCCTAAATAATCTGGAGGAGAAAATTGCTACTTTAATCGCTAAATCCTCTAAAAAGGACAATAAGCGAAGCAGATCTCCTCCAGTATTGGACCTCCCTTCAGAAGTACCTGAGGAGGATGAGGAGGAGGCTACATCAGCAGAGGATGAGGAGTCAGACGGATCAGGGATATCGGATGAGCCTTTTTCGGTATCCCAGATTTTAAAGTCACAGGTGCAATGCTATGCAGGAGCCGTGCGAGCTGCATTTAGGTTACCCTCTTTGGAGGTAACAGAATCACCTGTCTCCTCCCTAGGATCATTAAGATCCCTGCAAGGTGCATGCTCCTTCCCGGTTCATCCGTTACTAGAGGATCTATTGTACGCAGACTGGCAACATCCAGATAAGCGTTTTTCACCTCCAAAAAAGTTTAACATTCTTTATCCTATGGAGGAAATTTTTTTAAAGAAATGGAGCCTGCCTACGGTAGATGCGGCTATTTCTTGTGTAAATAAAAACCTGACATGTCCAGTGGATAATGTACAAGTGTTTAAAGATCCTTCTGAGAAGAAGTTGGAATCCTTACTGAAATCCTCCTTCCTTTTGGCCGGCTCAATTATCCAACCTGCAGTAGCAGCAGTCGGTATGTGTCAGGTCGTCAGCCAACAAGTAAAGCAGGGGCTGAAGGAGCTGCCTTCAGAGCAGGCTAAAAATTGGGAGAATTTGCCTAAAGCCTTATGCTTCACAGTGGATGCCATGAGAGATTCTATCATACAGGCATCACGCCTTACACTCCAGCTGGTACAGATGCGCAGAGTACTTTGGCTTAAGCATTGGTCAGCGGAAGCCCCATGCAAAAAGTTGTTGGCAAGTTTCCCGTTCCATGGCGAACGCCTTTTTGGGGAAGATTTAGAAAGATATATCCAAAAGATATCAAGTGGTAAAACGACACTTTTACCTGAGAGAAAGAAAAACAAGAGACCTTGTTTTAAACACACTCTCTCCCCAGCTCCCGGGAAATCGGACTCCAGCCAGTGGCGACGGCCTTTTCAGCCGCCCAAAAAAGCCAAAGAACAGGCTCAGAAGAACAAGAAGCCGTGGGGTTCAAGAGCTAATAAGCAAGCCCCCAAAACCTCTCATTGAAGGGGCGCCCCCGCTCGGCCGAGTGGGGGGAAGGCTTCGTCAGTTCTCAGCGACTTGGCGGACAGAAACCCAGGACAAATGGGTGGTATCCACAATATCCTCAGGGTACAGACTGGAATTTCGAGAGATCCCATCTTCTCAATTCCGAAGTTCAAGACTCTCCAAGGATCCACAGAAAAGAGGATCCTTCTTCAAAGGTTTGAATCACTTAATAGCTCAAGGTGTGGTTACAGAGGTACCCCAAAAGGAGCAAGGTTCAGGTTTTTACTCAAACCTCTTTGTGATTCCAAAACCGAACGGAGAAGTCAGACCCATCCTGGATCTAAAAAATCTAAACCAGTTTCTGAACGTTCGCCATTTTCGAATGGAAACGATTCGATCCGTGGTCGCTACTTTAAAAGGCGGAGAATTCATTGCGTCCATAGATATCAAAGACGCATATCTACACATACCAATCCTCCCCGCTCACCAAAGATTCCTAAGGTTTGCGGTAGAAGATCGCCACTTTCAATTTGTGGCCCTGCCATTTGGTGTAGCCACCGCGCCCAGAGTATTCACAAAGGTGCTAGCTCCTCTGTTAGCAAACCTAAGAACACGGGGCATTGCGGTAACAGCCTATCTAGACGATCTACTATTAATAGATCAGTCAAAGGAGGGATTGGATCACGCTGTAGACACTACAGTAGGATACCTGGAGCATTTAGGATGGATTATAAACTTACAAAAATCCTCTCTCCAGGCCCAAAGAAGGATAGTGTACCTGGGCATGATCATAGATACAGCCCAAAACAGGGTATACCTGCCAGAGCCAAAGATACAGTCTCTGAAAGACCTGATCCACAAGGTCAAAGCAAACAAGAGGCCGTCTATTCGCCTTTGCATGAGACTATTGGGAAAGATGGTAGCCTCCTTCGAGGCGGTCCCTTACGCCCAGTTTCATTCGAGACTACTTCAAGGCAATATTTTAGCCTCCTGGAACAGGAAGAGCCAAGCTCTGGATATACCCATGCGCCTGTCCTCACAAGTACGCCACAGCTTCAATTGGTGGCTAGAAGCCAGGAATTTAAGGAAGGGAAAGTCCTTCCTCCCAGTAGCCTGGAAGGTGGTATCTACGGATGCCAGTCTATCGGGCTGGGGTGCAGTATTCGAGGAGGCTTCTACCCAGGGAACCTGGGCAAAGACTCAGGGGATCCTGCCCATCAATGTGCTAGAGATCCGGGCGGTATATCTAGCCCTCAAAACCTGGACATACAGGTTACAGGGCTACCCAGTTCGGGTTCAATCCGACAATGCTACGGCAGTAGCTTACATCAATCACCAAGGAGGCACCCACAGTCGGGCAGCCCAAAGAGAGGTGAACCGGATCTTGGCATGGGCAGAAGAGCATGTACCTTGCATCTCTGCAATCTTCATTCCAGGGATAGAAAACTGGCAAGCAGACTACCTGAGTCGTCAGCAGCTGCTACCAGGAGAGTGGTCTCTTCACCCAGAGATCTTTCAGGCCATATGTCTGAGATGGGGAAACCCAGATGTAGACCTGCTAGCTTCCAGGTTCAACAAGAAATTGGACAACTTTGTGTCCAGAACGAGAGATCCTCTAGCCTACGGGACAGACGCTCTAATAACTCCATGGAATCAGTTCTCACTGATCTATGCATTCCCTCCGATCCCTCTTCTACAAAGACTGCTTCGCAGGATCAAGGAGGAGGGAATACCAGTAATCCTAGTGGCCCCAAACTGGCCCAGGAGGCCTTGGTATGCCGAGATCGTAAAAATGGCGATAGGAAGGCCCTGGAAGCTTCCACTTCGACACGACCTGTTGTCACAGGGTCCAGTATTCCACCCTTCCTTACAAAGGCTAAATTTGACGGCCTGGCTGCTGAGACCCACATTTTGAAAAAGAGAGGGGTCTCTGGCCTGGTTCTTTCTACGCTCATTAATGCTAGAAAGCCAGCCTCCAGACTCATCTATCATAGAGTCTGGAAAGCATACGTTTCCTGGTGTGAATCCAGAAGTTGGAATCCTCTGAAATATGAAATAAGTAGGATTCTTGCTTTTTGCCAGTTAGGAGTGGATATGAAATTAGCCCTTAGCACCATCAAAGGGCAAATATCGGCTCTATCAGTCTTCTTTCAGAGACCATTGGCATCTCACTCCCTAGTTCGGACATTCATTCAGGGGGTACTGAGGATAAATCCTCCAGTCAGGTCTCCCTTGTGTCCATGGGATTTGAATTTGGTATTGTCAGTGTTGCAAAAGCAACCTTTTGAACCTATTCGCCATATTCCTTTAATTATATTAAGTAGGAAATTGGCCTTTCTGATTGCTATAGCTTCTGCTAGGAGAGTATCGGAGCTAGCAGCTCTTTCTTGTAAAGAGCCTTATCTAATTTGTCACAAGGACAAGATCGTACTACGACCCCATCCGGCTTTTCTGCCTAAGGTGGTGTCGGCGTTTCACTTGAATCAAGACATTGTTCTGCCTTCCTTTTTTCCAAACCCGCGGACGGCGGGGGAAAAATTATTACACTCTCTAGATCTAGTGAGAGCGGTAAGGGTGTATCTGCAAGCAACCGCTCAGATACGTAAAACAGATGTTTTGTTTATTTTACCAGATGGTCCCAAGAAGGGCCAAGCGGTATCAAAATCCACCATTTCCAGGTGGATTAGACAAGTAATTGTTCAAGCTTATGGTTTAAAGAACAGGACTCCTCCTTTTCCTGTTAAGGCGCACTCTACCAGGGCGATAAGTGCTTCATGGGCAGTGCACCACCAGGCTTCGATGGCTCAGATCTGTAAGGCTGCAACTTGGTCCTCAGTCCATACATTTTCCAAATTCTATCAAATAGATGTGAAAGGACATGAGGATTCCGCCTTCGGGCGAAGTGTGCTGCAGGCAGCAGTATAGGGCTTCTGGTCCGCAAGCGGTCGGTTTGATCTGTGTCTCCCCCCCTTCATATGAGCATTGCTCTGGGACGTCCCATTATGTAATGACTAGCTCTGTGTCCCGTGGTGTACGATAAAGAAAATAGGATTTTTATAACAGCTTACCTGTAAAATCCTTTTCTTGGAGTACACCACGGGACACAGAGGTCCCACCCTTCTTATGGGAACCTTACTGCTTTGCTACAAAACTGAGGTACTTCCCTGATGGGAGGGGTTATATGGAGGGGAACTGTCTTCCATTGGTTGTGCCAGTGTCCAATCACCGCTGGTGACCCTTAACCCATTATGTAATGACTAGCTCTGTGTCCCGTGGTGTACTCCAAGAAAAGGATTTTACAGGTAAGCTGTTATAAAAATCCTATTTTTGCGATCTTCGACTGGGTGACAGGCTGGATCCCAGATCCTTGTCTCCCCAGTTTCGGCCATCGAGCGTGTGCCGACCCCTAGCTACGCGCCGGGTTTTCCACGTCATGCCCGTCGCTCCACGGGTGGCCGGTGAGCTTTATGCTCCAGGGCATGCATATGATCGGTCTCTATGGCTCAATCACAGCATGCCGGGCCGACAGTCACCTCCGTAACTGCGTGGAAGATGATCTGTCCGGAATGTCTTCCAGCATAATCCACACAGGAAGGGTAAGTAGCTCCCCTGCTTCTGCAGGAAGACTTGGCTGGACATTCCTGGAGAGATCAAGTGGTTTTGCCCTTTCTTACCTCTCTCCCTGCCTTCCCTCCTCCCTGGGCTCTCCAAGGCTGGCTGCTGACACCTGGGGGGCTCCATCTGGAGCGGGAACTGCGCTGAAGGCTATCATTGAAAATGTAATTTCTCTTATCGTCCATGGACTGACACAGCTGGATACTGTAAACGTGTGGTCAATCAAGCGAGCAGGGACATATACCAACACGTTTACAGTATCCAGCTGTGTCAGTCCATGGACGTCAGAGAAATGGATTTTACGGTGAGTACAAAAATCCTATTTTTCTCAAGACGTCTTCCAGGACGGCACAATGAGAGATGACTAGTCCACCTGACAGGAAACACAATCAATCAAAGGTTAAAAACCCCACCCCTCCCTGTGCTCCTCAGTTTTTTGATTGTGTTTCCCCACAGCGAAACCGTTTGTTATTTTCTAAAGACCTAAAGGCCTGGTGCTGGAGGTCTCCCCCTGGGACCTAGGTCGAACGCTTAGGAAGCCTCTGGACCTAGCAGGACGGGCTCATCCTTCCTGGGGGGTTCCCCCCTTTTTTTGTAACATACTCAGGGGGGAAGGAATAGCCTTGAAGAACCCCCCTGAGTTTTTTTCTGAAGCCCTAAGGTACAGGGTACCTGGAAGCTTCAGGGGCCAAATATTTCCTCTTTTTTTCCTCCCTACCTGGTGGGTGTCCACTTCGGAGGGGGGGCTGGCAGGTCTCCCGCAGATGCGGTGGTGAACCCAGCGGTGAAGCGCTGTTCTGGCTATTGGCGCCGCTCAGGCATGTGCGGCGCCATTTTCCCATGGCCTGGAGGACTCATTGATTCCTCCTCTAGCGCCCGGAATGACGTCACCGCGCGCCGCGCCACTTCCGGTTTCCGGTCTACGGCAAGATGGCGACGGCCGGCGTCTTTTCAGCCAGCTTCCTCTATAAAGATGCCAGGAAAAGAGGCGCCCATTCCTCCTGTTTGCTCTTAGCGACACGGTTCGAGCCCGGATGGAGCATGAGGAAAGGCCCGGTACGGCCAAGGCTACAGAGGAGGCCACAGGAGGTGAGTCCTACCCAGCCAGCAGGGGTTATGATGGGGGAGGCACCCCGACTCTTCCCCCTTTTGCTCTGCACAGGGGTGTTTGGTTCTAAAAAATTCCCTGTGTATATTTGTTTTTTTCTGCAGGAGGGGACGTCGCTGCCCAGGGGTCTACCAGCCGTCCCTCTAAAGCCCCTGCTCGCATCAAAAGATGTGGCTACTGCAACGATAGGTTGCCTCCAGACTATTCCAGACCTTTCTGTTTTAAATGCATTCAGAAATTGGCTGGAAAAGAAACTTCTCAGGTCATGAAAGACTTCTTGTCTGTCCAGACCCAGATGCTGACTACACTTAAGGAATTTCAATCCTCACTCGGGTCTAGGGAACCAGAACCTCAGACAAGTGGGGGGGCTCTTCCTCTCAGGAGAGTTCTTTGACTCCCAGGGTAGTTAAAAGACGCCCGCAGCCTCTAAAATCCCTACCTTCACAGGGTTCGGAGCCGGAGGAGGATTCAGATATCTCCGATCGAGAAATATCTGATGAGGGTCTGGTGGATAGTCAGGCAGAGGACGAGGAAGAGGGCTCCAGGCCAGGAAGGCACATCTTCTCGGCCGATGATATGGAGGGCCTCCTTGGGGCAATTTATGCTTCTGAGGAGATCCAGGAGCCTGCGGAACAGGTTTCCGCACAGGATAGAATGTATCAGGGTTTGTTAAAGTCTCAACCCAAAACCTTCCCCGTCCACCAGGCACTGAAGGACATTATCCTTCAGGAATGGAAGGATCCTGAAAGGAAGCTCTTAAGACCAAAAACGTGGAAACGTAGGTGCCCTTTCAAGGAGGAGGATGAAGATAGGTTCTTCAAAACACCCAGATTGGATGCTTCCTTAGCCCAGGTATCCAAACAGTCTGACCTCTCCTTTGAGGATACTGGTAACCTCAAAGATCAGATGGATCGGCGTGCTGAAACCACCTTGCGGAGGGCCTGGGAAGCCAATGCGGCAGCCATGAGCCCGGCGCTGGCTTCAGCATGCGTAGCCAGGAATGCAGATGCATGGATCTCAAAATTAACGGACCATGTTTCAGGCACTTCCAAATCCAAGGAGGTCTTGGAGTCGTTGCAGCTAATAGGTAACGCGGTGGCGTACCTAGCGGACGCAGCGGTAGAAACCGTAAGAACCACCGCAAAGACTGGAGCCCTCTTAAACTCTGCTAGAAGAGCTGTATGGGTTAAAACCTGGGATGGGGATAGTGCATCCAAGACCCGTTTATGTGGTCTCCCATTTGAGGGCTCCCTTCTTTTCGGTACAGGACTTGACCAAGCCTTGTCCAGGTCCACCGAAAAGGGTAAGAAATTTCCTACCAAACCTAAAAAGGAAAAAAGGAGATTTTTTCGAGGCCCCCAGGGTAAGAACCGGTCTTCAGACAAAAGACCTATCAATACTAGGAGGTGGAGTGCTGGCAAGGACAAACAGAAGGGAGGTATCCTTTTCTCCAGCCAAAAGCCTAATGACAAGAACTCTAAGTGACGTAAGGGTAGGGGGAAGGCTTTCCCAGTTTCTCCCCAGATGGGAAAGCATATCTCAGAGCCCCCATGTCCTCCAAATTTTAAAAGCGGGCTACAAACTAGAGTTCCTTCACTCCCCTCCCCCGAAGTTTCTGGTAACGCATCTACCCAGGGACCCCTTAAAAGCTGCAGGTCTGGTACAGAATGTCTCAGATCTGGAAAGGCAGGGAGTAGTTATCCCGGTACCTACGGAACAACAAGGTTTGGGCGTCTATTCCCACGTTTTCGTTCTTCCAAAGCCGTCAGGGAAGCATCGACTTATAATAAACTTGAGACCCTTGAACGCTTATCTGCGTCGCAAGAGGTTTCGGATGGAAAGCGTGTACACTCTCAGGAAGCTTCTTCTGAGGGGGGTGTTCATGGTGACCATAGACCTAAAGGACGCCTATATACACGTCCCGATATTCCCAGCACATCAGGCCTTCCTCAGGTTTGCAATCACTTCCGCCCAGGGAGTGCAGCATTGGCAGTTTGCTGCGCTTCCCTTCGGACTGTCATCCAGTCCAAGAGTCTTTACAAAGATCATGGCGGAGGTGATTGCTTACCTGCACCTGCAGGGTATAGCAGTAGTCCCCTACCTCGACGATCTGCTTCTCTACAATCAGAGTCGAGATCTCCTTCTTGCAGACCTGGCCAGGGTCGTGAGCACCTTGGAAAGCCTGGGGTGGATCATCAACAAAGAAAAATCCTCTGGTCCCAGAACAGAAGAAAGTTTACTTGGGATTCCTAGTGGATTCCTTAGAAAACTTGTTTTACCCCAGGACAAGGTCCAAGGTCTTATGACAACGGTCAGGTCTATGTTGGAGGCAGAGGAATCTTCTTTCAGAAGCATCATGCGGGTGCTGGGTCTAATGACCTCTTGCATCCCAGCGGTGCCGTGGGCTCAGCTCCACTCCAGACCTCTCCAAGAATTCCTTCTATCCTCTTGGGACGGATCAAGGGAATCTCTAGACTACAGGGTCCCCATCCCAGTGGTGGCAAAGGAATCTCTGAGGTGGTGGCTCCTTCCTCAGAATTTACTGGTGGGTCGTCTGTGGAGTCAGTCCAACCCTCTCAGGATAACCACAGACGCAAGCGCCTGGGTTTGGGGGGCTCACTTAGACGAGCTCCTGGAACCGAGGTCAGAGGGGCGCCTCCTCAAACCTCCGGGAATTGTTGGCGGTCCGGGAGGCTCTAAAGGCCTTCGAGGAGAGAGTCGGGCCGAGAGGTCCAGATTCTATCCGACAATGCCACCACAGTGGCATTCCTGAACCATCAGGGAGGCACCAGGTCGCGTACCCTTCTGGCTTTGTCTCTGGAGATCCTGAGCTGGGCAGAGCTCCGGATTCCCTCTATCACAGCGGTACACATAAAAGGGGTTCACAACGTAGAGGCGGACTTTTTCAGTCGCCACCCGATTCTCCAGGGAGAATGGGAGTTGAACACAGAGGTGCTCGATCTGGTGTGCCAACGGTTCGGCAATCCGGAGATAGACCTCTTCGCCCGCAGGGAAAACAAAAAGCTAAAGAGGTTCTTTTCCCTGACCCGGGAATGGGGCTCAGAGGGAGTGGATGCGCTGGCCCAGGTGTGGAGTTTTCATCTGGCCTATGCCTTTCCTCCTCTGAGTCTGATTCCGAGGATCCTGCAGAAGCTGGACCTCTCAGAATGCTGTCTCATTTTGGTCACCCCCTGGTGGCCCAAGAGAGCCTGGTTTCCCACTCTGGAGAACTGGTCGGTAGCTCCCCCTCTCCATCTACCAGTTCGGTCAGACCACCTTCTTCAGGGTCCGGTCTTCCACCCAGAGCCCAGCTTCTTCAAACTGACGGCCTGGTGCTTGAAAGGCAGAACCTGCGGGAGAAGGGCTGTTCAGAGAGAGTGATCACCACTCTCCTCTCTAGTAGAAAGGAGGTCACCAGGCGGATTTATGCTAAGGTGTGGGGGGTCTTCTCTCGCTGGTGTTCAGAGAGAGAAGTTTCCCAACAGGAAACTTCGGTCATTCTGGAATTTCTCCAGGATGGACTTGATCTGGGGCTGGCTACCAAGACACTAAGAGTTCAGGTAGCAGCTTTATCTTACTTCCTGGACAGAAGATTGTCCCAGGACCCGTTGATTAAAAGATTCTTGTCAGCTAGGGACAGAATGTCTCCAGTACAGATCTCTAGGGTTCCACCCTGGGATCTCTCCTTGGTCCTAGAACAGTTAACTAAGGCTCCGTTCGAGCCTTTAGACAGTATTTCTATTAAACTTCTCACAGTTAAGTTTACCTTTCTGCTGGCGATAACGACAGCCAAAAGAGTAGGTGATATGCAGGCTCTGTCAATTAAAGAGCCGTTTTTTCGTTTATTTGAGGACAGGGTTGTTCTCAGGCAGGACCCCCTGTACCTTCCCAAGGTAGTATCAAAATTTCATAGAACGTAGGAAATAATACTCCCTTCTTTTTGTTCCAATCCCCAGAATGAAAGGGAGGCTTCCTTTCATTGTTTGGATGTCAGACGATGTCTGCTTTCTTATTTGGATAGAGTTAGCATTTTCAGAAAATCCAGCCACTTATTTATTAATTTTTCTGGTCAGAAAAAGGGCCAACAGGCTTCTAGAGTAACCATAGCTAGGTGGATAAAACAAGCAATCTCCCTAGCTTATGACCAGGCTGCTAAGACAGCCCCGAAGGTTAAAGCACATTCCACTCGGTCTCTGGCGACCTCCTGGGCAGAAAGGGCCGGAGCTTCGGTCGAACAAATCTGCCAAGCTGCAACATGGTCAAGCCAGAACACCTTTTTGAAGCATTACAGAGTGGAGTTGCTGTCGCCTCAGGACCTCTCATTTGGTAGGAAGGTCCTGCAAGCGGTCGTCCCACCCTAAGGTAGGCCTGCAAATTACTTGCTTCTCTCTCATTGTGCCGTCCTGGAAGACGTCTTGAGAAAAGTACCAGTTACTTACCGGTAATGGTCTTTCTGGTAAGTCTTCCAGGACGGCAGGCCTACTTCCCACCGCTCTGGTTAAGTATATTAATATATATATATATATAGATATAGAGTTGTTGTGGTATGTTGTTTTTCACTCTCGTGCACTAGTGTGGAGTACTTTTTCACAAACTGAGGAGCACAGGGAGGGGTGGGGTTTTTAACCTCTTTGATTGATTGTGTTTCCTGTCAGGTGGACTAGTCATCTCTCTCATTGTGCCGTCCTGGAAGACTTACCAGAAAGACCATTACCGGTAAGTAACTGGTACTTTTTTGCTGCTTACCTGTGTGTTTTCTCCCTCCATGCTGTCGGGCATTTTCTTGTAATCCATGCCTGTTTTGGCCTCTCTCGCTCGGTGGCCATTTTCTTGTGGTTTGCGCCTGTATGGATCTACCGCCATTTGGCGGCCATTTTCTTGTGGTCCGCGCCCGCTTTGGCCTCTGTCGCCTGCTCGGAGGCCATTTTCTTATGGTCCACACCGTTCTTCAGCACGGCCGCTCGGCGGCCATTTTGTGGAAGTCTTTGGCCTCTAGGGTGTGTTCTACAGGTGCGCAAACATACAGAGTACGTCTGGTAGCAGACGTCCCCTGGCGCCTACCACAACGGAAGGACCTGCTGTCGCAAGGTCCCATACTTCATCCTGCTTTACAGTCACTGGCTTTAACGGCATGGCTATTGAGAACCAGGTTCTGAGAGACCGAGGCCTGTCAGATTTGGTGATCTCTACCATGAAGAAGTGCTCGGAAGCCGTCCTCTAGGAATGTTTACCATCGCACTTGGAAGGCCTACATATCCACGTGTGAGGAAATGAGGTGGCATCCGCGTACTTATTTGGTCTCCAAAGTCCTGCTGTTCCTACAGCGTGGGGTGGACCAAAGGCTTGCCTTAAGTACGATTAAGGGGCAGATATCTGCCCTGGCTGTCTTTTTTTTCAGTGACCCCCCTGCAGGCTCACTCTCTCCTGAGTACGTTTGTGCAGGGGGTTCGTCATGTGGCTCCTCCGGTCCGTCCCCCACTACCTCCGTGGGACTTAAATCTGGTCCTCTCGGTGCTTCAGAAGTCACCGTTTGAGAACATTAGGGAATTTCCCTTTTTGACACTTTCTCAGTAAGTGGTCTTTTTGGTGGCTGTTATGTCAGTTAGACCGGTTTCTGAGCTGGCAGCCTTGTCATGCAAGGCTCCCTATCTGGTTTTCCACAAGGATAAGGTGGTGCTGCGTCGGCAGCCTTTCTTTCTTCCCAAGGTCGTTTCGGCCTTTCATCTCAATGAGGACATTGTACTTCCATCCTTGTGTCCTCATCCGTCGAATCCTAAGGAGTCGGTGTTGCATTCCTTGGACGTTGTCCAAGCTTTGAGAGTATACTTATCTGCTACTGCTCAGTTCCGGAGGTCAGACTCACTGTTTGTTTCGGTGGCTGGTCCCAAGAAGGGCCTAGCGGTCTCGTCGGCCACTATCTCGAGGTGGATCCGACAGATAGTGATTCAGGCTTACTCCATTAAGGGTCGGGCGCCCCCCTTTCCTGTCACGGCGCATATGACCAGGGCAATAGGTGCCTCTTGGGCTTTCCGACATCAAGCGTCTGTTTCACAATTATTTAAGGTGGTGACTTGGTCGTCCGTTCACACTCACAAAATTCTACAAGGTTGATGTAGGTGCATCTTCGGATGCTTCTTTCGGCCGCAAAGTTTTGCAGGCGGCTTTTTAGAGTTGCAACTTGACACTGCTTTGGGACGTCCCACTTGTCAAGATTGCTGCTGTGTCCGTCCATGTATGAAAGAGAAAATAGGATTTTTGTACTCGCCGTAAAATCATTTTCTCTGAGTTCATGGACGGACATAGCACCCACCCCTCCTTTTTTAAGTTTGTACTGCTTTTTGACGAACTGATCTGCGAGGTGCAGAGAGAGGGGTTATACCCAGAGGGTCCGCCCCCTGGGCGGTACTGTATAAGGTGTGATGTGTTAAAACTTTCTACAAGTTTTCTGCCTAGTCACTCCTAAATGAAGGATAATACCCACTTGTCAAGATTGCTGCTGTGTCCGTCTATGAACTCAGAGAAAAGGATTTTAAGGAGAGTACAAAAATCCTATTTCTCTTATCGTCCATGGACTGACACAGCTCTATTACTGAAACACATGGGTATATGTCCCTGCTCGCAGTAGAAGATCTAGGCAGAATGTTAGATGTTAGAAACATATATTCTAGAACAAACCACAGCTGAACAGCTCTATCCAGGGGGGCGGTCCCTCCGGACATAACCGTCCTACCTGCAGCCTCAGTTTTTTTTTTGCCTAGCGGAAGGAGAAGACGTGGCTCTCTCAGGAGCCAGTCTCCTGGAAGATTTTATTTTTATTCCTTTGGGAATTTTATTTAATTTTTGAGACCTTCAATCAACTGTCGGCTGGGCAACAGGTTGGGTGCACTGGTATCCTCGTAGTCTTCCCTGTCTGACCATCGAGCTGGCTGATCCTCGCCTTGTGTGCATGAGACTCAGTTCAAAACATGCCCCATGACTCCAGGGGTGGCCGGGTGGCTTTTATGCTCCCGCGGTCCTCACAAGATTGAACAGTACCTGCTGTATCTTTCACGGTGGACCGGGCCGACAGCTGCTCAGTACTACTCTGTGATAGGTCTGTCTGAAACAAGCCCGTGGGTCCCTATGGGATGGGTAAGTAGTCTCTCCTGCTTCAGGTGAGTACATGCTGGCTGTGTTTCTCTGTCTAGGGGGTTTCTCCCTGTCTCCCCCCTGTTATGATGCTCTCTGCACCCTGTACTGGCGCTGTGCTGTGTGGGGGTACTTGGTGGTCTGGCGGGGGGCGCTCGTGTCTGTGTGTGCTAGGGCTGTGAGGTGTGAGTGTTTGGAGAAGCCATTAGCTGGCATGGCTATTACTGCGCTCTGTGGCTATCTTGCCGCGGATCAATGGCACTGCTTACATGCGGCCATTTTCTTGAAGCCGCAGGGCTTTCACTGTTGCCCTCTATCGCCACTGCTGTGGCGCGAATCTCCTCGCATTCTCCTCAGACTTCACTTGCGCTGGCAGCGCGGTGACATACAGCAGAGCTGAGCGGTCCTTCAAAGGGTTGGTGAGTCCTCTGGGTATCCCCTCGGCCTCAGCGCAGCCAGTGGGTGGACTGTATTATTCACTTTTATAGTGTATAAGGTCTCAGAGGGTGGCGAGTATGGAGTCTGGTTCACCTGCTTCCCCACTCTTGTCAGAGGCAACTGGCAGTGCTCCAGCACCTGCGGTCCCTATGGACCAGTTGTCGGCAGTCCTGGAAAAATTTCTTGTCTGGATGGAAGCGTAAGGGAGCTATAAATCGCCCTCTCCCCACACAATCTCACACATGGGGAGTGCTCTGATTCAGATATGGGCCTAGCTGCTGCTGCTCAGGACCCTAGCTCTGAATATTTTAATGTTTTTGAACAGGACATTCCTTGTGAGGAAGACTCCAGTTCTGAGTCGGTAAATTACAGGGCGCTTGTAAGTGAACTCATTGATGCTGTGAGGGAGACTCTCGAGCTGGATGCTGTGGCACCTCAGGCGGGACGCTGTCTCCTTTGGTTATTTTCAAGCTTTTATTTTACACAGCTTCCTCACTGTTTCCTCACACACTGCGGCGAGAGCTGCATGGTTGATAGTGGTACACAGTGCCCCCCTCCCCCTGGTCGGTGCAGCATGGTGGGGGGGGGGGGGGGACTTGATTTATTTCTATTGTCCCTGTGAGCCTTCTGTGTGATGTCTGGGACAACAACAGGGTCTCTGCACCTGTGGTTTCCCACCATTTCCTGGGGAACGCTCTGAGCTCTGACAGGACCACGGTCTGGGGTGTCAGAGGTTACCTTTTACCTGCATCCTGCTTCGGCAGCAAATTTAAGCAGGTTGGAATGATGCAGAGAAGTTTATGCGCCTCGGCGCCATAATTAAAACTTATCTTATAACTCTACACTGGATACATTCACAGTGTATGTATGTGTTATTGATCTCTGTGTCTGCGTGGGTTTCTTCCCACGTTCCAATGCTGTCTTCAGTGCCATACATGATATAAACCTACACATTATGTTTTATACACGACTCTAAATACATTCACAGTATATGTATGTATGTATTATACTCTCTGGGTCGGCGTGGGTGTCCTCTCACGGTATGTGCGCTTCGGCTCTCTGCACAGTATAAACACGTTCAATATGTTTATTGCACATACTGCAAATAATTGCAGTATGTGTATGCTGTCTGTGTGGGTTTCCTCCGGGTACTCCGTTTTCCTCCCACGCTCCAAGGGTAATGCACAGCATAACCATGTGCAATATGTTTATTCACATGCTATCATTCCTACACGGTATCTGTGTGCTGTCTGCGTGGGTTTCTTCCGGGTGTTCCGGTTTCCTCCCTCGCTCTGACCGTATGTGCGCCTTTGGCTCTCTGCACAGTTTAAACATGTTCCATGTTTATCACGCATACTATAATACCTACGCGGTATGTGTATGCAGTCTGAAACTTGTGCGATTTGATTATCCACATGCTAACATACCTACACGGTATGTGTGCGCAGTCTGCGTGGGTTTCCTCCAGGTCCACCGGTTTCCACCCACGCTGCATGACATGCGCGCCTTCGGTGCCATGCACAGTATAAACATACACATTATGTTTATACACATCACAAAATACTTTCACAGTAGATGTATGTATTGTATTCTCTGGGTCTGCGTGGGGTTCCTTCGGGTGCTCCGGTTTCCTCCCACGCGTCAACGGTGTGCGCGCCTTCGGCGCTATGCACACATGGACATGTTCAAAATGTTTATCACACATACTATAGTACCTACACGGTATGCGTATGCAGTCTGCGTGGGTCTCATCCGGGTGCTAAGGTTTTTCCCCCGCGCTCCAATGGTGTGTGCATTTTCAGCGCTATGCACAGCATAAACATGTGCAATTTGTTTATTCGCATGCTAACATGCCTACACGGTTGTGTACGCAGTCTGCGTGGCTGGTTTCCGCCCACGCCCCAATGATGTGCGCGCGCCTTCGTCGCTGGCACAGTATAAAAGTGTTTAATATGTTTATCCACACATACTAAACTACATACGCCGTATGTGGTTGTACTATGCTCTTTGTGGCTGAGGGGGTTTCCTCCCACGCTCTATTTGCGCGTTTTGACGCAATACACAGTAAAAGCTATGTCAGGGCTTGACAAATTTGCTTGGAATCTAGGAGCCAGCTAAAAAAGTTAGGAGCCAGGAACGCGCCCTGTCCCGCCGAGCTTGCGCGCAGAAGCGAACGCATACGTGAGTAGCGCCCGCATATGAAAGCGGTGTTCAAACCACACGTGAGGTATCGCCGCGATCGGTAGAGCGAGAGAAATAATTCTAGCCCTAGACCTCCTCTGTAACTCAAAACATGCAACCTGTAGAATTTCTGAAACGTCGCCTAATGGAGATTTTAAAGGGTAAAAGTTAGTCGCCATTCCACGAGCGGACGCAATTTTGAAGTGTGACATGTTGGGTATCAATTTACTCAGCGTAACATCTTTCACATTATACAAAAAAACTGGGCTAACTTTACCGTTTTATTTTTTTATTAAATTTTTTAAATTTTTTCCCAAAAAAGTGCGTTTGTAAGACCGCTGCGCAAATACGGTGTGACAAAGTATTGCAACAACCGCCATTTTATTCTCTAGGGTGTTAGAATAAAAAATATATATAATGTTTGGGGTTCTAATTAGATGGAAGGAGATGGCAGGGAAAAACAGACAGGGAAACTCCATTAGCATTGCTGGTTGCAATACCAACGGCCACCACAAGATGGCGCTAGACCACAGAAGGAAGCATAGGCCTGCAGAAGGCCGCAAAGCCGCGGCCTCAATTACCGGCCGGCGCGGCCCGACGCGATCCCGCGGCGCGGAGGGGGGGGGGCACGGAGACGCAGAATACCCCAGCTGTGCTGCGCCAGGTCGCTAATTCTAGTCGCAATGGCGACCTGGCGCCCGGGGTTTGTCGAGGCCTGAGCTATGTGTTTGTACAATTAGCACTTATCAATGGAGTAGCTGTTGGATGGAGCATTGTCATAGGGATCCCTGGTCTCAGGGGTACCACCTTCCACCTGCCCTTCTGTGGTGATCGGGAGCGCTGGCTTGGACTGTGTTCGCCATGCTGAGGTTAGCGTTACGCCCGGTAGTGGCTGCATCTCTGGTGTTTCTGAAGCTCAATGACTGGGCAAAAGCCTCTGCTTCATCTATCAGTCGACCAGCAGGTGCACTGCAACTGCTTTAGCCTCTAGGGTCTCTGTGTCCGAGGTGGGTCTGCGCCACCTGCCTGTTGAGGCTGAGTTACTTGTCCAATGACCGAGTTTCTAGGGAAGCACTGTCAGGTTGCCTTTTTTGGCCAACAATTGAGGCACCCCGTAAGCCAGGGCCTCCCTTCTCCGATACATTGCGGGGTCTCCTTGGGATTATCATACCCATCCCACTGCAGGATGGTCCTGTCGGCCGTGTGCATTCCAGGGGAAGGGTCCTTACATCCGGAGGTGTTTTCACCTCCTTTACCGGAGGTGGGGCACCGGATGTGGGCCTTTTGGCCACTCGACTCACTCGCAAGGTGTCGAGATTCGTGGCCAGGTCCAGGGATCCCTGGGCAAGACGCGTTGGTGGCCCGTGGGGGCAGTATCGCCTGATGTATGCTTACCCTCCGCTACTGTTGCCTCGCCTGCTTCGCAGAGTAGTGGTCAAGGCCATTCCGGTGATCCTCATTGCTCCGGGAACGGCGACATTGGTACACCGATCTAGTTCGGCTAGTCGCAGACGTTCCTTGGCGACTGCCTATTTGGGTGGACCTTCTGTCTCATGGTCCCATACTTCATCCTGCTTTACAGTCCTTGGCATTACAAAACAGATTATAGCGCACACATTCAAGAATGACATTTATCCTGCCAGGCTAGTTAAAAACAGCTGAACATATACATAAAAATAATATATGGGGGTTTGGTACTAGATGGTCATATAGTGCTAAGCCCACAAACTGCGACAAAGTATGCCAAAGTACTTTGGCATGGCTGTTAAAGCCAGGTGCTGAGGGACCGAGGTCTCTTGGATTCGGTCATCTCATCTATGTTGTGGGCACGGAAATCTTCCTCCAGAAAGATCTATCTCCGTACCTGGAAGGCTTACATCGCTATGTGCGAGGAGCTTGATGGCGTCCACGGACGTATTCCGTTCCCAAGATTTTGCTGTTCTTACAGCATGGTGTGACCCAAAAGCTGGCCTTGTGTACCATCGAGGGTCGGACTTCGGCCCGGGCTGTCTTTTTCAACGACCGCTAACGGGCCATTCCTTGATTAGCACCTTTGTGCGGGGGGTTCGCCATGTGATCCCCTCTGTCAAGCCTCCTCCCCCTCCTTGGGATCTGAATTTGGTGCTCTCGGTTCTCCAAGAACATCCCTTTGAAAATATCAGGGAGATTCCTCTCTTGACCTTGTCCCAGAAGGTGGCTTTCTTAGTGGCCATTACTTCTGTTCGGGTGTCTGAGTTGGCGGCCTTGTCCCGCAAGTCGCCTTACTTGGTCCTTCATAAGGATAAGGCGGTGTTGCGCCCGCCACAGTCTTTCCTTTCAAAGTGGTCTCGGCCTTTCACCTTAATGAGGACATGTTCTTCCGTCCTTGTGTCCTCACCCATCGCATCCCTGAGAGTTTGCGCTTCATACATTGGATGTAGTACGAGCCTTACGGGTGTACCTGTCTGCTACTGTTTCCATTCGGAAGTCTGACTCACTGTTTGTGTCTGTCTCTGGTCCAAAACAGGGCCAAGCAGTGTCGTCTGCCACCTTTTCTAGGTGGATCTGACAGACCGTTATACAGGCCTATGCCCTTAAGTTAGGGCTCGACAATCCCCGGGCGCCAGGTCGCAAATGCGACTAGAATTAGCGACCTTGCGCCTGGGGTGGCACAGCTCAGGTTACCTGTATCTCCGTGCGCCCCCGCGATCGCGTGCTCTCGTCGGGCCGCGCCCGTCGGTAATTTAGGCCGCGGCTTTGCGGCCTTCTGCAGGCCTAGGCTTCATTCTGTAATCTGGCGCCATCTTGTGGTGGCAGTTGGTATGACAAGACAAAAAACAATGCTTGCCTGTTTCACTGCCCGCCCATCTCCTTCCCTTTACTTAGAAGTTAACCCCCAAACATTTATATATATTTTTTATTCTAACACCCTAGAGAATAAAATGGCGGTCGTTGCAATACTTTCTGTCACACCGTATTTGCACAGCGGTCTTACAAGCGCACTTTTTTGAGGAAAAAAAAAACACTTTTTTAAATAAAAAAATAGAACAACAGTAAAGCTAGCCAAATTTTTTTTTATATTGTGAAAGATAATGTTACGCCAAGTAAATTTGATACCCAACATGTCACGCTTCAAAATTGCATCCGCTCGTGGAATGGCGACAAACTTTTACCCTTTTAAAATCTCCATAGGCGACATTTAAAAAATTCTACAGGTTGCATGTTTTGAGTTATTGCTCTCGCTCTACCGATCGCGGCGATACCTCACATGTGTGGTTTAAACACTGCTTTCATATGCGGGTGCTACTCACGTATGCGTTCGCTTCTGCACGCATTGGTTGTTAAAAAAAAAAAAAACCTGGCTCCTAACTTTTTTAGCTGGCTCCTAGATTCCAAGCAAATTTGTCAAGCCCTGCCTTAAGGGGCGGGCGCCTCCCTTTCCGGTTATGGCGCATTCCACCAGGGCAATAGGTGCTTCCTGGGCTTTCCGACATCAAGCGTCAGTTGCACATGTGTGCAAGGCGGCAACCTGGTCGTCCGTTCATACCTTTTCTAAATTCTATAAGGTTGATGTGGCTGCATCTTCGGATGCTTCCTTCGGCCGCAAAGTGTTGCAGGCCGCTGTTTAATGTTGCAACTCCTCCGTTGAGGAGCTCTGCTTGTTTGGAGTGAAGTTTTGGGTTTTTCCTTTACTACTGCTCCCACCCTTTTCTGATACTGCTTTGGGACGTCCCACGTGTTTCAGTATTAGAGCTGTGTCAGTCCATGGACGATAAGAGAAAATAGGATTTTAAATGACTTTATGTCTCACGCCAAAATGTTAGCTATAGAAAGAAATCAAATTCCAATCTTTGAAAAGATCTGGGATCCTTGGATTAAATTTCACCTACCTTCTATTAGTGACAACTCGATTCTCATGCCATGGTAGCCGGAGGACTCAATCGGTTAAACTAGCTACTAAACCAAATTTCGGAAGCTTGGGAGCTACCCTGCTCAATATAGTGAACACTGTGTTTTACTTAAACCCTCAAGCCGCGGACCGATTCATTCAGGCCATTCAGGTGGACTCCTACACTCTCCCCCCCTCTGGTTCCATCTATTTTATTTTATATTATCTATCTAATTTTATTTTACCCTATTTTATTTTGATATCTTTATTTCTTTTTCTCTTTTCTCTATTATTCTTACTTCATAACGCACCTTATTGAAGCTACAGTATTACTCTACATTACTTTTTTCGAAGATACAGATCAATTTATAATTAATATGTTAAATATTTCTTTCAACTACAGTCTTGAATATATTAGTACAAGGATTTATTTACTTTCTATCTCATTTAAGTCCTTATAATTTTCATTAGGATATATTCTGTAGACCCTATTATTTGTTATTTTTCTATATTTGTAATAATTGGACAAATATCAACAACATGTATTACATATGATCTGTATGTGACTAATATATATGTCCAATAAAATACTTTGACAAGGAGAAAATAGGATTTTTGTACTCACCGTAAAATCCGTTTCTCTGACGTCCATGGACTGACACAGCACCCACCCTTCTTTTAAGGTTTGTACTGCTTTGTTACGAACTGAGGCTGCAGGTAGGAGGGTTATGTCCAGAGGGACTGCCCCCCTGGGCGGGGCTGTTCAGCTCTGGTTTGTTCTAGAATGTATGTAACATTCTGCCTAGATCTTCTCCTGCGAGCAGGGATATATATATATATATATATATATATATATATATATATATATATATATATACCCACGTGTTTCAGTATTAGAGCTGTCAGTCTATGGACGTCAGAGAAACTGATTTTACGGCGAGTACAAAAATCCATTTTTTTTTTTTTTTATTAAAAAATAAGACACCAGTAAAGTTAGCCCAATTTTTTTTATATTGTGAAAGAATGTTACGCTGAGTAAATTGATACCCAACATGTCACTCTTCAAAATTGTGACCACTCGTGGAATGGCGTCAAACTTTTACCCTTAAAAATCTCCATAGGCGACATTTAAAAAAAATTCTACAGGTTGCATGTTTTGAGTTACAGAGCGGGTCTAGGGCTAGAATTATTGCTCTCTAACGATCATGGCGATACCTTGCATGTGTGGTTTGAACACCGTTTTCATATGCGGGTGCTGCTCACGTATGCGTTCGCTTCTGCGTGCGAGCTCGTCGGGACGGAGCGCTTTAAAAAAAATAAATAAAAATATTATTTATTTTACTTGATTTTATTTATTTTTACACTTTACATTTTTTTAAAAATAAAATGGGTCACTTTTATTCCTATTACAAGGAATGTAAACATCCCTTGTAATAGAAAAAAGCATGACATGTCCTCTTAAATATGAGATCCGGGGTCAAAAAGATCTCATATTTAGACTAGAATGCCCAAAAAAAAAGGCCCTTTAAGAGCTATGGGCGGAAGTTTTGATGTTGCTTCTGCCCTGCTATGATATGCAAGGGTGGGGGCCATCTTGCCTTCTCTTATTCCTACCCTGCTAGAAAGAGGTCCCGATCGCCTCCGCTGCTACCAACGGCTCCGGTGTGTGGCGGTGGGGGGCCCTCTCCCGCCACCGAAAAAGGTGATCTCGTGGCAAATCCGCCGCAGAGACCACCATTATTGTTAACCGGACCGCCGCCTGGAGAGATGGGTACCTCAGTTATGGCAGCATCTGTTGCCATTACTGAGATATCCCTCTTGAAAATAGTTTACAGTAGCAATGCAGGAGTGATTTCAGTTAGTGTTGATGGAGGAATTGAGTGATTTTCTTTCCTGCAACCCATGGTGGGTGGTTTAATAGTTTTTTTTGTATTGTTTTTAAATATTGGCAGTGTTCGCTATTGCCTTTCATGTTTAGGAGAGTTTTTCAGCCAATCAACACTGAATCAAGAATTTTTAGTTTTTAAGAAAGCAGTGGGGAAGTTGCTTTTCTAAGTAATAACAGTGTGGGTCTCTCTATTTCATATTGGCATTGAGAATTTCTCGGGGAAGGCAGCAACTCGTAGCAAACAGTGAAATTCCGACCTATGCAGGAAAATGAGAGCATGAAAGTTGTGATCTGGTTGCTCTGAATTGTCTAAAAGGATTTTACACTTTGTGTTCTAAATGCCTGTGATGTAAAGTTTTTTTTTTTTTTTTTTTTCCTCTTTACTGGGATGTGAAACCAGGTGGTTTCCTCCTGTGATATTTTAGTTAACATGGCAAATTGAGGTGGTTTGTTAGTTACAATATGCCAGTAATGATGTGAATTGTTTGCTTTCAGTGAGCTGGAGGATGATCTGCTTGAAGAAGACTACTTGCCTGGAAAAAAGGTATTTCAATAAAGATGTCTCCCAGTATTTTTGTATAGCTCAGAAACATCCTAAGGAAGAAAAATTAATTTTCTTTTTTCCTTGTGTTATCAGGCTTCACCAGATCTTTCTGATGAAGAACTTAATGATGACCTTCTCCAGAGTGATGAGGAGGAACAGGAGACAAGCAACTATAGGTATGTTTCACTATACTTTTCTGTATCCTACAGGCCCCGTGAGGGCCAGATTACTGCTGTCCTTTATGTCAATCTGCACAGATGATGGCTACTATGCAGTACACACACATCTCAGTTAGTACTCAGTGGGTGGGGCATATATTTTTTAATCCCTCTCCAGACCATTGACTGTTCTACCATCTGCAATCACAGCTTGATAGGAGCCAAACTGTGTCAGGCAGCATGATTCTATAAAAGTTATCTGTGCTGTGTCTGTACTCATTTGGACATACACCCCATATATGTCCGAGAGCTGAGATGCGCTGCTGCTCAGGGTCAGAGTCTGCTGATTGCACACTATGCCTTTAGTTATTCTGCACATATACTACTGCAGCATGAATGACTCTTTTTGGACTGACATGCAAACATCAGTGGTGTGTAATCGGCAGCTTAGGTGGAGCTGTTGTTAGTATTGACATGTTGGCCCGAGCAGTAGTGGCCAACAGGATCTCTGTATGCTGGACACATGTAAACATTGGCCAACTCAAACGTTTGTGCATACAGCATAAAATATGCAGGGCCATGGATGCAGCTTTGTTCATGGGCTCATAGGATATAATATGGCTGCCTTCAGATCCAAAATAATATGTATGCAGAGGTTATTTGTTTTCTTTGGTTTTTGCCGGTATGCATACACCCCTAAATGACAAACTGTCTTTGTTTTTTGTTGTTTGTTTTTTTAATGTTTATTTTTATTGCTTTTTAACAAAAAACTAAATTTTCAAATTTTGCAAACTTAATGTCTGTTATTAAGGTAACTATGTCAGAGTCTTTAATAGATGCTGCCTTTTGTATACCGAGGAGCAAGCACCAAAGCTCGGGATCCATTACCTTACAGGCCAACAGGGGCTTGCAGTCCTGCAGCTATTAAGCTAGATGAGGATGACTTATCAGTTAGATGTTTAGCTTCATCCCATTTTACATCTTTCCTTTAAGTAGTAAACCCAATACTGTGCCTAGTAGAGAGCGTGAACACTGAATAGTAAGAATAGGAGCATGTACCATATACAAAATTGAGTTTCCCTATAAACGTGGATGGATACCAAGCCAAACTTTTAATACAGGCAGGCCCCACTTTTAAGTACACAACGGGACCAGAGCATGTATGTAAAACGAAAATGTACTTAAAGTGAAGCAATACCTTTTCTTTACTATATACTTACTGTGACCATTGGGGCAGGGTTAGGTTGATGTAGATTCCGGCCAGCGCATGGTCTGGCTATGGCCGACTGCCCTCCCAGCACTTGTTTGTTGTTGCTTCAGCAGCAGCACAGAGTGTATAATCCGCATGGGAGGCCGCATTTCCACTCCATGGGCTCTCTGAGGGAGATCTCCGTAAAGGGGCAGGGCTGGGAGACAAGCCTGTGGTTTCCTCTTTCCGTGAAGCCGGCTCTCATAGGCTGCACCAGTGTGCTGGAAGTTTGTCCAGCAGAAGTATGCACCGGAGGGCCCTGTGCAAAGAAGGGAATGGGGGTGACTCGAGGGACGCTGGTGCCTGCCCTTAGCGGTGCCTAGCAGTGCGCCCTGCTTGTTAGGATATGCAGACTGCACCTCCCGACGCCACTGCCCATACTTGTGAGACACTTTACGTACATTCGCGGGTATGTCTGTACTCGCGAGTGTCCGTAAAGCGGGGTATGCCTGTATAAAATAATTAGAAAAAATAATACTGAACATGTTTGGACATTGATGAGGACTGACCAAGGGAATAGCAGACTTAACTTTGAGGACTGAAACACTGGCCCCATGTAACAGAATGATTTTAGATTCAAAAAGGCACAGAGGAGTAATATTATTTGGTAAAAAATGTAATCAAGTAAACCTGTCAAAGAGTTCAGTTTGAATTATCGTGATTTTTTTTTTGTGTAACTTGGGTACACATTTTGCAGCCTTTTGCTTTTTTTTGCAGTGCTACAAATGGTTGTTTTTCACAGTGCAAGTCTGAGTAACCTTCTGTGTGGATGTTAACTTATCAGTTTTTTTCTATAAAGCCCAACTCCAGCCAAATCAAATGCCTTAATCATACATTACAAAACAAAGTCCTGGACCATGGGTTATACTGTATGTTGCTACCTTCGGGTGATTGGTCACTGGCAAAAGCTTTCCTGGGAACGCTCCTAGTGCACCCTCATATAACCCAAACTACTCCGTTGAATTCCTTGCTGTTGGACCTTTTCTCCAAAAACAATTTTTTTTTTTTTTTACTACTTTGATGCTACTATCAAGATCCAAGTGCTAGTTTCCTCAGGTCTCGCTAACAGTTTATGGATGGGTGACCCTCAACATACATCTTGAGAACCGTACCTGGACCCTGCAGCAGCGGGGCCAGACTGTTTTTTCTTTGGGCACTGGATCCTTCGTTCGGCGCTCACCTTTACACATGCAATGCGTGTGGTTAGCCGCAGGGTGCTATAGGGGCCAGATAGGGCTGTGATCCATTCCTATGGGACCCGGACTCCACAGACCCCGTTTGGGGTTATGAAGTTTGGTCCCCTTCATGAACCTGCAGATTGGATAAGGCAGGATAGGATTTCCCAATATTTGCGACCGGGTCTTGTTTTTACATGCAGTATGTTAATCACTTTGTAATCCCCTTCTGTCAGTGTCTCTACTGTACTGGCGGCAGGTAACATTATTATAACGTTTACATTTTTAAACTTGACAGGTTGCTGCCTGAATGGTGTCGTAGTTGCACCTGCCCTCTACATGTCTGCTGTTGTCCACGGCTGTCTGCTGTTCTAGAGTCATAGCCCACAGTACAGTGCCTTGGTTATTGAAGCTCCTTTCCCACACACACACAAATACACTCTAATTCCACATCTATTTTGTGAGTACCCCACAAGGATTCCCTTACTTAGCAATGGCAGAGACAAGGCATAGAGAAGTTGAAGAAAATGCTCTTTCTTCTGATCTTGAGACCTCTTAGAGGTCGACCGATATATCGGCCGATATTTGGCCATTTTTGATAAATCGGCACTGACCGATTATCAAAACTAGGCCGATAATTTACACTGACCGCCGTTCCTACAACCTTCTCCACACTCTGGCAGCATCATGCGCGTGCTGAGTGTGTGAAACTGACAAGTAACAGAGAGGAGAGAGAGATAGGAGCTTTCAGCTCAATGGCGGGACCTGGGACCCAGCAGCTATATTGCACCAGCCAATGGGATGGTATCTGGGCAGGCCGCTACGTGTATGTACCCCCCCCCCCCCCTTTCTAAATCAGCCCCACATCGAGCTCAATTCTGACCGCTCTCCTCTGTCAGTTTCACACAGTTACAGTTGCACTTGGCTTCGTGTGATACCAGCCAGTGCCACCCGCCACTGCCAATCAGTGCCATCTGTCCCAAACCAGTGCCACCTGTCAGTTCCAAACCAGTGCCACCTGCCAATGCCATCTGTACTGAGGACATCAAGTGTGTGCTAGAGTGACAGGAGTAAGCAGGAAGGAGTGGGTGAGGGTTTTTTTTTTTTTAAATCTGCCTTAAATATCGGCAACAAAAATCGACATCATATATCGACCATCGGCCGCCCCAATTTCCAAATATCGGCATCGGCCAGAGAGAAACCCATATCGGTCGACCTCCTACTCTTGGTGTTTTGGGGTCCGTTGACCCTTGGTTTCTGTGGGCCTGTTGCAGCTGTTTGTTGTTGCTCACCTTTTCAATTTTACAGAGTGGGTAGGGCTATATGAGGGTGCACTAGGGGTGTCCTCAGGGCTGCGACTAACGATTATTTTCATAATCGATAAGTTGGCAGATTGTTTTTAATTAACCCTTTCCCACCGAGCGGACACAGATATGCGTCCTCTGCTTTCGGGGGTTATACCGGGATGATGCCTGCAGCCGCAGGCATCATCCTGGTATAATTTTTTAGAGCCGGCGATTGGCTTTCCAGGGATAACAACCGATGCGACTAAAAGCCGATCAGTTGTTATCCCGGAGGAGCGGGAGGGGACACCCTGCCGCCTCCGCCACTCTTACCAGGCCTCCCGTTCCACCAGGAGACCCGATCCACGATGCGCCACCCCCAAGCGCCTAGAGAGAGACTGAAACAAAGCCGCGAACGGCTTTGATTCAGTCTCTTCACTGTAACCACAGAAGCGACGTCATGACTTCACGTCCGGGTTACTCGGCTGCCAATGGCGCCGGATTTAAAAAAATACACAGTATTCAGAATTGCAGTTTTCGGCGATCTGAATACTTTGAAGTGCAAAGGAGGGATTGGGGGTCTTTCAGACCTCCGATCCCTCCATAAAGAGTACCTGTCACCACTTATTACTGTCACAAGGGATGTTTACATTCCTTGTGACAGCAATAAAAGTGATCAAAAATTATTATTTTTTTAAAACACTTTTTTATTATTAAAATGAAATAAGAAAAAAAAAAATATATATATAGATGTCCCCGCGAGCTCGCGCAGCAAAGTAAACACATACGGAAGTCGCACCCGCACATGTAAACGGTGTTCAAATCACACGTGAGGTATTGCCGCGATCGTCAGAGCGAGAGCAATAATTCTAGCCGTAGACCTCTTCTGTAACTCTAACCTGGTAACCGTAAAAAAAAATTAAAACGTCTATGGAGATTTTTAGGTACCGTAGTTTGTCGCTATTCCACGGGGCGTGCAATCATAAAGCATGACATGTTTGGTATCTATTTACTCGGCGTAATATCTTTCACATTATACAAAAAAATTGGGCTAACTTTACTTTACATTTTTTTTAGAATTCATGAAAGTAAATTTTTCCAAAAAAGTTGCGTTTTAAAACACCGCTGCACAAATACCGTGTGACATAAAATATTGCAACAATCGCCATTTTATTCTCTAGTTTCTCTGCTAAAAAAAATATATATATAATGTTTGGGGTTTCTAAGTAATTTTTTTAGCAAAAAATACGCATTTTTAACTTGTAAACACCAAATGTCAGAAATGGGCTTAGTCATGAAAGGGTTAATCAGATAAAAACCTGAAGAAAAGTGGGGTGTATCATTTAGTTAATATGGAAAATTTAAAAGAAGACAATTTATTCTTGAATATCTGTATGCATTGATAAATATAAATAAGCAGCTATATTGTTTGGGGAACAAAATATCGAATCCACGCTGAGAATAACAGATCAATGTATTACACGATTAGAGGTTGAATCTGGTACATATCAGACTCTGAGATCCCAATTTGTATTTAACGAAAAAATACATATAGACCTAAAACACGGTTTTGCAGATTTTCAGACAGGACTGTAATATACATGACACACTTGCCTTGTCATAGGCAGGTAGCTTGATGCAAATGACCTGCGCCTGATGTTAATTATGCTGGCCATGCACAAACTAATTTTCCTTCTATCCTTTTCATCTTAAGAACATTTGTTTTGATTTTCTAATCCTAAGTGAAGTCAAATCGACGTTCGTTTAGGATCACAGTGGCAGGAAAATTTGAAGGAGCACAATAGACAACTTCTCGATTGAATGAATTTTCAGACCGTGTATGTAGTTTTCGTTCAGAAATGACATTCATTTAAATTTGTTAAAAGCAAGTGAAATGTTCGAACCACATTCATCAAATGTACAAAGAATTTTCGTAGGAATATTCTGGTACAAAAATCGGTGAGTACAGTGCCTTGAAAAAGTATTCATACCCCTTGAAATTTTCCACATCTTGTCATGTTGCAACCAAAAACGTAAATGTATTTTATTGTGATTTTATGTGGTAGACCAACATAAAGTGGCACATAATTGTGAAGAGGAAGGAAAATGATAAATGGTTTAATTATTTTTTTTTTTTTTATACAAATAAAAAGCTCAAGTGTTGCGTGCATTTGTATTCAGCCCCCCTAAGTCAATACATTTGTAGAACCACCTTTCGCTGCAATTACTGCTGCAAGTCTTTTTGGGGATGTCTCTACCAGCTTTGCACCTCTGCCCATTCTTCTTTGCAAAGTAGCTCAAGCTCTGTCAGATTGGATGGAGAGTATATGTAAAAAGTAATTTTCAAGTCTTTCCACAGATTCTCAATTGGATTTAGGTCTGGACTTTGAGGCATTCTAACACATGAATATGCTTTGATCTAAACCATTCCATTGTAGCTCTGGCTGTATGTTTAGGGTGGTTTTAACTGCTGGAAGGTGAACTTCTGCCTTTTTAGAATCATTTGCTTCCTTCTCCTGCCTAGGGCTACATGTTCCATGAGGCATTGCTCCTCGTTCTCAGTCACTGACATGTATGAACAGTGTCCTGAGCTGTATGTGTGCTTCACTGTATTTTCTAAAATGTATAAACATGCATTCTGTATACAGGCCAACTAATTGGCTGACCAACTAATCAATTATAAAAATAGTTGACCAGTATTTTCATAATTGATTATGTTGATTAGTTGTTTTAGCCCTAGTTCTCAGCAAAGATTTTGCCAGTGTCCAATCACCTGAAGGTAGCGGCATATATCCCATGGTCTATGACTTGCTATTCTGTTAAGTACACCAAGATATGGAATTTACAGGCAAGTCTAAATTTCCATTATTTGTTCTGGATAGAGTAGGGAGGGCTAAGAACCTCTGTTCAGTTTTTATTGTCCTTATTGGTGATGTTATCCATTCTTTTTAATAGCACAGGGTGTGATGAAAAATTTCAGCAATGGGTCACAATTTTTAGGTTTTAGTAGTATGTCAGACATTCAAATCTTTCCTTAATGCTGTCTGTGGCTTCTGACACTGGTGGTGGTTGCACCCTTCCTTTCTTGTATGGTGATCAGAGGGGCCAAGAAGTGAGGGAAATCCAACCTAATAGAACGAAGGCCAATTTACAAATTGTGCTTTTCCATACTCTTTGTGTAGGCAAATATTTTAATTTCCTAATCTTACGTCATAGTACACAGGACACTTCACATCCATGATCACTTGTGTTATGCTACAATGGCCAAAAGAAAAAGCTAGGAATTCCCCACCCAGGCATAACACTTCCCAGCTCAGCCTCAGTTTTTAGCTACTGTCCTTAAGTGATGTATGATCCTACAAATGATATCTCTCTGAAGATCTTCTTTTGTGGTTAGTTTCTTATTTTC